>JARQOD010000001.1:925479953-925588760 GCA_033576555.1 Oophaga sylvatica | reverse complement strand
AAAACCTTGAAGTGAATTGCACCCCTCGATCCGAAATGACCTCATCCGTACTCCATGTAAGCGAAACACATTCTTAATCATCAAGTCTGATGTCTGTTTTGCAGTGGGTAAGCCGACACAAGGGATAAAATGAGCTGCCTTTGTTAAACGATTGACCACCACTAGAATGGTGTTCTTCCCTTGAGAGGTTGGTAACTCCACAATGAAGTCCATAGAAATGGATCCCCACGGGCGGGACGGGTGGGAAGAGGTTGCAACAGACCAGTTGGTGAGGAGCGAGGTGTTTTGCATCTTGCACAGACTTCACATGAAGTGACATAGTTTAAAACATCTTTCCTGTAAGTGGGCCACCAAAAGAAACGAGAAAGAAATTCTTGTGTCTTTAGAATTCCCCTATGCCCGGCTATCTTGGAATCGTGGATGAGTTGCAATACTCTCAATCTGACTGTTTCAGGTATATACAGACGTTGTCCCTGAATCCACACACCATTCTTAAAGACAAGACTTACGTCCCTTGGGGTTGAGCCAACAAAGAATCCGCATGGTATGCTTCCTTGATGTCCTTAAGTAGGTCTTGATTATGAATCACTCCCAGGAATCTAGAGTCAGGAAGAATAGTCCTAGGAGGAGTAAGTGGACGTGTCTCTGCTGAATGAATCCTAGAGAGTGCATCAGCCTTTCCATTGCGCGATCCTGGTCTATAAGAAATGACAAAATTAAATTGGTTTAGGAAAAGATTCCAGCGAGCCTGGCGAGGAGTCAGGCACTTAGCCGACCTGATAAATTCAAGGTTACGATGGTCTGTCAGGACGACTATTTGCTGTGCAGTTCCCTGAAGAAGGTGTCTCCATTCCTTGAAGGCGGCAATAATGGCCAACAATTCTCTATTGCCCACATCGTAGTTCCTCTCAGCCGAAGACAACTGCTGGGAAAAGAAGGCACAGGGATGCAAGACATTCTTCTCACCTGTTCTCTGAGAGAGTACGGCACAGTCTGAAGCATCCACCTCTATTATGAAGGCAAGCTCGGGGTTGGGATGTACTAAGATAGGTGCGGTGGTAAATTTATCCTTTAAACAGGAAAATGCTTCCTGAGCTTGCGGGGTCCAGGAGAACCTAGACTGTTTCCGGGTAAGTTGGGTGATAGGTGACACTACCTCAGAAAATTTTTAATGAAACGTCTATAGAAGTTGGCAAACCCGATGAAGTGCTGCACCTCCTTCACATTTCTAGGAATTGGCCAATCCTTGATGGCTTGGGTCTTGCTTCCATCCATACTAATCCCTTGCGTAGATAGTACATACCCCAGAAATTGAATTTCAGTCCTATGGAATTCACACTTTTCAAGTTTGATGTAGAGATGGTTTTGTCTTAGGCGTTCTAAGACCATTCTCACATGTCCATGATGTTCCTCTGTGGAGTTAGAAAAAATTAGAATATCATCCAGATAAATCACCACAAATGTATCTAGGAGATCCCTGAAGATATCATTCACGAAGTGTTGGAAAGTGGCTGGGGCGGTACTCAGACCAAAAGGCATAACTAGATATTCAAAGTGTCCATAGCGTGACCTGAAAGCAGTCTTCCATTCATCCCCAGGTCTAATACGGACCAAGTTATAGGCCCCACGGAGATCCAGTTTAGAGAAAATTTTGGCATGCCGCACTCTCTCCAACAACTCAGGGATTAAAGGCAATGGATAACGGTTTCTAATAGTAACCTTATTGAGTTCCCTATAGTCTATGCAGGGTCTCAGAGATCCATCTTTCTTCTTCACAAAGAAGATGGTGCACCTGCGGGAGATGAAGAGGGCGTATGAAGCCCTTGGCTAAATTTTCGTCTATATAATCCTTCAAAGCTTTTAGCTCGGGCCCCGCTAGGGGGTAGATCTTACCAAAAGGTATCTCGGCTCCAGGCAATAATTCAATTGGACAATCATATGGACGGTGAGGAGGAAGCTGATCAGCGTTCTTCTTGTCACATAAATCCACATAGTCCTGGTATACAGCTGGTAGTTCAGGGACTGACATGGTTCCTTTAGGAACAGAGCAAGCTGAAACTCCTTGACTCATCTGTTTCTCCGGAAAGTGTAATTCCTTGGTCTCCCAGTTAATCGTAGGATTCTGCGCCTGCAGCCATGGTAGCCCTAGAATAATGGGAAAGTGGGGAGAAGAGATAAGCATAAAAGACATTTTCTCCTGATGATCTTTACCCATAAGGACCCTCAAAGGCTCTGTTTCTTGATCCACTGGTCCAGAAGTCAGTAGAGAGCCATCCACAGTCTCCATCTGTACTGGAGTAGCCTTCTTCACTGAACGTATCCCCTGTTTCAGAGCAAAGGAGATATCCATAAAATTTCCACTTGCTCCTGAGTCGATCATAGCAGAGCTAGACACCCAGACTGAGTCAACCCAGAGTTTGATGGAAAGGAAGCAATGAGAATTGTTTCTTTTACAACTCAGCTGGACATCGCTGAGGAAACTTGAAAAATTGCAGCGTTTATACCGTCATCGTCCCCAGAACTAACAGAGTTTAAGTCCGAGAAATCAAGATCTCTTGCAGCAGATCTCTCTGGAACCTGAGGCTCGGACATGACAGAGCTCCTCTCGCAACACTCACAGTGAATGACTGCTGCAGTAGTCTTACGAGAACGCTGGGGCAGTTTATAATGAAGTGCCCTGACTTACCACAGTAGAAACATAGATTTTCCTTTATACGATGTTCTTTGCGTGCATCACTAACCCGTCTTTGTAAAGAGTCCACCTGCATGGGTTCAGGTTCTGGTTCCCTTGTGATCCTACTCAAAGGTTCCTTAGCTGAGGAGGGAGGTAGTAAAAGGTTAGTGCGATTATTTTCGAACCATCTCTCTTGTCTGCGTTCAGTCAGACGAGCATCAATATGGATACAATAGTTAATAAAGTCACCTAACGCAGTGGGAGGGTCGGCACGAGCAAGTTCATCCTTAATCAGTGGAGACAACCCTTTCCGAAAAATAGATTTCTTAGCGGAAGTGTCCCAAGTGGTATCAAGAGCCCATCTCCTGAAATCCAAGGCATATTCGGCTACTGAACGCTTACCTTGGCGCAAAGTTAACATGGCTGCTTCAGCTGTTGCACCTCGATTGGGGTCATCAAACACCTGCCCCATGGCTGAAATAAAAGCATCAAGGTGATTCAAACAATCATCCTCAGTCTCAATCAGAGGGTTTGCCCACATCAAAGCCTTATTGGTAAGCAACATGATTATAGTAAGCACTTTGGATCGTTCAGTGGGAAATTGTGAAGCATGTGCAGAGAAAAATAAATTGCATTGATTAATAAATCCCCTGAATTTCTCACGTTCACCGCCAAAACGAAAAGGAGGTAATTTGGGGATCCCAGAACTCGGGGTTATGGCAGGAGCCTGGGCTCGTTCCTCTAGAGCCTCAATCCTGGCTCGCAATTCCTGGGTAGTCTGTCCAAACACTTGCAAATTATGATTAGTGAGGTCCTGTAGGCTTGCAAAACGGGTTTTTAAAGTCTGTACATCTGAAAGGATTGTATCAGTCACTCCGCAAAGTTCCTTTATGCGGGCCTCCATCTTCCAGATCTTTTAAGGCAGAAGTGCTGGAAGGAGAAGAGGAAAGGAAAAAAAAAAAAAAACAATAGTGTTTACCTGTGGTAACACTGCAGAGTAAAATTTTAAGGGAATGCGCTCACCTGGAATGGTTGTGAGAAGTCACAACCACTGTCATCACATAAGGTATTTAAACGGACATCTGATATCCACAGTCACAGCAGACACGGCTTTCCCAGACCCAGCAGACACTAAACATTGGCTCCTGAATCTTGTCATGTATAGTGTACAGTTCCTATAGCGTCTTGTGCTTGGGTGCGAGGAAAACACATGAGACACAGGTTGAAATGAAATGACTTGTATTACTTCATACAAGCATGCTGAAAAGTTCACACAGTTTGCAGGAACAGAGTCAGGAGACACAGCAGGCCAGAGTAACTTCAAGCACTACAATAAATCTCCAAAGCAGGTTCAGGATCTCTTCTCTGTACCGTAATTCCTCTGCAAACATGGATTCACCAAACAGCAGGTTTCCAGAGTCCAAAAGTGTTCAAAGGTTCCTCAGTATGGAATAGCTGGAGTACAAGTTCAAGGTTTCCAGGAGTCAGGTCACAGACTGACTGAGGCTTGATTCAGGAGCACTGATTGTTCAGCTGAGGCTGCTTAAGAAGCAAGAGGGAGAGAATCAGGGCGGGAACATGAAAACTGGAACTCCATATTAACTGAGGGCAAGAGCTGCAGAAAGACAGAAAGCAAAATGGCCGACGGAAAACTGAGTTTCAAGGAACATGTCAACAGAGACAAAGAACCTTACAATTGTTTTCATTTTAGATGTTAAAGGGGTGTTCTCAACTTTGGAAGCTATTCTCTATCAGTGGGATATGGGATAGCTTCCTGATTACTGGGGTCCGACTGCTGGGATCCCCTACCAATCCAATGAACAGGGCTCTGAAGAGTGTGAATGGAGTGGTGGTCGATCGTGCGCACCGTATGGGAGTGCCGACGACCAGCTAAGCGCAGCACTCGGCTATCTCCATCAGTCTCATTAAGAATGAATGGAATGGCAGCGCACATGATTGACTACCGCTCCATTCATACAGGATTCTTGGGCTCGGTGGGGGTCTGAGTAGTCGGACCCCCTGTAATCGGGACTTTATCTCCTGACCAGTGGATAGGGGATGACTTCCTAACTTGAAAATACCCCTTTGTAGATGCTGTACAGCTAAAAAACAAACATAATTAGTAAATTATGCAACTTACTAACATAGCATAGGTCTGAAAGACATCTTGATCGTCAGCTAAAAACTCCAGTCCTAGGTCCTGGCAAGTCCTCTTCTGGTTGGTGGCTGACAAAGGAAATCGTTCTGGAGTTGCATTCTGGGAAGTGTCATATTTTGTCATAAGGCCTCATTCAGACGACCTTTTAATTGCATACAAAAAAAAACCAGACCATTTTTCATCAGTGTAGTGGATTCAATTTCCATCTATTTTTGGGATTTGAAGGGTGCAAATATCTCCAATTAGAAATGTGGTATAGCTCTTCTGATAAGCTATGTCGCTTACCCACTGTACAGGGAATTGCAGTAGCTTAGGTATCCATGGTTATTATTACATCTACTACATATTAGGATAGGATATTGGAGGTGGGAATACCCCTTTAACTCATGGTTGAGAACTTGCGCAGAATTTCTTACCATCAACTTTGCTGTTTTAGGAGATCGAGAGATTGAAGGAAGAAGTGGAACATGCTAAGGAACTGCAAGACCAGCGGGATTCTTTGAGCCAAAAATTACAGGTATTCTTCGGCACTATTATCCCAAACGTCTATTATTGAGTGACTTGATAACCCTTGTGGCACTTTACATGTATCGTACATAAAGTCTGAGATATTTCTTCGCATTTGTGTAGCATCTTGTGAAAATGCTTAGCTCTGCGTGCAGTGTAAAATCTGCTTAAATATTCAGATTCTTTGTATCATTAAAGGAAAATTAATATGGACCGATAAGATTCTAATTGCGCGGTTCATCCAGAAGCCAATAATATATGGACACAGCAATCTTAGTTAAATGGATATGAAAGAACGTTTGATAAGCCTTAAATAATTCATTTAAAATAAACCTCAGGGATAATATAGAGAGTAATGGGAAAGACAGACACTTAATTGCAATAATAAAATGTTAAATATTTTTCAAGTCACAGCAGTCAATGTGGCGCTTTGTAGTTAAGGGTAGACGGAGATTAATTCCACTTCTCCCTTTCTAGCTCGGGAAGGTTTCGTAAGTGGGTACAGCAGTAGGCTGGTGAGCGCGCTTGGCTAATTGTCCTAATTGTCATCTGTACTTATAATCAAATTACTTTTAGCGGCTAATTCAAAAAAATGTACAAGATTGAAGAAGGATCCAATTGACTGTTAACAGTGGCACGTTGAGATAACCCATTTGTGTAATGAAGCTGGTCCGTAGATCAGCTCACGTCTGCAGGACCAACTTCTGACACCTACAGTCATCAGATCTTCGATGGTTCTTTGCTCCGGCTCATAGAGGGGTATCCTAAGAAGACCCCCCTTGTAATCTATATATAGGATATATTTAATTAATATATGAAAGTCTTGCAGGATCAGACGCAAAGATGAAATGATAACTAGAGTTGAGCACATTTTTCAAAATTCGGTTGCAAATTTTAAAATTTTGGTTCTGATTACGATCGTCGGCGAAAATTGTATTTGCAATATTCGCCGAACACTGTCGAACGTCATTGGAGTCAATGGGAGTAGAAATGTTCGGAATCAATCATCAAACATAAATTTGACACGAATAGGGTAACAATATGGTAAATTCAAATTCGGCGACTGATTCCAATCATATTTGCTCAACTCTAATGATAACCTAGTTCAAGTTGATTTTGACACAATTTGTTATGCAGCGATATTTTTTAATCATTTTTATGGGGGTATTTGTGGCACGTGTCTTCCTAGGACTTTTTTTTCTTAAATTTCACTGAACTAAAATGTGTGTATCTTACAGAACTTCTCCAACTAAGGATTCCACGTCAGAAACCTGCTGTTTGTGTGCGCTGCGACGCAAAACCAGCGTCCAGATGTTACACTATGGAGGATTCAGAAATCCTCCATATGCGAACATACCAGTGCAAACCTGCGTAAACGGACATGCGGCTTTCAGACCGCACATCTCGCTATGCGCGACGGTGCTCCACATATTAACACAGGCTAGTAGCCCTCTCTTTCGAGGTGTTCCGAGGGCCTGAACACCTCCGAAAATTCCGGTCAGAAGGGCGGCTGACGACGGAATTTCGTCCGTCAAAGCGCTATTCCGACGTGAACCATAGTAAGGCTATTCCAACATCAGTTTGCGAGTTTTTGTGTGCTAATTTTCTGCACCATAATAAATAGCTCTGCATTTCCGAATACGTAAAAAATTCACCAAAAACTCATTGTGGGAACTTATTCTAAGACATATCAAAAACATGCACTTTAACTTCCAACTTAACTTTGTAAGTATAACCCTGGATATGATTTTTTTAGAAGGTTGATCTGTGATTTTTTTTTTTACAAAGTGACCAAATATGTAGATTTTGGATACAGTATATAGTTTTTTTTTAACAATTTTTTTGAGGTTGGACAACCCAAAGGCCATGTTCTGTAAACCCTGTGTTTACAGAACACAGGGTTCAGGAGTTTGTATGTTCTCCCCGTGTTTGCGTGGGTTTCCTCCGGGTACTCCGGTTTCGTCCCACACTCCAAAAACATACTGATAGGGAATCTAGATTGTGAGCCCCACCGGGACAGCGACGATAATGTGTGCAAATTGTAAAGCGCTGCGGAATATGTTAGCGCTATATAAAAATAAAGATTATTATTTACCCTCTGCGTTTTTGTGTGCAGTATATCAGCTCCGTTTAAGGGTATGTGCATATGTTTAGTATTTTGCAGGAAAAACACTCCATAAAATACATGCGTTTTTTATGTGTTTTTGATGCAGTTTTTGCATGTGTTTTTCCCATTCATTAGAACTCTGCAGCTGAAAGAAATCACATCCTGCAGATTTAAATCTACTGCAGCCCTGCAAGGAAAAAATAAGCAACTTGTGCAGAAGACTTCAGAAGTGTCAGTCTTTTTGCTGGTACTCAGGAAATCTTCAGGTTTTGTGACAAATCTGTGCAGAAAAAAACATGACAAAACTGCAACGTGTGTACAGACCCTATGGTATGTTTCCACGGTCAGGAAACAGTCCGGATTTGCTGCGTGTTTGACGCTGTGCGCTGGCGCAGCGTCAAACACGCAGCGTCCAGATGTTACAGCATAGTGGAGGGGATTTCAAGAAATCCCGTCTCCACTATGCTTACAAACACACAGGCGGAAGACCTGCGTTTACGGACATGCGGCGCGTCTTTTTAGACCGCAGCATGTCCTATTCCCTTGCGGTGACGCTGCGTCGCCGCAAGGGAAATAACACAGGGCTATGCAGCCCTGCGATCATCCAGATGTGTTCCGGATGTGTTCCATGAACACATCCGGATTGACCGCGCGTTCAAAAGGGGGCGGGGCTTTGGGCGGAGCGGACTTTCCGCTCCGTCCAAAGCGCTGTGTTTCCGGAACGTGGAAACACAGCCTAACAGTTCAAGCAAATTGGATGCAATTTCATGAAAACGAGTGCCCATTGTGCATTTAAAGATGCTGTTGAACTGAATGTTATTTTTCCCTATAGGCTTCTGTTCTAAAAAATATAAAAAAAATACTGATTTAAATCTACACCAAAAACACATAGAAAAAAAGGAGAAATGGATGAAAAAGTGCAGCAGAAAATGAAGTAATCAGCAGATTGCTATGTATTTTGGTGCAGACACGTGCAGAAAAAGCACAGCAGAAAAATCAGCGTTTTTGTACGCTGAAAAATGGTCTTTTACAACCACTTTGCCACGTTACCATCTTCATATAAAGTAATTCATACAGAAATGTTAACCTGTTTCTTTTCACTTTTCAACCTTAGGAAGTGGAGACACATAACAAAGACTTGGAAGGGCAACTGAGCGACTTGGAACAACGACTGGAGAAAAGTCAGGGCGAGCAGGAAGCATTTCGCAATAACTTGAAGACTCTTTTAGAAATCCTGGATGGCAAAATTTTTGAACTCACTGAATTGAGAGACAACCTGGCCAAGTTGATAGAGTGCAGTTAAAAAGGCAAAAAAAATAAAAGGGCTGCCACCACCACCCTTCTTAAAGACGCACCATCTCCCTTCACAGCACGGTGGTGGGCTCTGTATCAGAGTTGCACAAAATCTGAATGGGGAAAACTCCTTTCCGAGAGTTTAATTGCAAATTTCGTAGTTGGCTGAAGTGTGAAATTGAGACTTGCTTTATTAGCTAAGAGAGAGGAAATTAAAAAAAATAAAACTTGAATTACAAATTACCTCCTTATTCCCTTATTGGCCATAACGAACTTTAACGCATTCAGTGCCAGGTAGTCCCTACAATCTAGCCCTGAATGTACAAGATTCTTTCCAGTAGTTTTTGAGCAATCTATCTCTGGTTTGCTGACAGTTGAATATGTAAAAAAATAATATATATATATAGCCGCCAGTATTTTTTTTTTCCTTTTTCTTTTTTTTTTCAGACATACTAAACAGGATATTGCTTTATTTTATAGTTTTTTATTTTGTTCTTTTCTATGAAATACCTGCTTGCAGTGTTTTGTGCAAAAAAAAAAAAAAGAAAAAAAAAATGACGGGAGAAGCCCTTTGTATTTTTGTTGAAATCTGAACATTTTCTCAGGATATTTTTGCACTGTCGAAAAAAAAAAAGTGCATTACTAATTCACCTAGCCAGGAGTGAGAGAGACTTCACTCTAACTGACGGTAGTTAGAGGACCCTCCTAACTTGTATAATGTTCCTTCTTTTTTTTTTTTTTTTTTTTTTTTATACCTGAAGATGTCTCTTTACAAAACTTCACTCTGGTCTTTATTTCTTTACTAGGACGTCTGGTGTAAAGTTTACCTTTCTTTTTTGGTTCGTTTTAAGGCAATTTTATTTTGAAAAAAAAAAAAAAAAAACTCGGTCTCATTTTCTTATACACTGTAAAGCCAACTCCAAAGGCAGCTGAACATTATGGAGATTAAAGTTGTTACATTAGTATATATTTGAAGAGTATTAATAAGAATATTTAACAAGAGTTTAATATATGGACTTTTAACTGCATATGAGTATGTTTTGAAATGAATGCAAAATGTTTACTTATGTATTTTGGAAGACATCATTTCTGAACGTCCGATGCATCTCAATGTACGTAGTAAGTGATAATAGGAAATCCTGTTTGTTAATTATATTTAAGGATGTACCTGAATTTGGGAAGATGTTCATTTTAATTGATCAAACTGTGAATTCAATTTCTTGGAAATGTAATGATCCCGGTTTAGCCCCTTCATCCATGAAGACCGTTTCTGCAAAGTTTCCCTGGAATACGGTAATTTTCATTTGAAAGATTGCCTTTGGGATCGGAATGAAACTCTACCAACTTTGCCAATGGCTTTTCCTGCTTGGTGACATCTTTCTTGTACCAAGTGCCGGTAATAATGAAAATTAGGCTCCTGAGAGGCAGATCAGGAGACGTTCACAGTGTGTTTCTGGTGCTGCATTTCTAAGCATATACTTAGGCACTCGCTGGGTATTAATACCTCAAAATACAAGTTTATTAGGTATAACCTCTTGTCTGTGTCTTAATGCAAAAAAAAAATATGCTTTACTTAATGTACATTTATTATAAAGTAAATGCCCATTTTCTAAGTCTGGGTGAGCATCTTGTATAAATGTAAAAAAAATCCTTCTCAAAATCTATATTTTTAAGTATAGACTTGATCTTTGTATCCTTTCCTTAAGGCATCACCCACTGGAGGGATATACTATGATATCCCCTCCGCAGAGTGGCTACACTTTACGCCTCACTTGATCCACGTGCATCATGTTCGCCGAATTGAGAACGTTTGGGCCATAACTCTTCAAAAAAAAATACAAATAAGGTTTTACTCATACCTGAGTCTGAAAAACAAGATAGAGTATAGACGAATTTTACTAGGACTCACCATACTAGATTAATGTTCTATATGTTGCATTTAGACGAGGGTCACACCACCATATGTTCTCTCACCTGAGTGAATCGGGACGATTATGCTAATTGAATTCTGATCATAGTGTGATCATACTGTGCTCCGATTTTATCGGGTGAGAAGATGAAAAAAAAACCTCCTCCATCTTCTCCATTCTGCTAGTCCGTGAAAATCAAACCGCATTCAGGTGTTATCCTAGTGCAGTCCAATTTTTTCCACAAATTCATTGAATTGCATGGCAGAGTGCGATCCGAATATCATGTGCACGGCCCTATAGAGTGACATTGGTTCGAGGGCGATCCGATGTTTTGTCAGATCACAGTTGGACCAAAAATACGTTTCAGCCCATCATTGCATCTTAACGAGCACCAATTCATGAGACACAAGTCCATCAGAGCTCGTTAACCCCTGTTTAAACAGGCCAATGTACAATGTTGAGTACAGAACAATTGCTAACATGATTTCACTGTCCCCTAGAGTATCGTGTTATCGGCAGCATATCATCTGTTCACATGGAGCAATGTGCTGCTGATAATGATTTTTTTGCTACACCTTACTGTGATTATAATAATAATAATAATAATAATAATAATAATAATCTTTATTTATATAGCGCCAACATATTCCGCAGCGCTTTACAGTTTAACAGTTTCAAAACACATATCTACTAGTTTCTATGTAAAAATTGATAAAAAGACAGAGAGACAGATAGATTGAGCGATAGATAGATAGATAGATAGATAGATAGATAGATAGATAGATAGAGAGATAGATACAAGTGCATCTCACAAAATTAGAACATCATCAAAAAGTTAATTTATTTCAGTTCTTCAATTCAAAAAGTGAAACTCATATATTATAGAGTCATTACAAACAGAGTGATCTATTTCAAGTGTTTATTTCTGTTAATGTTGATGATTATGGCTTACAGCAAATGAAAACCCAAAAGTCATTATCTCAGTAAATTAGAATAATTAACAAAAAACACCTGCAAAGGCTTCCTAAGCATTTAAAGAGGTCCCGTAGGCTGGGTTCAGATTGCGTTAATGGCAATGTACTGACTGGCATCCGTTACATAGCGGCACTAACACTATGTAACGGATGTGTTAGCGCACCCATAGACTGCCATTATGTAGCGCATCGCTAACGCATGTCATATTCGGCATGCGTTACCGATGTGCTGTCATTCTGTGACGTACCCTCGGACGCGGTCTGCAGCGTTCAGGGGTCCGTCACCGCTAGCACAGATGGAGCATCTGCACTAGCGCTATCGCATAACGCAATCTTTAAAAGGCACTTGCGTCAGCGCAGTCCGTTTAACGCATGCATTGAGCGGACTGCACTAACGCAATGTGGACCTAGCCTTAGTCTATTTCAGTAGGCTTCACAATCATGGGGAAGACTGCTGACTTGACATGTCCAGAAGGCAGTCATTGATACACTCCATAAGGTGGGTAAGCCACAAAAGGTCATTGCTAAAGAAGCTGGTTGATCACAGAGTGCTGTATCCAAGCATATTAATGGAAAGTTGAGTGGAAGGAAAAGGTGTGGTAGAAAAATGTGCACAAGCAACCGGGATAACTGCAGCCTTGAAAGGATTGTTAGGAAAAGGTAATTCAAAAATTTGAAGGAGTTTCACAAGGAGTGGACTGCTGCTGGAGTCATTGCTTCAAGAGCCACCACACACAGAGGTATCCAGGACATGGGCTACAAGTGTCACATTCCTTGTGTCAAGCCACTTATGACCAATAGACAACGCCAGAAGCGTCTTACCTGGGCCAAGGAGAAAAAGAACTGGACTGTTACTCAGTGGTCCAAGGCGTTGTTTTCAGATGAAAGTAAATTTTGCATTTCACTTGGAAATCAAGGTCCCGGAGTCTGGAGGAAGAGTGGAGAGGCCACAATCCAAGCTGCTTGAGGTCTACTGTGAAGTTTCCACAATCAGTGATGGTTTGGGGAGCCATGTCATCTGCTGGTGTAGGTCCACTGTGTTTTATCAAAACCCAAGTCAGTGCAGCCGTCTACCAGTAAATTTTAGAGCACTTTATGCTTCCCTCTGCCGACAAGCTTTTTGGAGATGGAAATTTCATTCTCCAGCAGGTCTTGGCACCTGTCCACACTGCCAAAAGTACCAATACCTGGTTTAAAAACAACAGTATCACTGTGCTTGATTGGCCAGCAAACTCGCCTGACCTTAACCCTATAGAGAATCTATGGAGTATTGTCAAGAGAAAGATGAGAGACACCAGACCCAACAATGCAGACCAGCTGAAGGCTGCTATCAGAGCGACCTGGGCTTCCATAACACCTCAGCAGTGCCACAGGCTGATCGCCTCCATGCCACGCCGCATTGATGCAGTAATTGATGCAAAAGGTGCCCCAACCCAATATTGAGTGCATTTACTGAATATACATTTCAGTAGGCCAACATTTAGAATTTTAAATTCATTTTTCAAGCTGGTGTTATAAAATATTCTAATTTACTGAGATAATGACTTTTGGGTTTTCATTGGCTGTAAGCCATAATCATCAACATTAGCAGAAATAAACACTTGAAATAGATCACTCTGTGTGTAATGACTCTATCTAATATATGAGTTTCACTTTTTATATTGAAGAACTGAAATAAATTAACTTTTTGATGATATTCTAATTTTGTGAGAAGCACTTGTAGAAATGGATAGATAGATAGATAGATAGATAGATAGATAGATAGATAGATAGATAGAGAGATAGATAAATAGGGCATTTGTATCCTAGAGACAGTTTTTCAAAAGAGGAGTTGTACATTAATTCTGACTAATTCCCCCATTGTATGGACTTAAAAAAACTGGTGTAAATACCTGTGTTTGTATGATGGAGGTTATTATACAGAATTGAGCTAACAGCACCATACATCACTATGGTGCTCTTTCAGTTCAGTAGAACAATGGCTAATAACTATTGGACATTAGGAGCTCCTTTCTTCTATTTACACCCCTTCTACACAACTTTTACAGCATAATTATCTATAGAAATTTGGTTCTAAACCTGATACCAAAATTAAAATGGGCACTGTTCACATTGTCAGTAGGAGCCTATCAAACGTTTAATCACATTTTATGGTGTCAGTACGAAACTTCTACAGAAGCCAGAATCACTACAATGAGGGTCCCGTTCCCTTGTTGTTCCTTACTTCCTCCAGAAATGAATGGAGAGGCATAGTAGGCCATGTCCAATGTCATTCTATTCATTGTCTTTGAGATTGCTGGAGAGAGCCATGTGCTCACTACGCAAGTTCTGGTTATCAATAGTGGTCCTAACTATCCCGTGCAAAGTAGCAAAGTAGGTCAATGTCTTTGGAGGTGAAACCATTTTATTTCATAGTAAAGTTGTATTATTTACCCCCTTACACATTTATGGCATATTCGTGGGTCCTGCATGCAGACAAAGAGTGAATGGAGAAGTGTTCACTACTAGCTCATCTGTTTTTATGCTTTCCATGGAAGTGAATGTGCTCTCCACCTGGTTTTAGCTACCAGCAGTTGCTTGCAGATTTAGAATGAGGGATCTGGAGATAGATGTGGGGCCCACTTCTCTGACCTGCACCTATCAGACATTTAACAGACACAGATGTAGCAAAGCGTTCCATGGCTCACAATGCCATACACATCGGACTGCTGTCACTTGGCAGCCTGTTATACAATGCCTTGAAAAAACATTCATATCCCGTAAACTTTTCCACATTTTTCATGTTACATCCACAAACTTAAATGTATTTTATTTGCATTTTATGTGATATACCAACACAAAGCAGCAATTATTTGTGAAGTGTAAAGGAAATTATACATGGTTGTTTTATTATTTTAAATTTATTTATCGGAAAATTGTGCATTTGTATTCAGCCCACCTCCGAGTCAGTACTTTATAGTACCACCTTTCTCTGCAATTACTGCGGCAAGATCCTTGGGGGCATGTCTCTGCCAGCTTTGCACATCTAGAAGCAGAAATTTTTTGCTCGTTCTTCTTTGCAAACTCGCTCTAGGTCAATGAGATTGGATAGAGATTTCTGTGAATAGCAATTTTCAAGTTTTACCACAGATACTCAATGGGATTTAGGTCTGTACTGTGACTGGGCTATTCACACATATGAATATGCGTTGATTTAAACTATTCCACCATAGCTCTGGCACTAGGTCTAGGGTGGTTGTCCTGCTGGAAGGTAAACCTAAACCCCATCTCAAGTTTTTGATGCTTCTAAAAGGTTTTCCTCCAGGATTGCCCTGTATTTAGCTTCATCATCTTCCCATCAAGACTGACCGTCTTCCCTGTCCCTGCTGAAAAAAAGTATTCCCACAGCTGCCAACATGTTTGACCGTGGGGATGGTGTTTTCAGGGTGATGTACAGTGTTAGTTTTCTTCCACATGCATTTTGCATTTAGCCCATAAAGCTCTACTTTGGTCTTAGACCTCTTTCACACATCCGCTTTTTACAATCAGTCGCAATCCATCAAAGTGTTAAAAAAACGGATCCTGTGCAGATTGTAAAAAACTGATGCAACGGATTCTGTTTTTTTACTAAAAAGTTCCAAACGGCGCTCAAATATCCTGTTTTTTGACGGATCCGTCAAAGCTGGTGAGGTGAACTTATGAAATTTGTCCCATGCGCTTCTGGGGAGAGAAAAAGAGAGAGAGAGATTTTTTATGTGCCGTCCGTCGCAATCCGTCGCTAATACAGGATCCGTTTTTTTCACAAAACGACGGATTGTGACTGATGGCAAAAAATGGATGTGTGAAAGAGGCCTTATCTGACCACAACACCTTCATCCACATGCTACATGTGTCCCCTACATGGCTTTTTCCAAACTACAAACTGGACTTAATAATAATAATCTTTTTATATAGCGCCAACATATTCCACAGCGCTTTACAGTTTTGCACACATTATCATCGCTGTCCCAGATGGGGCTCATAATCTAAATTTCCTATCAGTATGTCTTTGGAATGTGGGAGGAAACCAGAGTACCCACAGGAAACCCATGAAAACGGGGAGAGCATACAAACTCCTTGCAGATGTTGTCCTTGGTGAGATTTGAACCCAAAACTCCAGCGCTGCAAGGCTGCAGTGCTAACCACTGAGCCACCATGTTGCCACCGTGGACGTCTTATGACTTGCCTTCAAACAAATCTTTCTTCTTGCTATACTTCCATAAAGGCCAGATTTGTGAAGTATAAAACTAATAGTTGTCCTGTGGACAGATTCCCCCATAGACCTCTTGGCTGCTTCTCTGTTAGTGCTCTCTTTGCTTGGGATGTCAGTTTAGGTGGACTGCCATGTCTTGGTAGGTTTGCAGTTGTTTCACACTCTTTCCACTTTTGGATGATGGATTGAACAATGCTCCATGAAATGTAAAGAGCTTGGGCTATTTTTTTTTTTATAACCTAACCCTGCTTTACTCTTTTCCACAACTTTATACTTGACCTGTCTGGTGTGTTCCTTGGTTTTCATGATGCTGTTTGATCTCTAATGTTTTCAAACTAATCTCTGAGGCCTTCACAGAACAGCTGAAGTTATACTGAGAATAAATTACAAATAGGTAGACTAAATGTACTAATTATGTGACTTCTGAAGGTAATTGGTCACTCACAATTTTATGTAGAGGTATCAAACTACAGGGATCTCCTTTATGCTTCACAAATACTTGCTACGTTGTGTTGGTATATCACATGAAATCCCAACAACTTATATAAAAGTCTGTGTAGAAAAAATTCCAGGTCACTTTATTAGACATCCTTAGGTGTTCAGAGCATGGGGAGCACTGCGTCAAGGCATGGAGCACTCAAAACATGAGCAATCTAACTCAACAAACTAGTCAAAAACGTCTTCTTTATTCACCAAAAAGTGCTCAGCAGAGGGTAAAACAACATCAGCATTGACAGTTACATGATATGCGACATCAACACATTTCAGGTGGCTACGCATCCTTAGTCATGATAGGGACATCATGATTAAGGGTGCATAGCCACCTGAAATGGGTCAATGTCGCATATCATGTAACTGTCAATGCTGATGTTGTTTTACCCTCTGCTGAGCACTTTTTGGTGAATAAAGAAGACGTTTTTTCACTAGTTCGTTGAGCTGAATTTCTCACGTTTTTATAAAAGTCTGGGTGTAACGTGAAAAAATTTGGAAAAGTTCACAAGGTATGAATGCTTATTCAAGGCACTGTATCTTCCCACTCCCATAAGCAAGCAAATACTTCATTAGGCCAAGCTTTCTGATGTTATGTATGAGAAAGATGCTGCCAAAATCTTATCTGACAGTGGCTTATCTTTCCACCAAACAAAAGGATCAGATAATTGAAATCTAAAGGGTATGCCACACTAAACAATATCGCTAACGGGATCGCTAAAAAACGTCACTATTTAGCGATCCCGTTAGCGATGTTGTTCAGTGCGGCAGCTTCCAGCGACGAGCTTCCTGCTGTGATCTCGCTCGTCGCTGGAATTGTTCCGGACCCTATTTCATCACTGGCGCTCCCGCTGGGTAAGTATCTAATCGCTGTGTGGCACCTTTTCTTAGCGATTTAGCGGTACTTTTGTACCGCTAAAGTCGTTAAGAAGATCGCTAACGGCGATAGCGTCGTTAACTATATCGCTAAATGCGGCAGCATTTAGCGATATAGAAACAATCCCGCTAGCGATCTCATTAGTATGCAACGCTAACGAGATCGCTAGCGGGATAGCTAAGTGTGGCAGTACCTTAACCGTCTGATCCTTATGTTATTCGACATGATCTGTCGGGGGACAGTGGGGAGGCCCCCATTCACATTAGATGGTCAGCCATCTATGTAGACCTTTACCCAGCATTGACCGGTGTCACGCTAGCTGTTGAATTTCACTTGTTTGTGCCATCATATTCCAGTGCGCTGGTAAATGAGTTAACCTTTGCTCATTCTGCATGTTATTAATGTGCCATACAGTGTGAACACCCGTTAAAGTAATTTTCAAATAGAAAAAAAAATGTTTTTAATGATCAGGAAGTTACATTGAGTTTTGCTGATGTTTTTAGGTTTAGAGGTCCCCGAAGGGCAAATACCCAGCAGCCAACTGCATAGTAAAATGTATTGAAAAGCAATAATGCCCATTCAGTCTCTGCCAGATATGGTTGTGTACTGAGGTCTGAATGAATGTGTATGGTTGATTGATTCACTCAGCTCTTCCCCTGTATTCCAACCATCATTTTATCTCTAACTAAGGTTTTTTTTACTCTTAAAGTAATGAAGACACACTATGCTGATATCGAGATAAAATACTGGTGCAATCTCTGCCTTAACCACTACACTGTAATATACAGAAATTGCCTCGTGCAATCATTGTGGCATTAACGCAACATAACTTTTTTTTTTTACAGTGAAAAAAAGGATTGATACTTCAAATAAAGAAACTCTTCTTCATTTTATGTGTTTAGTTGGCTCCAATATGAAGCATAAAATACCACCATTGAAATGACAGAATTTATTACTTATGATTAAATGATGTCTAAAACAAATCTGTTCTGTTCATTCTGAGACGACGGCAGGGAGAGGCTGACATCCACCCTCTGAAGAGAGAGGTGCGGAAGGATGAAGGGGCTAAATATACGGGGGTCATTAAAGAGCAATCCTATGGAAAAAATAAGCAGAAGGTAAATCACTACATACAGTACAGACCAAAAGTTTGGACACACCTTCTCATTTAAAGATTTTTCTGTATTTTCATGACTATGAAAATTGTACATTCACACTGAAGGCATCAAAACTATGAATTAACACATGTGGAATTATATACTTAACAAAAAAGTAACAACTGAAATTATGTCATATTCTAGGTTCTTCAAAGTAGCCACCTTTTGCTTTGATTACTGCTTTGCACACTCTTGGCATTCTCTTGATGAGCTTCAAGAGGTAGTCACCGGAAATGGTCTTCCAACAATCTTGAAGGAGTTCCCAGAGATGCTTGGCACTTGTTGGCCCTTTTGCCTTCACTCTGCGGTTTAGCTCACCCCAAACCATCTCGATTGGGTTCAAGTCTGGTGACTGTGGAGGCCAGGTCATCTGGCGTAGCACCCCATCACTCTCCTTCTTGGTCAAATAGCCCTTACACAGCCTGAAGGTGTGTTTGAGGTCATTGTCCTGTTGAAAAATGAATGATGGTCCAACTAAACGCAAACCAGATGGAATAGCATGCTGCTGCAAGATGCTGTGGTAGCCATGCTGTTTCTGCATGCCTTCAATTTTGAATAAATCCCCAATTGTGTCACCAGCAAAGCACCCCCACATCATCACACCACCTCCTCCATGCTTCACGGTGGGAACCAGGCATGTAGAGTCCATCCGTTCACCTTTTCTGCGTCGCACAAAGACACAGTGGTTGGAACCAAAGATCTCAAATTTGGACTCATCAGACCAAAGCACAGATTTCCACTGGTCTAATGTCCATTCCTTGTGTTCTTTAGCCCAAACAAGTCTCTTCTGCTTGTTGCCTGTCCTTAGCAGTGGTTTCCTAGCAGCTATTTTACCATGAAGGCCTGCTGCACAAAGTCTCCTCTTAACAGTTGTAGAGATGTGTCTGCTGCTAGAACTCTGTGTGGCATTGACCTGGTCTCTAATCTGAGCTGCTGTTAACCTGCAATTTCTGAGGCTGGTGACTCAGATAAACATCCTCAGAAGCAGAGGTGACTCTTCGTCTTCCTTTCCTGAGCCAGTTTCTTTGTAGCGCTTGATGGTTTTTGCAACTGCACTTGTGGACACTTTCAAAGTTTTCCCAATTTTTCGGACTGACAGACCTTCATTTCTTACAGTAATGATGGCCACTCATTTTTCTTTACTTAGCTGCTTTTTTCTTGCCATAATACAAATTCTGCACAACACAACTGATGGTCCCAACCCCATTTATAAGGCCATAAATCCCACTTATTAAACCTGACAGGGCACACCAGTGAAGTGAAAACCATTTCCGGTGACTACCTCTTGAAGCTCATCAAGAGTATGCCAAGAGTGCGCAAAGCCATCATCAAACCAAAATGTGACTACTTTGAAGAACCTAGAATATAAGACATAATTTCAGTTGTTACACACTTTTTTGTTAAGTATATAATTCCACATGTGTTAATTCATAGTTTTGATGCCTTCAGTGACAATTTACAATTTTCATAGTCATGAAAATACAGAAAAATCTTTAAATGAGAAGGTGTTTCCAAACTTTTGGTCTGTAGTGTATATATCTTTAAATTATTCTGGTCTAAAAGGTTTGTAAAAACTTTGATTCAACGTTTCTGTATGACAAGTTCAACCAGTGCGCAACGCCTACTAGGATTATCTCCCAGTTTAGAATTTCCCAACCAGGGTTCTCCAAATTGATTAGCGATTGCCCTGATGAACTATCAAATATACAACTGGGAAGTGATTTTCATCTGATCATAGATGCTTGGTTGAAGGCAGAGGAAATCTGGCCCAAAATGTCGCAATACAGAATGCTTTATCTGCCCCTATGCCAAAGAGAAGCTAAACCTAGAAGTCAGGGGCGGACGCAGACAGAAGAGGACCCTGTGCAAGAACACAATATGGCCCCTTTACAGTCCAATAATGTGTCTATGATGAAAGCTGCTTGCTGCTTTGGAGGTGAAAAATGTCCCCCTTACACGTCGGGCACCTGTGCGGCTACAAAGTTTGTACCAATGGAGTGTCCGCCTATGCTAGCCGTAAATGTTTACCTTACATATGACATATAGGTGTCCTCACTATTTATTAGTCTGCAGCATTTTCTGCACAGTCCTGAACAGATCTGTAGAAGTCTGGCAAACAACACGTTTATCAGTCTTGTAGCTTGCCTAAAGTTCTGCCTCTTTATCCAAGAGGGTGTGGTTTAGCTATCTATTGTCCTAATGCAGAGAACGCAAAGGGGGGAGGCTCCTGCTGCAGCCTGTTGTCTTAACATCACACTTAGAAGGACAGTGTGGAGGAGGAATCGGGCCAAAGCTGATATCCTGAGACACATAGAGAAGATTTCTTCATACATTTCCCAGTTTTAATTGTAATATGAGACAAAATGAGATAAGAGGAGATTCAGAGAGAAAATGTTTGGATATTTTATTTATTGATTGCATTTTGAATATTAAGTGTTCTTGTAAATTTAGGAATTAAAAGGGTATTCCCATGTCAGAGATCCTATCCCCAGTATGCAGTAGGTGTAATGATAATATTAGAAAATACCTCCAATTATAAATGTAGTAATGTAGTATAGTTCTTCTGATTTGCTATGTCGCTTACCCCATATGCAGGGCGTTGCAGTGGTTACTACACTAGCAGCTGTCACTATATGAGTGGTCATAACCATGGATACCTAAGCTACTGCAATGCCCTGCACATGGGGTAAGCGACATAGTTCTTCTGATAAGCTATATTACATTTCTAATTCAAGATATTTGCTAATATTAGTACCCCTACTTGGGATAGGAACTTGGAGATGGGAATACCCCTTTAAAAATAAAGTTTCCTGTAGTGTAAAGTTACGCAGTGATATTTTTCCTCACTTCTACATGACTCATAACTAGTGGGACATGCCATCCAGAGGTCTGGGAAAGCTGGCAGACAACCTTTGTTGGAATGCTAATAATGGCCATGCTGGTAGTTAGGTCCCTAGCCCGAATGGTGAATCTAGTTATGTAGTGATATGGAAATGTGGGGACAATTAATGCATAAATAGGTATACTTTACATTCACAACTTTAAAGGGGTTATTGAGGACTTTTTCATTTTGTTTATAATGGGCCTAAGAACTTACTACCTACCTGCCTGTTCTGCCTGCCGCCAATCTCTGCTGAATCAGAATGCTCACAGACCGCTCCTGACGACGATTCTGTGGCTTTCGCTGACCTCACGGTAGCAGAGCAGCTTTTCTTTTCTTGCTCTCCTCTTGCAGATTGGATGTGACTGCCAATGTTTTGCTGATTGACAGCAGGCTCCACAACTGCAAAACTGTGGGAAGCCAGCTGTCAATCAGCATGATGCTGGCATCCACACCATGTTGACAGCAGAATCGCCGGCAGGAGCGGTCTGTGATCGCAACGAGCTGGTGCTAGGTAGAACAGGCAGGTAGTTAGCAATTACTTGCCTGTTAGATCTTAGGTACATAGTAAAAAAAATAAAATATTCCAATAAATCCCCTGTAGAAGACTTTAAACATCTGAATCCCAAATTGCTGGTCCGACCCATGAATTGCATGTCGACCTCCCTTCAAATTTGCATGAACGCTGCGCCTCGGTACACGAAGAACTGAACTGTTGGCAGATACAAGTATATATTGGTTGTGCTCTAGATATAATTCAGGAACATCTGAACAGAGTTCTTCACAGCGTGACAGAAACAGACTTATATACGGTAGTAGTTATTCTATGAACGTCCTTCCACAACTAGAAGTAGCATTATTCCAAACCATTAATTAATTTGTTTCATTTCCCTACTATGACGGTTTTATTGTTGCACTTTTTGCTACATTTTGACACCAAGAATTTCTGTATAATACATTTATATTCAGAACATGTTTGAAGAATACATTTTATTTTGTTTTTTTTTCCAAATGCAAAACATCATAATATAATATTATTACCGTAATATATGTCCTGTTCTTCACGGGTAAGACAATATTTATGCAAAACCATCAGCTGGACCACCATGATGTGAATGTTATAGGGTCCTGGTATGGGAGGGTGTAGAATTCTACTCACCATTCTATATCTTGTTTTTTTTCCTTCTGTAATGAGAATTCTATGTAAATTCGCAGTTACCTGGGCGTAAAACCGTCCTAAAATCTTCCTTGCTGTTGCCCAGAGGTGTTGCAGTTCTTTTAAACTGATGTCACTGATTTAAAAAAAACAAAACAAAAAAAACTTCTTACTCTGTTTTAGCGTTGGCTGATTTTTTTTTCAGAAACGTAAACTGTGTCGCTTTTCATAATGCACAAAGATGGCAATAACTGACCAATCAAGACAAATGTTGGCTAAGCCATTTTCAGTATTGAACTATACAGATGGAATTATTTTCAATTCAGGTAGTGGCTTGTTTCACTGGATGAAAAGTGCACATCCAAACATCGTGATGCGTCAGCAGGAAAGAGTTAAAAACTTGGCTGCTCTTTTTGGAAATGCTGCATTATCCATGAATGATTAAAATAATGCGCTCAGCAGCCACATTTTATTACACTTCTGTAATGGGAGGTGGGCAAAGTACAACTCTAAAGGAACCAGTTAAAGGGAATCTGTCACCAGGTTTTTGCCACCTAATCTGAGAGCAGCAAAATTTAGAGACAGAGACCCTGATTCTAGTGATGTGTCTCTTACTGGGCTGCTTGCTGCAGTTTTAATAAAAATCACAGTTTTATCAGGAGGAAATTATGACTGGAGGACTAGTAAATCTTCTGCTATGTAGTTCTCCACAATCATGCCCATAACTCTGCCCCCATCACTGATTAGCAGATTTCTGCTTATGCACAGTGTACACAGAAAGTTGCCAATCAGAGGTGGGGGTGGAGTTATACACAGTTCAGCATTCAGAGAACTGGTAGATCTGCAGCAGGTAACACAGGGATTTTATCAAAATTACAGCATTCAGCTCAGTAAGTGACACATCACTGAAATCAGGGCCTCTGCCTATACATAATGCTGGTCTCAGATGGGGTAGCAAAATCCTGCTGACAGATTCCCTTTAACCCCTTTCTTCATTCTGACATACTATTCCGTCCATGTGCCCTGGGACTTAATTCCCATGGATGGAATAGTACATCATATGCGATCAGTCGCGCTCACGGGGGAAGTCCAGCTGATCGCGGCTGGGTGTCAGCTGATTCTCACAGCTGATTCCAGACACTAAGTGCCAGGAGCGGTCACGGACCGCTCCCGACACTTTAACCCCCTGCACACTGTAATCAAACATGATCACAGCGTTCCAGTGGCATAGGGAAGCATCGCACAGGGAGGGGGCTTCATGCGTGCTTCCCTTGAGACCCTCAGAACAACGCAATGTGATCACGTTGTTCCGAGGGCCTTCTCCCTGCAGGACCCCGGATCCAAGATGGCCACGGGGTCCTTCCGGGTCCTGCAGGGAGGTGGCTCGTCAATGCTCTGCAGCGATCTGACACTATATAGTGATGTCCCACCATGTAAAAAAAATAAATAAATATGCGCAAAAATATAAAAAAAATCCCTAAATAAATAAAAAAATATATATATATTTCCCCAATACAAATTATTATGTAAATAAAAAAAAATAAAAGTACACATATCGCCGCATCTGTAACGACCCGCCCTATAAAACTGTCCTACTAGTTAACTCCTTTAGTGAACCCCTTAAAAAAACAAGGCAAAAAAACAATGCTTTATCATCATACCGCCGAACAAAAAGTGGAATAACACGCGATCACAAAGACAGATATAAATAAACACGGTACCACTGAAAATGTCATCTTGTCCTGCAAAAAACAAGCCACCAGTGTCACCAGCGAAAAAATAAAAAAGTTATAGCTCACAGAATAAAGTGATGAAGATGAGTCGCACATGGTACCAGGGTTATGGGGTACTCGGCACCGAGCCCGTTGAAGTCTATGGGGGATGTCACTGGCAGCAGAGCTCGGTCCGTGGCCCTGGGCGCTCATACGATGGGGGATGTATTTACAGGGGATTGAATAATAGTTTGTGACGCCACCTGTGGTTTCTGATCAGATAGACCAGCGCTGCAGGGTTAATCTTCTGAGGGGATGTTATTAGGCAGCTTGATGTTAAGTCCCCCACAGGTGGGACTGTTCCCTCAAAGTCAATGGTGTGCAGGGTGCGGCAAATAAGCAGTCACACACAATTCAGTCTCTTTCCATACCTTTACTGATGTTGTTGGCAGGTATGTCCCGGAAAGCTGGTCAGTTGGAGAATGCACATTCAGGGAATTGCTGAGCAGGTTTAAGGCCTCCTTTACCTTTTGAATATCTGTGAGTCCTAACTTGCATGAAGTCAAGTTTAACACTTACTATAGCAGCTACGCCCGGCTGATATTGTGGTAGAGTCTTTTCTATCTCTGGTGACCAGATGTTGGAAAGAACTAAGCCGTTGTGGCTGATCAGGTTTTCACAATTACCTTCCTGTGCACTCTCCAGGAAACATGTGTACCAAGCGCAGCTGGGCCACACATCCCCCCCTGGTTAAACACAGCACTCCCGGGCTGTAATAGAAGAGAAAAACATTTTTGTTTTGCATATAACATAAACATTTTAACTCATCCCTTGCGGGAGGTAAGGACTCTTTAACGTTACAATGTATACAATGGACATTAGAAAAATATCAAAAACATTTTTCACATAAATATATATATAAGACAAGATTCTTGTGGAGGACCCGCACCAAAAACCTCCCACGTGGGTCCTGGTTGGGCTGCAGGACTTCTTTGCTGCAGACCTCACTCTAGGCCACACCATACGGGTTTTTCTTCAGAGGTAGATATGGCTTTATGTAAAACCAAGATGGGGCACCGAAGTGCGAACTATTTACAATGAAAGTTTTTGGGCTGATACAGTCCTCAGCCACACAGTCCTTGCATATGAACATTTTCAAGTAAAATCACATCTCAAATTTAGAAAATCACATTAATACGGTATTTCTCATTACCCAACTGGGGTATTCTATGCAAAACATACTATGCAAAATTATGCTAATTATGCAAACATTTATCACAATATTAATAAAGTGCAAATCTTCTTCATCAACTTCTTCAAACTTTATACAGGTGCAGTAAACCATGTCTGGGTCCTACTGTTCTTCTTCTTTACAGATTGTAGCGACATCTTCCACTCCTGGGGCTGGAAGTATGCGATGTCCTCTGGAGCTCATTACCAGAAGGTCATGGCCTGCGATCTGTGTTTGAGTGGCCACAGTTCTCATCACAATTTTGCGATTGGCTTTGCGACTTCCTGGAGGCCTTACAGGTGCCTCTTCTGAATATAGATTTGGATCATGGAGGTCGCACTAGCCTGTTGCGCTGTAGAGTAAGACGCAGGGTACGATGTAGGTGCGCGCAGTGGCTCAGTTGAATGCGCACTAGCCTGTTGCATTGCAGAGTAGGATGCAGGACAAGATGCAGGCGCGCGCAGTGGCTCAATTGGGGACGCACTAACCTGCTGCTGTCGCTGCTCCATCTCTTCCCAATCGATCTCCATCACGGACGGCTGGGTCTCCTCCGGCGTCCCTACCGGGGGACTGCATTCCGCTGCGGCCTCCAGGCCTGGCTGGCACTCCGGAACGGGCAGGGCCTCCTCAGCCTCTGTCCCTCTGACCGCTTCATCGGTGGAGTCGGGATCAGCTCTTTCGGGGCCGGCCTCCGGTTTCTCTTCAGCCGCTGGCTGTGGTGGCACAGGGAGCACAGGTAATGGCTTCGTTCCTGGGGGAGAGAGTATTGCGTCCCACAGCAGCCGCTGTTTCCGGGCACGCCACTTCTCTCGTCTCGTCCATCTCTTCACGCGCTGGATCATGTCCCTGAGCACCGCATTCACCTCTTCCAATTCCAGCATGATTTGGTCGGTGTCCCGACCTGGGACGGCTCAGGCACAGGCAGTAGCTCTTCTGGGGAACGGGGCCTGAGCGCTACCGCTCCTCCACACAGCGTCTCCTGTCCTTCCGCCATCTCTCTCCAGGCCAGACTGTGTTTTCCATCTGGAACAATCTGGTCCCTTCCGTGGAGGCGGGACTTGCGCTTCCTCTTCTTGGCATAGAGGATGAAGAGGAGGCGGACCTCCCTTGCAGTGGGGCAGGCTCTTGTATTGTAATAACATTTAGAGGGGGCGCCCATTGCTTTCGCGCCACAAGGGGGGGTACGCCCACGAAGGCACACCCTTCTTCACCAGCTCCTCAGGGCGCGGATATGGCGCAAAATGGCGAAAATGGCGCCAAAAATCACAAAAATTGCACACAGTCTTTTCTGCACAAAACAGTCCAATTAGGCACACAGGACTCACAAATTGTAAGCTTCGTATCCTGTTTGTGACGCCAAAGATGAGTCGCACATGGTACCAGGGTTATGGGGTACTCGGCACCGAGCCCGTTGAAGTCTATGGGGGATGTCACTGGCAGCAGAGCTCGGTCCGTGGCCCTGGGCGCTCATACGATGGGGGATGTATTTACAGGGGATTGAATAATAGTTTGTGACGCCACCTGTGGTTTCTGATCAGATAGACCAGCGCTGCAGGGTTAATCTTCTGAGGGGATGTTATTAGGCAGCTTGATGTTAAGTCCCCCACAGGTGGGACTGTTCCCTCAAAGTCAATGGTGTGCAGGGTGCGGCAAATAAGCAGTCACACACAATTCAGTCTCTTTCCATACCTTTACTGATGTTGGCAGGTATGTCCCGGGAAGCTGGTCAGGTTGGAGAATGCACATTCAGGGAATTGCTGAGCAGGTTTAAGGCCTCCTTTACCTTTTGAATATCTGTGAGTCCTAACTTGCATGAAGTCAAGTTTAACTCTTACTATAGCAGCTACGCCCGGCTGACATTGTGGTAGAGTCTTTTCTATCTCTGGTGACCAGATGTTGGAAAGAACTAAGCCGTTGTGGCTGATCAGACCGACTCCGTCCCGTTCTCCCTGACTCCAGTTACATATCAACACTTAGGGCTACCTTCTGCGACTTGAAGTCCAGCAAGGCCTCCGGATTTTCTATCACTAGTCGTGAAGTACTAGCAATGCTTCGGACCCGGTGTCCGGTCAATTTAGTGAAGGTGATCTGTCACCTAAGTCACTTCTTTCTTGGGTAACCACTCGCCTGTCACCCTGCTCTTACCCTTAACATAAGCACGGGTAGCAGTAGGTGTAATAGTCAGTTGTTCTTCCAAGCTCACTGACCTGCTCTCAGTTGGCTCGATGTTATAACTGCTGTAGTCCCCTTCCTTCTTTCCTTTCTAAACTCTGTCCAGAGCAGCTCACAGGACGTTCCGTCAGACTGTATACACGCTGTAGCTCCGAGAGTCACTTTCCACGTTCTTAGGGAACACAGGCAGCTTGTTCTGAGATAACGGCTTCAGAGGTAGCTCTGACTAGGCGAGAGTGATTTCCTCCACTCGTACTAGCCTCCACTTCAATTCAAGATGAGCTAATCAAGCTCTGTCAGGATTCAGTCTTCTCTCCTCTCCCTCCAAGACCAGCACTTAAACTCTGACTGAACTGGCTGTCTTGACTGACTGACTTGTACTAGCTCCTGCTACTAATCCCACTGACCTTAAGTAGTCTAAGGTTCCCTCTAGTGGTGATGTTGGGAAATGTGTGAGATGTGAATGAATATCAGGTTTTCACAATTACCTTCCTGTACACTCTCCAGGAAACATGTGTACCAAGCGCAGCTGGGCCACACACAAAAATAATTATTTTTTATATAAAATTGTTTTTATTGTATAAAAGCGCCAAAATATAAAAAAATGAAACAAATGAGGTATCGCTGTAATCGTACAAACCCGAAGAATAAAACTGCTTTATCAATTTTACCACACGCGGAATGGTATAAACGCCTCCCCCAAAAGAAATTCATGAATTGCTGGTTTTTGCTCATTCTGCCTCCCAAAAATTGTAATAAAAAGCGATCAAAAAATCATGTTCCAAAAAATGGTACCAATAAAAACGTCAACTTGTCCCGCAAAAAATAAGACCTCACATGACTCTGTGGGCCAAAATATGGAAAAATTATAGTTCTCAAAATGTGATGCAAAAACTATTTTTTGCAATAATAAGCGTCTTTTAGTGTGTGACAGCTGCCAATCATAAAAACTCGCTATAAAAATCAGCTATAAATAGTAAATCAAACCCCTTTATCACCCCCTTAGTTAGGGAAAAATAATAAAATAAAAGAATGTATTTATATTTTCACGTTAGGGTTAGGATTAGGGATTAGGGTTAGGGGTGTGTTAGGGTTAAGTTTGTGGTTAGGGTTATGGTTAGGGTTGGGATTAGGGTTAGGGGTGTGTTGGGGTTATGGTTGGAGTTAGAATTGGGGGGTTTCCACTGTTTAGGCACATCAGGGGCTCTCCAAACGCAACATGGCGTCTAGCCAATTCTGCGTTGAAAAAGTCAAACGGCGCTCCTTCCCTTCCGAGCTCTGCCATGCACCCAAACAGTGGTTTACCCCCACATATGGGGTATCAGCATACTCAGGACAAATTGCACAACAACTTTTGGGTCCAATTTCTCGTTACCTTTGGGAAAATAAATAATTGGGGGCGAGAAGATCATTTTTGTGGAAAAACTATGATTTTTTATTTTTACAGCTCTACGTTATAAACTTCTGTGAAGCACTTGGGGGTTCAAAGTGCTCACCACACATCTAGATAAGTTTCTTAGGGGGTCTACTTTCCAAAATGGTGTCACATGTGGGGGGTTTTGTTGTGAATAGGCTGGAAATGAGTTCTGAGCAGAAGCTCCCTCTGGTGGTTACAAACGGTACTGGACTGTCCAGTGAAGATTGTGAGGATTGGGAATCAGGTGTTACTGACTGGTCTTATATAAGGGAGTCGCCTTCCCATCAGGGTTGCCGGTGATCAATTGTTCTGGTCTCAATGCTTGATTCCTGTTTCCTTTGTAGCCTGCTGTGTCGTGTCTGAGTCTCCTGCTAACAGATAGGACATTTTCTTCTTTTTGTTTTTGTGCTTGATTTTTGCATTTTGTCCTGCACTTCTGTGGGGGCCTCCTGGGTCCCCTCTGGGGGCTTTTGCCCTCTCAGTTCAGTTCAGCCACTGATGTTTGTACATTTGCTTTTTCCAGTTTTTTCAGTGGCTGCTGTTTTGTTTTTGGTTGCACCAGAGAACTAATTTGGGTGGTGGAGGTTGTGTGATCTCAGGTGTTTTTGAAATTAGTAGAGTTGGTGCTTTTCAGGGTTTTTTGAGATTGCAGTAAGTGCCCTTCCTATCCTTTTCTATTTAGTAAGTTTGGGCCCCAACGTTTGCTCATACTATTTTCTGTCTGTGTCAGTATTTCTTCTTGTCTAACCGCCATTACATGTTTGGGGGCTTTCTATGTTCTTTGGGGATCTGCTACGGGGCAGATAGCTTTCCTCTTTCTATCTTTAGGTGTAGTTAGTTTCTCAGGCTGTGACGAGGCGTCTAGGACCAACGTAGGAACGCTCCATGGCTGCCTCTAGTTGTGGTGGTTAGTCAGGGTACTGCAATCTCATAGTTTCCAACTGCTCTGGTGTATTTCCTTTTTTGCCTGCTCTCCTCAGCTACCAAATCATAACAGTATCACCGGCCCAAACTAAAAATTATATGGTACTCACAGAAGGGAAAAATATTGTGGAAAGAAAAAAGTTGTCAGAGTTGTCAGAGATTTTTTTTTTTTTCTGTTTGTTGCATTTTTTTCCCTCTCTATCTCTGGGTGCTGAGGAGGATTTTTTTTCTCTCTCAATGGAGTTTGCACAGTTGTCTGGCCGTGTGGATCAGCTTGCCACTGAGGTTCGGAGTATTGCTACCTATCTTGCTAGGTTGCCTGTTGTGGAACCTAGGATTCCCATGCCAGATTTGTTTTTAGGGGATCGAGCTAAGTTTCTGAATTTCAAAAATAACTGTAAATTGTTTTTTGCCTTAAAATCTAAGTACTCAGGGAACGCAGCGCAGCAGGTTCAAATTGTCATCTCTCTCCTGCGCGGCGACCCTCAGGATTGGGCTTTTTCTCTGACACCTGGGGATCCTGTTTTGAGTGATGTTGATGCGTTTTTTTCAGGCTTTGGGGTTACTGTACGATGAGCCTAATGTCACTGATCAAGCTGAAAAAACTTTGTTGGCATTAAGTCAGGGGCTTGAGGACGCTGAGTTATACTGTCAGAGATTCCGTAGGTGGGCAGTCCTGACCAAATGGAATGACGACGCTTTGGCAGCTCTTTTTCGGAAGGAACTGTCAGATAATGTAAAGGATGTTATGGTGGGATTCCCTGTTCCCTCTGGTCTCAAGGATTCTATGTCATTAGCGATTCAAATTGACAGACGTTTGCGTGAGCGGAAAGGTATGCGTGGAATAATGTTGCCTTGTGAACCTGCTTCTGAATCCATGCAGTGTGATAGAGTGGTTTCTGGGGCACAGCGTCATGAATTTCGAAAGCGCAATGGGTTATGTTTCTACTGTGGTGATGCCTCTCATGCTATTTCAGTCTGCCCTAAGCGGGGAAGACGTTTTGCACGCTCAGTTGTCTTGGGTAGTGTTCAGACTAAGTTATTATTAACTGTTACCCTGATATGCTCTCTGTCCTCATTTTCTGCTCAGGCTTTTGTTGATTCTGGAGCAGCTTGATGGATTTTGATTTTGCTAAACGTTGCGGGTTTCCCTTGATACCCCTACGGAAGTCTATTCCCCTACTGGGGATCGATTCTACCCCTTTGGCTGAGAATAAACCTCAGTTCTCTACTCAGGTGATAATGAGGGTAGAACCTGATCATCAGGAGAGTTGCAAATTTTTGGTTCTGTATAATCTGCATGACATTATCGTACTGGGTTTCCCTTGGTTACAGTCTCATAATCCTGTTTTGGATTGGAAATCTGTGTTTGTTACCAGTTGGGGCTGCCAATGTGTTAATACCAACACTCCTGTTTTTTCTGCCTCCCCCCAGGCTCAGGATGTTCCTGACTTTTTGATTGATTTTTCTGATGTGTTTAGCGAAAGTAAATCTGCATCCTTACCTCCCCATAGGAGCTATGACTGTGCTATTGAATTAGTGCCTGGTAGTAAATTCCCTAAAGGTCGCCTTTTTAACTTGTCTGTACCTGAACATGACGCTATGCGGTCTTATATCAAGGAGTCATTGGAGAAGGGTCATATCAGACCATCCTCTTCACCCTTAGGTGCCGGTTTTTTCTTTGTGGCCAAAAAGGATGGTTCATTAAGGCCGTGTATTGATTATCGTCTCTTGAACAATATTACTGTGAAATATCAATATCCTTTACCCTTGATCTCTGATCTGTTTTCCAGGGTGAAAAACGCTACTTGGTTTACCAAGCTTGACCTCAGGGGGGCATATAACCTTATTCGCATTAAGCACGGGGATGAATGGAAGACGGCATTTAATACCCCTGAAGGGCATTTTGAGTACCTTGTGATGCCCTTTGGGCTCACTAATGCTCCTTCTGTCTTCCAGTCCTTCATGAATGACATTTTCAGGGATTTTGTGGATAAATTTCTGATTGTTTATTTGGATGATATCTTGATTTTTTCCAATGACTGGGACTCTCATGTAAAACATGTTCGGACTGTGTTCCAGATTTTGAGAGAGAATGCTCTGTATGTGAAGGGATCAAAGTGTCTTTTTGGCGTTCAGAGGATCTCATTTCTGGGATTCATTTTGTCCCCATCTGTTATTGAAATGGACCCGGTCAAAGTTCAGGCCATCTGTGATTGGGTACAACCTACTTCATTAAAGGCTCTTTAAAGATTCTTGGGTTTTGCCAATTTTTATCGTAAATTTATTGGTAATTTCTCTGTTATTGTTAAACCATTAACTGATTTGACCAAGAAGGGTTCTGATGTGGTGAATTGGCCTCCTGAGGCAGTCTCTGCATTTCAGGAACTTAAGCAGAGATTCACTTCTGCTCCTGTTCTACGGCAGCCTGATGTTTCTCTACCATTTCAGGTGGAGGTTGATGCCTCTGAAATTGGGGCAGGTGCCGTTTTGTCCCAAAGAGATCCAGAGACCTCTAAAAGTAACCCTTGTGCCTTTTTCTCTCGAAAATTTTCTCCCACTGAACTTAATTATGACGTGGGTAATCGGGAGTTATTAGCCATGAAGTGGGCTTTTGAAGAATGGAGACATTGGCTGGAGGGAGCCAAACATCAGGTGGTGGTCCTTACGGACCAAAAGAATCTAGTTTATCTGGAATCTGCCAAGCGACTTAATCCTAGACAGGCCAGGTGGGCCTTGTTTTTCACACGTTTTAATTTTGTGGTTTCATTTCTTCCTGGCACTAAAAATGTTAAGGCGGATGCCCTCTCGAGGAGTTTCCTGGCGGACTCTCCTGAGTTATCTGATCCTTCTGTTATTTTGAAAGAGGGTGTAGTTCTTTCCGCCATCTCGCCCAATTTGAGACTGGCTCTGGAGGGGTGTCAGGAGGATAAGCCCGAGCGCTGCCCTGTTGGGAAATTGTTTGTCCCGGACCAGTGGAAGAAGAGTGTAATGTCTGAGATTCATTGTTCCGCGTTGGCCGGTCATCCCGGAATTTTTGGTACCAGAGACTTGGTTAGTCGGTCCTTTTGGTGGTCTACCTTGTCTCGTGATGTCAGGTAGTTTGTGCAGTCCTGCGGGACTTGCTCTCGCTCCAAGCCTTGCTCTCGTTCTAGTGGTTTGTTGATGCCATTACCTGTGCCCAAGAGACCATGGACCCATATTTCTATGGATTTCATTTCCGACCTCCCTGTTTCTCAGAGAATGACCGTCATCTGGGTGATTTGCGATAGGTTTTCCAAGATGATACATCTTGTGCCATTACCTAAGTTGCCTTCCTCCTCTGAATTGGTGCCTTTGTTCCTTCAGCACGTGGTTCGTTTACACGGCATTCCTGAGAACATTGTGTCTGACAGAGGAGTCCAGTTTGTTTCCAGATTTTGGAGGACCTTTTGTTCTAAAATTGGTGTTCAATTGTCTTTCTCCTCGGCGTTTCATCCTCAGACCAATGGTCAAACTGAGAGAACAAACCAGACATTGGAGACTTATCTAAGATGCTTTGTGTCTGCTGATCAGGATGACTGGGTCTCTTTTTTGCCTTTGGCTGAGTTTGCTCTTAATAATAGGGCTAGCTCTGCCACTTTGATGTCTCCATTTTTCTGTAATTCTGGGTTTCACCCTCGATTTTCTTCAGGACAGACGGAGGCTTCTGTCTGTCCAGGTGTTGACTCTGTTGTGGAGCGTATGCAACAGATTTGGGACCAGGTAGTGGAGAGGTTGTCCCTTTCTCAGGAGAGGGCCCAGCGGTTTGCTAACCGGCATAGGACTGATGGTCCTCGGTTTAAAGTGGGGGACTTTGTCTGGTTGTCCTCAAGAAATATTCCTATGAGAGTGGCATCTCCTAAATTTAAGCCTAGGTTCATTGGACCTTATAAGATCATGGAGATTCTTAATCCTGTTTCTTTTCGTTTGCTTCTTCCAGGGACATTTAAGATCCATAACGTGTTCCACAAGTCCTTGTTGAAGAGGTTTGTTGAGCCAGTGGTTCCTACTACTGTGCCTCCTGACCCTGTTTTGGTTGAGGGCAATCTGGAGTATGTGGTTGAGAAAATATTGAATTCTCGTTTTTCTAGACGGAAACTCCAGTATTTGGTTAAATGGAGAGGTTATGGTCAGGAAGACAATTCTTGGGTGTTTGCTTCGGACATCCATGCTAGGAGACTCATCCGTGCGTATCATAGAACTCATCCTGACCGACCTGGTTGCTCAAATGAGGGTTCGGTGACCCCTCCTCAAGGGTGGGGTACTGTTGTGAATAGGCTGGAAATGAGTTCTGAGCAGAAGCTCCCTCTGGTGGTTACAAACGGTACTGGACTGTCCAGTGAAGATTGTGAGGATTGGGAATCAGGTGTTACTGACTGGTCTTATATAAGGGAGTCGCCTTCCCATCAGGGTTGCCGGTGATCAATTGTTCTGGTCTCAATCCTTGATTCCTGTTTCCTTGGTAGCCTGCTGTGTCGTGTCTGAGTCTCCTGCTAACAGATAGGACATTTTCTTCTTTTTGGTTTTTGTGCTTGATTTTTGCATTTTGTCCTGCACTTCTGTGGGGGCCTTCTGGGTCCCCTCTGGGGCTTTTGCCCTCTCAGTTCAGTTCAGCCACTGATGTTTGTACATTTGCTTTTTCCAGTTTTTTCAGTGGCTGCTGTTTTGTTTTTGGTTGCACCAGAGAACTAATTTGGGTGGTGGAGGTCATGTGATCTCAGGTGTTTTTGAAATTAGTAGAGTTGGTGCTTTTCAGGGTTTTTTGAGATTGCAGTAAGTTACCTTCCTATACTTTTCTATTTAGTAAGTTTGGGCCCCAACGTTTGCTCATACTATTTTCTGTCTGTGTCAGTATTTCTTCTTGTCTAACCGCCATTACATGTTTGGGGGCTTTCTATGTTCTTTGGGGATCTGCTCCGGGGCAGATAGCTTTCCTCTTTCTATCTTTAGGTGTAGTTAGTTTCTCAGGCTGTGACGAGGCGTCTAGGACCAACGTAGGAACGCTCCACGGCTGCCTCTAGTTGTGGTGGTTAGTCAGGGTACTGCAATCTCATAGTTTCCAACTGCTCTGGTGTATTTCCTTTTTTGCCTGCTCTCCTCAGCTACCAAATCATAACAGGGTTTCCACTGTTTAGGCACATCAGGGGCTCTCCAAACGCAACATGGAGTCTGATCTCAATTCCAGCCAATTTTGCATTGAAAAGTCAAACGGCGCTCCTTCCCTTCCGAGCTTTACCGTGCGCCAAACAATGGTGCCCCCCCACATATGGGGTATCAGCGTACTCAGGACAAATTGCGCAACAACTTTTGGGGTCCAATTTCTCCTGTTACCCTTGGTAAAATAAAAAAAATTGGGTCTGAAGTAAATATTTAGTGAAAAAAAGGTAAATGTTCATTAAACTTCTTGAATGTGGTTTTGAGCACCTTGAGGGGTTCAGTTTTTAGAATATTGTAACTTTTGGGTATTTTCTACCAAACAGACCCCTCAAAGTGACTTCAAATGTGATGTGGTCCCTAAAAAAAATGGTGTTGTAAAAATGAGAAATCGCTGGTCAACTTTTAACCTTTATAACTTCTTAACAAAAAAAAAATTTGTTTCCAAAATTGTGCTGATGTAAAGTAGACATGTGGGAAATGTTATTTAGTACCTATTTTGTGTGACATATTTCCCTGTTTTAAGGGCATAAAAATTCAAAGTTTGAAATTTGCAAAATTTTCAAAATTTTTGCCATATTTCCATTTTTTAAATAAACAAACGCAAGTTATATCGAAGAAATTTTACCACTAACATGAAGTACAATATGTCACGAGTAGTGTTGAGCGATACTGCTCGATATCTAAAAATATCGGATCGGAATGGTATCGCCGATATCACTAAAATATCGGCGATACCCGATACCGATACCGGAAGTCCCATGTAAGTCTATGGGAACCAAATATCGACATTAAAAAAAACCCATTCTTGCCTTGTTGGTTAATTGTACATGAAGGAAAACAACAAAGAGTAATGTAGAATGTATTGGGGGAGGTTGAGGAGACAATAAAGGCATACATGTTTAACCCAATGCATTGGAATAGCATTAATATATATTTTTTTGGAAATACGTTTGGATTGACGAACAAATTGACAATGTTGTTAACCTTTTTTCTATTTTGGCAAATATGTATGTTTCACAACTTCCATGCTCTTCACCTTTTTAACTTTTGACACACTTTCTCCTTCATAATCTTCAGCAGCATCATCTTTCTCATCAAATTATTCTTCATCGTCACCTTGTTAATCTTCTTCTTAAACTTCTTGCTATTCATGTTTTTGTTTACATTACTCATATTGTTATTATTAAACTATTAATCTTCTTCATATTCAAATTCTTCATCTTCTTCCTCTTCATCTTCTTCATCATATTCTTATTTGTGACAGAGATTCCTGTACTTGTAATCTGTAAAAGTATGAATTGTTCATCCTTCCGTTCTTGCTGTCACAAAAGATTTAAATTACAACAGTATTTGTCCGTGTTCAGTTTAGCCTGCAGCAGCAGGCATTTTCCAGGGGCACCACGAGGAGGAACGGACTCACCCCCATACACTGCTTAGTCTTCTTCTGCTTAGAATTTAGAGCATATATTTTGCTCTTCATTTTGGTCTTATACTTCATGTTCTTCTGCTTTTTGATCTTCTGCTTATTGTTCTTCTGTCTCTTGTTCTGTATCTTGTAGTTTGTCTTAACCTTCTTTGTCCTGTTGGTGATCTTCTTCTGGGTAATCTTTTATTTTTTCTTTGTGATGGTGTTCAGGCTGGTTGGCTTCATGCTCGTTGTCCTTGTTGTCGTCATCTTCTTCTGGGTGGTCTTTAAGGTCGTCTAATTTCCGAGAACCAGCTGACGTTACTGGAACCCGGATGGGTATCAGATGGAGCAAGAGACAATGGAAGTAACGAGGACCAGCTGACTGTGCTGGAACCCGGAGGGGCAGCAGAAGGAAAAGAGGCAATGTCACAACCGAGTACCAGCTGACGTTACTGTGACACGGTTACTAAGCAGGAGGTACCTGTGCTCCAAAGCACTACCAAGGACCAGCAGACGTTGGTGGAACTCGGATACGGAGATGGAGGCACCTAGGCAAAGGCACTGGGAGAACCAGTTGACGGTACTGGACCCCGGACGGGTAGCAGAAGGAAAAGAGGCAATGTCACAACCGAGTACCAGCTGACGTTACTGTGACACGGTTACTAAGCAGGAGGTACCTGTGCTCCAAAGCACTACCAAGGACCAGCAGACGTTGGTGGAACTCGGATACGGAGATGGAGGCACCTAGGCCAAAGGCACTGGGGAGAACCAGTTGACGGTACTGGACCCCGGACGGGTAGCAGAAGGAAAAGAGGCAATGTCACAACCGAGTACCAGCTGACGTTACTGTGACACGGTTACTAAGCAGGAGGTACCTGTGCTCCAAAGCACTACCAAGGACCAGCAGACGTTGGTGGAACTCGGATACGGAGATGGAGGCACCTAGGCCAAAGGCACTGGGGAGAACCAGTTGACGGTACTGGACCCCGGACGGGTAGCAGAAGGAAAAGAGGCAATGTCACAACCGAGTACCAGCTGACGTTACTGTGACACGGTTACTAAGCAGGAGGTACCTGTGCTCCAAAGCACTACCAAGGACCAGCAGACGTTGGTGGAACTCGGATATGGAGATGGAGGCACCTAGGCCAAAGGCACTGGGGAGAACCAGTTGACGGTACTGGACCCCGGACGGGTAGCAGAACGCACCCATGAAAATGTAAGTTGACAGGACGCAAGCCGTCCGCAGTTACCGAATCACACAGTCCTACAGTGGGTGCTTGTCCTATTGTCACAATGGAAACAGCCTTTATTTACATATCCCACAGCACACATAGGAATCACCTAAACTGCAGGCACCATAGAGTCGGCTAACCCGAATGCAACACGACAGCACAACTTATTGGAGGATAATTGACGTTCACACTGCCAGGAAACAGCTGTCGTGCTGTAACCAGGCTGGCCAGGAGTCAGTACCCCTGCCAATTACTTACGAGTAACAAATGGCGGTGTTGTAGCCCAGGGAGTAGAGTTCAGGTGGTAGAAAGATGAACATAACAGGAGACATGGAAAACGTTGCCAAACAGTTATTTAATCTGAAAACGGACAGGCAAATTCAGGTGAGATCCATGCCTTGTTCATTTTCAGAAAAGTAAGCCGGTCTACATTCTCTGAGGATAGTCGCATGCGACGGTCTGTTACTACACCACCTGCAGCACTAAAGACGCGCTCAGATAATACACTGGCAGCAGGGCAAGCCAGCCCAGCACCTCCAATGCATACTGGCTAAGCTCTGGCCATGTATCCAACTTAGAGACCCAAAATTTGAAAGGGGAAGAGGCATCTGGGAGTACACTTAGAGGGAAAGCCAAGTAGTCTGTCACCATCTTACGGAAACGTTTCTTCCTGGTGACTGGAGCCGTCTCGGATGGTGTAGACCTTGCTGGCGCTGTCACAAAACTTTGCCACATTTGTAACATACAGCTCTTGCCCTGTGCAGAGGCGCTGCTTGTGCTCCCTCTTGTTGTAGAGGTGTCTACACTGCCTCGACGCACAGAGCTGCTTTGTAAAGCAGTAGCAGCAGCAGCTCTCTCGGCTGGAATGTACAACAGTATGGATTGCACCAGTGTGTCTTGGTACTCCTGCATTTTACGGTCCCGGTTCACCGGTGTGATGAAGGTTTGTAAGTTGTCCCGGTAGCGAGGGTCTAGGAGGGTGTACACCCAATAATCTGACGTGGTGAGAATGTGGGCGATGCGGCGGTCGTTTCTCAGGCACTGAAGCATGAAATCAACCATGTGCTGCAGACTCCCAACTGGCCAACAAAGGCTGTCCTCTGGAAGAGGCATCATCTCTGCCTCCTCTGCATCACCCCACCCTCGCTCTACATACTGACTAGAGCGTTGTGTACCTCCCTCTGTAGGGATTTCTTCCTCCTCCATTGACTCCTCCTCCTCCTCATCCTCCTCACAAAGTGAGCCCTGCCCAGCCCTTTGTGAGGAACCACGTTGCGCTGACTGTCCTGAAGGTAATTGAATTTGTGACTCCTCATCCTCCACCTCTTCCAAAACCTCTTCCTTTAGTGCTTTCAGTGATTTCTGAAGCAGGCAGATAAGGGGGACAGTCATGCTGACTAGTGCATCATCTGCACTCGCCATCCGCGTTGAGACATCAAACGCACGCAAAACGTCGCAGATGTCCTTCATAGAGGCCCACTCAGTAGTGGTGAAGTGTGAACGGCGCAAATTGCGAGTTGATTGCGCCTGTTGCAGCTGATACTCCATTACTGCTGGTTGCTGCTCACACAACCGCTCCAACATATGTAACGTGGAATTCCACCTGGTGGGTACGTCACATATGATGCGATGTTCAGGAAGGCGAAATCTGACTTGCAGAGCTGCAATGCGCGATCTGGCCATGCTGGAACGTCGCAAGTGAGCGCACTCTAGGCGGACCTTGTGCAGCAGTGCATCAAGATCCGGATAGTCCCTCAAAAAACTCTGCACGACCAAGTTGAGCACATGTGCCAGACATGGTATGTGAGTGAGGTTGCCAAGGCCCAGAGCTGCCACCAGATTTCGGCCATTGTCACACACTACCAAGCCTGGCTGGAGATTAGCTGACAAAAACCACACGTCGCTCTCCTGCTTGATGGCATCCCAGAGCTCCTGCGCTGTGTGGCTTCGATTCCCCATGGAAATTAATTTCAGGACGGCCTGTTGACGTTTGGCCACGGCTGTGCTCATATCGGTCGCAATAGGTAAGCGTTCACGGGTCCATGTGGAGGTATACCGTGACGGCTCGTGCAGCGATGATTCTGAGGAACTGGAGTAGGAGGAGGAATCAATGTGTACAGACTGGATTCCTGCAATCCTTGGAGTTGGCAGAACACGTACAGCGCCACTGGCAAGATCTGTACTCGGCTCCACAACATTGACCCAATGGGCAGTGAGGGAAAGGTATCGTCCCTGGCCATGGGTACTGGTCCACGCATCGGTGGTCAGGTGGACCCTGCTACTGACGGCGTTTAGTAGCGCATGTTTAATGTTTCCCTCGACATGTTTTTGCAGAGCAGGGACGGCTTGCCTGCTGAAATAAAACCGGCTTGGCACATTATATTGTGGGACTGCCAATGCCATTAAGTTCCTGAAACTGTCAGTCTCCACCAGCCTGAATGACAGCATTTCAAGGGACAGGAGTTTTGCAATGCCAGCATTCAGAGCCTGTGCTCGTGGATGGTTTTCCGAGTATGGCCGTCTTTTATCCCATGCCTGTGGTACCGATGGCTGTTTTGTGGTCTGGGAGTGTGACGATGACTGTGAACTTGCTGCTGTGGGTGGAATAACAGTTTGTCTATGGACAACAGTGACCGAGGTTCTTCCATGGAGATCCTGTGAGGAAGCCGAACCAGGTGTGTGTGAGCTGGAGGTAGAGGCTCCAACACGACCTGAAGATGTAGGTGCTGCTGTAGGTTGGCCTACATCTCCAGTGTGTCTTTGTAACTCAGCTACGTGCTTTGTCCGTACATGTTTCCACATATTTGTGGTATTCAGGTTACTGATATTTTTACCTCTTTTAACTTTTTGCTTACACAGCTTGCATTGAACATAGCAAATATCATCTACAAGTCTGTCAAAAAAGGACCACGCAGTGCAAGTCATGGGAGTGCCAATTTTGACATTTGTAAGAGAACTGCTCCCAACAAGTGCCAAACTGGAGGCTACAGGCAAGCGAGTCTGCAGCCTACCTCTCCCTCCTCTTTGTACCATTGGGCCAATCTCTTCCTCAGAGCTGCTCCCACCACCTTCCTGTTGCTCACGCCATGTTGGGTCTCGGACTTCATCATCTCCACTACCCTCTTCCAATACCTGCTGCTGTTGGATGGTCTGGGCAGCACCATGCTCCACAAAACCTGGCACCTGAGTCTCATCAACATCATGAGATGCGTTCTGCGGTGTGCTGTCCATCGCACTGGCTCACCCGCCTCTTCAGATTGAGAGAGACACAGCTGTTGCGCATCACTGCATACTCCCTCTTCTTCAAATTGCAGAATGCTGCTTGCCTGTGCCCGTGTTTGCGAGCCAACAAATTCTGAGAACAGAAGCAGAGACTCAGTTGGCTCCTGTACAGAACTCTCTGACTGCCTGGCCAATTTGACAGGCGGTGAACAGACAGATGGTTGCTCAACAGTGTTGTGTTCCTGAGAGGAGGTGGAAGGAATTGAAGTCGATGCATTGGCTGCCATCCAACCAACAACGGCTTCAATTTGTTCTTCCCGCAGCAGGGGGGCACGCCGAGCTCCTACCAAAGTGCGCATAAAGGAACGCTCACGGGGATAAATGGTGGATGCTGTGTCACTGAGGGCGGCAGCAGCCACAGAATCCCCACGTCCTCTCCCTGCTGAAACTCCACGGCCACGACCACGTGCCTTACTCACTGACTTCTTCATCTTGGTAGATTGATAAAGAAAGTCAGAAAAGTTATAAGGCCTAAGTGTGGTTATTACGCAGAGACTGAAGTGAACACTGAAACACAACTGTTCACAATCTGTGAAAGGCTACTCCTTTGTCTACTTCTATAGTGTTTGCAACCAATGTATTGGATACGGATGGAAGCGCGTCACACTAATAGATTATATTTATTTTAAATGGAATGGAGCAGAACCAATTGGAGAGAAATGAAAAGGATGAGGCACTGAGACACGCTCAGCAGAGTACAAGCAGCAGTGCTTGAACAAGTAACTGGAGCGTGATGTGCACTCAAAAAATAAAAAACACAGACTGAAGTGAACACTGAAACACAACTGTTCACAATCTGTGAAAGGCTACTCCTTTGTCTACTTCTATAGTGTTTGCAACCAATGTATTGGATACGGATGGAAGCGCGTCACACTAATAGATTATATTTATTTTAAATGGAATGGAGCAGAACCAATTGGAGAGAAATGAAAAGGATGAGGCACTGAGACACGCTCAGCAGAGTACAAGCAGCAGTGCTTGAACAAGTAACTGGAGCGTGATGTGCACTCAAAAAATAAAAAACACAGACTGAAGTGAACACTGAAACACAACTGTTCACAATCTGTGAAAGGCTACTCCTTTGTCTACTTCTATAGTGTTTGCAACCAATGTATTGGATACGGATGGAAGCGCGTCACACTAATAGATTATATTTATTTTAAATGGAATGGAGCAGAACCAATTGGAGAGAAATGAAAAGGATGAGGCACTGAGACACGCTCAGCAGAGTACAAGCAGCAGTGCTTGAACAAGTAACTGGAGCGTGATGTGCACTCAAAAAATAAAAAACACAGACTGAAGTGAACACTGAAACACAACTGTTCACAATCTGTGAAAGGCTACTCCTTTGTCTACTTCTATAGTGTTTGCAACCAATGTATTGGATACGGATGGAAGCGCGTCACACTAATAGATTATATTTATTTTAAATGGAATGGAGCAGAACCAATTGGAGAGAAATGAAAAGGATGAGGCACTGAGACACGCTCAGCAGAGTACAAGCAGCAGTGCTTGAACAAGTAACTGGAGCGTGATGTGCACTCAAAAAATAAAAAACACAGACTGAAGTGAACACTGAAACACAACTGTTCACAATCTGTGAAAGGCTACTCCTTTGTCTACTTCTATAGTGTTTGCAACCAATGTATTGGATACGGATGGAAGCGCGTCACACTAATAGATTATATTTATTTTAAATGGAATGGAGCAGAACCAATTGGAGAGAAATGAAAAGGATGAGGCACTGAGACACGCTCAGCAGAGTACAAGCAGCAGTGCTTGAACAAGTAACTGGAGCGTGATGTGCACTCAAAAAATAAAAAACACAGACTGAAGTGAACACTGAAACACAACTGTTCACAATCTGTGAAAGGCTACTCCTTTGTCTACTTCTATAGTGTTTGCAACCAATGTATTGGATACGGATGGAAGCGCGTCACACTAAAATTTAAATTGCATGGAGCAGCAAGAATTACACTGAAGAAAAAAAAAAGAGTCTGTGAGTGACACGTGCAGATGCCTACAGACAGCGTTGCATGCAGAGCAAACTGCAGCGTCACCTGCACTCACACACACCTTGCAGAGCTGTTAAAACAACACTGCAGGCAAAAGGAAGCTTTACACAGCGGTTGGTGCTAGCCTGCCTAAAGCACACTACACTAAATCACAATCTCTAACTGTCCCTCAGAGTCAGCACAGCAGCGTTCTGTCCCTAACTGAATTCACAGCACAGTGACGCTAAAATGGCGGCGGCGCCTTTTATAGTGCATTCTGACATCATTTCAGCATCCAATCACAGCCATGCCATTAGTTAAGATGACCGCAGCAGTACAGGATGTGCCCACACTTCTTAGGATTCCTCATTGGCTGACTAAAATCACATTGCCTCTCAAAGAATTATGGGAACTTCCGATTCCGGTATACGATATATGGAAAATATCGAAACAAAGTATCGAAAGGCCGATAGAGCTAATATCGGCCGATACCCGATACTTGCGGTATCTTATCGCTCAACACTAGTCACGAGAAAAAATTCTCAGAATCGCCAAGATCCATTGAAGCGTTCCAGAGTTATAACCTCATAAAGAGACTGTGGTCAGAATTGTAAAAATTGGCCCGGTCATTAATGTGCAAACAACCCTCGGGGGTAAAGGAGTTAAAGCACTCCAGCCCTGTAGAGGAGCATTAAATGTAAGCCCCCTTTCTTATACTCACCTTTCTGCAGCTTCATCTTTTACCGATGCCACTCCGGTGCCGGAGCGCCATCTTGTGCCCATAACTTCTGACTGGCAGGAAGTCGAAAGTTATGTCACAAGAACTCAATTGGAAATCTATATGATCCAGAACAGGATGTATTGAAAATGACCTCCAACGCGCTCCACAAAACACTGAAGCTTCAGGTCACATTTTGCAGGAGACCAATGGTGATGCTGGAAAAGGATGAAGGTGGCGGCAGGTGAGTATAAGACAGAGGAGTTATATTTAAAGCACCACTGTAGCAGTGCAAAAAAAATGCTGGAGTGGTGCTTTAAATTGATCATGGACGATTCAAATGGAACTTCGTCCATAGTTGATGTCATCTTACAGAAGGTTTTCACATGATCATAGGATCTATTGTGTAAGTATCCACTTTTTTAGATAAATATAAATTAGGAAAAAACTATTTAATAGATGAGCTGTTAGGCACACTTTATTTTTACTACAGGACAAGCCCTTTAAAGAGAATATCTACTCAAAATTAAAGAAAAAAAATCATGGAAATATAAATTCTAGAGTTGACCATTCCTGAAAAATGTCTTAATATTTATACAGTACATAAAGTATTTCTATATGTATATTCATGTGCTAGAATTGATTAAAAAAATGTCCATAGTAAATACACAATAAAATATGGATAAATCCACAATGATAAATCTGAGTCCCTCCTCCCTCTCACAGACATAGCCTCACTTAATGACACAGATGCTGCTGCCACATTTTATAACACCACAATAAAAGCCACACTTGATTCTGCCGCCCCCCTCACGCAGAGCAAAACTCGTACAATCAACAGGCAGCCCTGGCTGACCGGCCTGACCAAAGAATTGAGACGGGCTTCCAGGCTGCCGAGCGGAGATGGAAGAGAACCCATTCTACCGAGCACATCAACGCATACAAGCAGTCCCTCACCAGCTTCAAGTCCACGCTGTCTGCCGCAAAACAAACTTACTTCGCATCTCTCATATCCTCCCTGTCTCACAACCCTAAACAGCTCTTCAACACTTTCAATTCTCTACTCCGTCCCCCAGCACCTCCTCCCTCTCCTCTCATTTCTGCTGAAGACTTTGCCTCCTTCTTTAAGCAAAAGATTGATATGATCAGAGAAAGCTTTGGCCCGTAGCCGCCAATGCCCCTCTTAGCCACTCAGCCCTGTTCTTCCAAAACCAGCTTCACCACCATGACAGAAGATCAGCTCTCCACTCTCCTGTCATGATCACACCTCACCACTTGTGCGCTTGACCCACTCCCGTCCTACCTCATCCCTAACTTTGCCACAGTCTTCATCCCTACTCTCACACACCTCTTCAACCTTTCACTTACAAATGGTGTCTTTCCTTCATCCTTCAAACATGCCTCAATCACTCCCATCCTCAAAAAGCCCTCCCTCGACCCATCCTCTGTGTCTAGCTATCGCCCGATATCTCTTCTCCCCTACGCCTCAAAACTACTGGAACAGCATGTATATCTCGAACTGTCCTCCCACCTCTCCTCCTGTTCCCTCTTTGACCGTTTACAATCCGGCTTCCGACCGCATCACTCAACTGAAACTGCCCTAACTAAAGTCACTAACGACCTGCTAACCGCCAAGAGCAAGTGACACTACTCTGTCCTCCTTCTCCTGGACATGTCTTCTGCCTTCGACACCATGGACCATTCCCTCCTGCTACAGATTCTCTCATCTCTTGGCATCACAGACTTGGCCCTATCCTGGATCTCATCATACCTAAAAGACTGAACATTCAGTGTCTCCCTCTCACACACCACCTCCTCACCTCGCCCCTGTCTGTCGGTGTTCTTCAAGGCTCAGTCCTAGGACCCCTACTCTTCTCCATCTATACCTTCGGCCTGGGACAGCTCATAGAATCCCACGGCTTGCAGTATCACCTCTACGCCGATGACACGCAGATCTACCTATCTGGACCTGACCTCACCTCCCTACTGACCAAAATCCCACAGTGTCTGTCTGCTATCTCAGCCTTCTTTTCTGCTCGCTTTCTCAAACTGAACATGGACAAAACAGAATTCATCATCTTTCCCCCACCTCATTCTTCCCATCCACCAGACCTATCCATCAATGTCAATGGCTGCTCGCTTTCCCCAGTCCCGCATGCTCGGTGCCTTGGGGTGATCCTCGACTCTGCCCTCTCTTTCAAACCACATATCCAAACACTCGCCACCTCCTGCCGCCTCAAAATCAAAAATATTTCCCGGATCCGCTCATTCCTCAACCATGAAACTACAAAAACACTAGTGCACGCCCTTATCATCTCCCGCCTCGACTACTGCAACATCCTATTGTCTGGCCTCCCCTCTAGCACTCTGGCACCACTCCAGTCCATCCTACACTCTGCTGCCCGACTAATCCACCTGTCTCCCCGCTATTCCCCAGCCTTCCCCCTATGATAGGCCCTTCACTGGCTTCCTATTGCCCAGAGGCTTCAGTTCAAAACCCTAACCATGACATACAAAGCCATCCACAACCTTTCTCCTCCATACATCTGTGACATGGTCTCCCGCTACCTACCCACACGCAACCTTCGATCCTCTCAAGATCTCCTTCTCGACTCCCCCCTCATCTCTTCTTCCCACAACCGCATACAAGACTTCTCCCGGGCTTCCCCCATACTCTGGAACTCCCTGCCGCAAAACATCAGACTTTCACCAACAACGGAAACCTTCAAGAAGAACCTGAAGACCCACCTGTTCCAACAAGCCTACAGCCTACAATGATCCTCAGTCTGCTGAACCAATGTTCTTTGGGGATCTGCTCCGGGGCAGATAGCTTTCCTCTTTCTATCTTTAGGTGTAGTTAGTTTCTCAGGCTGTGACGAGGCGTCTAGGACCAACGTAGGAACGCTCCACGGCTGCCTCTAGTTGTGGTGGTTAGTCAGGGTACTGCAATCTCATAGTTTCCAACTGCTCTGGTGTATTTCCTTTTTTGCCTGCTCTCCTCAGCTACCAAATCATAACAGGGTTTCCACTGTTTAGGCACATCAGGGGCTCTCCAAACGCAACATGGAGTCTGATCTCAATTCCAGCCAATTTTGCATTGAAAAGTCAAACGGCGCTCCTTCCCTTCCGAGCTTTGCCGTGCACCCAAACAATGGTGCCCCCCCACATATGGGGTATCAGCGTACTCAGGACAAATTGCGCAACAACTTTTGGGGTCCAATTTCTCCTGTTACCCTTGGTAAAATAAAAAAAATTGGATCTGAAGTAAATATTTAGTGAAAAAAAGGTAAATGTTCATTAAACTTCTTGAATGTGGTTTTGAGCACCTTGAGGGGTTCAGTTTTTAGAATAGTGTAACTTTTGGGTATTTTCTACCAAATAGACCCCTCAAAGTGACTTCAAATGTGATGTGGTCCCTAAAAAAAAATGGTGTTGTAAAAATGAGAAATCGCTGGTCAACTTTTAACCCTTATAACTTCTTAACAAAAAAAAAATTTGTTTCCAAAATTGTGCTGATGTAAAGTAGACATGTGGGAAATGTTATTTAGTACCTATTTTGTGTGATATATTTCCCTGTTTTAAGGGCATAAAAATTCAAAGTTTGAAATTTGCAAAATTTTCAAAATTTTTGCCATATTTCCATTTTTTAAATAAATAAATGCAAGTTATATCGAAGAAATTTTACCACTAACATGAAGTACAATATGTCACGAGAAAAAATTCTCAGAATCGCCAAGATCCATTGAAGCGTTCCAGAGTTATAACCTCATAAAGAAACAGTGGTCAGAATTGTAAAAATTGGCCCGGTCATTAATGTGCAAACAACCCTCGGGGGTAAAGGAGTTAAAGCACTCCAGCCCTGTAGAGGAGCATTAAATGTAAGCCCCCTTTCTTATACTCACCTTTCTGCAGCTTCATCTTTTACCGATGCCACTCCGGTGCCGGAGCGCCATCTTGTGCCCATAACTTCTGACTGGCAGGAAGTCGAAAGTTATGTCACAAGAACTCAATTGGAAATCTATATGATCCAGAACAGGATGTATTGAAAATGACCTCCAACGCGCTCCACAAAACACTGAAGCTTCAGGTCACATTTTGCAGGAGACCAATGGTGATGCTGGAAAAGGATGAAGGTGGCGGCAGGTGAGTATAAGACAGAGGAGTTATATTTAAAGCACCACTGTAGCAGTGCAAAAAAAATGCTGGAGTGGTGCTTTAAATTGATCATGGACGATTCAAATGGAACTTCGTCCATAGTTGATGTCATCTTACAGAAGGTTTTCACATGATCATAGGATCTATTGTGTAAGTATCCACTGTTTTAGATAAATATAAATTAGGAAAAAACTATTTAATAGATGAGCTGTTAGGCACACTTTATTTTTACTACAGGACAAGCCCTTTAAAGAGAATATCTACTCAAAATTAAAGAAAAAAAATCATGCAAATATAAATTCTAGAGTTGACCATTCCTGAAAAATGTCTTAATATTTATACAGTACATAAAGTATTTCTATATGTATATTCATGTGCTAGAATTGATTAAAAAAATGTCCATAGTAAATACACAGTAAAATATGGATAAATCCACAATGATAAATCTGAGTCCCTCCTCCCTCTCACAGACATAGCCTCACTTAATGACACAGATGCTGCTGTCACATTTTATAATACCACAATAAAAGCCACACTTGATTCGGCCGCCCCCCTCACGCAGAGCAAAACTCGTACAATCAACAGGCAGCCCTGGCTGACCGGCCTGACCAAAGAATTGAGACGGGCTTCCAGGTTACCGAGCGGAGATGGAAGAGAACCCATTCTACCGAGCACATCAACGCATACAAGCAGTCCCTCACCAGCTTCAAGCCCACGCTGTCTGCCGCAAAACAAACTTACTTCGCATCTCTCATATCCTCCCTGTCTCACAACCCTAAACAGCTCTTCAACACTTTCAATTCTCTACTCCGTCCCCCAGCACCTCCTCCCTCTCCTCTCATTTCTGCTGAAGACTTTGCCTCCTTCTTTAAGCAAAAGATTGATATGATCAGAGAAAGCTTTGGCCCGTAGCCGCCAATGCCCTCTTAGCCACTCAGCCCTGTTCTTCCAAAACCAGCTTCACCACCATGACAGAAGATCAGCTCTCCACTCTCCTGTCATGATCACACCTCACCACTTGTGCGCTTGACCCACTCCCGTCCTACCTCATCCCTAACTTTGCCACAGTCTTCATCCCTACTCTCACACACCTCTTCAACCTTTCACTTACAAATGGTGTCTTTCCTTCATCCTTCAAACATGCCTCAATCACTCCCATCCTCAAAAAGCCCTCCCTCGACCCATCCTCTGTGTCTAGCTATCGCCCGATATCTCTTCTCCCCTACGCCTCAAAACTACTGGAACAGCATGTATATCTCGAACTGTCCTCCCACCTCTCCTCTTGTTCCCTCTTTGACCGTTTACAATCCGGCTTCCGACCGCATCACTCAACTGAAACTGCCCTAACTAAAGTCACTAACGACCTGCTAACCGCCAAGAGCAAGTGACACTACTCTGTCCTCCTTCTCCTGGACATGTCTTCTGCCTTCGACACCATGGACCATTCCCTCCTGCTACAGATTCTCTCATCTCTTGGCATCACAGACTTGGCCCTATCCTGGATCTCATCATACCTAACAGACTGAACATTCAGTGTCTCCCTCTCACACACCACCTCCTCACCTCGCCCCTGTCTGTCGGTGTTCTTCAAGGCTCAGTCCTAGGACCCCTACTCTTCTCCATCTATACCTTCGGCCTGGGACAGCTCATAGAATCCCACGGCTTGCAGTATCACCTCTACGCCGATGACACGCAGATCTACCTATCTGGACCTGACCTCACCTCCCTACTGACCAAAATCCCACAGTGTCTGTCTGCTATCTCAGCCTTCTTTTCTGCTCGCTTTCTCAAACTGAACATGGACAAAACAGAATTCATCATCTTTCCCCCACCTCATTCTTCCCCTCCACCAGACCTATCCATCAATGTCAATGGCTGCTCGCTTTCCCCAGTCCCGCATGCTCGGTGCCTTGGGGTGATCCTCGACTCTGCCCTCTCTTTCAAACCACATATCCAAGCCCTCGCCACCTCCTGCCGCCTCAAAATCAAAAATATTTCCCGGATCCGCTCATTCCTCAACCATGAAACTACAAAAACACTAGTGCACGCCCTTATCATCTCCCGCCTCGACTACTGCAACATCCTATTGTCTGGCCTCCCCTCTAGCACTCTGGCACCACTCCAGTCCATCCTACACTCTGCTGCCCGACTAATCCACCTGTCTCCCTGCTATTCCCCAGCCTCCCCCCTATGATAGGCCCTTCACTGGCTTCCTATTGCCCAGAGGCTTCAGTTCAAAACCCTAACCATGACATACAAAGCCATCCACAACCTTTCTCCTCCATACATCTGTGACATGGTCTCCCGCTACCTACCTACACGCAACCTTCGATCCTCTCAAGATCTCCTTCTCGACTCCCCCCTCATCTCTTCTTCCCACAACCGCATACAAGACTTCTCCCGGGCTTGCCCCATACTCTGGAACTCCCTGCCGCAAAACATCAGACTTTCACCAACAACGGAAACCTTCAAGAAGAACCTGAAGACACACCTGTTCCGACAAGCCTACAGCCTACAATGATCCTCAGTCTGCTGAACCATTGCACGACCAGCTCTACCATTTCCTAGTGTATCCTCACCCATCCCTGTAGACTGTGAGCCCTCGCGGGCAGGGTCCTCTCTCCTTCTGTACTTGTGTGCCCCTTGTCTAGCACACGTTTATTGTACCTGTCTATATTTTCCCTTTTCATATGTAAAGCGCCATGGAATAAATGGCGCTATATAAATGTGTAATAATAATAATAAAATAATAATAATAAATCCATACCAATTGTGGTGCAGATTTGCAACTCCGGATCTCTAAAGTATATACTATACTTAACCTTGGTCCCTGATGATTTTCCTGGCCTCCGGTGATTTATAGCATCTGTTATATCTGATGGAGAGACCAGGGAATCATTACAATGGACGTATAGTGCAGAAGGGAACATAGTGATTTTTTTTCCATATTTTAAAGTGACTGTCCAGGTTTGACACAAAGTATGCATTTGACTGTAGACTTGTGAATCCTCGCAGAGCAATAGCACATGCTGTTAGAATTCTCCAGTGCTCGCGCCAGGAGCAGGTGGTCATGTGACTGTAAGTATGTGATATGCATACCACTGACCACATTCCAACTAGACGTGAATTGAGCTAGGCTACGCGTGTCTATTGGGAATATGGCTGGAAGTTTGCATATCGCATACTTGCAGTCATATGACCCACAGACTCACCACCAGCCCTGGAGAATCCTGACAGCACCATGCTATGCACACTTTGAGTATTCACAAGTCTGCAGTCACATAAAGTGACTGCTGACTGTGTTGCCAAATCTGGACAGCACCTTTAAAGTTTGCCTAAACCTTTATTTCTATTTTTCTATTTTTTATGTTTTTTTTGCTGTGGTTCCCCAGTTAAATTCATAAAACTTCTGTGTTTTTTTTTTTTTTGGGGGGGGATTTTAACCTACTCATTGAATTCAATAGGGAAATTCATCAAGAAATCCACAGCAAAAAAAATTGGTAAAAAAATTAGGTAAATTTCAGCACAAAAATTTCCATGGTGGGTGAATGAGATTTTTCTACCTCTCTTCTACTTTGCTATACAGTGGCTTGTGAAAGTATTCACCCCTTTGGCTTTTTACCCATTTTGTTACATTACAACCTGTGTTGTACAACCCTGTACAAGTCAGGGTTGGGTTATAAAAAAACACCAATCTCTGATGATCCCCCGGAGCACCATCACATCCATTATCATCAAATGAAAAAATCATGGAACCACAACAAACCTGCCAAGAGAGGGCCACCCACCAAAACTCTCAGCCTGGGAAGGAGGGCATTAATCAAAGAGACAGCACAGAGACCAAAAGTAACCCTGAAGGAGCTGAAGAGTTCCCAAGCAGAGACTGGAGTATCTGTCCATACAACCACAATAAGCTGTACACTCCATAGAGGTGGCCTTTATAGAAGAGTGGGCAGAAAAAAGCCTTTACATACAAAAAAAATTGTAATGCTCGTTTCGAGTTTGTATGGAGGAAGGTGTTGTGGTCAGATTAGGCAAAATTGAACTTTTTGGTCGTCAAGGTAAACGCTATGTCTGGCGCCAAAACAACACAGCTCATCACGCCGAGTACACCATCCCCACAGTGAAACATGGTGGTGGCAGCATCATGTTGTGGGGATTTTTTCAGCAGCAGGGACAGGGAAAATGATCTGAGTCGAAGGGAAGATGGATGGCGTGAAATACAGAGATATTCTTGAGCACAACCAGTTTCAGTCCATCAGTGATTTGAGATTGGGACAGAGGTTCACCTTCCAACAAGACAATGACCAGAACCATACTGCTAAAGCAATATTCCAGTGGTTTAAGTGGAAAGGTATAATTGTTTTGGAGTGGCCTAGTCAAAGCCCAGACCTTAATCCAATTGAGAATCTGTGGTCAGACTTGAAGATTGCTGATCACCAGAGGAAACCATCTAACTTGAAGGAGCTAGAGCAGTTATGTCTTGAGAAATGGACAAAAATCCCAGTGGCAAAATGAGGAAAACTCATAAAGATTTTTCCAAAGCAACTTACAGTTGTAATTGCTTTAAAAGGAGGCTCTACAAAGTACTGACGTTATGGGGGTTGAATAGTTATGCACACAGACATTTTCAGTTATTTTGTGCTATTTTTGTTTGCTTCACAAAAACAAACAAATAAATGTTTGCAATTGCCGGCATGTTCTTTACATGAACTGATACAAACCCTCAAAAATAACTCCAGGTTGTGAGGAAGCAAAATACGAAAAATGCTAAGAGGGAATAGTTTCACAAGCAACTGTAAGTCTTTTTCCTCAACAGATTTAGAATCACAACGTCTGGATGGAAAATTCACAGCTATTCTGGTACTTGTGAACATACTTTAGGTTGTCAGCTACATAAAACCAATCTGCCTAGATTTACCAGGATATTTCACTAGGGAGGAAAATTTCAATGTGCTCCAGGTAGATCCAGTTTCAAGATTATGACAGAGGATGAATAAAAAAAAGTTTACATTTGAATTTTAACCCCTCCCTGACATGCGCTGTGGGAACTGCATTCCTGCAAACTTCAGTACATGCACGGTGCCGTGATCGCACGGGCTCACACTGAGTGCCACTGCGATTGGGTTCAGGTGTCAGCTTTATGTGAGAGCTGACACCCTGCAGCAACGCTCATGATTGGTGCTAAAACCGATCGTGGAAAATAATGCCTCTGATACCACGGTAAATAGTGACAGTGACATAGAGGGGCATCGCACAGGGAGTGAGCTCCCTGTCTGCTCCCATCAGCACAACGCGATGTGATCGCATTGTGCTGATGGCCTACATTGTGACCCATGGCCTCAAGATGGCCATGGGTTCCTTCAGGGTCCTAAGAACAGGAGCTGACATGCCTCCTCCCCTGCCTGTCAGATGCTGATCTGATGCCCTGCAGTGCAGAAGTATTGCAGAGTATTAGATCAGCGATCTGTCAGTAAAAGGATGATGTCTCATAGTGGGGCAATGTAAAAAAGTAAAAAAAAAGTTATCAAAAAATGTAAAAATGTAGAAAAATAATCCCCAAAGAACAAAAAAAAAGAAAAAATATTAATCAAATAAATACATTTATTTATGTAAACAAAAAAGTACACACTTGTTATCGCCATGTCCGGAACAACCCTCTCTATAAAACTTACTCACTAGTTAATCCCATCAATAAACAAAGTAAAGAAAAAAAACACAACAAACAGTGCTTTATACTGCAGAATAAAAAGTTCAATGAAATGCGATCAAAAAGATGAATGTAAATAAAAATGTACAGTTGAAAACGTCATCTTATCCTGCAAAAAATAAACCACCATAAAGCTCTGTCAGCGGAAAAATAAAAAAGTTATAGCTCTCAGAATAAAGCGATGTAAAAATTATTATTTTTTCTATAAAATAGTTTAGTTTTTATCGTGTAAAAGCGCCAAAACATTAAAAAATATATAAATGGGGTATTGCTGTTATTGTACTGACCCGAAGAATAAAGCTGCTTTATCAATTTTACCCCAATCGAAACGGCATAAAAAACAAAAACAATTCCTGGTTTTGTTTATTCTCCCTCCCAAAACTTGGAATAGTAAGTGATTAAAACATGTCATGTGCCCGAACATGATAGCGATAAAACGTCAACTTGCCCCGCAAAAACAAGCCCTCACATGACTCGGTCGGCCGAAATATGGGAAAATTATCGCTGTCTAAATATGGGTATGAAAAATCCGCATGGCCCTGGGTACCCATGTTAAATGTAGGTACTCAGGCCGCATGCAGAACGCATGCAGACATAGGTGGAGCTGACCGGAGGAGGTGCGGCGGTGGGCGGAGGTTCACGGAGGAAGTACGCAGCCCTCCGCAGCACCTCCATCTGCAAATTTGAAACCAGCCTAAAAGCTTCAACTCAATCCACAAAAAAAGCAAGTCCCAAGTAAGGGCTGTCATCTCTCAGTGGAAATATAGGGGGCTTCCATGTTACTGGTAGCACAAAGGCTAAAAGCGAAATGACTACTCGCCCCTCAAAAGAAATTCAGCAAATTCTACACTCACAAATTCAAATGTCCCTTCTGACCTCAAGTGTGTCTAAAACACATTTAGCGTCCACGTTTGGCATTTCTGTAGTGATGAGAACCTGCCTAATTTACGGGTGCGTGTCTCCTGAAGCATGAGCTGATCATAATGTACTGGTCACCACAGCATGCTGGTCACTTCAACATACTGGTAACTACAATGTCAGTTTACAATTTTCACTCAGCAACATCCACTGCTGCTTGTTTCTGGAAAACACCCATGGAGTCAAAATCGTCACTACACCTGTAGATAAAATCGCAAAGGGGCATACTTTCCAAAATGGGGTCACTTAAGGGTGGATTCTGCTTTTCTAGCACTTAGAGACTTTGTATATGGCATCCGCAAACTATTCTAGGTAAATCTGCGTTCCGGGAGACAAATAGTGCTCCGTCCCTCCAGAGTCTCACCGTGTGGCTAAGCATTACTGTACAGCCACATATGGGGTATTTTTACAGTCAGCAGATATTTTGGGACAAATTTTGGTACCATTTTTACCTATTTTCTCAGTATGAAAATGTAAATTTGGGGGTAACACACAATCTTGGTGGTAAATATGTAAATTATTTTTCTTCACTGCCCAATGGTATAACATTTGTTAACACACCTGTGGTGTCAATATGATCCCTGCACCCCTAGATGAATTAATTGATAGGTTTCGTTTGTAAAATGGGGTCACTTATGGTGGGGTTCTGCTGTTATGGCACTGTAAGGGCGGGCCTGGACTGCAGTCTGTTGAGGAGAGCCTTAAGATCACATACTTAATTAACCCCTTAATGTCCACTGACGTGCACAGTCCGTCATGGCAAGGTGCCAGTTCCGGCATCAGGACGGACTGTGCATGTCATGCCTTTGATCTACCACTGCGTGTAAACACGCAGTGGTAGACAGCTGACAGGCACGGCAAGCGGTGCGGGACCTTTGCCGTCGGTCCCCGCACCCACAGCGTTGTGATTGGTCAGTCAATCTGACTGACCAAACACAGCAGCGATCGTGCAGGAGAAGCTGAAATTTCAGCTTCCCCAGCGCGATCAGTGCAGGAGCCGGCGCTGCAGTGGCCAGGCTTCCTGCACTGACAGCCAGGAGCGGAGCCCCCACCGTCCCTGGCTGTTAACCCCCTGACTGCTGCGATCCAGCGCGATCGCAGAGCTCAGGGGGGGAGGCAGAGGGTCGGGAGCTCCCTCTGCCTCAGATCGGCGCCCTGCAATGTATTTGCAGGGGCCGATCTCTGCCTTGATGACCCGGGGGTTGTCATGACAACCTCCGGGTCATCTACCTACGGGAAGCTGCTGTGATCATGTCACAGCAGCTTTCATCATAGGTACAATGCATTGCAATGCTGGAGCATTGCAATGCATTGTAACTGCAATAAAAAGTAAAAAAAAGTGAAAGTCCCATAAAGGGACAAGTTAAAAAAAATCATTTTTTAAAAAAATTGTAAAAAAAATATTAAAAAATAATTTAAAAAAAATCCCCTAAAAAATACACATTTTTATGTAATAAAAAAAATAAAAAACAAAAAAAATACACATGTTAGGTATCGCCACGTCCGTAAAAATCCCATCTATAAAAGCGTAACCCTAGTTAACCCCTTCAGTGAAAGCCGTAAAAAAAAAAAAACACAAAAAAGTAGTAAATTATACTTTTTCCAAGCGGTATCATCATACCGCTTGGAAAAAGTGCAATAACACGCGATCAAAAAGTCAGATATAAATAATCATGGTACCGCTGAAAACGTCATCTTGTCCCGCAAAAAACAAGCTGCTATACAGCATCATCAGCGAAAAAATAAAAAAGTTATAGCTCGCAGAATAAACTGATGCAAAAATAATTATTTTTTCTATAAAATTTTTTATTGTGTAAAAACCGCCAAAACATAAAAAAAATATATAAATGAGGTATCGCTGTAATCGTAGTGACCCGAAGAATGAGCTGCTTTATCAATTTTACCACACGCGGAACGGAGGAAAAAAAAAAAAAAAAAAAAAATTCCTGAATTGCTGGTTTTTGTTCATTCTGCTTCCACAAAAATCGGAATAGGAAGCGATCAAAAAACGTTATGTGCCCGAATATGGTACCAATAAATACGTCAGCTCGTCCCGCAAAAAATAAGCCCACAGATAACTCTGTCGGACGAAATATGGAAAAATTATAGCTCTCAAAATACGGCGATGCAAAAATTTCTTACAAAAAATTATTCCAAAAAAAGCGTCTTTTAGAGTGTGACAGAAGCTAAACATGAAAAAAGGGTGTAAATCTGGTATCGCCGTAATCGCACCGATCCGAGGAATAAAGTCGCCTAATCACTAATACCGCACGAGGAACGACGCAAAAAAAAAACCAATTCTTCACCTTTTGTAGATTTGTTCATTGTGCCTCCCAAAGATCGCAGTAAGGCGATCACAGTGGTTCCCCCCCACATATGGGGTATCAGCGTACTCAGGACAAAATGCACAATAGCTTTTGGGGTCCTATTTCTCCTGTTACCCTTAGAAAAATAAAAATTTGGGGGCAAAAAAGGTCATTTTTGTGGAAAAAAATATGATTTTTTTATTTCACGGCTCTACGTTATAAACTTCTGTGAAGCCCTTGGGGGTTCAAAGTGCTGACCACACATCTAGATAAGTTCCTTGGGGGGTCTAGTTTGCAAAATGGGGTCATTTGAGGGGGGTTTCTACTGTTTAGGCACATCAGGGGCTCTCCAAGCGCGACATGACACCCGCAGACCATTCCATCAAAGTCTGCATTTAAAAACGGTACTCCTTCCCTTCCGATCTCTGCCATGCGTCAAAATAGTGGTTCCCCCCCACATATGGGATATCAGCGTACTCAGGACAAATTGCACAATAGTTTTGGGGTCCTATTTCTCCTGTTACCCTTAGAAAAATAAAAATTTGGGGGCAAAAAGGTCATTTTTGTGGAAAAAAATATGATTTTTTTATTTTCACGGCTCTACGTTATAAACTTCTGTGAAGCCCTTGGGGGTTCAAAGTGCTGACCACACATCTAGATAAGTTCCTTGGGGGTCTAGTTTGCAAAATGGGGTCATTTGTGGGGGGTTTCTACTGTTTAGGCACATCAGGGGCTCTCCAAGTGCGACATGACACCCGCAGACCATTCCATCAAAGTCTGCATTTAAAAACGGTGCTCCTTCCCTTTCCGATCTCTGCCATGCGTCAAAATAGTGGTTCCCCCCCACATATGGGATATCAGCGTACTCAGGACAAATTGCACAATAGCTTTTGGGGTCCTATTTCTCCTGTTACCCTTATAAAAATAAAAATTTGGGGGCAAAAAGATTATTTTTGTGGAAAAAAATATGATTTTTTTATTTTCACGGCTCTACGTTATAAACTTCTGTGAAGCACTTGGGGGTTCAAAGTGCTCACCACACATCTAGATAAGTTCCTTGGGGGTCTAGTTTCCAAAATGGAGTCACTTGTGGGGGGTTTCTACTGTTTAGGCACATCAGGGGCTCTCCAAACGTGACATGACACCCGCAGACCATTCCATCAAAGTCTGCATTTGAAAAAGGCGCTCCTTCCCTTTCGAGCTCTGCCATGCGTCAAAATAGTGGTTTACCCCCACATATGGGGTATCAGCATACTCAGGACAAATTGCACAATAACTTTTGGGGTCCTGTTAGCCTTTGGAAAATAACAATTGGGGGTGGAAAGATCATTTTTGTGGAAAAGATATGATTTTTTAATTTTACTGCTCTACGTTATAACCTTCTGTGAAGCCCTTGGGGTTCAAAGCTCTCACCACACATCTAGATAAGTTCCTTGGGGGGTCTAGTTTCCAAAATGGGGTCACTTGTGTGGGGTTTCCACTGTTTAGGCACACAGGGACTCTCCAAATACGACATGGCGTCCAATCTCAATTCCAGCCAAAAAAGTCAAATGGCGCTGCTTCCCTTCCGAGCTCTGCCATGCGCCCAAATAGTGGTTTACCCCCACATATGGGGTATCAGCTACTCAGGACTAATTGCACAATAACTTTTGGGGTCCTTTTATCCTTTGGAAAATAAAAATTGGGATGAAAAGATCATTTTTGTGGAAAAAATATGATTTTTTAATTTTACGGCTCTACGTTATAACCTTCTGTGAAGCCCTTGGGGGTTAAAATCTCTCACAACACATTTAGATAAGTTCCTTGGGGGGTCTAGTTTCCAAAATGGGGTCACTTGTGGGGGTTTCCACTGTTTAGGCACACAGGGACTCTCCAAATGCGACATGGCGTCCAATCTCAATTCCAGCCAAAAAAGTCAAATGGCGCTGCTTCCCTTCCGAGCTCTGCCATGCGCCCAAATAGTGGTTTACCCCCACATATGGGGTATCAGCGTACTCAGGACTAATTGCACAATAACTTTTGGGGTCCTTTTATCCTTTGGAAAATAAAAATTGGGATGAAAAGATCATTTTTGTGGAAAAAATATGATTTTTTTATTTTACGGCTCTACGTTATAACCTTCTGTGAAGCCCTTGGGGGTTAAAAGCTCTCACAACACATTTAGATAAGTTCCTTGGGGGGTCCAGTTTCCAAAATGGGGTCACTTGTGGGGGGTTTCCACTGTTTAGGCACACAGGGACTCTCCAAATGCGACATGGCGTCCAATCTCAATTCCAGCCAAAAAAGTCAAATGGCGCTGCTTCCCTTCCGAGCTCTGCCATGCGCCAAAATAGTGGTTTACCCCCACACATGGGGTATTGGTGTACTGAGGAGAAATTGTACAACAAATATTGTGGTTCATTTTCTCCTGATACCCTTGACAAAATTTAAAAAAATTGTGTCGAAAGAAAAATTTTGGGAAAAAAAGTTAAATGTTCATTTTTTCCTTCCACATTGCTTCAATTCTTGTGAAGTACCTAAAGGGTTAATAAACTTCTTGAATGTGGCTTTGAACACGTTGAGGGGTGCAGTTTTTAGAATGGTGTCACTTTTGGGTATTTTCTGTCATATTGACCCCTCAAATTCACTTCAAATGTGAGGTGGTCCCTAAAAAAAATGGTTTTGTAAATTTTGTTGGAAAAATGAGAAATTGCTGGTCAACTTTTAACACTTATAACTTCCTAACAAAAAAAAATGTTGGTTCCAAAATTGTGCTGATGTAAAGTAGACATGTGGGAAATGTTATATATTAACTAATTTTTGTGACATATCTCTCTGATTTAATGGCATAAAAATTAAAAGTTTGAAAATTGCAAAATTTTCAAAATTTTTGCCATATTTCCGTTTTTTTCATAAATAAACGCAAGTTATATTGAAGAAATTTTACCACTATCATGAAGAACAATATGTCACGAGAAAACAAACTCAGATCGCCAAGATCCGTAGAAGCGTTGCAGAGTTATAACCTCATAAAGAGACAGTGGTCAGAATTGTAAAAATTGGCCTGGTCTTTAACCTGCAAAATGGCTTGGTCATTAAGGGGTTAACCTCAAGATATGAGATTGAGAGAAATGACCCATAAAGTGTATTATTTCACCTTACATAAGCTTGCTCAGATCCAAGTGTGACACTAAAGATGGCTGCCATTTCCTGTTTCACCACACCATGTGCTTGTATCCAAGATGACGCCCACCATGATGACCTCATAGATTCGCCTACGATGACGCCCACTCTGATGACCTCATGGACCCACCCAGCCTGATGACCTCATGGATCCTCCCCAGATGATGCCCATTGCCCAACCCACTAACCAATGGAATACATCTGATCACTCCCATTTTACAGCTGACAGAGCCCCTTACAGGGGATATATGAACCTATGTTTGAGTCAATAAATCTCTCTCTCTCTTTCCCTCTTGGAGCTGTGCCATAGATTTGATCAAAGAGAGGTTAGATTTGACTGTGTGTCTGGTGTGATTTCTTTAGTGCGCACTGATCAATATCCATTGGGCCAGGAGCAAGCAACTAGTGAACATTTCTTATTGTTCAACCCAACACAGTCGTGACCTGGATTACCGTAACATCCATGTCCGAACCGTCCCCTACATGAAACAGTGTTCTTCCCTCTGGCGTACCTGTATCTCCAGATTTCACTTGCCAGGTACCGATGGCCCCTCTTCCAGGCAACCCCCAGTAATGGAGACACAGTCCAGAACAACTTGAACACTGTCTTTACTGAATTCTTCACACGTTACATCCACAGTTAGCACAACAGGTATTACATTTGTTTCCTTTGCTCTCCTTGCCTTGCTGTCACTTCTGTCCAGACCAGACTGTCCCAGACTGCTCCCCAGTTCCTTCCAGGCCTGACCCCGCCATAATGAAATCGTCCTAAAAGCATTGGCCCAGGCGGTAAGACGACACATCTTTCCTCTTCTTTCTGGGCCCACTGCGAGACTATGCAGTGGCCGTGGGTAATGTCGGTTGCTATCCTTGGAACGTTGCGTGGCTGCCGGTTGTCCGAGCCTAAGCCCTTGTGGACACTTGGGCACTCTGGCCCCATCTGACTAAACTTCCTTTTTCTGCACTACACTTAACTCCCGGCAGCTCCTCCTACTCTAAATATGCCCTGACTTGTATATTAATCTAAGAACTGCATGTACTGAAATGCCCACCATCTTGTGGCCAAATGAAGGTACTATGCTCTCCCTATAAACTATTCCTAACAAGGCCCACTAGTATGCCCCCACCTAGTGGCCCACAACAGAACTACACTTACCCCAGGTATAGGAACTATCCTAAAGTGCCCTCCTCTATTGTCCCCCAAGGAATGCACTTCACTTTCCCTAAACTGTACGTGTATAAAGAACATTAGTCACATTATATACTGCAATATTATACAAAAGGAACACAAGAGGTATGCAATTATATACAGTGAAGAACAAGGCAACACGTTATTATATTACATAGTCCTACAGAAAATGGTAACACATAAAAGACGTGACAATTAGTGTTGAGCGATATTGCTCGATATCTAAAAATATTGTATCGAAATTGTATCGCCGATATCACTAAATATCGTCGATATCCGATTTCGATAGCGGAAGTCCCATGTAAGTCTATGGGAACAAAATATCGAAATTAAAAAAAAACATTCTTGCCTTGTTGGTTAATTGTACATGAAGGAAAATAACAAAGACTAATGTAGAATGTATTGGGGGAGGTTGAGGAGACAATAAAGGCATACATGTTTAACCCAATGCATTGGAATAGCATTAATATATTTTTTTTTGGAAATACGTTTGGATTGACTAACAAATTGACAATGTTGTTAACCTTTTTTCTATTTTGGCAAATATGTATGTTTCACAACTTCCATGCTCTTCACCTTGTTAACTTTTGCCAGTGCCACACTTTCTCCTTCATAATCTTCAGCAGCAGCATCATCTTTCTCATCAAATTATTCTTCATCTTCACCTTCTTAATCTTCTTCTTAAACTTCTTGCTATTCATGTTTTTGTTTACATTACTCATATTGTTATTATTAAACTAATTAATCTTCTTCATATTCAAATTCTTCATCTTCTTCCTCTTCATCTTCTTCATCATATTCTTATTTGTGACAGAGATTCCTGTACTTGTAATCTGTAAAAGTATGAATTGTTCATCCTTCCATTCTTGCTGTCACAAAAGATTTAAATTACAACAGTATTTGTCCGTGTTCAGTTTAGCCTGCAGCAGCAGGCATTTTCCAGGGGCACCACGAGGAGGAACGGACTCACCCCCATACACTGCTTAGTCTTCTTCTGCTTAGAATTTAGAGCATATATTTTGCTCATCATTTTGGTCTTATACTTCATGTTCTTCTGCTTTTTGATCTTTTGCTTATTGTTCTTCTCTTCTGTCTCTTGTTCTGTATCTTGTAGTTTGTCTTAACCTTCTATGTCCTGTTGGTGATCTTCTTCTGGGTAATCTTTTATTTTTTCTTTGTGATGGTGTTCAGGCTGGTTGGCTTCATGCTCGTCGTCCTTGTTGTCGTCATCTTCTTCTGGGTGGTCTTTAATGTCGTCTAATTTCCGAGAAACAGCTGACGTTACTGGAACCCTGACGGGTATCAGATGGAGCAAGAGACAATGGAAGTAACGAGGACCAGCTGACTGTGCTGGACCCCGGACGGGTAGCAGAAGGAAAAGAGGCAATGTCACAACCGAGTACCAGCTGACGTTACTGTGACACGGTTACTAAGCAGGAGGTACCTGTGCTCCAAAGCACTACCAAGGACCAGCAGACGTTGGTGGAACTCGGATACGGAGATGGAGGCACCTAGGCCAAAGGCACTGGGGAGAACCACTTGACGGTACTGGACCCCGGACGGGTAGCAGAAGGAAAAGAGGCAATGTCACAACCGAGTACCAGCTGACGTTACTGTGACACGGTTACTAAGCAGGAGGTACCTGTGCTCCAAAGCACTACCAAGGACCAGCAGACGTTGCTGGAACTCGGATACGGAGATGGAGGCACCTAGGCCAAAGGCACTGGGGAGAACCACTTGACGGTACTGGACCCCGGACGGGTAGCAGAAGGAAAAGAGGCAATGTCACAACCGAGTACCAGCTGACGTTACTGTGACACGGTTACTAAGCAGGAGGTACCTGTGCTCCAAAGCACTACCAAGGACCAGCAGACGTTGCTGGAACTCGGATACGGAGATGGAGGCACCTAGGCCAAAGGCACTGGGGAGAACCACTTGACGGTACTGGACCCCGGACGGGTAGCAGAAGGAAAAGAGGCAATGTCACAACCGAGTACCAGCTGACGTTACTGTGACACGGTTACTAAGCAGGAGGTACCTGTGCTCCAAAGCACTACCAAGGACCAGCAGACGTTGCTGGAACTCGGATACGGAGATGGAGGCACCTAGGCCAAAGGCACTGGGGAGAACCACTTGACGGTACTGGACCCCGGACGGGTAGCAGAAGGAAAAGAGGCAATGTCACAACCGAGTACCAGCTGACGTTACTGTGACACGGTTACTAAGCAGGAGGTACCTGTGCTCCAAAGCACTACCAAGGACCAGCAGACGTTGCTGGAACTCGGATACGGAGATGGAGGCACCTAGGCCAAAGGCACTGGGGAGAACCACTTGACGGTACTGGACCCCGGACGGGTAGAAGAACACACCCATGAAAATGTAAGTTGACAGGACGCAAGCCGTCCGCAGTTACCAAATCACACAGTCCTACAGTGGGTGCTTATCCTATTGTCACAATGGAAACCGCCTTTATTTACATATCCCACAGCACACATAGGAATCACCTAAACTGCAGGCACCATAGAGTCGGCTAACCCGAATGCAACACGACAGCACAACTTATTGGAGGATAATTGACGTTCACACTGCCAGGAAACAGCTGTCGTGCTGTAACCAGGCTGGCCAGGAGTCAGTACCCCTGCCAATTACTTACGAGCAACAAATGGCGGTGTTGTAGCCCAGGGAGTAGAGTTCAGGTGGTAGAAAGATGAACATAACAGGAGACATGGAAAACGTTGCCAAACAGTTATTTAATCTGAAAACGGACAGGCAAATTCAGGTGAGATCCATGCCTTGTTCATTTTCAGAAAAGTAAGCCGGTCTACATTCTCTGAGGATAGTCGCATGCGACGGTCTGTTACTACACCACCTGCAGCACTAAAGACAAGCTCAGATAATACACTGGCAGCAGGGCAAGCCAGCACCTCCAATGCATACTGGCTAAGCTCTGGCCATGTATCCAACTTAGAGACCCAAAATTTGAAAGGGGAAGAGGCATCTGGGAGTACACTTAGAGGGAAAGCCAAGTAGTCTGTCACCATCTTACGGAAACGTTTTGTCAGTATTCCGGGTTTTCTAGGTAACTTTGTCAATGATTTTGCCCTTTGTTAAGATGGAGTTTGCTGTTTTGTGTGCCCTACTTCCTGTTCGTTTGTTTAAAGCCTGGCTCAGGTGCTGGCTTCACTGCTGGAATATTCTGCTTCCGTTTCCCTGCAACCCAGCTGCTTTGTTCCTCACAGATCTTTTGTGTGTTTACCAGGAAAGTGCATAGCCTTATCTTCAGGTGTTTCTCAGCCACAGCAGCTTCTACCCATGGCTCTGGACATTCTCTGCATATGTAAGTTGCACAAAGTACTGTGTTATCACTAAACTGTTGACTTGGGAATTTAACCCTTGGTTCACTTCATCTGATAAGAACTGTGTTTCTGAACTGTTGCTGTTTAACCCTTTGTGCATTACCTCTGGTGAGAGCTGTTGGAACTGTTACTGGAACCTTACTGACATATGAACTTGTTGTTCGACTTCACTGAATTAAGCCACAACTGAGATTAACTTGTTCCTGGACCTCCCTGTGTTTTCTGCATACCTGGATCTGACTCTTCACACACCAGCAGTGTGTAAATCCAGCCACGTTATCTGTGCATCAGACTTACCTTGTGGTCACATTTGTGTGAGGACTCCGTCGTAAGAACTTTACCACCCTCGCTATAGAGGTTCAAAGACTTATATATCCGGATTCATATAACTGGACTTGTGTATATATATATGGACTCATTGCATGTCACTACGGGTTGTTTGAATATTGTTTTTGGGTGTTTTGCTGTTTCACAAATACATTATTTGCATTCAAAGAAACCCGTCTCTGATTGTTCATTGCCCCACGCTATCAGAATCCTCGAGTTCCTACAATAGTATTACAGGATATTCCAGCCTAAAAAAGAGGATTCTGCTGGGGCAATGACGGAGACACGGGCAGACAAATTGTTCACCATAGTTAACTCCTTGCAGCAGGAGGTGGCGGCTGCACTCAATCAGATTAGAGACTTGGAGTCTCGGGTTAACCACAATGCACAGGGGTTTGGTCAGGCTCTCCAAGATCTACGTTCTAGGTTAGGAGTCCTGGAGGCCTTACCTACTGAGCCTACCTCATCCACCAGTATGCCCAAATTGCCTCCATTCCGTTTTAATGGTGACCGAAGTCAATTCCGTGGGTTTGTTAATCAATGTATATTATTTTTTGATGTACATGCCTCCTACTACCGGTCTGATAGATCTAAGGTTCTATGTATTATTATGTTGTTGACATCACGTGCACTGGCTTGGGCAAATCCTATGGTTGAAAGTCATGATACCCGTCTAAATAATTTGGACAATTTTCTTGCAGCCATGGCGCAAATGTTCGACGATCCCAACCGCCGTGCTACCGCTGAATCTGCCTTGCTTTCCTTACGCCAGGAGAAACAGTCAGTCATAGAATATGTTACTGAATTTAAAAGGTTAGTGGTGGACACCCAGTGGGAAAACAATGCTTTATTACCAATCTTTAGAAAAGGTTTGTCAAATGCAATCAAGGATGAGCTAGCTCGTTCAGAGTCTCCACAGGAGTTTGAATTGTTTATACAGCACTGTGTACGTATTGATATCCGTTTAACTGAACGCAGACAAGAAAAATGGGCCGCTGTAAATCGCATTACTAATTACTCTCTTCCGTCCAGGGAAACCACAGGCAAAAACCCGCGAGAGGCTGAGGAGGTGCCTATGCAGGTGGACTCACTGCAGAGACGTGAGAATAATGAACGCCGCGAACACCGTCTCCGTGAGCGCTTATGTTTCTATTGTGGTCAATCGGACCATTTCCTCATCAATTGTCCTAAATGTCCTAGGCGACCCAACAAGGTGTTGGCGGTAGTAGGGGATTATGATAACACAGACGCTGAGTCTGAAGTTTCGGAAACCAGTCTACATCTAGATGCGGTTTTTCCCCCAATACTGATGCCGACTTCCCCTAAAGATCAAGGGGAGAAATATTCACATTGTTCTCTTCCTATACAGATTCAGTGGAGGAACAGTGGATATCAAGTTCTGCCATGATAGACTCTGGAGCAGGTGGGAATTTCATGGATTCTTCTTTTGCAAAGGAACATGGTATAAAGACACAACTAAGAGCTTCACCAATCACTATGGAAACGGTGGATGGTTCCCCATTAGTTTCTGGACCAGTAGATCGGGAGACAGTGCCTCTGGAGTGTAAGATGGAACCAGACCATCAAGAAACACTTTCATTCATGTTAATATCTTCTCCTCATTTTCCTGTAATTTTAGGAATTCCCTGGTTACGGTCACAAAATCCAATCATCAATTGGGAAACCAAGGAGATAACCTTTCTCCCGAAGTGCAGTTCTACCATCAGTCCAACTGTAGCGGCTCCAGTTACCCAGAACTTGGAAGAGGTGATACAGGTACCTACTCTCCCTCTGATATATCAGGAATTCTCAGACATTTGTGATAAAAGGAAGGCAGATCAACTTCCCCCACATAGACCGTATGACTGCCCCATAGAATTGCTTCCTGGAGCAGCGATTCCTTTCGGCCATGTTTACCCGTTGGCGGCTCCGGAATTAAAATCTTTACGAGAGTATATAGATGAGAATTTAGCCAAGGAGTTTATCCGACCATCTTCTTCACCAGCGGGAGCTCCAATATTCTTTGTAAAGAGAAGGATGGTACTCTAAGACCCTGCATTGACTACCGGGAGTTAAATAAGGTAACCATTCGTAACAGGTACCCGTTGCCCCTAATTCCAGAATTGTTGGAAAGAGTTCGCCAGGCCAAGGTATTTACCAAATTAGATCTTCGTGGGGCATATAATTTACTCCGTATACGGCCCGGAGACGAATGGAAGACAGCTTTTAGATGCCGGTATGGACATTTTGAATATTTGGTGATGCCATTCGGACTCTGTAACGCTCCTGCTGCTTTTCAACATTTAGCCAACGACATTTTCAGGGATTTATTGGACCAATATGTGGTAATTTACCTTGATGACATCTTAATCTTTTCTGACTCCTTACAGGAACATCAGGAACATGTCAAGACCGTACTTAGACGTTTGAGAGATAATCATTTGTACATCAAACTCGAAAAGTGTGAGTTCCATTGTTCTGAAATTCAATTTTTAGGCTATGTTATCTCGCCTCAGGGATTGAATATGGAGTCCAGCAAGATCCAGGCAATCTTGGACTGGCCGGTACCAGGAAACATTAAGGAGGTACAACGATTCATTGGCTTTGCTAACTTTTATAGACGGTTTATCCGAAATTTTTCAGAAATTGTCCGTCCCATCACTCTCCTCACCAAGAAGGGGAAGAAGTTTGAATGGTCTTCGCAAGCTCAGGAAGCCTTTGATCGCCTGAAGGGTTGTTTTACCACGGCTCCAATATTGATGCATCCGGATCCTGCACAGCCTTTTATCGTGGAGGTGGACGCGTCTGACTGTGCATTGGGAGCTATCCTCTCACAACGTACCGGAGACAAAGGTTTGCTGCACCCGTGTGCCTTCTTCTCTCGTAGGTTATCTTCTGCAGAACTTAACTATGATGTGGCAGATAAGGAACTTTTGGCAATTATTTCTGCCTTTAAGGAATGGAGACACCATTTGCAGGGGGCAACTCAGCAGGTAGTAGTACTCACGGATCATCGCAATTTGGAATTCCTTAAGTCTGCCAGGTGTCTTTCTCCTCGAAAAGCTAGGTGGAGTTTGTTCTTGAACCAGTTTAATTTTATTATTTCGTACCGCCCAGGTTCACGTAATGGGAAAGCTGACGCATTATCCCGAATCCATACCGTGGATTCCGTGCCTGGGACCCCGTCGAAGACCATCTTGTCGGAGGCCAATTTCGTTGGAGTGCTCCGGAACCGGGACTTGTGGCAGGAGATCAAGCTGGCCTATGACGGTGACGTATTTCTTGCAGCTCCACCTGACAATGTGAATCTTGTCCTTCGGAATGGTGTGTGGCTTAGAGATCGATGTATTTATGTCCCAGAGGCTGTAAGACTTCGAGTTCTCAAATTGGTCCACGACTCTAAATTGGCTGGTCATAGGGGGGTACAGAAGACGCAGGAATTGTTAACTCGTTTTTTTTGGTGGCCTACCTGCTTGAAGGATGTGAATGACTATGTCCGCTCTTGTGAAGTTTGTGCCCGGTACAAGGTTCCTCGCGTTTCACCTACTGGTCTTCTTAAACCGCTACCTGTACCGTCTCGCCCTTGGGGTCTATTTCGATGGACTTTATTGTGGAGTTACCCACCTCTGGTGGTAAAAATACTATTTTGGTGGTAGTAGATCGTTTAACGAAAGCTGCTCATTTCATTCCGTGTGCTGGTCTTCCCTCAGCTAGAGACAGTAGATCTAGTTATCCAGAACATTTTCCGGCTGCATGGGGTACCAGATGACATCATTTCTGACCGGGAATACAATTTACCTCTAGATTTTGGAAAGGATTTTGTTCTGCGCTCCACATTAATGTTTGCTTGTCTTCTGCATACCATCCTCAGACCAACGGGCAGACCGAACGGACAAATCAAACCTTGGAGCAATATCTACGCTGTTACGTCAGTCATTTGCAGGACGATTGGCTGAAGCTACTTCCTCTAGCGGAATTTTCGTACAACAACTCCCAAAGCAGTTCCACGAAGGTAACGCCTTTTTTTGCCAACCTGGGTTATCATCCAAGTATTTTGCCTAGGTCTCCGGTTACGATTTCGGTACCAGCGGTTGAAGACAGAGTGACGGCGTTGCAACGTAATCTTGAAGTTTTGAAGGACTCCCTGACCACAGCACAGAGCGTTACAAGAAGTCGGCCGATAGATTCCGGAAACCAGCACCTATGTATAAGGTAGGAGACTCAGTTTGGTTGTCCACCAAGAATCTAAAATGGGTGTTCCTTCGCAGAAACTGGGACAGAAATTCATCGGTCCATTCAAGATCACTGGGATTGTGAGCTCTGTTGCCTGTCGGTTGAAGCTACCACGGACTTTAAAGGTACACCCAGTATTTCATGTTTCCTTATTAAAACCAGTCTCTCCTAACACGTTTCAGGGACGTATCGTACCTCCCCCTCCACCAGTGTTGGTTGATGGCGAAGAACAATTCGTGGTACAGGATATTGTTAATTCGAGACTTCATAGAAACCGGCTTCAGTATCTAGTTAGATGGCAAGGTTACTCTCCTGAAAATGATTCTTGGGAACCAGTAAGTAACATCAATGCGCCTCTGAAGATTGCTCAGTTTCATCGGAGATACCCGGACAGGCCTGGTCCAGGACCGTCCGGAGGCCGTCTTTAGGGGGGAGTAATGTCAGTATTCCGGGTTTTCTAGGTAACTTTGTCAATGATTTTGCCCTTTGTTAAGATGGAGTTTGCTGTTTTGTGTGCCCTACTTCCTGTTCGTTTGTTTAAAGCCTGGCTCAGGTGCTGGCTTCACTGCTGGAATATTCTGCTTCCGTTTCCCTGCAACCCAGCTGCTTTGTTCCTCACAGATCTTTTGTGTGTTTACCAGGAAAGTGCATAGCCTTATCTTCAGGTGTTTCTCAGCCACAGCAGCTTCTACCCATGGCTCTGGACATTCTCTGCATATGTAAGTTGCACAAAGTACTGTGTTATCACTAAACTGTTGACTTGGGAATTTAACCCTTGGTTCACTTCATCTGATAAGAACTGTGTTTCTGAACTGTTGCTGTTTAACCCTTTGTGCATTACCTCTGGTGAGAGCTGTTGGAACTGTTACTGGAACCTTACTGACATATGAACTTGTTGTTGGACTTCACTGAATTAAGCCACAACTGAGATTAACTTGTTCCTGGACCTCCCTGTGTTTTCTGCATACCTGGATCTGACTCTTCACACACCAGCAGTGTGTAAATCCAGCCACGTTATCTGTGCATCAGACTTACCTTGTGGTCACATTTGTGTGAGGACTCCGTCGTAAGAACTTTACCACCCTCGCTATAGAGGTTCAAAGACTTATATATCCGGATTCATATAACTGGACTTGTGTATATATATATGGACTCATTGCATGTCACTACGGGTTGTTTGAATATTGTTTTTGGGTGTTTTGCTGTTTCACAAATACATTATTTGCATTCAAAGAAACCCGTCTCTGATTGTTCATTGCCCCACACTATCAGAATCCTCGAGTTCCTACAATAGTATTACACGTTTCTTCCTGGTGACTGGAGCCGTCTCGGATGGTGTAGACCTTGCTGGCGCTGTCACAAAACTTTGCCACATTTGTAACATACAGTTCTTGCCCTGTGCAGAGGCGCTGCTTCTGATCCCTCTTGTTGTAGAGGTGTCTACACTGCCTCGACGCACAGAGCTGCTTTGTAAAGCAGTAGCAGCAGCACCTCTCTCGGCTGGAATGTACAACAGTATGGATTGCACCAGTGTGTCTTGGTACTCCTGCATTTTACGGTCCCGGTTCACTGGTGTGATGAGGGTTTGTAAGTTGTCCCGGTAGCGAGGGTCTAGGAGGGTGTACACCCAATAATCTGACGTGCTGAGAATGTGGGCGATGCGGCGGTCGTTTCTCACGCACTGAAGCATGAAATCAACCATGTGCTGCAGACTCCCAACTGGCCAACAAAGGCTGTCCTCTGGAAGAGGCATCATCTCTGTCTCCTCTGCATCACCCCACCCTCGCTCTACATACTGACTACAGCGTTGTGTACCTCCCTCTGTAGGGATTTCTTCCTCCTCCATTGACTCCTCCTCCTCCTCATCCTCCTCACAAAGTGAGCCCTGCCCAGCCCTTTGTGAGGAACCACGTTGCGCTGACTGTCCTGAAGGTAATTGAATTTGTGACTCCTCATCCTCCACCTCTTTCAAAACCTCTTCCTTTAGTGCTTTCAGTGATTTCTGAAGCAGGCAGATAAGGGGGACAGTCATGCTGACTAGTGCATCATCTGCACTCGCCATCCGCGTTGAGACATCAAACGCATGCAAAACGTCGCAGATGTCCTTCATAGAGGCCCACTCAGTAGTGGTGAAGTGTGAACGGCGCAAATTGCGAGTTGATTGCGCCTGTTGCAGCTGATACTCCATTACTGCTGGCTGCTGCTCACACAACCGCTCCAACATATGTAATGTGGAATTCCACCTGGTGGGTACGTCACATATGATGCGATGTTCAGGAAGGCGAAATCTGACTTGCAGAGCTGCAATGCGCGATCTGGCCATGCTGGAACGTCGCAAGTGAGCGCACTCTAGGCGGACCTTGTGCAGCAGTGCATCAAGATCCGGATAGTCCCTCAAAAAACTCTGCACGACCAAGTTGAGCACATGTGCCAGACATGGTATGTGAGTGAGGTTGCCAAGGCCCAGAGCTGCCACCAGATTTCGGCCATTGTCACACACTACCAAGCCTGGCTGGAGATTAGCTGACAAAAACCACACATCGCTCTCCTGCTTGATGGCATCCCAGAGCTCCTGCGCTGTGTAGCTTTGATTCCCCATGGGAATTAATTTCAGTACGGCCTGTTGACGTTTGGCCACGGCTGTGCTCATATCGGTCGCAACAGGTAAGCGTTCACGGGTCCATGTGGAGGTATACCGTGACGGCTCGTGCAGCGATGATTCTGAGGAACTGGAGTAGGAGGCGGAATCAATGTGCACAGACTGGATTCCTGCAATCCTTGGAGTTGGCAGAACACGTACAGCGCCACTGGCAAGATCTGTACCCGGCTCCACAACATTGACCCAATGGGCAGTGAGGGAAAGGTATCGTCCCTGGCCATGGGTACTGGTCCACGCATCGGTGGTCAGGTGGACCCTGCTACTGGCGGCGTTTAGTAGCGCATGTTTAATGTTTCCCTCGACATGTTTTTGCAGAGCAGGGACAGCTTGCCTGCTGAAATAAAATCGGCTTGGCACATTATATTGTGGGACTGCCAATGCCATAAAGTTCCTGAAACTGTCAGTCTCCACCAGCCTGAATGACAGCATTTCAAGGGACAGGAGTTTTGCAATGCCAGCATTCAGAGCCTGTGCTCGTGGATGGTTTGCCGAGTATGGCCGTCTTTTATCCCATGCCTGTGTTACCGATGGCTGTTTTTTGTACTGAGAGTGTGACGATGACTGTGAACTTGCTGCAGTGGGTGGAATAACAGTTTCTCTATGGACAACAGTGACCGAGGTTCTTCCATGGAGATCCTGTGAGGAAGCCGAAACAGGTGTGTGAGAGCTGGAGGTAGAGGCTCGAACATGACCTAAAGATGTAGGTGCTGCTGTAGGTTGGCCTACATCTCCAGTGTGTCTTTGGAACTCAGCTACGTGCTTTGTCCTACATGTGTCCACATATTTGTGGTATTCAGGTTCCTGATATTTTTACCTCTTTTAACTTTTTGCTTACACAGCTTGCATTGAACATAGCAAATATCATGTACAAGTCTGTCAAAAAAGGACCACGCAGTGCAAGTCATGGGAGCGCCAATTTTGACAGTTCTAAGAGAACTGCTCCCAACAGGTGCCAAACTGGAGGCTACAGGCAAGCGAGTCTGCAGCCTACCTCTCCCTCCTCTTTGTACCGTTGGGACAATCTCTTCCTCAGAGCTGCTCCCACCACCTTCCTGTTGCTCACGCCATGTTGGGTCTCGGACTTCATCATCTCCACTACCCTCTTCCAACACCTGCTGCTGTTGGATGGTCTGGGCAGCACCATGCTCCACAAAACCTGGCACCTGAGTCTCATCATCATCATAAGATGCGTTCTGCGGTGTGCTGTCCATCGGCACTGGCTCACCCGCCTCTTCAGATTGAGAGAGACACAGCTGTTGCGCATCACTGCATACTCCCTCTTCTTCAAATTGCAGAATGCTGCTTGCCTGTGCCCGTGTTTGCGAGCCAACAGATTCTGAGAACAGAAGCAGAGACTCAGCTGGCTCCTGTACAGAACTCTCTGACTGCCTTGGCAATTTGACAGGCGGTGAACAGACAGATGGTTGCTCAACAGTGTTGTGTTCCTGAGAGGAGGTGGAAGGAATTGAAGTCGATGCATTGGCTGCCATCCAACCAACAACGGCTTCAATTTGTTCTTCCCGCAGCAGGGGGCACGCCGAGCTCCTACCAAAGTGCGCATAAAGGAACGCTCACGGGGATAAATGGTGGATGCTGTGTCACTGAGGGCGGCAGCAGACACAGAATCCCCACGTCCTCTCCCTGCTGAAACTCCACGGCCACGACCACGTGCCTTACTCACTGACTTCTTCATCTTGGTAGATTGATAAAGAAAGTCAGAAAAGTTATAAGGCCTAAGTGTGGTTATTACGCAGAGACTGAAGTGAACACTGAAACACAACTGTTCACAATCTGTGAAAGGCTACTCCTTTGTCTACTTCTATAGTGTTTGCAACCAATGTATTGTATACGGATGGAAGCGCGTCACACTAATGGATTAGATTTTTTCAAATATAATGGAGCAGCACCAATTAGAGAAAAATGTGAAGGATGAGGCAGTGACACACGCTCAGCAGACTACAACCAGCAGTGGTTGAAGAACTAACTGGAGCTTGATCTGCACTCAAAAAATCAAAACCTCACAGACTGCAGTGAACACTGAAACACAACTGTTCACAATCTGTGAAAGGCTACTCCTTTGTCTACTTCTATAGTGTTTGCAACCAATGTATTGGATACGGATGGAAGCGCGTCACACTAATAGTTAAATTGCATGGAGCTGCAAGAATTACACTGAAGGAAAAAAAAATAGTCTGTGAGTGACATGTGCAGATGCCTACAGACAGCGTTGCATGCAGAGCAAACTGCAGCGTCACCTGCACTCACACACACCTTGCAGAGCTGTTAAAACAACACTGCAGGCAAAAGGAAGCTTTACACAGCGGTTGGTGCTAGCCTGCCTACAGCACAGTACACTAAATCGCAATCTCTAACTGTCCCTCAGAGTCAGCACAGCAGCGTTCTGTCCCTTACTGAATTCACAGCACAGTGACGCTAAAATGGCGGCGGCGCCTTTTATAGTGCATTCTGACATCATTTCAGCATCCAATCACAGCCATGCCATTAGTTAACATGACCGCAGCAGTACAGGATGTGCCCACACTTCTTAGGATTCCTCATTGGCCGACTAAAATCACATTGCCTCTCAAAGAATTATGGGAACTTCCGATTCCGGTTTTCGATAAGACGAAAATATCGAAACGAATTATCGAAAGGCCGATAGAGCTAATATCGGCCGATAGCCGATATTTGCATTATCGTATCGCTCAACACTAGTGACAATACATGTTCCCATGTAGCAGTACCGCCGAACTATTTACAATGACAACAACAATTAGCACAAATATTTATTAAGAGCATTTAAGGAGCAGGGCGAAGCAGTGATAATCCTTCACCCCCTTGCAGCACCTCAGGGACTCTTTCAATGTAACATGGCACCCTCAAACAAGTGCAGCAAATCTGAACTGTAATATGGAGCTACTTCCCATCTGAGTTTTGCACTGTGCCTCAGAAGTTGTTTTTGAACACATATGGGGTATTGGTGAACTCAGGAGAGATTGCACAACAATTTTGAGGTCCATTGTTTCCTATTACCCTTGTGAAAATACAAAACATGTGGCTAAAAAACATTTTTGCTGGAAAAATTAGATTTTTTTATTTTCACAGCTCAACGTTATAAATCTCTGTGGGTCTAGTTTCCAAAATGGTGTCACTTGTAGGGGGTTTCCACTGTTTATGCACTTCATGGTCTCTCCAAATGCGACATGATGTCCGCTAATTATTCCAGCAAATTTTACATTCAAAAAGTCAAATGGCGCTCCTTTCCTCTCGAGCCCTGCTTGCGACCAAACCATGGTTTTCCCCCACATATAGGGTATTGATATGCTCAGCAGAAATTTCACAACAAATTGTATGGTGCAATTTTTCCTGTTACTCTTATAGGAATACAAAGTTTGGAGCTAAAAAAAAATTTTTTGCTGGAGAAATGTGATTTTTTTTTTATTTTCACAGCTCAACATTATAAACTTAAGTGAAGCACCTCGGGTTTCAAGGTGTTCAAGAAGACTCCCTGATTTAAGGGCATAAAAATTAAGTTTGAAAATTGCAAAATTTTCAAAATGTTGGTCAAATTTCTGATTTTTTCACAAATAAACTTGTCATATCAAGGACATTTTACCACTATTATGAAGTACAATATGTCACGAAAAAACATTTTCAGAATCAGTGGAATCTGTTATGTTTCGGTAGCTGAGGAGTGCAGGTAAAAAAGGCAATACACCAGAGCAGTTGGAATCTATGAGATTGCAGTACCCTGACCAACCACCACAACCAGAGGCAGCCGTGGAGCGTTCCCACATTGGTCCTAGACGCCTCTCACAGCCTGAGAAACTAACTACACCTAAAGATAGAAATAGGAAAGCTATCTGCCCCGGAGCAGAACCCCAAAGATAATAGAAAGCCCCCAAACATGCAATGGCGGCTAGACAAGATGAAATACTGACACAGAAAGAAAATAGTATGAGCAAACGCTGGGGCCCAAACTAACCAAATAGAAAAGGATAGGAAGGGTACTTACTGCAATCCCAGAAAACCCTGAAAAGCACCAACTCTACTAATTTCAAAATCACCTGAGATCACACGACCTCTACCACCTAAATTAGTTCTCTGGTGTAACAAAATCAAAACAGCAGCCACTGAAAAAACTGGAAAAAGCAAAAGTACAAACATCAGTGGCTGAACAAAACTGAGAGGGCAGAAGCCCCCGGAGGGGACCCTGAAGGCCCCCACAGAAGTGCAGGACAAAATGCAAAAATATAGCACAAACACAAAAGAAGAAAATGTCTTATCTGTTAGCAGGAGAAGCAGACACGACACAGCAGGCTACAAGGGAAACTGGAATAAAGGATTCAGACCAGAACAATTGATCACCGGCAACCCTGATGGGAAGGTGACTCCCTTATATAAGACCAGTCAGTAACACCTGATTCCCAGTCCTCACAATCTTCACTAGCACCGCTTGTAACCACCAGAGGGAGCCTCTGCTCAGAACTCATCTCAAACCCATTCACAACAGGAATCCATTGAAGCATTCTAGAGTTATGACCTCCTAAAGTGACAGTGGTCAGAATTGAAAAAATTGGCCTGTTTAGGAAGGTGAAATCAGGTTTGGGGGTGAAGGGGTTAATGTTTGAGATCAAATTTTTGACATTTCATGCAAACTGTAAAGAATATTTTACTCTATTCGCAGCCGTACAATCAAGCATTTTATTGCGAATTTTTGCCCTATGATCATTAAAGCTCCTTTCTGTCAATTTTACCATTAAATTCATACATATTTACATGAGTAGTTACCTTGTTCTGTGAAATGTTTTTTGCTAGGTGAAATAGCAGGACTGAACACACACTGCACCTCAACAAGAGTCTTAAGCTTTCTAGAAGCCTTGGGTCCTTGAAGTAAATGGCTATAAATACTTCACTAATATCGCACAACCCTATATGAGTAGGAGACTAACATATAAAAAGAGCAAAATATTTAAAGGGGTTGTCCATGACTAAGATATTGAGGAGTTATTCAGACACCCACACTGATCAGCTGTTAACAAGTTCCATCATAACTACACAGTGCACAGAATCGGGAGCCATAGTTTCTGTTTGGGTACTGAATCTCAACTATTGAAGTGAATGCACCTCTCATGAAGTCAATGCACCTCTAAACAGATTTATGACCACATTAAAACTGAGCTGAAGTTTGTGATCATAAAACAGCTGATAGACAGAAGAAGCCACCACTATACTTCACTGTAGGAATCACTGAGCCACTGCTATACTTCACTGTAGGCATCACAGAGACACCACTATGCTTCACTCTAGGCATCACTGAGTCACTGCTATACATCACTGTGGGCACCATGGAACCACCAACATATTTCACTGTAGGCAGGGTATTCTTTCCACCGTATGCTTCATCCTTCCTATTCTAGACAAACTGCTGATCCATAGCCCTGAAATATTACAGTTTTTTTTATCAATCTACAGAACAGGATCCCAAAACTTCTGTCACCTATTTGTGTAGTTTTTAGCATATTGGAGCTAACTTTTCTTCTGCTTTTGGTTCAGGAGAGGTGAATGTCTTGAAGTTCGATCATGGAAACCATCAGTGTTTAGTATTTGCCTTAGGCCGCAGTCACACTAGCGAGAAATACGGATGAGTGCAATGCGAGAAAAAATCGCATTGCACTCAGACCAATGTTAATCTATGGGGCAGCTCCCATCAGCCGATTTTTTTCTCAGATGTTTTATACATGCGAGTGAAATCACAGCATGTTGCGATTTGCACCGTATATCGGCTGAGACTCGCCAATGCAAGTCTATGGGTGCGTGAAAACATCGGATTACACATGCACCAGACGTGTGACTTGCGAGAAATACGAACCGGTGTCCTTTAGAAAAGCCGGCAATTCATCCCCGGCTATACTGTAAAATCACACTGACAGGTTTAATAAAGAATGGAGAGAATAGATATGCACACATAGAATACATAATATATATATATATATATATATATATACACATGTCATTGTGACATATATATATACATATATTTATAGTTCATACACTTCTACATAGCATAATAGCCGCTAATTCAATTGCCGGCTTCTGTAAAATCATTACAGAACCCGACATGAAATGACACATGGTTTACATACAGTAAACCATTTGATTTCATGTAGTTTGATATATGGTTTTCATTAACAATTACATGAGTGTATGTGTGGAAAATTTCATACATGTAGGTGATAATTAAATGTGTAAATTCGTTGAAAAAAAATGCGTGGGCTCCCGCGGTATTTTCTCCACCAGACAGGGAAAGCCAGTGACGAAGAACAGATATTATTAGCCTAGGGAGCGAGCATTTTTTTTGTGCCCCTGGCTACTAACATCTGCCCCCAGCCACCCCAGAAAAGGCACATCTATTATTAGATGCGCCTTTTCTGGCACTTAGCTCGTCTATTCCCTTTGCCCTGTAACGGTGGCTAATGGGTTAATAATGGGTTAAGGCCACCTTGCTATTGGAAGGTGACATTAAGTCGGGTTAATAATGGAGAGTTGTCAATTAGACAACTATCCATTATTAATCCTATTGTAATAAATGGTTTAAAAAAACCACACACATTAATTAAAAATTATTTTAATGAAATAAATACACATAGTTTTTGACCATATTTTATTGTACTGTTAATCCTTCCGAATCTCTTGTTCTCCTGTAATAAAAATAAAATAATAAAGCAAACATATTCTTACCGCTCCGGCGCTCAGTCAGGTCCCCCGCTGCAGTCCATCTGAAACGGTTAACAGGTTTACTGCAGGGACCAGTGCTAATGCTGCCAGCCCCGCTGTAAACCCCCGAATGAATGAGTTCATCTCTGTGGCTGACAGGAGATGAGCTGATTAGCTGGGAAGCTTAATTGATTGCTTCCCACGCTATTCAGTTCACTTCAGGTCAGCTGGGGACTCCCTCTGACATCACTGAGACTGTGCGGAGTCACGCTATTATTATCTGCCCTCACTCAATGGCTTTCCCTGTCTGGTGGAGAAAATACCGCGGGAGCCCACTCATTTTTTTTCAACTAATTTACACATTTAATTAACACCTACATGTATGAAATTTTGCACACATACACTCATGTAATTGTTAATGAAAACTATATATCAAACTACATGAAATGAAATGGTTTACTGTATGTAAACCATGTGTCATTTCATGTCGGGTTCTGTAATGATTTTACAGAAGCCGGCAATTGAATTAGCGGCTATTATACTATGTAGCAGTGTATGAACTATAAATATATATATATATATATGTCACAATGACATGCATATATATATATATATATATATGTATATATATATATATATATACATATATATATATATATATATATGTATTCTATGTGTATATATCTATTCTTTCTTTTGTGATTTAAAAACTATCATTTGGATCCATTATATGTAGGTTTTGCAAGCCGGCGAGAAAATCTCGCCGTACGGATGCCATACAGATGCCATATGGATGACACACGGATATTTTGATGTGAGGAAATCGCATCCTCACATTGCACACGGATGACATACGGATCACTGTTCAGGGGACTTTTCTGCGTATTACGGCCGTATAATAAGGTCCGATTTTTATACAGTGTGTGTGACTCCGGCTTTATTGTGCAAATTGAAACATGACTGCTGAACTAAATCTTTATACAGATGTTTTTAGTTACATATAACACACAGGCCATGTAAAAACACTGCAGAAAGTATTACACGCTTTCAGACCATAGTCATATGTGACTAAGGGATGAAAGAGCCTGTAACACGTTACTCTGTGAATACTTTCTCCGGTGTTTTTACATTGCCTGTGTGTTATTTTAACTAAGAAGATAATAAAATGGTTTTACTTGCTGATGATGGCTTTCTCTCATTTTGGATTGTAGTATAATCCAAAAGGTAGATCAGCACTCCATGTGGAGTGGTGCCCGAGGAAAATACAGTGTATAGATTTCAAAGAGGTCCCAGTACTCATGTATTGATGAATCAAACTTTAAATCCAATAAACACATAAAATCCAATTAGGACGCGTTTCACACCATCCCAGACTTTCATCACCATTTATTGATGGAAGCCTGGGATGGGCTGAAATGCGTCCTATTTGGATCTATGTGTTTATTGGATTAAAAGCATGATTCATCAATACGTGAGTACCGGGACCTCTTTAATTTCTAAACTATGGGCTGAACCTTGCCATGAATTGCATAATAGAAGTCTTAGGGCACCACAAAATAATATTAGGGATCACTAGCCCCACACTTAAAACATGACTATGTTAATACTCAAGAAAAAAAGAAGTGTGTACAAAAAATGGCCAGGATCACTATGAATACATTTCAAATATTAGAAACAACACATTTTATTAAAGCATGATTACACAGGATCACACAAGCAAGGTACAAACCACGCACAAAACATTGAGGGTATAAACCATAACACCTGAAGGACTGGTTAGGTACCTTGCAGCTATCTCCACTGTGTACACCAGACGTATCAAAAATAACGCAACACTGAAAAAATGACAATCAGCCAATAGTCTAAATGAAGTAAATTACCCCAAAAACAGACAAAATGTTTAAGTCTAGTGGCTGAAGCTGCACTGAGAGAACCCAATAGAGCAAATGCAAAAGACCTTAAATAATGGGGTCAGTTGAGCTATAGGTTTAAATATTGTATAAGGACTATAACATTCGGAAAAAAACATTTAGGGGTAAAAGAAGAAGGCAGCAAAAAAGCCTGTAGGTGGATGCGGAGCTACAAATACCCAGTCACAGCATGGTGTGTGGAGAGAAGAACCCAACTCGTATTGTCACTAAGCATGGCTTCCTCAGGGGAAAGAGTGGGTTACCTAACAAGTACCAGGTTTATATAACCCCAAAAAATCAATTACCTGTGAATCAGGTGTCAAAAGAGAGGAAGGGGAGGACTTTCAAGGAGATCAACCAGTGTGCAGGCATTATGGAGTCCCATATAGAAAGCACATGGAATAAGGCCATGGGAACAGAAAAAGGTCAAGCACAGGAGCTGTCAGTCACATGTCGACACCTTTGCAATGGCAGGGTGATAACCCAGAGAGTCTGCTAATCATAGGCTTGCATCTGCATGTTTGAAAGAATATAGATGAACAGGACCTGCCGGTCACATGTTCGCACATGCGCAAAAAAAAAAAGGAAAAGGATAAAGCCCTGAAAGGACATAAAGAAACCAGCAAGCCATATGGCTAAGTGGATACAGGCCTCATATAGTGAAGTCCACTAATGTATTAGGTGGATATGAGTTTGCCACCACAAGGTATTTTTTTTCCTTTCCTCTTCTTTCCCTTCTTTTACCAAGTTGCACATAACCAATGAAAAGAATAATAAATAATTCACTCATGCATGTGCACATAATGCATGGCGAAGGCAGTGCAAAATGGCAAAATCCTTAAGAGTGGCAAAATTATGGTGAAAGTATTGAAGTACAACATAAATGTGTTTTGTATGACAATGACACAAAAAACAACAACAGAAAAATGCTGGAACTGAAGGAGAATCAAGAAGATCAAACAAATCCAAGGGCCACACAAGTGGCCATAATCATAAAGAAGGGTCCAGTTATAAATGAATGAATGTTTCAGTTAATTTTCACTACAAACGTGAAACAACTTTATTATATTTAGATTGTTTTTTAAAAATAGCAAAGTATAAAATGTAAGTCCAAGATTTGATCAGAGTAAAGATGGTACACACAGAAAAAGATTATGTCCAAAAAGACACAGTAAGGTACAATTAATATATGCCAGAGAAAAAAAACAATTGATATAGATGTCCTCTGGAAAGGGTAAGTATCAATGTCCAGGGCCTGATTTGGTACTGACAAGCCAAGGAAGGATGATGGAGTCACAAAGAAGACATGAATGGAAGTAGATGTGCTCAAGAGGGGGTAAGTATCCACGATTTAGATCCAGAATTCAGTTTAGCACCAGCGGGCCAAAAAGGCAATGAAGGAATCGCAAGAAGTTGAATCTATGGAAAAAAGGGTATGTGAAATATTAATGATCATTTCTTATAAAGACCTGTGAAAAGAAGCTCCTCATTAAGGCCCCTGGGTGCTAAACTATCAAGGTCGTGGATCCATTTGGATTCCCGCCTAAGAAATTCATCTGTGGTGTTGGCACCTCTAATGGATGTCCAGACTAAGTCGACTACCATGACTTGTAATTGGCTACAAGTGCCATTATGGAAGCCTAAAAAGTGAGATGCTACCGAGGTGATAGACTTACCAAGTGCTTTATCCTTACTGGCACAAGCAATTTTGGAGGTATGGTTGTTGGAACCTGCGGCCTAGTTCTTGACTAGTCTGGCCCACATATACCTTTGGGCAACCACAAATAAGAAGGTAGACAACATTCCTTGTTCGGCAATTGGAATAGTACCGTGTCTGAATTGGAGCAGAAAGAGATGGACTAGACTCTGTGTTGTTAGAAATCACATAAGGGCAAATAGTACAATTGCCACAAGGATATGTGCCTACTAACCTGATGCCACTCCCCAAAGAAACTGTAGGTCTTTTAAAGTGACTTGTACAGAGTATATCCCTCAAATTTCTCGCTCTTTTGGTAACAAGTTTTGGAGATTTGTTGATGAAGGGAGTCACCCTAGGTTCACTGAAGAGAATACCCCAATTATTTTGTAAGATCCTATATATATCAATCCAATGGTTGTTAAAGGGAGTGTTAACATAAATCGTGTCTGAATGCTAACGAAGTCGTGGTCTCAAAAGATCTTTCCGATCCACCTGTGTGGAAGCCTCAAAGGCCCGTGCTATTGCCTTGTGAGGGTAGCCTCTGGTCTTGAAACGAGATGTCAAATCCTTCGCCTCCCTGCGAAAATCCTCAGGATCGCTACAATTCTGATGTACTCGAAAAAACTGTTCTTTTGGAATCCCATCACGAACATGTCTGGGATGAAAGCTACCATAGTGTAGTAAGCTGTTAGTTGAACCTTGCTATAAATCGCACATTGCGGAGGGTGAGCTGCCACTTTTCCTTAATTTCAGTGGGAGTTAAATAATTTTTGTTGTAACTGTATATCACAAAATAAAGAGTGAGATTTGCATTTGGCGTTCAAGACATATGAGAATAAATTCTAAAATTAAGGATTGCTCATAAAAACTAGATTCTTTTTCTTTTATAAATATAACTGTCTGTATTGGAAGCTAGAAAAACTGAGATGAAAACCTGCCAGCCGCACTAAGTCACAAATGTAAATTACAGTGGAACACATAAAGCAGGATAATGATCTCCATGGCAACTTTCAGAGATGTAGCAGAGATGAGCTTGTCATTTGGCACAACTCATCAACCTGTCGCAATGTTAGGTGTGATTTAACATGGGGCAAGTTATCATCATGTGCACACAATGCAGCAGTAGAGAGCGAAGCTGCATTTACAGTGACGGATAATAATGAAAGAGTGCTCTAAAAAAATGATCGTTTCGTGATAATTTTTCAGCGTAGACAGGTTGCGGCGGTCACCCGATAAACGAGCAAAACGCTTGTTCCTCTTGTAAAATGAACTTTTGTGCAGCGCAAAAGATCATGGTTCTCAGCGGTGCATCGGCCGGTGTGCGCAGGACTCGCACCGCTGATGGTCTGCCAGTGTAAATAGGCTATTAAACGACCGCCGACCAGTTAAAGGTAACTGATCGGTAGACATATCATGCCTCTTAGTGTCGGATTGTTGGAAAGGCCATCCTAGGCCATTGCCTAGGGCATAGGAGTCATGAGGGCGTATATACAGAAGGAAAAGCAACCAAATATTTACATTTTTTCAGTATTATTTTTATAAGACCATATAGATTGCTGTTTTTTTTAAATTTACATCCATATACGTTAAATAAATTGAGTGACACATTTACGTTGCCCATCTCATGGCTCAGTTTTGGGGACCGACCATTGCTGCTCAGATCACACCAAGTGAACAAGTATGTGTAAAACGTGGAAATTGATGTTTTGAAAGTTGCCAAAGTTCTCCATTTTTTGAAAGGAGGGAGAGGGGTCTCTAGGGCGAAGAAATGAGTAAATCCGGCCCTGGTGCCTTTGGTCGGTCCGTGTAAACCGACCCTTAGTAAGTGATTAATCTAGGTATGATACATTATGTGTGACCAAGTGGAGACGCAGCTGCAGGGAGTGTAGGGTTTGATCAGATCTGACCGGGATGTTACTCAAGTTCATGTAATTGTATAAACTGCACTTAAAATATAAAAGTGATTTAGTTTCCTTAACTGTCTCAAAATATAGATCATGTATGGTAGGAGTACATGTCGGAGCAGGCAGATGGATTTGGATGTGATAAACTAAATATTAAATGAAGCAAATAATAGAAAATAGGTTTAGTTTTTTGGTTATGACAAGAATATTTTTTAAAAAAGAAAACAAAACTCAACTATTTTGCTCTTTAGAGACAAGCATTTCAAGACTTATCTATAGCATCTGCTACAATGGGCAGTTTCCAAAAGACATAATATCACATGTAGTGAGTGATAGACACTGACAATAACTGCCAAGCTTAGAGCAAGCGTCAGGATGAAAAATATGGAAATGGATCTGTTATGAGAATCAATTAACTAATTAGGGAAGTAATTGCTAAATCTGGAATAGTGAGGAACTGTTCCAGCAGTTATTCTGTAAATACAATTTGTAACAGGTGTATGCCAGATTTTCTTTATTACTCAAAAATATTTCCCGGATTCGTGCATTCCTTGACCACGACACCACAAAAACACTAGTGCATGCCCTTATCATCTCCCACCTTGACTACTGCAACCTCCTACTCTCTGGCCTTCCCTCTAGCACCCTGGCACCACTCCAATCCATCCTACATTCTGCTGCCCGACTAATCCACCTGTCTCCCCATTATTCCCCAGCCTCTCCCCTATGCCAAGCCCTTCATTGGCTTCCTATCGTCCAGAGGCACCAGTTCAAAACACTAACTATGACATACAAAGCCATCCACAACCTGTCTCCTCCATACATCTGTGACATAGTCTCCCGCTACTTACCCTCGCGCAACCTTCGATCCTCTCAACATCTCCTTCTCTACTCTCCCCTTATCTCTTCTTCTCACAACCGCATACAAGACTTCTCCTGTGCCTCCCCCATACTCTGGAACTTTCTACCCCAACACATCAGACTCGCGCCTACCATGGAAACCTTCAAAAAGAACCTGAAGACCTACCTCTTCCGACAAGCCTACAACCAGCAGTGATCCTCAGTCTACTGAACCGCCGCACAACCAGTTCTACCCTCTTCTAGTGTATCCTCACCCATCCCCTATAGATTGTGAGCGTTCGCGGGCAGGGTCCTCTCTCCTTCTGTACTTATGTGTGTCCTGTATTGCTCATATTTATGGTACTTGTCTATACTCGCCCCCTCTCACATGTAAAGCGCCATGGAATAAATGGCGCTATAAAAATGAATAATAATAATAATTATTCTAAAAGCCTATTACAGAAATGAGAACTGTGCAGTGTCAACCAACCCTACAGGGGTTGTCCAGGGATAAAAATGATTGCTTAAAAAGAAGCGATAGACACCCTCATCACTTCCCCCACCTTTCCCCACAGCGCTCTGCAAACAAGTTTCAACTCCGGAAAAGAGCAAAAATACCCACTTGGTGCATACCTGGTTGGGAAGGGTCACTACTGTGGCCAGTGATTTGCTGAGTGAGCTTTCTGACCACTTTTGGTGTTTCAAGATGGAACCAGGAAGACAAAACCAGCAGGAAAAGCATAAGCAAACAGTGAAAAACTGCGGGTCAGTATTTTTACTTACATTTTTTTAAACTAGTTTTAAACCTTTCAAACATTCTTTATCTCTTGGACATTCTCTTTAAAAGTGCTCTGTAAGTTCATATGGGCATCGGAGAGGCAGAAAAATACTTTGAGGAGCTCATCCATTCCAATAAAAATGGAAATGATGTGGCATAGCAGAAAATCTGTCTACAGCGTGCTGTCTTGAAAAGTGAGTAGAAGAAAAGGAAACTAATTATGCACATTGTGAGACAGTGAGAGTATCTGTGTTGAATGGGGTGTATATTTCACCTAGATACTTTGCTGACTGGTATAAGGGAAATGTATGGCTTTGTAAACCTAGTGGTAGAGAAAGGTCACTACACCTTACATTCAGTACACACTTGCAGCTCAGGCCTGAAACCACTCAGCTGTTAATTAGGAGACCAGAAGTAGGTGTCTGCGAACACAGAGAGAGAGCTCGCTTAGTCTGGACAAGGAGTCCAGGCACAAGAAGGAGTCTCCAGGAGTATGAGCTGTCTCAGTCTGGGTGCTCGATGTACCCCGGACACAGGAGTAGTCTCTGTGAGAATCCATGCAGATAGCTGCTGAATAGGAGGGGAGCTCTCTCAAGTCTGGACGTTGAAGGTGCCTTCAGACACAAGGAGGAGACTCTGTGAAACTCCATGCTGGTAAATGCTGAACATATGTGTTGTTTTGGCCCAGGCTGTTAGAGTCTGGTCCCAGGTAGATAGGGAAATCTATCTAAGTGTAGTAAGTGGCTGGACAAGCCCAGGTCTTATGTTTATGATTTGGTTTTGATTATGTTCTGTTTGCTGTAGACTTTAATAAAACTGGTTGCGGCCAGTTTTTACCAGAACTGCTGTCTGTGAATGAACTGTTTCCGTGCCACTCCGTCTACCCGGACGGCGATCCCAGAGCTATATCCCCTGAAAAGCTTACAATTGGTGCTGGAATGTGCGTGCAACACAGTGGCGAGAGACAGCAATAAAAGGTGAAGTCTGTTGAAGCAGCAGCAGAGAGAGAGAAAAAAAAAAAAGTGTGTCAGAGAAAAAAAAGAGAAACGTCTGTTGGAGCAGTCTTAAAGAGACAGTGGCCCTAATAGAGTTTGCAGAGAAAAAAAAAAAAAAGTGTGTCAGCAAAGAGAAACGTCTATTGGAGCAGTCTTAAAGAGACAGTGGCCCTAATAGAGTTTGCAGAGAAAAAAAAAAAAGTGTCTGCACAGCAAAGCTGAATTTTCTGTGGAAAAGACTGTGGAGTGTGTATGTCTTGAGTGAAGACTGCCGTTGTTGAGACAGAGAAGTCTGACAGCATGGATGACAGCATGGAGGCGCTGTTTGAACAAATGGCGCAAGTTAATGTGCAACATAAGACTGCCGTGGTTAAGACAGATAAGTCCGGCAGTATGGAGGAGCTCGCTGAGTACCTGGTCCAGGCCCAGCGGAGCATGCAGCAGAGCATGGAGCGGCAGCGCCTGCAGCACCAGCAGCGCATGCAGCAGGCCCAGCAGCAATTCCTGCAGCAGCAGCAGAATAACCGGTTGTTTTTTGAGCAGGTTGCAGCACTACAAAAGACTTGCAGCGCATCGTCCCAAAGTAATGTTGCAAAGTCACCTGCATTGTCCGCTGTAAAGAAGGCGGTAAGACGGTCCCTGAAAAAGATGACACCTCGTGACGATGTGGAGGTATATCTCACTAGGTTTGAGGGACTGGCAGAGAAGGAGAATCTGCCCCTATCTGAATGGGCCATGATGGTCGCACCCTATCTGATTGGAGAACCCCAAAGGGCCTATGCTGACCTGAGCGAGCAGGACAGCCAAGACTATGCCAAGCTGAAAGCGGAGATTCTTACCCGGCTGGGTGTTACGGTGACAGCCCGTGCCAGGGGAGTTCATGACTGGAGATGCAGTTGGGAGTCTGCAGTCAGCAAACCTGATTATGGAGTTGAAAAGGTGATAGTGGACCGCTACACCCAAGCACGTCCTCCTGAGGTACAGCCAGAGGTCGGACAAGGAGACCACCAGGACGCCAATCGTCTGGTCAGCCTGATGGAGAGGGCCTTTGCCACCAAAGACTGCCTCCGTGACCAGCCGTCTGAGAGGTCGTCACTTCAGAGTTCCTGGACGCCGAACTCTCCCGGTAAGAGCGTTCCAGCTGTTGGGGTCGTGTGGGTGGGAGAGTGTGATGGACAGTGTTGGAGATGTCGTGAAATTGCAGCCAACTGTCCAATAGAGGGGGAGCCTATGTGTTGTGATGTTGGCGGATCCCTCTCTCCCTGCGCAGAGCCTGTGTGTGTGTCCACCTCAGCCGAAGAGACTGGACCACAGGGGTCCCCGGTGGTTGTAAATGACTGCCCAGCACAGGCCCTCTTGGACTCAGAGAGTCCAGTGACTTCCGTATGGGACAGCCTGATTGATAGGGACTTTATCCCTGATAAACACCTGAGTGTGGTGTGCGTCCATGGAGACACCAAAGTCTACCCAGAGACTGTCGTGGACTTGATCCCCAAACGCGGGGAGGTTTCATGTGAAGTGGGGGTAGTGAAGAACCTGGTGCCCCCCGTCATATTGGGTAATGACTTTCCCCGGTCTAAGGATCTCTGGGGGAAAAATGTTTCTGATGAACAGTGTGATGAAGCTCCTACTGAGGGTGCGCAGTCCCGAGGGGCGGAACACAATGCTAGTGCGCCGTTAAACTTATGTGATAAGGATGATGATGATAATGATAATGATGATGATGATCATGATAATGATGATGACCATGATAATGATGCTGATGCTGATAATGATAATGATGATGATCATGATAGTGATGATGATACTGATCATAATCATGATAATGATATTGATAATAATGATGACTGTGATAGTGATGAAATTCCTTTGCAGGTGATGTTGGGAGACGAGGATGGTGGTTCTCGGGAACCGAGTGTCCCTGACTTACCTGTGTCCTGTGACAATTTTGAGAGTGAGCAGTGGCGAGACCCCTCTCTTAAAACGGCCCAGGAAAATATAAATGTTCTAAATGAGGTTTCCCAAGAGCCTGGCTCTGAGGAGAGGTTTCCTCATGTTGCCATAAACACTCACCTGTTGTATAGGGACACTGAAGTCCAGGGAGAGGTCGTGAGCCAGCTCCTAGTACCTGAGCTATATGGAAGTATAGTGCTGGGGTTGTCACATAGTCACATACTTGAGGGACCACCTGAGGGAAACCAGGGACCAGATGGTGAAGTTAATGTTGTGGATGACATGTTAACTAAGGTTCCAGATCAAGATGTGAATGAGAATGAATTGTATAACCCTGACAGTGAGCAGGATGTGAATGAAAATGAAGTGTATAACCCTGAAAGTGAGCAGGATGTGAATGAGAATGAATTGTATAACCCTGACAGTGAGCAGGATGTGAATGAAAATGAAGTGTATAACCCTGAAAGTGAGCCAGATGTGGCTGAGAAAAAGGGGTCAGACAGGGATAGTGGTAGTGATAGTGAATCATCTGATGACAATCAAGCAACCAGTGCAAATGAGGAAGGCATGGTAGCAGAGGAGGTTGAGAGTCCTGAGAGGAAGGCTGATGCTGACCTTGCAGTCGGACAGAAGATGGCATTGAAGATGTTTTACAGTTGGCCGGTTCCCTGGCGAAGACTAAGGTGAAAGGAGGAGAGCTGAGCTTTAAAGGCAGGACTCTGAAACTGAACACAGCCCAAGTAGATGCTGTTGGAAATGTGAAGTTACCAAGGTATGGTGTGGATCTGTATCGTGCCAAGGACTCTGAGGGAGATGCTGCAGAGGTGGAAAAAGCCATAGAAGTGGTAGTCACCAAGCCAGATGCCTCATCAGAAGCTGAGGTCTCAAGTGAAGCAGTGAGGAACAAGACTGAAGATATGGGGACTGACTCTGTCCAGGAATCTGTTTCTGCCGAAGACAGCGGCGTGGACGGGTTTCGGTTCGGATCAGTAGCTGCAACTCGTGAAGCTCAGGCTGGAAGTTCGGCGCCCGGAGCCCCAGCGGTGTTCCTGAGTGACACCAAGGATCTGGATAAGTCACAAGATGAGATTTTGAGACATCAGGCTGGCGTTGGTGAGCTCAAGCGCACTTTCATGGAGTCTACATCGGAGCCACGTCCCAACAAATGGGAAAAGCGATGTGTCACTCCGTTGCCGCTGCAGACACACGGGAGCTCAGATGGGATGCAGAACGTGGTGGAAGAGAAGAATCCGGCGGGTTCTGAGTATACAGATGCAGCTATCAAGGAGAACTTGAAAGCCGGAATAAATGGAAATATTGGAGACCATAATGATGTGACTGAAGAGGTAGAATGTAAGACTGACGGTAGGGCTTCTGAGCATGTTCTACCAGAAGAGCCTGAAGAAGGGGCCGAAGACATAAAAGACATCCAACAGGTACCAGATGAATTGATGACTTCTCAGAAAAAACTCCAAACTGTGATGAAGGAGTGTGATGAAAGCCATGAGCATCTTCGTGAGAAGGTCAATGAAGTAAAAGGAAGGATACAGGGAATCTCTTCGTTGCAAGAGCAAATGTTGCTCAATAAGTCTAAGGCTCTATATAAGAATGCTGTTGTTACGGTAGAACATTACAATTCAGCTGGAGACTTAGCGGATGAATTATGTGTACTGCAAAAGAAAAACGATCAGCTCCTTCTACAGTCCCAATCATTTGAACAGTGTAGCTTAAAATGGTCAGAGACCATGGCAGAGGAGCTTAAGGTCTGTGAAATAGACTTTATGAGTCAACCGATATTCAAGAAAATAGATGTGCTAAAGAGGGTTCAAGGGGAACTAGAGAAAAGTGAAAAACCCCCTATACCTTCTGTGATAGTTGGTGACACATGGTCAGTGCACCAGGGACAGGAGGTACGTGAGTTTCTGAGGAAGAGTCAGCAGAAGTGTTCTGATGTGCCGGGTCGTACTTCTCTGGCCAGGCACTATATCGAAACTGAGCCCGGCCCTAAGGTCAAGATGAAACCGTGCAGGATACCCGAGGCCCGCAGAGAGCATAGGCCTGGGAGGGTACAGGGTAGTGCGGATGCTTCAGATGAAGAGAAAGCTGATGTTGGCTATGGCTCAGGTGAAGATACAGATGACAGTAGTGAAGATGAAGCTGATGAGGGCCATGACTGGTCCAGAGTTCACTGTCTCTTTTGGATTGTTGACCAGCCCTCCGGTCTGGATGACCAGCCCTCCGGTCTGGAGAAGAGGGGGGGGATATGTGAGACAGTGAGAGTATCTGTGTTGAATGGGGTGTACATTTCACCTAGATACTTTGCTGACTGGTATAAGGGAAATGTATGGCTTTGTAAACCTAGTGGTAGAGAAAGGTCACTACACCTTACATTCAGTACACACTTGCAGCTCAGGCCTGAAACCACTCAGCTGTTAATTAGGAGACCAGAAGTAGGTGTCTGCGAACACAGAGAGAGAGCTCGCTTAGTCTGGACAAGGAGTCCAGGCACAAGAAGGAGTCTCCAGGAGTATGAGCTGTCTCAGTCTGGGTGCTCGATGTACCCCGGACACAGGAGTAGTCTCTGTGAGAATCCATGCGGATAGCTGCTGAATAGGAGGGGAGCTCTCTCAAGTCTGGACGTTGAAGGTGCCTTCAGACACAAGGAGGAGACTCTGTGAAACTCCATGCTGGTAAATGCTGAACATATGTGTTGTTTTGGCCCAGGCTGTTAGAGTCTGGTCCCAGGTAGATAGGGAAATCTATCTAAGTGTAGTAAGTGGCTGGACAAGCCCAGGTCTTATGTTTATGATTTGGTTTTGATTATGTTCTGTTTGCTGTAGACTTTAATAAAACTGGTTGCGGCCAGTTTTTACCAGAACTGCTGTCTGTGAATGAACTGTTTCCGTGCCACTCCGTCTACCCGGACGGCGATCCCAGAGCTATATCCCCTGAAAAGCTTACAACATATAGGAGATGAGGGATTCAAAAGTGAGGTGTGATGGTACAGAATGGACACACAATGTAGCATTATACTGTATTGGAAGAAAAAGCTCATTGGTTCCCCCATCATCTTACAATGGAAACTGTTTTTTTCTCCCCAGTTTTCTGAGTTGTATGTTTAATTCCTACTGTGGCAAACAGTTGTTTAGACTGATACTTCCCAATACCAGCAGTATCACCAGGACAAGTGACCATGTTGGTAATTCATGCCCGCATAAAATCACAGGGACCTACTGATCAGAAGATGTGTCGGGGATGCCACAAGTAGTAAAGGTACTGTCACACTAAACGAGATCGCTAATGAGTCACCGATTTTATGACGCAGTAGCGATCTCGTTAGTGACATGTAGCAGCGATGTGGCCCCTGCTGCGATGTCGTTGATCGCTCATGAACGTTCTGAGCCGTTTTTTGGTCATTGGTGTCCCGCTGGTGAGCCTGAATCGCTGAGTGTGACACCCTTTATGAACGACTTCACCAGCATCGCAGGTGGGACTAGGTTTTCCCAACGACTGCAGAGGTCGTTATTCAGATCGCTGATGAGATCTTTGTGTTTGGAATCTAAATAGCGATCACATAGCGATCGCACCAGCGATCTTGCCAGGTCGTGTCGTTGTCGTGATCGCTGGTGCGATCGCTAAGTGTGACAGTGCCTTTAGATGATGCGTGCTAATCTTGAAGGCACAGACTACCGATATGACTGCGAAACCAGGGTCCTGCAAAAGTTGGCTGCTCAACTCTGTCTGACCCATGCAGTTTCACCTATTTTGTATTAAACCACCATTAGAAGATCAAGCTTCAGAAAGGGGTATGTCTCAAAACATCACTACAGCTGAGGAAGCTCATGCTGACTTCAGCATCTCTGCACACTCTTGTGGAAAAAGGAAAAATCCTTGGAAATAAATGTGGGTGATTATTTGTCTATACTATAGAATGTCATTCTGCTGTAATGGACATTATTGAATATTTTATAAAGAAGCATTTGAATACAATTCTAGGAGTCCACCAATTATTTATATGAACTTTGATGCTATATTTATGAACTGTTAGTGGCTTTAGTGCTGTATTCTGTTCTGTTGGTGGTTTTGAATCTGTATTCATGTACTGATGGTGCTTCTGGTGATGTATTTTTGTACTATTATAGGTTATGATCCTGTACACATGCAGCAATCCATAGCTTGTCAGATAGCGTGATACACGGCTATGTTAATAAAGTATTGCACCGTCTGGCAAGTTAAGGATTACTTAGTTTATTTAGGATCTGTTTTTATCTTAGAAGCATTAATTATAAAATTAGACACTGTAGCATGCCAAATCCTAACTACATGTAATATAATCACTGTCAGGATTTGACTCTGCCTGCAGGTTCGAGCAGTCATGATATGACCACTCATATGAGATTTTCATGCTTACAGTCACGTGACATATTGGGGCAGGATGGAGACACATGGGGCCATGATGGGGCCCGTTATTACAAGAAGGTGCCAGGATGTGGGATATTATTACTGTAGGGGCTAATTAAGGTATATTATTACTGCTGTGATGTATTTTGTTTTTTGAGGATACTGTTTTCAGTGAGCAGGGGTTCTGTTACTGTGCAGGGAGACACTGTTGCTATTTTTCTTCATCTGACATAGTGTAAATGTTGGTGAAAAATTGGGGAATGTACTCTAGATAACTGTTATTTTCTGCAGACGAGCCCTGGCTGTAAGAAGGGATGGCGGTCTGCACTAGATGAAGAACTAAAGCGAAAATAAATATCTTCAACTAGAAATGTCACTGGTAAGTCAGTGTGCACTTAGAAAATACACTATATAGTATATACAGAGCTCCTGTGTATAATGCCACCTCTAATCCCGGTATTACCTGTACACTGACACTAAATACAGATCTGCTATGTATTATGTCACTGGTGAGTGACTATTACCTGAACACTGACACTATACACTGTAAATTACTATGTACAGAACTCCTGTGCATTATGGCACTTATGGTAATATTAGTATTGTGTTTTATTTTATTAATGATCAGTATTGGTGTATTCAGTCACTATGAGGTGGTAATAAGTGATCTGGTCATGGTATGGCGGTATTTGTCCGTTATATGTGGTATTATTCGGTCACTATTGTAATGGGCTGGGTGGTGGAACCACTGTGCCAAAGCCCAAGGAAGACCCAGAGGGGCGAGACTAGGAACCTAACCCAATCTGACCACAGACATGCAGCAGCTAACGACACTGTGGTCCTTGGAGAGACAAGGGAGGTGATCCAGGTGCTACCCCAGGACTGACCTTGGGTAGATGGCAGCTGACCCCTAAGAACGGGTAGCTGGGATGGCTCGGGGGAATGTCCAACAGAGGCAGGCAGAGAAGATGACAGTAATCACCGGTGCAGACAGGACAGTCTGAAGGAGAGATGACCACTGGCAGGTGTAGCTGGCTCGCCTGCTATTGGGGTAAGCACTGGCGGGAGCAGCTGGCTCAGCTGCTGTTGAGGAAAGCACTGGCGGGTGCAGCTGGCATTGAGGAAACCCTGGTAGGCGCAGCTAGCACGACTACCGTTGAATTAAGCACTGGCGGGTGCAGCAGACTTGGCTTACCATTGAAGGAAGCACTGACGGGTGCAGCAGACTCAGCTAACGTTGAAGGAAGCAATGGCAGGTGCAGCATAGTCGGCTACCGTTGAAGGAAGCACTGGTGGGTGCAGTAGACTCAGCTACCATTGAAGGAAGCACTGGTGGGTGCAGCAGACTCGGCTACTGTTGAAGCACTGGTGGGTGCAGCAGACTGAGATGCAAATACTGGGACCTGAGAACTGACAAGCGTGTTAGGAACAAACTCACAACATTGCACAGGCACCTCCATGTTGGAAGAGGCACTTTAAATAGTAAGAGACTTCCAGCTATTGGCTGGGGACACTTTAGAGAAACGACTGCGGCCCCTTTAAGAAGCATGAAGTGTGCGCATGCACGCTCTAAGCACAGAGCCTAGAGATCTGCTAGGAGTGCACGCACCCCGGGCAGCAGCAGACCTGGAAGGAGCAGGAGGGGAGCCTCGTAGGTGAGTACGCTGATGTCTCTGCAGAGAGAGAGGGACTGCAGGCAGAGATGCGGGCACTATAACTATGTGGTGGTAATATGTGGTCTGGTCATGGTGTGATAGTATTTGTTCCTTCTGTGTGGTATTATTCGGTCACTATGTGGAGGTAATATGTGGTCCAGTCATGGTGTGGTGGTATTTGTCCCTTTACAGTGCCTTGCGAAAGTATTCGGCCACCTGGAACTTTTCAATCTTTTCCCACATATTATGCTTCAAACAAAGATATCAAATGTAAATTTTTGGTGAAGAATCAACAACAAGTGGGACACAATTGTGAAGTTGAACGAAATTTATTGGTTCTTTTAAATTTTTGTGGAAATACAAAAACTGAAAAGTGGGGCGTGCAAAATTATTCGGCCCCTTTACTTTCAGTGCAGCAAACTCACTCCAGAAGTTCATTGTGGATCTCTGAATGATCCAATGTTGTCCTAAATGACTAATGATGATAAATATAATCCACCTGTGTGTAATCAAGTTACCGTATAAATGCACCTGCTCTGTGATAGTCTCAGGGTTCTGAGACATGCCACTTTTACATGCCACTGTATATGATGCATTTAATTTAGATCAGGTGCCCCACTGGTTGGACACGACTGCCCTGGTAGTCACTTTGTGAAAAGACTTGTCTCCGATGAGACAATTGGTTACATAAGTTGTAAATTACAAGAGAGGTAAAGCAGTGAAAACATTTTTTACCGTGGCAAGATGATTCATGGAGAAAAGCACACTCTGACTCAGAGCATTAGAAAATGGGGGTCCTGGTTGGGTGGGTGTGTGGACTTGTGTTACTTTGGCGATACACCTCTGCAAACCACATGGTGCTGTTGTACCCAGCGTTAATTGAAGAGACCACAGTTCAAAAATAAACTTCTTTTTACTGAAGAATAACTTAGAAACTATGACCAGCAGATAGGTATACATCTTCATGTAGGTATACATCTTCAGTAGGCATACATCTTCATTTAGTAACATTGAACATCATCACACACATTTCCTTCTCTTCTGGAAAAATATTTAGAGTTGAGAGTCCTCAGTGGTTGATACCTTTTAATGGCTAACTGAAAAGATTAAAAGGTATCAACCACTGAGGACTCTCAACTCTAAATATTTTTCTATCTACTGGCTAACACGGTACAAAGATATACATCTTTACTTCTCTTCTGGAGTCACTCTATCTCCGCTAGTATCTCTTCTCTTAATACAGCACAGCACACTACTTAGGGAGCTTTACCTTGTTCTCAATAATGTCACTAAAGTCTAAAAAGTAAGCAAGAACCCAAGGTATGGCATCCTTCTCTCCGTAGGAGAGTTTCTATGCAAATATGGTGGCTACTCAGCTTCCTTTTCTACTGACACCTCCAAACTACCAAGAAGGAATTTTCTGTTCTTCTAGCTTTCCTTTCCCTTTCACATTCCATTACCTTTCCGGCTGTAAACTTCATACCATCCTGATAGGCCTTCTGCCTCAGGCCCCAGCACTTCTTCCTTCAGACTCCAGATGGCTTCTTGCTTTCTTTACAGTTGTCTCTTCTCTGCCTCTGCCCAGTCTAACTATCTGTCTCACTCGTCCCCTCTTGTACAGGGATACCCACGAGTCACGACATGCGGTTCTGCTAACTAGCCAGATCTGAGGTCTGCTACAGCTGCAAGCTGAGCCCTATCTTCTCTTCTTTCAGGAAGTCTTTCCTGTACTCCCATGTAGCCCCTCCTATTCTGGGCTAGTCTCAACTGATAACTCTGTATATGCCTACTAATTATCTGTTGCTGGGAAGAACAAAACTTCACCACATAAGGGTAGTTTCACAAGTCCTGATATTTCTGGTACCGCAAAAAAACAGTACCGGAGAAATCAGTGTCCATGTGTCGGTCTGTGTAACACTTGTGGCACACATGTGGCAACCGTGTAACGCCTGTGTAACCATCAGTACCACTGGGAATCAGCAGTACTGTTAGCGCTGTCACCTGGTACTGGGTGCTGAAGACAGCTCACTTCACCGTCCCATGCTGCAATCGCTAGCAGGGGAGAATGTTGAGAGTTAAATTCAGCTGATAATAGTGATAGCAGGCGGCGGCTGATGAAAGTATTCATCAGCCACCGCCTGCACTATAAATAAATAAATTAATTTAAAAAATGGTGTGGGTTTCCCTAATTTTTTGATAACCAGCCAGACAAAACTGACAGCTACGGGCTGCATCCCTCAGCTGTCAGCTTTAGCAAGGTTGGTTAAATAATTTTAAAAAAAAGTTGTGAGGTCCCCCCCATTTTTGACAACCAGCCTTGCTAAAGCAGACAGCTGGGGGCTGGTATTCTCAGGCTGGTAAGGGGCCATAAATAGTGACCCCTCAGCCTAAAAATAGCAGCCCGCAGCCGCCCAGAAAAGGCACATCTATTAGATGCGCCAGAATTTTTCCCGACTCTCCCTACTTGCCCTGTGGCAGTGGCAAATGTGGTTCATATTTGTGGGGTTGTGATATCAAACCCACGGCTTAGTATTGAATTGGCATCTATCCATTACTAATCCTAATCCTATAGTTGCATTGTAATTAAACACACAGCAAGTATAAATTCTTTTATTTGAAATTAAAACAAAACACACTTTTCCTTTCTTATTTAAAAATAACAAAACACATTTATACTCACCTAATGCCCATTCCATTGAAGCCCTAGTCTCCTGTAATAAAACAAAAAAAAAAAAACTCACAGAATTTTTCTCACGGTACTGAGGTCACCGCAGTTCAGCCCGGCTGGGAGCGCAGCCTCAGTGACCCACGGTAACATCGATGAGGTCACCGCTGTTCACTGATGCTACTCTCGCAGAAGCTAATTCATCACTGGTTCTCAGCCTGGACGGTCGCATCTTGGCACCATCCTGTTTGAAAACTGTCTATCCCCAGACATGGATTACTGTTATGTTTCGGTAGCTGAGGAGGACAGGAACAACAGCAGGGCAGCCGAACACCTGAGATGTTGGTAACTGATGGGTTACAGATTCCTAAACTAACGACACAACTAGAGGTAGCCGTGGAGCGTTCCTACGTTGATCCTAGACGCCTCGTCACAGCCTGAGAGATAACTACACCTAAAGGCAGAAAGATGAAAGCTATCTGCCCCGGAGCAGATCCCTAAAGAAAATAGGAAGCCCCGAAACATATAATGGCGGTTAGACAAGATGAAAATACAAACATAGGCAGAAAATAGACTGAGCAAACGCTGGGGCCACAAGCTAACTAAATAGGATAGGACAGGAGAGATTACTTTCTGCAACCCAGAAAACCCTACAAAAATCCAACAATTCTGATTGCAAAAATACTGAGATCACACAATCTCGCCTCCCACTAAATCAGATCTCAGTGTGAACAAAAACCAAGCAGCAGCCGCTGAAAAAACAGGAAAAAGCAAATGAGCAAATAACAGTGGCTGCAAAAAAACTGTGAGGAGCTCAGGCCCCAGGAGGGGACCTGGCTGACCTCCACAAAAGTGCAGAAAACAATGCAAAAGCAACACAAAAAGAAAAGCAAAAAATATCTTATCTGAAAGCCGGAGATGCAGACAGGACTCCAGCAAACTTCCAAATGAACCAGGAACCACAATTGAGACAAGAACAATTGATCACCGGCAACCATCATGGGAGGGAACCTCCCTTATATCAGACCAGTCCATGATTTCAGATTACCACTCCTCACTGAAAGGTTCAGTACTGTCTGTAACCACCAGAGGGAGCCTCTGCTCAGAAACCATCTCTAGCACATTCATAACAGATTACGGCATGGGACAGAACAATGGACAGATGAGGCATATGGCTGTTTTTTATTTTTGTTTTATTACAGGAGATGAGGGATTCAATGGAATGGGCGTTAGGTGAGTATAAGTGAGATTGTTATTTTTAAATAAAAAAGGAAAAGTGTGTTTTGTTTTTATTTCAAATAAAAGACTTTATACTTGCTGTGTGTTTATTTACAATATTTACAATATAACTACAATGTTTTAAAGATGCCCCTCCATTACTAATCCGTGGGCTTGATGTTGCCGGACAATACAAAGGTGACATTAATCCCACAAATATGAACCCCACTTGCCACCGCCACAGGGCAAGTAGGAAGAGCTGGCGCATCTAATAGATTTACCTTTTCTGGGTGGCTGTGGGCTGCTATTTTTAGGCTGGGGGCCAATATCAATGGCCTCTTACCAGCCTGAGAATACCAGCCCCCAGAGGTTTATTTTAGCAAGGCTGATTTTCAAAAATGGGGGAGACCCCACACCATTTTTTAAATTATTTATTTAAATAATTAAAGATACTGCGGGCGTGGGGACCCATCTATTCTTGATAACTAGTCTTGCTCAAGCTGACAGCTGAGGGTTGCAGCCTGCAGCTGTCAGTTTTGCCTGGCTGGTTATCAAAAAATACAGGGGAACCTGTATTTTTGTATTTATTTAGAGCGCAGGTGGCGGCTGATGAATTCTCCCATCAGCCACCGCCTGCTTTCACTGTTATTAGCGGCAGGTGCATGCTGATGGGAGAAGTACTCCCATCAGTCGCCACCTGCTCTCGCTTTTATCCGTTGAATATAACTCTCAACATTCTCCCCTGCTGGCGCTGGTCTCAACTCAAGCAGGAGAGAATGATGAGATCAGTCTTCAGCACCCGTCGCCAGGGAACAGCGCTAACAGTACCGCTGCTTCCTAGGTGCCGATACGTGTCACACTCATGATAAACGGATGTCATCCATGTGTCATCAGTGTGCACGACGTGTGTGGGACGTTTTGTGCCCCACGCTGCTGTTAAAAAACGGACATATCAGTGTATTTTGCCCACAGACACACGGCCTGTGGAAACACACTGACATGTGCACATGTGTACTAAGTGTCTCCGGTACGTGTTGTAGCGATGCTAATGGTCGCATAGTGAATGGGAGGTATGTATCACAGGGATGGAAGCTCCCTGTGATGTAACCCGGAGTGTTTTCTTTAGTGCACGTAAGCACTAAGGGGTCATTTAATACACTTGGGTCCGGGTTACGGGCAGCACTGAGAGATGGGAGGGTAGGGCAGCCCATATACCTCCGCCCTGGGTAGGGGCATCACCGTACCTTTGTATGTGTTTTAAGGACCTGTGGTGATGTCACTACCACATGACTAGTCATGTGATGCTGTTAGCTATGGTTATAGCTATATAATGGAGGCTAGGGCTAACACATGGGCTGTATGTGGGGAGGTGGAAGCCTCCTGTGTGTGTTGAGGCTCCAGGACTGAGTCTGAAGTACTGGACAATTGTACTTTGTTTTGCTTTGATGGTTTATGAAGCAATAAACCCCCATGAACTTTTAAAGAAACGTGCCTCCTGATTACCTCCCGTTGCAGCTGAGCGAGTCAAACCCTTACAATTGGTGCTAGACTGCGGGCAACGGTCCAAGGAGCACATGTTGCAGTGCTGGGAATCAGGAGCCAGAGGAGGAATGGACGGTCTTGAAAACCGTGAGTGTTATGCTGACCGGGGTCATTGAGAAATGAGCATGCTGATAGGATACCTCTGAGGAGAGGAGGTGTCCGGGAACCTGCGTGGCCAACAGGTAACGGAAGAGAGTCCATGTTGTACCGACCGGGGCCAAGAATAGACTGTATATTCACGTTTGTGGGATACCTCTGAGAGAAGGTGTCCGGGAACCTGTGTGGCTGACACCAACAGGTAACGGAATGTAGTCCGTGTTGTGATGACCGGGGTCAGGAAGAGACTATATATATTGGCGTTTGTGGGATGCCTCTGAGGAAAAGAGGTGTCCGGGAACCTCTGTGGCCGAGAGTGTAACAGACAGGAGTCTGTGTTGTGCTCTGATCGGGATCAGTGAGAGACTGTTTTTTTTTCTCTTATAAGACACGTGTGAGGTGTTTGCTGTGGCTCGGCGGGGTCACAAAGTTTCTTGTGTTTTTTTCTCAATGTGCTGTGGCTTGGCGGGGCCACGAAGGTCACAAGCAGCTGGCTGTGGATTGGCAGGTCCATGAAGTCTGCGGTACGGAGCTGTGCAGGGACTTGCGGCAGTGGGAGCTGCAGTGGCAAGTTACAGCAAGAGGTTCTGCAGCAGTAGGAGCTGCAGTGGCAGCAGCAGCTTGTGAGCGGCAGCCGGAGGGGCCGGCGGTTGTGGCTACAACAGGAGTTGTGGCAGTGCCAGTAGGAGCTGGTGAGGTGCCATAAGGACATCAGAGGTCCAGAGTGGGCGACCTCTTAAAGGAACAGTACCAGCCCCCAAGAGACACAAGGGTTTGTGCGAACTGGGGTCTGGTAGAACAGTGGGGGAGTCCACGGTGTGTAACCCAGAGAGGGGTGGTGTCTCTAAAAGGGGTGGAGTCCCAAAAGGGGAGGTGACCCAAAACAGAGATGGTTTCAAAAAAGGGGGTGGAATCACAAAAGGGGGCGGTAATCCAATCAGGGATGGGTGCCCAAAAGGGGGCGGAGTCCCAAAAGGGGGTGGTAGCCCAAATCAGAACAGTTGCCCAAAAAGGGGGCGGTAACCCAAAGTGGGATGTGGCTCAAAATGGGCGGAGCTTCCAAAGGGGCGGCACTGGTTACCTCAGTAGACATGTCTGAGGAACAGCGGTGTGTGCGTTATTCGTATTCCGCATGTGGCATAGATTTCCCGTTTGATAACAGCCCACAGGTGTGTACTGTGATGTTACATCGGGAAGGAGTCTCTGGACGGTTGGACTCAAAGAGTCAGGTGGCTCTGACAGGAACTCCTCTCGTTCTCTGTCTGGCCGAGAATAAGGTCAAGGTTTGCTGCATCCATGGGCTCACTGTGGACTATGTTGTGGACAGAGTGATGCTTGATATGTCCACAAGTGTCGAGGATCAAGATGGCGGTATACCACCGAACTTATTGTACCCCTTTGAGAGGGATCGGGACTTCATATTGTTTGAAGATGCATAGGAAGTTGATGAAGTATGGGGTTGCTCAGAGGAGAGACGGAATGACCCTAAGGGAGCCCCACCACAGCAGGTGGCTGTAATGGTTCCGGGTGGTGTATAAAAAGGAGATCGCGACACCTAATTTTGATAGTCCCGAGTTCCGGGTGACTGGTAGAAAGTGAGAGTCTGACCAACTTGGGGACTTAGCTGGGGTGACCAAACGTGGGACTGTAAGAAACGCGGTAGCTCCAGAAAAGGGGTCCTACACTTGTCTAAGTGGGAAGTGCTGTTCCATGATGACAGGGGGAGTGGGAGTGACTCCTATGCAGACTGTGACTCAAATGCAAGGGAAAGTGAGTGCAGTAAGGTGGAGCCGAGTAAAAATGGCAGATCTTCCTCTCGCCACAGGGACGCAGAAAGGCAGGACAGGCAACACCCTCTAAGAAGAAAAAAGATGAGGAAGAGTCAGGGTCAGGTACAGATCAGGTTACTGTCCTTGATAAGGAGGCCACTTTATCTCTGACAAAGCCCAGCACAGAGGTAGGGCTGGAATTAGAACAGACCTGTAGTAGACCCACATCTGCAATGCCCGGAAAGGGTGAAATGGCTCAGTATGCTGAAGAGCTGGAGTTGTCTAAAGTTATTGAGAGTCTTGAGACAGTTGAACCTGCGGATGCAGGAACAAGCGGAACTCTGAAGAGGCAGAGTGTGGGTGGGCAAGAGAGCCCATCTGAAAATTTAATTAAAGAAGTGATGGTGCGACATGTGCTGGCTAAAAGAGAGCAGGACCATGAGATAGAGCTGCTTAAAGAGACAGTGAAAGAGACAGTCGAGCGAGAAAGGGTCCTAAGACATGTGATTGAGCACAGAGTGGAGGAATTGGAGAAGGAAGTCTCTAAGCTCAGAGGTCATCTCTCAGCGTGTCAGACAATGAACAAGGCTCTATGGAAAGATATGGTGGTGCTCAGAGAAGCCCAAGAGAAGCATCAGCAGGAGCTTCTCGAGAGAGAGAGTGAGAGCATCGCTGCTTGGCAGAGGAGCTAGATAAAGTTCTCTGAGAGCTCAAGATAGAGAGGAGAGTAATGCCCAGCTCCAGAAATCGACGGAGAAAGAAATCCAGCAAGGGAACTGCCACGCAGATGGCCACACAAAAAATGTCGATGTCTTGGAAAACTGCGCTGACGCTCAGGACGAGGTCCAACAGCATGTTCAAGAAGGGGAGACTTTGCTTTTCAAGAGTATAAGAAAGGTACCCGAAGACATGCGAGAAGCATGTGCCATTGAGGATGTGCATGAGGCCTTCAGAAAGGCAATAGAAACATGTAGTGTGAACTGGGCACCAGAGACAAACAGTTGGTCATACTGTCGACTAGGAAAGTCACAATAAAGTGGGTGGCTGTCCTGAGAGATATGCATCTGCACTGCCTCCGAATGAAACAGATGATCATGTTGAGAAATAAGGAAGCCGCTCGACGTCTGGAGCAAGCAAGAAAAGCTCAAAGTCGGCTTGGACTGGTGGAAGACATAGTTCAAGTGCCCAGAGGTCTGGTGAGGAAAGTCATCGGAAGACTTGGGAAAGTGATGCAGGAGATGGTGAATAGGTCCGCTTTGACGAGAGTGAGGATTCCGGCTGATGACGAAGCCCTGGTCGTGTGTGAAGATGGGATGGTTCCGTTCCTCGTTGTCAGATCCATGGAGAGCCTTGGGAATATCTGGATGCTCCTGGAGTATTGCGTGGCGTACCTGAAAGAAGTAGAGCAGCTAAGGGAGCAGGTCAACAGAGAGCTGCAGGAAATGGGAAGAAGATGGCTGCCACCTTCAACTCATGGTATAGAGAGGCGAAGAGGTTTGCTTAAGACTGGAAGTCCTCAAGCTGGAGCTAATACAGGACATAGGTGGCCTGATGCGAGAGGTAGAAGCAGTGAGGCCTCAGTTAGCTCAGGGCTGAGTGACCTAAGCAGGAGACCCTGTAGACAGGACGTATGGGTGCAAGGAAATTGCGACGCCGTACTGACCGCTGGGGATGCGGGTGGTCTGACAAGGGGGCATCGCTATTAAAGGACATGACGGAGTCGGATGACGGACACCTACAAAATGGTTCAGTAGCAGGGCCCCACTTTGACAAACGGTTTAACTGTCGGAGACGGCCGAGAAGAGTCTCTGGTCGGGTAATGGAAGGTGCCAAGCCCCACGGCTTTAGGCAGAGGGGGAAGGTATGTAGCGATACTAATGGTCGCATAGTGAATGGGAGGTATGTATCACAGGGATGGCAGCTCTCTGTGATGTAACCCAGAGTGTTTTCTTTAGTGCACGTAAGCACTAAGGGGTCATTTAATACATTTGGGTCCGGGTTATGGGCAGCAATGAGAGATGGGAGGGTCGGGCTGCCCATATACCTCAGCCCTGGGTAGGAGCATCACCGTACCTTTGTATGTGTTTTAAGGACCTGTGGTGATGTCACTACCACATGACTAGTCATGTGATGTTGTTAGCTATGGTTATAGCTATATAATGGAGGCTAGGGCTAACACATGGGCTGTATGTGGGGAGGTGGAAGCCTCCTGTGTGTGTTGAGGCTCCAGGACTGAGCCTGAAGTACTGGACAATTGTACTTTTTTTTGCTTTGATGGTTTATAAAGCAACTAGCTGAAGAGCCCGGCGCTGCCCGGGCATAGTACCTAACTACGGTTAGTTATAACAAATTGTAATGATTATATCTATATACAAGTATTCAGCTTTCTCCCCATTATGTAGATAGGGCCAAAATAGTTTGGCGATTTGGAACGTGCGGGGGTTAAAATTTCCATTCAACACATAGCCTATGATGCTCCTGGGGTTGAGATGTGCGGGCATGCAAAATTTCATGCCCGTAAGTACAACGGTGCAGATTCCTATCCCGGGCCAAAATTATTTGCCGATTTGGAATGCGCGGGGTTAAAATTTGACTCAAAACCTAGCCTATGACGCTCCCGGGGTCGAGACGTGCGGGTGTGCAAAATTTCATGCCCGTAAATGCAGATTCCTATGCTGGACATACACACAAGCATTCAGCTTTCTCCCCATTATGTAGATAGGGCCAAAATTGTTTGGCGATTTGGAACGTGCGGGGTTAAAATTTCCATTCAACACATAGCCTATGATGCTCCTGGGGTTGAGATGTGGGGCATGCAAAATTTCATGCCCGTAAGTACAACGGTGCAGATTCCTATCCCGGGCCAAAATTATTTGCCGATTTGGAATGCGCGGGGTTAAAATTTGACTAAAAACCTAGCCTATGACGCTCCCGGGGTCGAGACGTGCGGGTGTGCAAAATTTCATGCCCGTAAATGCAGATTCCTATGCCGGACATACACACAAGCATTCAGCTTTCTCCCCATTATGTACATAGGGCCAAAATTGTTTGACGATTTGGAACGTGCGGGGGTTAAAATTTCCATTCAACACATAGCCTATAATGCTCCTGGGGTTGAGATGTGCGGGCATGCAAAATTTCATGCCCGTAAGTACAACGGTGCAGATTCCTATCCCGAGCCAAAATTATTTGCCGATTTGGAATGCGCGGGGTTAAAATTTCTACTCAAAACCTAGCCTATGACGCTCCCGGGGTCAAGACGTGCGGGTGTGCAAAATTTCATGCCCGTAAATGCAGATTCCTATGCCGGACATACACACAAGCATTCAGCTTTCTCCCCATTATGTAGATAGGGCCAAAATTGTTTGGCGATTTGGAACGCGCGGGGTTAAAATTTCGATTCAAAACATAGCCTAGGACTCTTTCGGGGTCGAGACGTGCGGGCGTGCAAAATTTCATGCCCGTAAGTGCGACGGTGCGGATTCCAATCCCGGACAAACATACCCACATACATACACACATACATACATTCAACTTTATATATTAGATAAACCCCCATGAACTTTTAAAGGAACGTGCCTCCTGATTACCTTCCGGTGCAGCTGAGCGAGTCAAACCCTTACAGTGTGAAAACTGTCACCACATGTACTGTAACCTCTGTCTGAAAGAAGCCTAACAATGTAAATCACTGATCATGAAAAACAACATAATGCATTATATCAGTACAGATTCTCCAAGGGAGATGGGCACAGCATCTCTACTTCCTTACAACTCCAATGTACACAATATTTTTTTAATCCAACGGATCACAATAGGCTATGTTAACGAGCATTTTGTGAGATTTTGATGTTGCAGATTTGTTTGCAGTAATTCTGCACTTACTAGCAAAAGTAGGTTACTTGGGTTTTCTTCATTGCATTTTGTTACATGTGACTTTATCGCATTTTTTACGTTTTTGTTTAAAACAAAGCCGCTTTGTTTCTGATACTTTTTGGTATTTGGATTATTGAACAAAGCTTTATTGATACAGTTATATGTAGATTAACGTGTTTTCATGCTTTTCCGCAGCTAAAAATGACTAAAAAGCATAACTGCCATAATGATAGTTCTGCTTCACGTCACTTGTCTTACCTATTGCATTATTCCTGTGTCCTTTTGTGTATAAATATGTGATTCTTCAGATTTTGTATTAGTCTTCGCCTGATGAAGAGACCTGAGTAGTCTAGAAAGCTTGCAATTTGTTACCATCTTTTCAGTTAGCCATTAAAAGGTATCAACCACTGAGGACTCTCAAGTCTAAACATTTTTCTAAAAAGCATATGTATTTTTTACCTGTGAATTTTCCACATCTAGTAAAATTATATGGGGAAAATCCGCACATAAATCTTGGCATACTTGTGAGAGAAATTGATATGTTGCAGATTTAAAATAAAGCACCTTAGGTCAGATTACGCTGCATAAAAAAAAACTCGTTGGGAAGGAGATTTTTATAATTCCCGGCAATTTTGCTGGAACTGTAAGATGCTTCATTTTTTTTGTGTAGCAAAAATACACATTGTCAAAACTCATTGTGGGAAGTTAACTTTATTATAAGACTCTGCAATGATTCTACCATGTGTCAACATAACTTGTGAGATAGACAGAATAGTGTCTGTGTGCATTGGGCCAAAAGCCACACACATTTCTCATAGTGCGGTCTCACGGTCACCTTGAGAAGTTGGCTGACCCCCATCCGCATAAGTCAGTTATACGGCTATTTACGAGACAAGATTTCCAAGATCTTACTTTAAATGTCAATATTCTTAAATAGCATTCTGATGATACATCCTTTCCAATAAAACGAGGCAGCCATGTTGCTAAGAAACAGACATTCTGTGTGAGGACACGACTGCGGCTCATAGAAATGTACTCAGTTTTCTGAGAAAGTCGTAGTGACTAAACTTGAAGGAGGGTGACACTGAAGTAAGGTGCAGTATAGAATATCTCATGCTACTGTATGTATCCCAAAAACAGGATTTTACATAAGCGTGACAGGTTCCCTAACGTTCCCAAACAAGAGAAACACCAACACGCGGCACATGGGCTTATAGATCGCATAATCTCAACTAAAATGTAGCCCTACGTCCATTAAGTTCAACCTATACCCTAACATGTTACTGCATAGGAAGGTAGAAACTCCATGGGGCAGACACTAATGACTCCATATTAGGGGAAAAATTCCTTCCCAACGCCACATAGACCATTCAGACTAGTCCCAAAATTTAGCACTGATAACCTGTAATACTTTAATTTTCAAGAAAGGCATCCAGTCCTTGTACTTTGGTAGTGACTCAACTATTATAACATCACGTGGCAGAGAGGAGAGCTTCGTAATCTCACTGCTCTTACAGTAAAGAATCTGCTTCTGTAAATTAGGGTAATCCACTTAATGAAATTTGGACCCAGACTGAAACTCTGCAAGGCTTCATTTAGGTATGGCCATTCTACAGAGTCAAAAGTCTTGGCTGCATCCAATGATGCCGGCGCCCAATTTTCATCACCGGCTATTCCCACCTGAGTTCGCTTTATGTTTTCTAAGGTGCTTTTACCTGGTATGAACCTCGATTGCTTCGAGTGTATTATGCTGTGAATGATTTTATTACGTTGGTTTGCCAGTAATTAGGTCAATATTTTGTAGTCAACATTAACCCCTTCACCCCCAAGAGTGGTTTGCACGTTAATGACCGGGCCAATTTTTACAATTCTGACCACTGTCTCTTTATGAGGTTATAACTCTGGAACGCTTCAACGGATCTTCGCGATTCTGAGACTGTTTTCTCGTGACATATTGTACTTCATGTTAGTGGTAAAATTTCTTCGATATACCTTGCGTTTATTTTTGAAAAAAACGCAAATATGGCGAAAATTTTGAAAATTTTGCAATTTTCAAACTTTGAATTTTTTTTCCCATAAAACAGAGAGATATGTCACACAAAATAGTTAAGAAATAACATTTCCCACATGTCTACTTTAAAATCAGCACAATTTTAAAACCAAAATTTTTTTTTGTTAGGAAATTATAAGGGTTAAAGTTGACCAGTGATTTCTCATTTTTACAACAAAATTTACAAAGCCATTTTTTTTTGGGACCACCCACATTTGAATCACTTTGAGGGGTCTATATGGTAAAATACCCAAAGTGCACCATTCAAAAATTTCACCCCTCAAGGTACTCAAAACCACATTCAATAAGTTTATTAACCCTTCAGGTGCTTTACAGGAGCTGAAGCAACGTGGAAGGAAAAAATGAATATTTAACCTTTTTAGCCACAAAAATGATCTTTTACAAACTTTTTTTTTTTGACAAGGGTAAAAGGAGAAAATGCAGATAAAGTTGTTGTGCAATTCTCCTGAGCACGCCAATACCCCCTATGTGGGGAAAACCACTGGGTTTTGGGGACACCGGCAGAGCTTGTAAGGGAAGGATGTTTGTTTCGGTAGCTGAGGAGGCAGGTAAAAAAGGCAATACACCAGAGCATTGGAATCTATTAGAATTGCAGTACCTGACTAACCCCCACAACTAGAGGGAGCCGTGGAGCGTTCCTACGTTGGTCCTAGACGCCTCGTCACAGCCTGAGAAACTAAATACACCTAAAGTAGAAAATAGGAAAGCATCTGCCCGGAGCAGAACCCCAAAGATAATAGAAAGCCCCCAAAAAATGTAAAGGCGGTTAGACAAGATGAAATACTGACACAGAAAGAAAATAGAATGAGCAAACGCTGGGCCCAAACTAACTAAATAGAAAAGGATAGGAAGGGTACTTACTGCAATCCCAGAAAACCCTGAAAGGGACCAACTCTACTAATTTCAATAAACACCGAATCACACGCCTCTCCACCTAAATTAGTTCTCTGGTGAACAAATCAAAAACAGCAGCCACTGAAAAAACTGGAAAAAACAAAAATACAACATCATGTGAAATAAAAAC
>JARQOD010000001.1:925401283-925479853 GCA_033576555.1 Oophaga sylvatica | reverse complement strand
CATTTGGACCCTTTAGGTTGAAAAAATCCCCGGGACTTTCCTTATACTGATAGGGAATAGAAACCCTATTGTTATCATCCCCGACTTTTACAGGCTTACATTTATTAGTTTTACATCATTTGGCATTTTATGAATTCATTACTTTGGGTTGTCACATGTGAGTCACTTTTTACTATCATTAAAGGGAATGTCACCCCAATATTGCCATATCAAGATAAAGATATGGCTGAATAGTGCGTCCCATAACAAAGCTAACGGTAGGTATCTATATCCTGATACCCCCGTTTTCATATCAAAATACCTTTGTAAACGTCGTTTTTTCCTGTCAATCACGTGGTCAGGTCAGGAGGGCGGCGTTTTCTCTCTCCTCCCCGGCATCCGTTGCGTATCGCCATCTGTGCATCCCACAACGGCGTTCGGCTTCCCCGCAATTGCGCAATTCAAAATCGGGCCGGCGTATGCGCAGTGTGCTTTGCCCGACAGTGGGCAAAGCATAAAATCAGTACAGCGCATGTGCTACTCTTTCCTTGCCCCGGAAATGTCTGCTTGCCTTGGACAACTTCCGGGGCAAGGAAAGAGTATCGCATGCGCTGTACTGATTTTATGCTTTGCCCACTGTCGGGCAAAGCACACTACGCATGCGCCGGCCTGATTTTGAATTGCGCAATTGCGGGAAGCCGAACGCCGTCTGTGGGATGCACAGACGGCGATACGCAACGGATGCCGGGGAGAGAGAGAAAACGCCGCCCTCCTGACCTGACCACCGTGATTGACAGGGAAAAAAACGAAGTTTACAAAGGTATTTTGATATGAAAACGGGGGTATCAGGATATATGATAGCCACCGTTAGCTTTGTTATGGGACGCACTATTCAGCCATATCTTTATCTGATATGGCAATATTGGGGTGACAGATTCCCTTTAAGAGCTTTATAAATAATCAATTGACCAATAACATATCATTGCAGTGCCTTATATGCTATTTATTTCCAGGTATACCCACCTTCCTTTCCTGTATTTAAATACACCATTTTAATATTTATATACTCTTCTTATTATTGTTTTTATAAATATTGTAATAATAAAAATATTTATTTTAACCTTTCTCAAAAGTCTTCGTTTTTTTTAGTGTTCCTATGTACAAATCATACAATGTGATGTTCTGGTTTTTATTTTTAGATTCTGTCTCTCATAGGTGAATTGTACCTACGATAAAAATTACAGACCTCTCTATTCTTTGTAGGTGGGAAAACTTGCAAAATTGGCAGTGTATCAAATACAACCACACATTTAGTACCCCCATCTCCACTCCAAATCTCCACACACAGTATTTTACTCACTAATACAGCGCCATTAATTCCACAGCGCTTTACAGACATTATCATCGCTGTCCCCATTGGGGCTCACAATCTACATTGCCTATCAGTATGTCTTTGGAGCATGGGAGGAAACTGGAGAACCCGGAGGAAACCCACGGAAACATGGTTGCAACTGAAGGAAACAGGAATGCGGCCAAGTACAGAGATATCCTGGATGAAAACCTCTTCCAGATTGCTCTGGACCTCAGACTTGGCCGAAGGTTCACCTTCCAACAAGACAATGACCCTAAGCACACAGCTAAAATAACAAAGGCGTGGCTTCAGAACAACTCTGTGACCATTCTTGACTGACCCAGCCAGAGCCCTGTCCTAAACCTAATTGAGTATCTCTGAAGAGACCTGAAAATGGCTGTCCACCAACGTTCACCATCCAACCTGATGGAACTGTAGAGCAGGGTTCCCCAACTCCAGTCCTCAAGGCCCACCAACAGGTCATGTTTTCAGGATTTCCTTTGTATTGCACAGGTGATGCAATTATCACCTGGGTGATACTAAGGAAATCCAGAAAACATGACCTGTTGGTGGGCCTTGAGGACTGGAGTTGCGGAACCCTGCTGTAGAGGATCTGCAAGGAAGAATGGCAGAGGATCCCCAAATCCAGGTGTGAAAAACTTGTTGCATCATTCCCAAGAAGACTCATGGCTGTACTAGCTTAAAAGGTGCTTCTACTCAATACTGAGCAAGTTTGAGTTCGCGCAGCTGCATGTCTTGTGGCTGTTATACAGGGATTGCCTAACAAACAGGCAATCCCTGCATGTGTTGCGGCTGTCAGATTCGGATAACACCTTATTCGACCACGTTCGTTCATCATTAATTGACTTGTGTTCTGGAGACTGATGAAATACTCAAGTGTGAATAATAAATAAATCCTCTGGGCATACACTCAATATACTATATACGGTAGATGCATTCTTTTAGGTAACAATAAGTACATTTTATACAAGATATAATGGAAAAAACAAACAGATAAAACATTTTGGTTCAAATAAATAACCTTTATTGAATAAAACAAATTAATAGTTTAAAAGCACCAAAACTGTGAGTATGCAGATACACATAATATGAGAAAAGTGATTGAAAAACAAAATATCAAGTGGTAAAAATAAGGAAGGGTGGAATAAAATGATGGAATAACAGGACTATAATAGAAAAAAGAAAAGCAAAACAAGAAACACAAAATTAAATAATTTCATCTCATAGTATTGCTATATATAAAGGTTTTTTTTTTAATGATACTTTCATCACTTAATAAATACTTTTGAATAATGGATCATTTGTTGGAAACTGGACATTTCTGCATCACCTTTTACAATACACTGAAAGTAGCCACTTAGTAAAGTAATCTCGTCTTGTAGTCAGCGCCGGGCGACGACGTTGCTTGTTTTAGTATATTGCACAAAGCTACAATTTGAGCAGTCTACGTTTTCCTATGATGTTTTTTTCTACATTTAAAAAATAAAAAATGAACGCAAAACAGGTACAGGCAGCTTATAGTATACAGGAGGCGATCTATAGGCAGATGTGCTGTGCGCATTCACAATGCCGTGTGCCGCCTCGGGCGCAAGGATGGAGTCATGGATTGCATGGTCTAGCAGAAATAACGTACAATGGGGGGCACAGCAGACATATATCGCTGCATGCAGAGCCAGCCGTGATCATACAATCACTTTTTTTCCTTACTCAAATGCAAATATTTGGTGCTAAAAATCAATTTTGAAATTTGGTTTGATCAATAATTTTTCACCAATTTTTGCTTTTACCGGTTATTTTTTTTTTTCCTGGACATTCAACTTCAATGTGGTTCATGGTCATAAATCAGATGAGAGGATGTCACAAAAAAGTCACAGATGAGAGTAAGCAACTGTCCAACTGGACCGCCAGAACGAGCTCACTGACAGATTCTCAGTCAACTCATTCTGCAGCCAGCAATAGACAATGCAACAGAGGCTATAAAAAGTCAACGGTGCAACATTTTTAATGAAATTCCAAAAATGAATTTTAGCTAAAAATATAGAGATGAGAAACCAGGAAAATGGCGCTTCCACCACAGGTGAATAAGGATATCTCTATTTTATAGTGAGCTCCTGCCCCCCTCCCATCCCAAGGGAAATCCTTCAATATCTAGCCAAAACTATATGCATTTTATTCCAAGAGCACGTTCACTTTAAGAAAAAATAAGTGAATACTATGGTGACGGACACTAAGGCAGCAGCTTATTGACAGACTGCACTAATGAAATCTCTCTCTACCCCATTGCCAACTATGTCAGTGCTGTTCGGGTGTCAGGATAATTTCAGAAGGTGCCGAACTTTCACACTGCTGCAACAAAAAAGCGACATTTCTAAAAAGATATAAAGAGAATTCACCTTCTTATATGTCAGTCTTGATCTAAACTTCGCTGGAGTAAATTGTGCCATATTTACTACACCTGTTAATAAATATGGAGCATCTTTGTGCTGTCGAGTGTGCCAGAAATGGAAACTAGCTTTCCATAAAACAGAATTATACTAAAGCCATCAGGCGTGGTCGGCCCCATACCCTTCAGCTAAGACAGCCTCATTTTTTTTTTATACTAAAAACCAGAAACATTTTTTTTTGCAAAAACTGCAGTTTTGCATGACCGAAAACTGCCATAAACGTCTCATGAATTATCCCCTTTTCCCGTAGTGTCAGTAATAGAAAAAACACTTTCCTTCTATCCTCCATGCAATAACAGTGCTGGAGCATCTTCTCTTAGAACGCGGTGTCCAGCCCTTCCTCTGTCATTCCTCCTGGAAGCATGTGAATAAACTGGGCGAGTGCAGCATTCTTTTGGTAATGGATTCCCTGTATGGTCTGACACTGCAGGCCCTGATGAAGAGCGTCACACTATGTAGTAAAACAACCCAATCACAAAAAGAATAAAAAAACTAATTAAAAAAAATGACAAATGGGTGTAAGGCTATATTCACAAGTTGCATTTTTGATGAGTTTTTTTTCCCAAGGCAAAAGTATGAAGCTTGCTGCAAAAAAAAAAAAAAAGGTTTTGCTTAGTTTTGTGTTGTGTTTTTTTGCGGCATTTTTGTCAATTGTGCATGCTGACGTTTAGTGCAAAAAAAAAACCAATCTGATTCTACTTCATCAGGATTTGGCACAAAAAAACACAACAAAAACAGTTTCGACACCTCCCACTGCTTTCAATGGGTGCAAAACGCTAAAAAAAACGCAAAAAGCAGTTACATTCTCCATTCTACAAAACCCAAGGTTTTGCACAAAATACTGAGCACAAAAAAAACAAAAACAAGGAGTGTGCATGAGAAGTCTGAAATCTCATACACTTTGCTGGTACTGTAATATGCAGCTACAATTTGCATTAAAAAGCCGATGTGTGAACAGAGCCTTACTTTTTTAATGTTTCCGGGAGGATTAAGTGAAGAACAATCCAGAGTGCCAAGTAAAGTGCTGGGATTGTCAGGAGGATTGGAGGTTACCCACACATGTCTACAATTGATTTTATAGTTACTTTACTTATTCTAAAGTGCTGCGGCTCATTTTCCACCAAAGGGGTTAAAAATTACATTCAGGATATAGTCACAAAGCGATAGGTTATGAAAATGATTAGCTAAATCCATACATACGATGATTCTAGGCAGTTACGGCATCTTACAACGTTCCGGCAGCGGTGCGCTGAATGCCCTGCACCGTCGTAGTAGAACGTACAGTTAGGTCCATATATATTTGGACAGAGACAACATTTATCTAATTTTGCTTCTAGACATTACCACAATCAATTTGAAACAAAACAAATCAGATGCAGTTGAAGTTCTGACTTTCAGCTTTCATTTGAGGGTATCCACATTAAAATTGGATGAAGGGTTTAGGAGTTTCAGCTCCTTAACATGTGCCACCCTGTTTTTAAAGGGACCAAAAGTAATTGGACAGATTAAATAATTGTAGATAAAATGTAATTTCTAGTACTTGGTTGAAAACCCTTTGTTGGCAATGACTGCCTGAAGTCTTGAACTCATGGACATCACCAGACATTGTGTTTCCTTCTTTTTGATGCTCTGCCAGGCCTTCACCGCGGTGGTTTTCAGTTGTTGTTTGTTTGTGGGCCTTTCTGTCTGAAGTTTAGTCTTTAACAAGTGAAATGCATGTTCAATTGGGTTGAGATCAGGTGACTGACTTGGCCATTCAAGAATATTCCACTTCTTTGCTTTAATAAACTCCTGGGTTGCTTTGGCTTTATGTTTTGGGTCATTGTCCATCTGTAGTATGAAACGACGACCAATCAGTTTGGCTGCATTTGGCTGGATCTGAGCACACAGTATGGCTCTGAATACCTCAGAATTCATTCGGCTGTTTCTGTCCTGTGACACATCATCAATAAACACTAGTGACCCAGTGCCACTGGCAGCCATGCATGCCCAAGCCATCACACTGCTCCTCATGTTTTACAGATGATGTGGTATGCTTTGGATCATGAGCTGTACCACGCTTTTGCCAAACTTTTCTCTTTCCATCATTCTGGTAGAGGTTGATCTTGGTTTCAACTGTCCAAAGAATGTTCTTCCAGAACTGTGCTGGCTCTTTTAGATGTTTTTTAGCAAAGTCCAGCCTAGCTATTTTATTCTTGATGCTTATGAGTGGCTTGCACCATGCAGTGAACCCTCTGTACTTACTTTCATGCAGTCTTCTCTTTATGGTAGATTTGGATATTGATACGCCTACCTCCTGGAGAGTGTTTTCACTTGGTTGGCTGTTGTGAAGGGGTTTCTCTTCACCATGGAGAGTATTCTGCGATCATCCACCACTGTTGTCTTCCGTGGGCTCCCAGGTCTTTTTGCATTGATGAGTTCACCAGTGCTTTCTTTCTTTCTCAGGATGTACCAAACTGTAGATTTTGCCACTCTTAATGTTGTAGCAATTTCTCGGATGGGTTTTTCTCTATTTTTGCAGCTTAAGGATGGCTTGTTTCACCTGCATGGAGAGCTCCTTTGACCGCATGTTTCCTTCACAGCAAAACCTTCCAAATGCAAACACCACACCTCAAATCAACTACAGCCCTTTTATCTACTTGAGAATGACATAATGAAGGGATTGCCCACACCTGTCCATGAAATAGCCTTGGAGTCATTTTTCCAATTACTTTTGGTCCCTTTAAAAACAGGGTGGCACATGTTAAGGAGCTGAAACTCCTAAACCCTCCATCCAATTTTAATGTGGATACCCTCAAATGAAAGCTGAAAGTCTGAACTTCAACTGCATCTGAATTGTTTTGTTCAAAATTCATTGTGGTAATGTCTAGAACCAAAATTAGATAAATGTTGTCTCTGTCCAAATATTTATGGACCTAACTGTATGTGGAAACTCAGAGCAAGTGCGCCAAGGGCAGGAGCTCGGGCTGGGACTCGATAGCGCACCACCACATAGCAGCCGCTAGGAGGTCCGATCACATGCGGATGTGTGCGGAGCATCCAATAACCCAAAGTCAACTTCTACTACAGAAAGGGCATTACAGGATGGCGGATGGGTCCTCAGGAGACGAAACATGGAAATGAAAAGTACAGAACGGACACACGATGTGATAAGAAAAGCCTAGGTATGGTGGGAAGTTTAGCCACAGAGCAGTGATGACATTAATCATGTGTGACACTTAGGGCGCGATTCATCAAAATGGGCAAGAGGAGCCAGAGTGGGTAAGTGCGTGGCTACGGCCGTCCTTCAAAGTGCGCCAAAAGTCCCGATGTTTCTTTCACCAGAAACGCTCCTTCAGTGCCTGACTGGTAGAGCATTTCTGGAGAGGTGTACGCCACTGAAAATATGTGCCGAATTCATCATGTGGTGTGCGCCAGTTAATGAATTTGGCGCAAACTCTCCAGTAACACTGGGGTGCACAACGCTGGTCTTGATGGATCGGCCCCCTACGACTGCATTCACATGACTTTCTGTTTCTCCACAAGATTAGCTCCAGCAATTGGCAGGGATCCTTACAGAGGAACCGAGGAAAACCTTTCCCATAAAATGATTCACATTGATTTTCCAACATCCACTTGACGGAGCAGGAATATCAAGTTTAATCGCAAAAAACATGGTTTAACTCAGGTCTGTAGCTCGTTTGTTTTTTTTATTAAATTTTCTTCATATCCCCATGTAAAATAATAATAAAAAAAAAAAACACATCTTATTAATGTTCCCTATGTCCATTAGGCTTTATACTAGACTCTACTTCCAAACCTTTTCAGCAGTCTCATTATCATTACAGACAGGGTTACAATTTAAGATAACACCTCAATATACAGAAGATAACAAGGGATTCACCATTTTTAAAAGATCATGTTACAGATCACCTCCTCCCCTTCCTACACAATCTCTGCCCAGATTAGAGCTTGCTCAGGTAATGCTTCCATATGAACGATAGCGTATCAGTCAGTCTATTGCTGCTAATGTCCATGCGGACAATGTTTCTGATGACATATTGCAGTTAAAGTGCATTTTCTAGAACCATATTTTTTCTTTTTCATCAATGCACCCTGTATAGTACAGATATGAAAATAGGCGACACGAGCGCTGGCGCTACCTTAATAGCACGGTCATTTATGTTCTTTGCCCGTCACATCACCCTGCAGCGGTCATGTAGGCCGCTGCTGGAAAAGCGGCTGTGCGCGGTTCTGAGATCACATGACCCATGCTTAGCGATACATTTGATTCAATCCCATGTCCCGCCATCATCTGTGATGCCCTGTACAAGGGGCTGGAATACGAACCATGTGGAAGTGGCACAGCTCGGGGACAAGAGTGGGTAGAGCTCCCTGGCCGAGAGCAGTGCACAAAAAAGAGGTTTTGCAACAGCATCAAGTTAATGAGTTAAATATATCGATCTATAATAAATTTTTTTAAAAGATGGGGGGTGTAACACTACGCCTTTACATCATATTAGTAATATCATAACTCACAGCATCCATTGATGGGAAGCCTCAGTTTGTGTGGGCGCCTGATGGAACATGAAATACTTGCGTCTCCACAGAACAGATCCTCGCGGATAGATGGGAGGGGAGCTTCTGATTAACTAAAACTCTTTCATGTGCGGTTGGAAAAGTGGGTGACAAGTTAATCACCTTTTTCTTTTCCTGTTATATTAGGACATGAATTAAAGAACAGCTCGGCATCATCAAAAGACCAGCTTCTCTTTTGAACTGATCATTTATTCCCCAAGCAGAAGTCTGACCTAGCTGTTCTACGTTAGGGTGGGCATGCCGGCTCTACAACAAAACCCGCTAGGATGATGGTGGTCCCTGGTACAATTAGGAACCATTGTACAGAAATGAAACGCTACATTACAACACGTATCTATTAGAAAGCATTCATGGTGGGCATGAGAATAAACCCAGAGAGAAAGCTCAAGCTGGAACTGCTGCCTTGGCAAATGCAACTGATGATTATTGCATTTTTTTTTTTTGCTTCATTCTCCCCTTTATTTGATCCGTTTCTAATACAGATTTGTAGCAGTGTTTCCTAATGCGTTTTTTTTTTTTTTTTTGCTTCGATTCTGCACTTACAGATGTCACGTTTTATTCATAGAAGCTTGTGATAAAAGAAAGTGAACCCAAAAAAGCGCACAGATCGACAGCGTCTTTACCTGCACGCTGGGCAGGAACTTTCATGAAATCACATCCACTTGTGACTGTTAAACGCAGCAGATTTTCTGCACAGAAAAAAGCAGCGTTTACGCTATGTGAGAACATGGCTTAAAGCTTAAAAACGCTGCAAGAAAAAAAAATTCAACGAATAAGTTTTATCTAAATACTTTCTGTCAACTGATATAATCACGCTGGTAGAGTTATAATTTTAAATGGACGGTCTCATCTTGACAATCCCTTTCTATGTGTGTGGTTAGGGCATTTGGTCTTCATGGAGGGGTGATCTCCACTAGGGTCCCCATCCCCCACACACTAGCAGCTTTGGCAGATTGGCTAACATATGGTCCTCTCATTTCACCACACAAAGCTGGTCCCTGTAGATGACAGCTGATCACTGGGGGTTAATAAACCACAATGTAAGGTAACTTGTAGAAACTTAAAAGGGGTATTCCCATCTCCAAGATCCTATCCCAATATGTAGTAGGTGGAATAATAATAATATCAGCAAATTCCTCCAATTAGAAATGTAGTACAGTTTTTCCGGTTCGCAGTCTCTTTCCTCATGAACAGGCATTGCAGGACCTTATGTATCCATGGTTAGTTGCTAGGTCGTAACCATGGATATCTGCATGCGGAAAGAGACATAGCTAATCAGAAAAACTATACATTTCTAATTGGAGGTATTTGCTAATATTATTATTACACCTACTACATATTGAGATAGAATCCGTGAGATGGGAATACCCCTTTAAGCAAATTAATAAAAAATAGTATGGAACTACCTTGTGTTTATCTTGCCTTCTTCAGCTTAGGGCCCCGGCTGTGCCTGGAAACCCGACGTGTACGTTGGATACCAGCGCTGCTGCTGCAGGGGAGCTGGTAACCAAGGTACACGTCGGGTTTTGAGGCACCGCGCAAAGCCTGGAAACCCGAAGTGTACCTTGGTTACCATTTCCCTGCATCAGCGGGCTGGTATCCAACGTACACTGCGGGTAACTAGGCGACGTTACCCGCAGTGTCGCTGTCCTGATCGCTGCCTGTTTGGCAGCTCAGCAGCGATCATGTAGCGACACACCAGCGATACTGATCGTTGTCGGGATCGCTGGTGTGTCGCTATGTGAGACGGGGCCCTTACACTTGGGCTACGTTCCCACGATGAGCTTTTGATGTTATTATGTAACATGGGTAGGAGTCAGGTAGTCGTAGTGTGGGCCATGTAATAGAACGATGGCTACAAATGGAGTCAATAACTTGCCTGTAAGGTCCCCAAGTAAGAAAATAACCTGCACCACCTGTTACCTTATGGACTATACCTATGGAAGAAAAGCTGAAGAGGGCTTGATATAGAAATAAAATGTCACCTGGGCAGAAGAACATGTGACTGACAGCGACGACGGGCAATTACCCCCAGTAACTTATTCAGATCCTGATGCAGGAATAATCACAGATCTCTGAAGCTGCTTATCTGGGTGATCTTAGCTAGTGTAATCTATTCTGACAATATTTAAAAGATCACCCATAAAAAAACCCAAAAGAATGATTATGCGATAACGCACAGCAAAATCCTACAATGCAAGCGTGCTAAAGGGGAAATTAGTAAGATTTTGCCTTTCTGATGATCCATTTTGGTAGCTCAGTTACAAAATACAGCTCGCCTGTCTATGAATATGTCTTTGTGCCCTTTTTTTATTTTTTGTTTTAGTTTATTTGATGTTGGTGAATTTTGTAAAAATAAGAAAAAATAAGGAAACAACCATTTGGTGGAGTACTCACTTTTCATCTCCTGGTATTACTCAGAAAGCCATATATTCTACACTACATTTTATCACAAAAATAATAGAAAAAAAAGGGGGTCACCTCTTCTACAAAGCAGATATTGATGAGTGTTATCTGAGCATGCTCGGGTGCTAACAGAGTGACTTCAGAGTGCTCGATCAATATGTTCGAGTCTCCGCGGCTGTTATGTAGCGACTGCCTAACAAACAGGCGATCCCTGCATGTGTTCTGGCTGTCGAACAGCCGCGAGACATGCAGCGGCGGGGACTCGAACATATCATTTGAGCACGCCGAAGACACTCAGCACTTGAGCATGCTCAGATAACACCTTATCCGTGCACGTTCGCTCATCACTAGAGATTATATCACTGGGGAACATACATATGAGAATCTGCAACTATTTAAAAAAGGCACAAATATTCCAATAGGTACTTCTAAACATAAGATTTAGCATTTTGCACATAATACAAGTAAGAAAGGAAAGCATATCCCACCAAGACTTTTTTTCTGGTGCTGTGCTGCCTTTCTTAGCAAAGCTTGAGCGCTGTTTCTAACATTTTATACAGAGCTAGTAAGAACTATTGTTAATATGGCGGTCATGGCTTAAAGAATAATTACATCTCTGTTATGGGACCCGATTTCTAAATTCATCTATAACTTGAAAGTTGCTTACATGCTGATGATTACTGTGTTTAATAATTTTGGTCATGCTGAATGACATTGTAACTTCAGTTGCGCTCTGGCATTGACACGCGCCTCTTGTCCATGTCCCCCTCTTCCTCACAAATATGGGGATGATATAAGCTGTGTGTGATGCAGACCAGAAAAGGTATAAAACACAGCAGGATTGGGCCTCACACACCACCATTCATGAATATGGTCCCTTCTGCTTATCTTGAGAACAGAGATTAATATTTCCATGTATTTATAGTACAGAAAGCAGACAATATCTTAAAAAGTATTCCCATCTTAGTAAGTGATGGCACACAGTCATCCTTTAAAGGGGCTGTCTCATAGTATCTTTCACGAGCACACAGCTACCATCCTTCCGGAGTCCTGTTCACTCTTGATTGACAGATAGGATCAGCATCATCATCTTGACACCGGCCCAAACTGTGCACTCTGATGCGGCCATATCAGACACATTTGCGTCGGCAGCATCGGACGAGCACAAGGGCAGTGATGCTGGCTAGATCTAACCAACTTCAAACAGTGCTGCGCTGATTGCCTAGGAGACCGGCCACTGCTGAGACTGCAGAAATGGTCAGTAACCTTGGAAACGAGTAGTAAACAAAAAAAATAAAACTCCTCCATTTTCTGAGCAACAGAGAAGATTTTTAATGAGAAGTAAATTACAGAAGTTCCTTGTCTTTACAAGCACTTTATCCAGGAAAGAATTTTTTTTTTTTTATTAAAAACAAAAAAAACAAAAACAAACCCAATAACCCCTTCATGACCAGAGGTATTTTCGTTTTCTGCTCCCCTTCTTCCCAGAGCAATAACTTTTTTATTTTTCCGTCAATATGGCCGTGTGAGGGCTTGTTTTTTGCGGGACGAGTTGTACTTTTGAACGACATCATTGGTTTTACCATTTCATGTACTACAAAACGGGAAAAACATTCCAAGTGCAGTGAAATTGCAAAAAAAGTGCAATCCCACACTTGTTTTTAGGTTGGCTTTTTTACTAGGTTCACTAAATGCTAAAACTGACCTGCCATTATGATTCTCCAGGTCATTACGAGTTCATAGACACCAAACATGTCTAGGTTCTTTTTTGTCTAAGTGGTGAAAAAAATTCCAAACTTTGCTAAAAAAAAAAAAAAAAGAAATTGCGCCATTTTCCAAGACCCGTAGCGTCTCCATTTTTCGTGATCTCGGGTCGGTTGAGGGCTTGTTTTTTGTGCGCTGAGCTGACGTTTTAATAATACCATTTTGGAGCAGATACGTTCTTTTGATTTTGATCGCCCGCTGTTGCATTTTAATGCGATGTTGCGGCGACCAAAAAAAACTTAATTCTGGCATTTTAACTTTTTTTGTCACTACGCCGTTTAGCAATTGGGGTAATCCTTTTTTTTTTTTATTGATAGATTGGGCGATTCTGAACACGGAGATACCAAATATGTGTATGGTTGATTTTTTTATTGTTTTATTATGAATGGGGCGAAAGAGGGGGTGATTTTAACTTTTATATTTTTTTTAAAAACATTTTTTTTTTTAAACTTTTGGCATGCTTCATGGGAGACTAGAAGCTGCCATAACCCGATCGGCTCTGCTACATAGAGGCGATGATCAGTTCGCCTCTATGTAGTAGAATTACTCACTTGCTATGAGTGCCAACCACCAAATGGAGCTCACAGCAAGTGCGGCAGTAACAACCATAGAGGTCTTCAGGAGACCACTGGTTGTCATGTCAATGAACCAGTGGCCCGCGATCACGTGACGGGGGTCATCGGTGGGCGGGTTTCCGGTGCGATAGCCGAAAGCACATGTTAAATGACGCTGTCAGCATTTTACAGCGGCATTTAACGGGTTAATAGCCGCGGACGGATCGCGATTCCACCCGCAGCTACTGTTCAAAACAGCTGGCATGTCCTGCGAAAGATATGGGCTCACTGCCAGAGACCAAATCAAAGGGAGGGAGTACTATTACGCCCGATGTCAGAAAGGGGTTAAATGACCCCTACCAATCTTGAAAATGAAGGCGCTGCAGCAGATCCCTTCCACCTGCATTGAACAGTGCTGTAGCAGGCCGGGTTTGCTCCTGTGCAGAGGGAAAAAAAATCCTTAGGATTGTTGGAAAACCCAAACATTGTGTGCCATCAACTACTGAGATAGGAATAACCCTTCAGACAGTACAAACAAGTCCTGTATTTACTTGAACCAAAAAAAGTGCAAAATGAGCGAACCCATATTAGTACTGAAGAACACTGGACCCTCGGTTCCCCATCATACACAGTGCTGCGTTAGGAGCCTGTAAAATAATTTCTTGCATAGTTTGGATTTTACGATCCATCATGTTAGAAAAAAAAAAATTAATAATAATCTATACACACATTCAGCATAAAAATACAGGAAGAAAAAGCCATTATCATTGCACTCAGTTTCTCTACCTAGTAGGTAACATGCACCAATTAGTAAGTGACATGACATTACCATGAGACTAATAACCTAAAAGACTTGACGCGTTTCAGGGTATAGCTTTACTGCGGTGATTCAATGTTTAAAGGGGCACAAAGCCATCACTGCGCCATGGCGGAGCTTCCTTGCAGACAGAGCAGGGAAGGTTTCTGCTGCAGCAATCTGCCTCCTCGCCAGAGACAAAGCTACAGCCTAAGCTTCACTTTATATATATTACTTCCAATGCTGTACCAGAGACAGGGTGGTAAAAACTAAAATTTTTCTGGACACCTTTACATGTTTTCTAACCTTCGTGCTTCATCCTCAGGCAACATCCAAGTACATAGACCAAGCACTGCTTGCATAAAGAAACCCACATTATATCTCCGCAGCACTCCACACTTTACAGCCAAGGGAAGCTCAAACACCTTATCACAGTAATGCAAAAACCGCCCTGTTGTCGTGCAAAGGTGAAATTTACGGAATGATCTCTAAAACATCAGGAAACGCTAACAAATAAAATGTCATCTCCTATTCATTGATATATGTAGAAAAGTACATTACGGATTAAAAATGGTGCATGCTGTGTACTACCGGAAAACTTGGGATGCTAGAACTTCACATGAGCCTCGTCATGCCGGAACAATCGGAAATTCTGCTTCTTTATAAAGAAAAATAGCTATATCTACCAAGCCAAGGTTACTTTTTGGTTTTATCAAAACTAAGCAAAATATCTTTCTGCGGAGCAGATGAGCGTGGACTTCACCTAAATCCTTTTAATCACTGGACAGTACTGAATTTAGGTAGATTGTTGGTCAGAAACAACTGGATAGGAGGACCAAATCATGGCCATCACACGCTAAATGCCGTACAACAGTATCGAAGGAAATATGTACAGGAAATAATACTAGATTTTTGTTGTGTGTGTTTTTTTTTTTTTTTTTAAGAGTGATGTATAAATATAAATTTTGCATTTTCCTTATGAAACCCGTTAAGGAACTCAAAACAATGTTGCATAAAATTATTAAGACAAAATAAAATGCCATCAAATAATTAAAAATGCCAAAAATATAAGAATTAGTAAAATAACTAACTGCTCCTTACATACAGTACGTCATCCGTTGCAGCTATATGCATTTGTTGACCAGCATAGGAAAAAAAAAAAAGCGCGGTCTCTGCAGCCATACAATAGTCTTGACGAGAAAGAGTGCATGAGACGTCAGACCAAAGCCTCAGGTGTACCTTACCCGGCTATCAAGAGATCCAAGATGAGATTCTGTAATGCTAAGTAATGGCAAGCACCTCATCATCATGGTCGCTTCTTCAAATACAACAAAAAAAATAATTATTGTTTCACTGCAATGTTTCTGCAATCCATTGGATCCTTGATTGGAGTAAACAGCACACAATCTACTTCTGATTAATACAGGGTGCGATACTGCCAGATATCGTTACTCTCCATCGCGTGGATTGGGGTCAGTGCATCCAGTGATATGGATTGGAAAGATGTCCTTTGTAGACTCCAAATTCACAAATAATTGAATAGTGTTTTGCGAAGAAATACCAAACCTCTGAACCAGCAAATGAGCGACGAGAAGAGAAAAATTGCACTGGGAAGCGGAGAAAGGCTCATACAGTCCAACATGCCTGAAAGTATCACAAGACGTATGACGTGGATTCATCGACCGATGGGTGAGGCTTCCCGACTGCTCTGTAATGGATGTACCTGACGCATTTGTCTCCTCGCTCTCTTCTTCATGCAGCAGAAGCAATTCGGTTTGGCTGTGGATGTCTCAATGGTCCATGAGATCCACCTGTGCACAGAAGAGACAGGATTATTAAATAAACCTTATAATTTGCCCGGCTACCTGCAGCAATAAACCTGCCTGCACAATGCTGTGTAGGTCGCTCCTGTGCGGTCACTTTTAGTGGATACTAGCCATTGAATACAGGAACACCGCACAAGAGCTGCCATTAAGAAACGCTCTAACAGTAGTCATCACAATATGGCCCTTACAAAAGCAGCTCAGATACTGACACTTGCCTACTTTTCCTGCTTTAAACACAGGAATATACCCCAGGGTCTTACCCATTATACCCCAGGGTCTTACTCCATTATACCCCAGGGTCTTACCCCATTATACCCCAGGGTCTTACTCAAATATACCCCGGGGTCTTACCCCATTATACCCCAGGGTCTTACCCCATTATACCCCAGGGTCTTACTCTAATATACCCCAGGGTCTTACCCCATTATACCCAAGGGTCTTACCACATTATACCCCAGGGTCTTACCCCATTATACCCCAGGGTCTTACTCAAATATACCCCAGGGTCTTACCCCATTATACCCCAGGGTCTTACCCCATTATACCCCAGGGTCTTACCCCATTATACCCCAGGGTCTTACTCCAATATACCCCAGGGTCTTACTCCAATATACCCCAGGGTCTTACCCCATTATACCCCAGGGTCTTACTCCAATATACCCCAGGGTCTTACCCCATTATACCCCAGGGTCTTACCCCATTATACCCCAGGGTCTTACTCCAATATACCCCAGGGTCTTACCCCATTATACCCAGGGTCTTACCCCAATATACCCCAGGGTCTTACCCCAATATACCCCAGGGTCTTACCCCAATATACCCCAGGGTCTTACTCCAATATACCCCAGGGTCTTACCCCATTATACCCCAGGGTCTTACCCCATTATACCCCAGGGTCTTACCCCATTATACTCCAGGGTCTTACCCCATTATACCCCAGGGTCTTACTCCAATATACCCAGGGTCTTACTCCATTATACCCCAGGGTCTTACTCCAATATACCCAGGGTCTTAAGGCCCCGTCTCACATAGCGACACACCAGCGATCCCGACAACGATCAGGATCGCTGGTGTGTCGCTACATGATCGCTGCTGAGCTGCCAAACAGGCAGCTCAGACAGCGATCAGGACAGCGACACTACGGGTAACGTCGCCTAATTACCCGCAGTGTACGTTGGATACCAGCGCACTGATGCAGGGAGCTGGCAACCAAGGTACACGTCGGGTTTCCAGGCGCTGCGCGGTGCCTGGAAACCCGACGTGTACCTTGGTTACCAGCTCCCCTGCAGCAGCGCGATGGTATCCAAGGTACACGTCGGGTTTCCAGGCACAGCCCCGCGCCTGGAAACCCGATGTTTACCTTGGTTAGCAGAAGATCGCTGGTCTCCTGCCTGTCACACGCAGCGATGCGTGCTGGCCAGCGGGAGACCAGCGATCAAAAAAAAGTCCTGACATTTCTGACACAACCAGAGATTCACAGCAGGGGCCTGATCGCTGGTACGTGTCAGACATAGCGAGATCGCTGCTGAGATCGCTGTTTAGCAGCGATCTCGCTAGCGATCTCCCTATGTGAGACGGGGCCTTTACTCCAATATACCCCAGCGTCTTAACCCATTAAACCCCAGGGTCTTACCCCATTATACCCCAGATCTTCACAGAGGTCATTCTCACAAGAAAATCACTTCTACTTTACGTGGTTTTAACGTTCGGCCTGATCTATGTATGTGACAACCATAGTTACTCATTGGCACTTGCAGGTCTGACTGCCTCAGAGAGGACCAAGTACAACATTGTGGATTTTTAAAAAAATTTTTTTAATGAAAAGCAAATTTCAATGGTTTTATGTTATTTACAGCGGTTGGTGTTCTGTTTTTTTCTACTACGGCGCGCCGAATAATGCACAAAGAGTAAAATTCCAAAAGTGTGCCACCTTCTGCTACCACAAGGGGGAGATTACTGTATACAGTTGACGTTAATGTATAAATTGTATGCAAGTAAGCTCCTGAGCTCCCCCTAATGGAGGCAGCCAGAAAAGGGATTTGGAGCAGTGAATCTGAAAAATAAAAGGTCTGGCCACTAGAAAAGGCATTATAAAAGCAATTGGCACAGAAATTAAACCCTTCATGCCACAGCCTTTTTCATTTTTCGCTCCACTTCTTCCCAAAGCCATAACTTTTTTATTTTACCGTCAATATGGCCATGTGAGGGCTTGTTTTTTACGAGACAAGTTGTACTTTTGAACGACACCATTGGTTTTACCATATCGGGTTCTCGAAAACGGGGAAAAAATGCCAAAAAAAAGAGTGATTCCACAACTGTTTTTTGGATTTTTTTTTCCATGTTCACCAAATACTGAAACTAACCTGCCATTATGATTCTCCAGGTCATCACGAGTTCATAGACACCACACTTATCTAGGTTGTTTTTTTTATTTAAATGGTGAAAAAAAAAAAACAGTAGAGTCTCCATTTTTCGTCAACTGGGGCTGGGTGAGGACTTATTTTTTGCATTCCGAGCTAAAGTTTTTAATTATATCATTTTCATGTGGATTTGATCATTTGATCGCCTGTTATTGCATTTTAATGCAATGTTGTGGTGACCAAAAAACTGGATGAATTCTTTTTATAGCTTGATCGGGCAATTCTGAATGTGGTGATACAATATGTGTATTTTTTTTTAAATTGTCTTATTTTGAATGGGGCGAATGGGGGGTGGGGGGCAGTGATTTGAACTTATATATTTTTAAAAAGATTTTTTTTTTCACTTTTTGCATGCTTCAATAGTCTCCATGAAAGACTAGAAGCTGCAGTTGTCTCAGATCAGATCGCCTGTGTGTAGCAGAAATGCTCTCTTGCTATGTGCGTAGACCGCTGAGCAGCACTCATAGCAATCCGGCAATGACAACCACAGGGGTCTTCTGCAGACCCCGGGTTGTCATGCCAACCCATCGGCGACCCACGGTCATTTGACATGGGCGCCGATGAGCGGGATTACTGACGCTCTTCCAGCGCGATCACATTAAATGCCGCTGTCAGAGATTGACAGCGGCATTTAACGGTTAACAGCCTCGGATGGATCGCGATTACACCCACGGCTGTTAGGGGCACATGTCAGCTGTTCAAAATAGCTGACATGTGCCGGGAAAGATGTGGGCTCAACACCAGAGCCCACATCAAAGGGAGGGACACGACATGCGCAGTACTAATAGGGCGCATGTCGTGAAGGGGTTAAGTTTAATTTAAGAACTATGTCCTGGTGAGAAGTGGTATCTGGACATAATAATGTGCATGTACTTGCAGTACAACAGATTTTCTAACTACCATACACAGATAAGATTGAATACCAGTTAGTTTTCCCAGTCTGTGCAAGGCAAACTCTCCTCCTCATCTTCGGATTCAGGCGAGGCCTCCTTGATCCTTCTAAGTGCTTCGTGAATGCTGCGTGTCAGTGGGTCAGTGTCCGGCAGGAGAGTAAAGGATTCTTTTAAAATATCTTTTTGTACTTTCTTCAACTTGACTCCTTTTCTGATTTGTGCTAATATGTTATTACTCTCGTCCTCATCTGGGAAAGGAGCCAACGTCCGCTGTTCCACCTTCTTCAGATGAAAACTACCACGTTTTAGGGATGCCAGCACTTCATCCATTGGCGAGCTCACTACAAGAGAGAAGATATGAGAAGCTACTACAAATATCAAGGTTTATTTCACTAACAGACGGCCTCTTTATCTACTGAAATGGCTACCGTACAGACCAACAGAGCCAAAGAAGAGTCCAACTTTCAGGACCTCAACCTGTCAACCGGATGAAGAGCAGCTACAAACAGCATCTTTCTCTGAAGGACACGGTGTTACATTGACAGTCCAGAGCTTTCAATTTGCACCATGCAAGACTTTATGGGTAAACTTACAGAAAGGTTTTTCTATAGGGAAACTAAAGTACAGTAGATCTCTGGGGTCCCACAAATGGGACATCATCTCATCAGCCTATCTTTGGGGGTCCTCTTCTAACTAATGGGAATAAGAAACTTCATTTTTTTTTTTTTTGTAAATTATTATTCTATAAAGTGGGCAGTTTTTAAAGGGAACAGTTTTTGTTATTACTAAAGCCAAATAGTGAAATATTTTTTGTTAGATTGTTTTTATTTTGTTTTCTGTATTTGATATTGTCTGAGCTGCTAACAGGATTCAGACAAATGCTTAAAAGCAGATGCATTAGGATCTGCTCACATCGGCGGATATGAAGCAGCTGAGATTCTCAGCTAGAAAAGTTGGGCGATTGTCATGTGTTTTTTCCTCACCTAGCATCTGTATGAAATCCATATGCAATGTGTTTTTAACATCAGCTTTTACATACAGTAATTCTCAGTCATTTCAAGCTAGTTTTCTAACTAATAAAACATCTTATACAGATATAGATAAATGATAGGTAGATAGCAACACATCAGTGAGATACAGGTGCATCTCACAAAATTAGAATATCATCAAAAAGTTAATTTATTTCAGTTCTTCAATACAAAAAGTGAAACTCACATTATATATAGTCATTATAGAGTGATCTATTTCACGTGTTTCTTTCTGTTAATGTTGATGATTATGGCTTACAGCCAATGAAAACCCAAAAGTCATCATCGTGAATGCTGCGTGTCAGACCCCACAATACAGACAAGCTGAAGGCTGCTATAAAACCAACCTGGGCTTCCATAACACCTCAGCAGTGCCACAGGCTGATCTCCTCCATGCCACGCCACATTGATGCAGTAATTGATGCAAATGGAGCCCCGACCAAGTATTGAGTGCATTTACTGAACATACATTTCAGTAGGCCAACATTTTGGATTTTAAAATCATTTTTCAAGCTGGCGTTATAAAGTATTCTAATATACTGAGATAATGACTTTTGGGTTTTCATTGGCTGTAAGCCATAATCATCAACATTTACAGAAATAAACACTTGAAATAGATCACTCTGTTTGTAATGATTGTATATAATATATAAGTTTCACTATTTGTACTGAAGAACTGAAATAAATTAATTTTTTGATGATATTCTAATTTTGTGAGATGCAACTGTATATAATCAGTGCTTTGCGTGTGTAGTTTTCTGCACTTGTATTTAGCTAATAAATAAATGAAAAAAAAAATGGCGTATCAGCTGAAGGAAAGCAGACAGCTGGTCTTAATAGTCAGGGAAGGTGGCAATAAACATGGAGCTTCACAGCTGCCTGCATGCCCTTTGCTGGATATAAAAAAAAAAAAAAAAATGACATGGGTTCACCCTATTTTTAGTAACCAGCAAAGGCTAAACAGACAGCTGCAGGCTGATATTAATAAGTTAGGAAGGGGCCATGGATATTGGCTCACTGCCAGACTAATAACATCAGCCCTCAGCTGCCCCAGGAATGGAGTATTCATTAGCTTTAAAAATTCTGGTGCTTGGGCTTGGCTATTACCACTTGCACTGATGCATTAGCAAGTAGGGGTAATAGTTTTGAAGTTGATGTCAGCTGTTTTATGTTCGCTGACATCAAGCCCACGGGTTAGTAATGGAGAGGTGTCCATCAAACACCCACATTACTAACACTGTAGTCAAAAGTAATACGGCTGTTCCTGCTGGCGTGGTGAGCAGTCACGTTACGGATGTCACTGCTCATCACACCAAATGTAGCAGAGTTGGGGATCGTTATGGGGCCTCCTTATTATGGAATTACGCAGACAGGTGAGTAAAAGTTTGATCTCTATGGGAATAAATGGCTAAAAGAGGGTCGAGGAGTGTTTTTTTCAATTAAAGGACTTTTTTCAGTGTGTCTTTATTTCTTTTGACTACAGGCCCCGTCACACATAACGAGATCGCTAGCGAGATCGTTATTACGTCACGATTTTGAGATCACTGGAGAGCCGTATCGTGATCGTTGGGGAGCTGTCCAACATGCAGAACTTCCCAACGATTTCGGCCGCCCCAGCGATCTAACTAACGATCTCGTTGGTCGTTGGGATGCTTTCACACAGCAGCTATTTCAACGATCCACACCTTGATAGGGGCTGTACTGGTCACCAATCATCTCCGATTGGTGGACACTACTGCGTTCTGATTGGGCGGCAGGTTTAAAATAAAATCACGTTGTAGCAGTTCCGTCCCTTTGTTCCTGTTAGCGTTCTGGTTTCGGATCGTAGCAGCGTTCTTCGGCTGTGACTCTGTATCCATTCATCTGGGCTTTGTTCCTGACAAGCGTTCTGGTTTGTGGATTGTAGTGTTCTTCGGCTGTGACTCCACACAGCCCGGAGAATTCTGCTAAGATCTGCAATCCAGCACGAGGTCAGAAACAAAGGATGGAATCGCTATTCTGTTGCTTTCTTTATGCACGGCGGGAAATGAGAACGCTGTAGCCACCACCAATCGGGGACAAGGGGCGTAGAAAAGTCCAATTTATGCACGCCTACAAGTTTCAGTTCTGAATCGCTAACGAGGTCGTTGGTTAGGTGTTAAATACAGCGATGCACACAGCCCAGCGGGAGCGCAACGACCCAGGAATGGTCCAGGAAGCTTTGTAACGATCAGCGATCTCACAGAAGGGGCCTGATCGTTTGTACCTGTCAGACGTAACGAGATCGCTAGCGAAATCGGTATTGCGTCACAAAACCCGTGACGTATCAACGATCTCGCTAGCGATCTCGTTATGTGTGACGGGGCCTTTAGTAATGTAGGTAAAACAGCAATTGCACTTCCTTTTATACTTCAAATCTGTGTGATCTACACCTAGGAACCTAAGTGATAGACTCTATAGGGGGCCATTTAGTAGCCTTGGAGCTTTGACAAGTGCCACACACATTTTGTCAGTCTGAATCAAACAGTAGTAATAGAATACAGGCAGAAGATAACATTGTGATTCTTCTCTCTAGTGTCAGAAAACTGTAAAATAACTAATTCATTCAATATCTACAATATCTATATTCAGAAACAGCTGTAAATAAAAATCCTTACTGAAACTGAACTACAAAAGCAAAAAAAAAATTAACCTTGAGACAACCAACATGCCCTTATCTCCCATATTGACTACTACAACATGCCTCTGTGGCCGCCCGTCTAGCTTTTATAACCCTCCAGTCAACTCTCACCTCCACCATCTACCCCTTTGTTAATACCAGTGCCGCTCTCTTCTTCTGATCCCTTTAGATGCCCAGAGAATGCAGCTAACAATATGATGACGATACAAAGTCGCCCATAACCAGTCTCTTCCATACACGAATTTTCTAATTTGTTTGTTCTCTGCGCCTCACACCAATGTCTCCAGCATTTTTTCCATGCCCCCTCGCCATACGTTGGAACTTGCTATCTCAATACATCACACTCTCCCAGAAAAATCAACTTGAAAATCCCACTTCTCGAAAAAGCCTACATTAACCCCACTGCCATATTAGCAGCTCCTCACCTGCCGTCACTATCCTCATTCCTCGTGGGCAGGGCTTTCTCTTCTTATTTACTAGTCAGTCACTAATTAAGCTCAGGTTTTATTGTTTTGGTTATTTAACCCCTTCTTTCACATGTACATTGCCTTGCCATAAACATTGCTTTAAAGTAACAAAAAAATGTAAAACGGGCTTTATACCTCTTCTTCTTTCTATGCCATCCAGAGCTCCGGTTTTCTTCAGTTTTTTTCTGGCACAGACCAGTTGACTGCTATCAAATAATTGGGACAGAGGGCCGCCGGAAGGTGCCTGGGTGGCCGGCTCTTCCGATTCCTTCTTAACGTGAATAACTCTGACTTCTAGAGGATTTGCTTCTTTTTGCAGAGGTGGAGGAGGTGGTGGTGGCGGCGGTGGTGGTGGAGAGGATAGTGGAAGAGACAGTGGCTGCGCAGCATTAGGTTCAAGTGTACTATGAGTGATAGTGGGGAGTGACGTTGCTTCCTGAAGCCCAGAGGTATTTACACCAGGAGGCAATAAATTATCTTCAAGTTTTAGGTTTTCGAGCGTAACCTCCAAAGCCTGTACAATTTCTGGTGACTCCACGTCAACTATCCCCTGTGTCTGAATACTGACAGAGAGGGACTGTGGCTCATCAACACTGGGGTAATTCTCCCTGCGGTTTTTCTTCTACTGTGAGTCAGACGCAGTCTTGTCGACTTAAGGATCACTTGCCCAGGATGTCGCTGAACAAAGAAAAGAAAAAAAATAGCCTCATCAAATAAATGCATTGGAAATGGTGAAAAAAAAAGTCACTATTTCAAAACGCAGTGCACCTATATGTCCTCTAACCTCTATCACATGGCCTACACGTGCTGAGTACAATACTAATAATCAAGACCACAAAGTGAATTATACCAACAGATCTCCAAAACAGCAAAGACATCAGGACACATCCCAGTTCGTTGTCGCTTCTAAAATGCGTCACAGACATATTTTGGGCTACATTTTAGCAAATAGCTGGGCCGAATGCTTTTCTAGAGAAAGCATCATCAGAAAATGACTTTTTTATTATAAGAGGTTTCCAGTCTAAACCTAACATTTCCTGTCTGTGATAATAATGAGACTGCTGAAAAGTCTTCTGTTTAGAACAGGAAGTGTGAGTCTAGTATCAAACATAGTGGTTAGTGTATAATTACATAATTTATTAGAGAACTTTAACATCATATTTTTTTTACATATAGTCACAAGAGAAAAAGCCAAAACAAAAAAAAACACAATTATCAAAGATGCATTTAACACAAAAATTTACTACAATAGGTCATTTTCTGATGACACTTCGTTTATTCTAATTTGAAGGACCTTCATATTCAACTTTAACATGATCAAACATATTACATAGGCCCTGAAAACTTGGAAGGATTTTTCTTGAATCATGATGGAAATGAATACTACTCTGTTGAAAGCTCCTGTGTTTACTTGGCTAGGTTTACATGACGCAATCACAGGCTTTAAATGACCGCCGATCGGCCGACCACAAATCTCTGTACACAGATTAATCGCTATTTTATGTGTACAGAGCGATTTGAATATGTTAAACAAAATACCCATCACACCTAATAAGCATTTCATTCGTTTATCACATTCTTGCTGGCCTGGTAATCAGGATATTAATCTTTCTACCAACGCCCGTTCCTTTATTATTTCGATCCATCTAAATGGGCTCTAATGATGTGGTTTACATGTGAGTGATCAATGTGGACACCCAATAAACTGAGTGGTCTTGTGTCATGCATAGAGCCATCATTTAAGTGTTAGACTACTTTTGTAACCTCCAAAGCTTTTAAACTAGTGATGAGCGAGTATACTTGTTGCTCAGGTTTTCCTGAGCATGCTCGGGTTGTCTCCGAGTGTTTGGAAGTGCTCGGAGATTTAGTTTCTGTTGCCGCTGCTGCATGATTTGCGGCTATTTGACAGCCTGAATACATGTGGGATTCCCTAACAAACAGGCAATCCTCACATGTATTCAGGCTGTCAAGTAGCCGCAAATCATGCAGCTGCGGCAACAGAAACTAAATCTCCGAGCACTACCAAACACTCGGAGACAACCCGAGCATGCTCAGGAAAACCCGAGCAACGAGCATACTCACTCATCACTATTTTTAACCTGTCTGGCTATGTTACTATACACTGAGGTTTCTAAATGGACAATAGTAAGACTCAACAATGTATGTGTAAGTATGAGAATAAAATGACATTAAATGATGAAAAATAATTATATTCCAAAGCACAAGGAAAATGCTTTCTAAGAACGAGATAAAGCCACCTTACCAGATGTGGCCATTTTGTCAAGCACAGAGAATGGCAATTTTATTAAGGTCACTGGAGTAAGGTCTTTTCCGGTTCAAAGGCAGCCCTCCATTAATAAATATCATACACAGTGGGACCATTGCTAAACTAAGCATATCTGCATCACCCCAGCTAACCTGCTTAAATGTGCGAAGCCTGTCCAAAGTCTTCTGTCGCTCCTGAGTAACCCAAATGCTTTTGCGATCTTCTTCATCTTGATGTTTGTCTCGTGCCTGAAAAGAAACAATACATACCAAAATAAGGTTTTACAAGAAAGAAAACTGCACACGACATAGTAATGCCAAGGAAATAATTTTAACAAGTAACCCAATATTATTACATAATTAATCTGGTTTTGGAAAAGGCTTTGTGTATGTGCAAATGATGTCTTTTTCAGTGGGATTCCACCAAAAATGCTGCAAAAAGACGGATTTTGGTAAGACCTTACCTGTAAAATCCTTTTCAGCGAAGGAAGGAAGAGAGACACAGTCATTACTAGTGGGTAGGCGGAGCCCAGATGAGATAGACACCTCAGATTAAAAAGAGTGTTGACCGGCCCCTCCAGCTCGGGCTCCTCCTACTCAGCTCTCCAGTCGTACACAAGCTTAGGGAAGAGCAATATCACCAGCGGAGCAACATAACCCCTTCTGAAGGAATTCAGAGAAAAAAACACAAGAATACAGGTTATGCATGCATGTAGGCAAAAAACCACACAGTTCCAGGTACTACTCACTGGACCTGATCACTGCGATGAGCTGGCGATGCTGGAACAGAGCCTTAGCGCGTCGACCTCAGCCCAGATAATCGCTATCAGAGAAGGGTCACGCCGCATCTGAAAACATCAACACACTTCTGCCATGGGAGGGAGCTGTGTCTCTCTTCCTTCCTTCGCTGAAAAGGTCTTACCAAAATCCGTCTTTCAGCAGCAGATGGAAGGAAGAGAGCCACAGTCATTACTAGTGGCACGTCCCAAAGCAGTCCAAAAATTAAGGGTGGGAAAAAAACCAGAAAAGGCAGAATCCCAACAACCTAGATAAAATGCGCAATAGGCGCCAAACACAAGTTAACTAGAGCTTTAAGCTACGGCCGCCTGCAGGACCCTATGTCCTAAGGCCGCAGCAGCGGAAGCACTGACGTCCACCTTATAAAACTTTATAAACGTGTGGACGGAACGCCAGGACGCCGCTCGGCAGAGCTGAGCTGCCGAAGGCCCCTTGATGAAAGGCCCACGATGAAGCCACAGCCCTCGTGGAGTGAACTCAAATCTTAATCGGGCAAGGTTCGCTTTTAAGTCGGTAAGCCTCTAAAAAGGCCGACCGAAACCAACGAGCTATAGAGTCCTTGGAAGCTCGTTGACCACGCTGACGACCTGCTGGAATCACAGAAAGTTCCGACTTCCGAAAATTTTGAGTAATAAACAAATAGAACTTCAAAGCCCGCACCAAATCCAATTTGTGCAAGGCCCGTTCCTTCGCATTCCTCGGCTCCGGACAGAGCGAGGGCCCTTAGGTATGAAGTCGCCCCGTGTGCGAAGTACTACGCGATCCGGGTGAAACTCTAGGAAAGGAGGCAAGCAAGAAAGAGCCGCCAACTCAGAAAAACCTTTCTCAAAAAGGTAACCGCCACTAGAAAGGCAACCTTCCAAGATAGCAAAGAAAAGCTAGCAGAGTCCATAGGCTCAAAAGGCCCATGTTGAAGAACTTCCAATACAAGATTGAGCCGCCAAGGCGACACAGGTGCCTCCGCGGCGGAAACTGACGGGTTACTCCGCGAAAAAAGGAACGTACGTCCCTACGCGAGGCGATAGCCTTCCGAAAAGCAAAAGCAGGGCAGAACCTGACCCTTCAGAGTGCTAACTGCCAAACCCTTGTCCAGCCCGTACTGCAAAAGGCCAACAAATTGGGAATGGAAAGAATCCTCGGGTTCCTTGAAGAACCCGAACACCACAAAAAGAAGGCTTCCCAAGACTTTGCCTAGTAGTAGCCGAACCTCTGGCAGCCCGCAAAGTGGCAATGACTTTGGCTGAAAAACCTTGACGGTCAATATTTCGGTCTCAAGAGCCACGCCGTCAAACGCAGAGACCTCAGGTCCGGATGACGAACGGGCCCTTGGGTTAACAGGTCCGGGCGAAGAGGAAATGGAAAAGGAGGCGCTGTCAGAAGTGACACCAATGTCGAGAACCACGTCCTCCTTGGCCAATCTGGGGCTATCAACATAGCCGGGATTCTCTCCAGTCTGATCCGACGCAACCCCAGAGGAAGTAAGGGTATCGGCGAGAACACATAGATTAGCTCGAACTGGTCCAACGGAGCCACCAGAGCATCCACCGTCACAGCCTTCGGGTCCTTGTACCTGGACATGAAAGTCGGTAACTTGGCATTGAACCTGGATGCCATCAAATCCACTTAGGGAGTTCCCCAACGGGAGCACAGCAGTGCAAAAATTCCGGATGAAGACTCCATTCTCCGGGATCCATCTTCTCGTGACTGAGAAAGTCTGCCGTGATTCTGAACTCCTGAAATGTGGATCGCAGAGAAGGCTGGCACTCTGGTCTCGGCCCATACTAGGATCCGAGAAACCTCCACCATGAGCCTGGAACTCCTTGTCCCGCCTAGATGGTCGATATACACGACCGCCGCCGCATTGTCTGTCTGCACTCGGACTGACAGACCGCTTAAAGGGACCGTCCAGTGCTGGAGGCAAAGGAAAATTGCCCTCAATTCCAGGATGTTAATCGGCAGGAGACTCCTCCGACGACAATACTCCCTGATCCAGAGATCGTCCAGACACCCCCCCCAGCCCGTCAGGCTGGCATCGGTGGTTATGACCGACCACCTCGGCGGAGGAAAGACTTCCTCAGGGATAACGCTTCCGGACGTAACCACCATCCTAGAGACTCTCGCACCCTGTGGGAGATGATGAGACTGCAATCCAGCGAAGTCTGCGATCGATCCCAACGGCTCAGAATGAGCCTTTGGAGGGCCCTGGGATGACACTGCGTAAACGGAAGTGGCTCCATGGGCCACCATCAAACCCAGAAGGCGCATACACCCTCGAAGAGACATCGCTGTCGAAGACTTCATAACCTGTACATGTCGAAGGAGACATGCTTGCTTCTCTGGAGGCAGAGACACCACTGCTCGTACCGTGTCGAAATGCATCCCCAAAGAACAGGATTGACTGCGACGATTCCAGAGACGACTTCTCCCAACTGACCAGCCACCCGAAGTCCTCCAGGAGCTGAAGGGATAGATTGCAAGCAGTCACTGCCTCCTCCTTTGAGGACGCCACAATCAAAAGGTCGTCCAGGTAGGGAAGAATCGAAACCCCCTGTCTTCGAAGAAAAGCGATGAGAGGCGCCAGAAATTTTTGTAAAAACTCTGGGCGCTGAGGCCAACCCGAATGGCAGAGCCACAAACTGGTAATGGTCCTGACCTATGGCAAAACGAAGGAAGCGTTGGTGGGCCCTTCGATTGGGAAGTGCAAAAAAGCGTCGCGAATGTCGATTGACACCAAAAAAGCGTTCTGCGACAGGGCCGCCAAAACGGATCGAAGCGACTCCATGCGGAATTTCCTGGCGTGGACATGCCGATTCAATCTTTTGAGATCCAGAATGGGCCGAAATTTGTCCTCTTTTTTGGGGACCACAAAGAGGTTAGAATAAAACCCTCTTCCCCGGCCCTCCGGCGGAACCGGCACCACCACACCTTTCTGCAGAAGGGAATCTACCTCCCGCAGCAGAGCGGCAAAAAAGCTCGGGCTCTGACGGAACGCGAGGTTGACAAAAAAACTGTCTGGGGGTCGAGAAAGAGACTCTATGAAGTAGCCTGCCAACACAACCCGTGTCACCCAGGCGTCTGACATGCGGGAAGCCCAAGTCGGTTTGAATTGGAGTAAACGACCCCCCACTCGAGAGCGCTCGAGTGAGACCCAGGCGTCAGTCCGCCTTAGCGGGCTTTCTACCAGCTTCCCGCTTGTCTTAACGGAAGTTCTGTTTCCAGGATATGCAGAATTTCTGAGAATTCCCCTTTTTTTTTTTTTTAAAAATAGAGGGACGACCCGAACCCCAGAGGGCTGACTGAATCATCCCCTGGACCGAAAGGACCGCCGACAACTACCGGCACTAGTCCTGCCAGACGCAGAAGTCACAGCTCTGCGCTGCGGTAAAGCTGTTTCTTTTGCCTTTACCTTGGCAATCAGCTCCGTTAGGTCAGGTCCAAATAGCTGACCACCTTGCAAGCTAAAGATAGCAAACCCCGCTTGGAAACCGCGTCCCCGGTCCACTGTCTAAGCCACAGTGCTCTTCTGACTGTGACTGCCGAGGATTGCGCCCTGGATAGCAGTGATGCAGTATCCTCCAACAACTGGAAAAGGCCATCTACCTCGATAGAGGAGATCCACCTTGCCACGCCGTCCGTAGACGGTCCAACCGGCTCAGGGAAACTTTACAAGCACACATGGATCCTTAATACTGAATCCATGATCCGCGGCCTCGCAGATGGATTTTTCTGCCATCTACGTTTTTTGTCCAGCGGGTCCTGCAGACTCGCCTTCCCCTTAACAGGAGGGTTTTGCTAAGCTGGGATAAAGGGACATCCACTTCAGGAGAAGGATCCAATTATCATCAACTCCGTAGAACACGGATACGGTGTCTCAATTTTCTGGACACAGGCGCTCCTTCTCCACTGCCCCATTAAGCTCATCCAGTGATGGTAAAGCTTGATTGATTGAAAGATATCCGGGCCGACTTACCAGGACGTCCAGATACCTCCTCCGGTAACTGTAACGCCTCCAATAAAAACCTCTTTACGGCCCAAAAGAGAGGCAGAGTGTCCCTGCCGATCCTCCTTGTCCGAATCGGACATTTTCGTTACGCGGGAAGGAAGGCACCGGCTTGTGACGCTTCCTGACATGAGAGATCTAGCTGACACTCAATAATAGAAAATCAGACAGGCCATCAATAGAAACTAGCGAGGGCCTCCATTCTGACACCACTGGAACCTCCGACCGCTGCGCTTGACGCCGTCCAGGTCTGCGCGTCATAATACGCGAGACTGATCCTGTAGCGGATCTGGGAGACGGTTACACAGTATATGGCAGGTTAAACCTGTCAGTAACTAGAAAGTGTGGTTTCTTAAAGAAAAAACGAACGCTGAAGGGTTAAAGCTCTTAAGGAGAGAGCTACCCCAGCTGTCCCCATTAAGAGTTAACCGCCTAAGAAGGGGTTAAAGTCGTAGACTCCCCACAACCTTAATAATGAAAAGGGTGTGCGAGCCCCAAGTGCCTCTTATAAGGCAGCAGCTACAGGACAGCTATGCCACACTTAACAAGAAACGTTCACAAGATCGCTACAAAATTGCGCTGTTAGTAAATCGCAATGACTGCCAAAGTCATTAAGGGGATCACTAATCGCTTATGCGTTGTTAATGAAATCGCCCAGATTGGCAGCTATTAGCGACATTAAAAATGGTTACACAAACGATCGCATAGTATGCGTCGTCGTTAGCAGGAACGTATAGTGGCAGTATTACTGTCGCAGACTCCCACAACCTCTTTATTGAAAAGGTGTGCGAGCTTCCTTACGAGATAACAGCTGCAGGCAGCGCAGTCTGCCACCCATTTGTGCCTCAGAAAGGCGCCCGCACTGTGGGGGTGAAGGGGTTAAGCTTCTGCCCTAGACGGGAAGAAGCGACTCACCCAGCTGGTCGCGGTGCAGCGCTGCCGAAAGGGGAGGAGAGCGATGTCCGAGGGTGCTTTCCTGTCAGCATTACTCGGCTAATGGCCGCCGCGCTGTGCCTCCGTGTGCTTCATGAGAGAAGCCGGAAAAGGAGACTGCCGTAAAGCGCGCGCTCAGAGCGGCGCGAAATTTAAATAAAAAGGCGCGCAGCTCCTCTCTCCCCCGTTCCTATGTCCTGCAGGCATCCACCTGCGGACAAAAAACACACAGTCACCGCATGTATACTGTAACAGCGACTGCCGCAGCAGTCGCTGAAAACACTCAAACACATATTAAAATGTGGAGTACTCACCAGCCGAAAGCGCACAGGGACCCCCAGGGGTTTCTGGCGCATGCCCATGCTTCCCCCCAGGGCGGGGAACGCAGTGACCCCTGCAGCGCGGTTTGCGTCCCCGCCAGGGAAGCCATCCTCATCCCCCCGGGCCGGCAGGGTTCTGCAGGGACCACCATATAGGGTAATACAGATCCGCCAAGGGAGAGGTGGGGGTCCAGCAGCGCTGAGACCCCTGAGACCTCTAGACCACATTTGGTGATCCAAGTCTCTTGTCCGATAAAAAATAATAAAATCTTCTGAGGAGCTGCTTCCAGCAGCGACTATCTTCTCTGACCTCAAATTGAAAACTGGAGAGCTGAGTAGGAGGAGCCCGAGCTGGAGGGGCCGGTCAACACTCTTTTTAATCTGAGGTGTCTATCTCATCTGGGCTCCGCCTACCCACTAGTAATGACTGTGGCTCTCTTCCTTCCATCTGCTGCTGAAAGTGAACATAATGCACAAAAGACATTGCTGTGCATACATATTTTTTTTGTTACTTCTTTTAAACACGTCAGGGTTTGGAAAGCATGAAGCGGTTCAGAGATTAAGCATTTTCATTCTTCAGCCTGCTTCTGCCAGCAAGGTGCTCGCTAGTTATAGTTTAACCCATTCATGACAGAGCCCTTTTTCGTTTTTACGTTTCTGTTTTGCGCTCCCCTTCTTCCCAGAGCCATAACTTTTTTTTTCCTGTCCAAATGGCCGTGCGAGGGCTTGTTTTTTGGCAGACAAGTTGCACTTTTGAACGACACCACTAAAAATGGAAAAAAAAATTCCAAGTGCGGTGAAATTGCAAAAAAAGTGGAATTCCACAACTGTTTTTTGGACTTTTTTTCTACTATGTTGACTAAAACTGACCTGCCATTATGATTCTCCAGGTCATTACGAGTTCACAGGTACCAAACTTGTAAAGGTTCTTTTTTATTTAAGTGGTGAAAAAAATTCAAAAATCTGTTAAAAAAATAAATAAATTGCGTGATTTTACGAGACCCATAGTGTCTCCATTTTTCGTGATCTCGGGTTGAGCGAGGGCTTATTTCTTTGTGCGCTGAGCTGACATTTTTAATGATACCATTTTGGTGCAGATACGATCTTTTGATCGCCCATTATTGCATTTTAATGCAATGTTGCGGCGACAAAAAAAAAACACGTAATTCTGGCGTTTTGAATTTTTTTCTCGTTACGCCGTTTAGCGATCGTATTAATCATTTTTAAAATATTGATAGACCGGGCGATTCTGAACGCGGCAATATCAAATATGTGTATGTTTGATTTTTTTTTTTACGGTTTTAATTCTGAATGGGGCGAAATGGGGTAATTTGAACTTTTATATTTTATTTAATATTTTTAAAAACATTTTTTTTTTTAAATTTTGGCATGCTTCAATAGTCTCCATATGAGACTAGAAGCTGCCATAACCTGATCGGTTCTGCTACATATAGTCGATGATCAGATCGCCTGTATGTAGCAGCATTGCCATGAGCGCCGACCACCGGGTGGCGCTTATAGCAATCCGCCATTGACAACCATAAAGGTCTGCAGGAGAACTCTGGTTGTCATGACCCATGATCACGTGACGGGGTCACCGATAGGCGGATTTCCGGCGCGATTGCCAGAAGCGCATGTTAAATGCCGCTGTCAGAGTTGAGTTTGACAACGACATTTAACGGGTTAATAGCCGCGGGCAGATCGTGATTCCACCGGTGGCTGTTCCGGGCAGATGCCAGCTGTTAAAAACAGCTGACGTGCTGGGAAAGATGTGGGCTCACCGCCGAAGCCCACATCAAAGGGGGAGACACGACATGCACAACATGTAAATGACATCAAAATCTCCAGGGAAGCCGATACAGGAAAAAGACTGCTGGCTTCTTACTGAAGGGACTTCACCTTTGGCGGATGTGCTGGGAGTCTTCGAGACGTTGTGTGCACATACACCTGTGAGCTATTAACGCGAAGAACTTCAATATGTACAATTGGCACTCCTTACCTACATAGAACACAACTTATCCATAAACTGACCGGCACAACCAAATAGAAAAAGACAAGTGTGAACAGGTGCAAGCTAAGAGAGCCACGCTATAGAACTAACAACTTACATATTATAGCGTGTCAGAGCACAGCTTTAAACATTGAATATATGAAATCGAACCTGCATTACTGCTGTAGAAAAGATGTTAAAAAATGAAGATACTTAGCGAATAAATTGGCCAACTCGTGTGAGCCCAACAGCCAGCGACAAGGCGTACCCCTTTGTTGGGACCCTAAACCTAACATGATGCCTCTCCGGGTCTAAAAGACTACAATTATATGGGTAGGCTCAACAAAGGGATATTCCTTGTGACTGGCTGTTGGGCTCATACAAATTGGCCAATTTATGTGCCAAGTAGCTTCATTTTTTCACATGTTTTCTACAGAAGCAAAGCAGTTCCAATTTCATATATTCATTGTGTACATGTTATAGCGTTTCAGAGTGTAGTGTTTGTTACATACGTAGAGTGGCTCTCTTAGCTTGCACACTTGTCTTTTTCTGTTTGGAAGTGCGGGTCAGTTTTCTGATATCTGTAGTACACGCCCTCTGACTGAGCACTTCCTCCCATCAGCCTAAGGCCTCTTTCATACATCCGTTTTTTGCCGTCTGGCGGGATCCGTCTTGTTTTGCCAAAAACGGATCCGTTTTTTTTTTTTTACCGCTGGATCTGTTTTTTTTTCTAATTGAGTTGCATTAGCGCCGGATCGCGCCGCATGTGCTTGCGTTTTGTACAGTTTTTGACGGATTCTTCTAAAATTTTGTTTCCGGCTGCCGGACACAATGCATGTTGTAACGTTTCTTTTGTGTCCAGCGAAAAAAACGTACAGCAGCGGATGTGGCACAACGGGCTCTGGGGTTCAATGCAAGTCAATGGGAGAATCCGGCCACCGCATTCCGTTTATCACCACTGAGCATGCCCAGTCTCTCTCTCAGTTTCAGGCAAGCGCACACTACATTTTCCGGGTTCAAAAGTTCAGGCCGGATCCGTCTTTTTATATATTGGACGGATTGGGCCGAACAGCGAAAAACGGATGTGTGAAAGTAGCCTAATGCGGTTTTAAATAGAGCTTGATCCTACCTGCCTACATAGAGAACAGCCAGCTGTGGTGTTTCCATAACCCCCAGCCTCAGAGGGAATATCCCTTTAATAAAGTTCATATTAACACAAAATCTGCCTGCCACTCAAAACGGTGTTTCACACTTTATATTTTTAGATGGTTGTTAGCAGTAAAGACAACATTCCCAGAATTTTCCTTACAGTTCATGTGACGCAGATTAAAGATATGCTTCCAACAATGACCTGCACTTTGGGAGAGTCAGGGCAATTGCATCCTGTTTCCACTAAATAAAAAACATCGAATTGCTAAAGAAATGACATAAAACTACAACCACACTTGTCCACTCATTAGCCCTAAAGCTTAAAGGTGTTCTCCAGGAATAGGAAAAAAATAAAATAAGCCTTCAATATAACTAAATAAATTCTAAGTACATTTAATTAGCAAATCACACTTGTATACTGAACTAATCACTACATTACATCAACATGGCCGCTATCATGTTCACTGACAAAAACCTGTCCTAGAATGTTAATAGAACAGGTGCCTGTGATAATGTGCAGTAGAAGCGCCAGACCCTCCCTTGTAAAAGACGGATTTTGGTAAGAACTTACCTGTAAAATCCTTTTCAGCGAAGAAGGAAGGGAGACACAGTCATTACTAGTGGGTAGGCGGAGCCCAGATGAGATAGACACCTCAGATTAAAAAGAGTGTTGACCGGCCCCTCCAGCTCGGGCTCCTCCTACTCAGCTCTCCAGTCGTACACAAGCTTAAGGAAGAGCAATATCACCAGCGGAGCAACATAACCCCTTCTGAAGAAATTCAGAGAAGAAAACACAAAAATACAGGTTATGCATGCATGTAGGTAAAAACCACACAGTTCCAGGTACTACTCACTGGACCTGACCACTGCGATGAGCTGGCGATGCTGGAACAGAGCCTTAGCGCGTCAACCTCAGACCAGATAATCGCTATCAGAGGAGGGTCACGCCGCATCTGAAAACAACAACACACTTCTGCCATGGGAGGGATCTGTGTCTCCCTTCCTTCTTTGCTGAAAAGGATTTTACAGGTAAGTTCTTACCAAAATCCGTCTTTCAGCTTCAGATGAAGGAAGGGAGACACAGTCATTACTAGTGGGACGTCCCAAAGCAGTCCAAAAATTAAGGGTGGGAAAAAAACATAAAAGGCAGAACCCAACAACCTAAGAAAATGCGCAACTAGTGCTAAACACAAGTTAACGAGAACTTTAAACCACAGCCGCCTGCAGGACCCTACGTCCCAAGGCTGCATCAGCGGAAGCACTAACGTCCACCTTATAAAATTTTGTAAAGGTGTGGACGGAGCGCCAGGTCGCCGCCCGGCAAAGCTGAGCTGCCGAGGCCCCTTGATGGAAAGCCCACGATGAGCCCACAGCTCTCGTGGAATGGGCTCGAACCCTAATCGGGCAAGGTTCGCCCTTAAGTCGGTAAGCCTCCAAAATGGCCGACCGGATCCAACGAGCTATAGAATCCTTGGAAGCTCGATGACCACGTCGGCGACCTGCTGGAATCACAAACAGGGAGTCCGACTTCCGAAAACTTTGAGTAACAGACAAATAGAACTTCAAAGCCCGCACCAAATCCAAAGTGTGCAAGGCCCGTTCCCTCGCATTACTCGGCCCCGGACAAAGAGAGGGCAACACAATATCCTGGTTAACATGAAATTGCGACACCACCTTAGGTAGGAAGTCGCCCCGCGTGCGAAGCACTACGCGATCCGGGTGAAACTCCAGGAAAGGAGGCGAGCAAGAAAGAGCCGCCAACTCAGAAACCCTTCTCAATGAGGTGACCGCCACTAGGAAGGCAACCTTCCAAGAGAGCAAAGAGAGACTAACAGAGTCCATAGGCTCAAAAGGCCCGTGTTGAAGAGCCTCCAAAACAAGATTGAGACGCCAAGGAGACACAGGTGCCCTCCGCGGGGAAACGACGGGTTACACCGCGAAAAAAGGAACGTACGTCCCTACGCGAGGCGATAGCCTTCCGGAACAGCAAGGACAGAGCAGAAACCTGACCCCTCAGGGTGCTCACTGCCAAACCCTTGTCTAGCCCAAATTGCAGGAAGGCCAACAAATTGGGAATGGAAAAAAATCTCGGGTTACTTGAAGAACCCGAACACCACGAAAAGAAGGCTTCCCAAGTCTTGTGGTAAATCCTAGTAGTAGCCGGACCTCTGGCAGCTCGCAAAGTGGCAATGACTTCGGCTGAAAACCCTTGACGGGTCAATATTTCGGTCTCAAGAGCCACGCCGTCAAACGCAGAGACTTCAGGTCCGGATGACGAACGGGCCCTTGGGTTAACAGGTCCGAGCGAAGAGGAAATGGTGGCGCTGCCAGGAGCGACACCAGAGTCGAGAACCACGTCCTCCTTGGCCAATCTGGGGCTATCAACATAGCCGGGATACTCTCTAGTCTGATCCGACGTAGCACCAGAGGAAGCAAGGAAATCGGCGGAAACACATAGATTAGCTCGAATTGGCCCCACGGAGCCACTAGAGCATCCACCGCCACAGCCTTCGGATCCTTGTACCTGGACATGAAAGTCGGTAATTTGGCATTGACCCTGGATGCCATCAGATCCACTTGGGGAGTTCCCCAACGGGAGCACAGCAGTGCAAAAACTTCCGGATGAAGACTCCATTCTCCGGGATCCATCTTCTCGCGACTGAGAAAGTCCGCCGTGATATTCTGAACTCCCGGAATGTAGATCGCAGAGATAGCTGGCACTCTGGTCTCTGCCCATACCAAGATATGAGATACCTCCACCATTTATTATTATTATTATTATTAATATTTATTTCTATAGCACCATTGATTCCATGGTGCTGTACATGAGAAGGGGTTACATACAAATTACAGGTATCACTTACAGTAAACAAACTAACAATGACAGACTGATACAGAGGGGAGAGGACCCTGCCCTTTCGGGCTTACATTCTACAGGATTGTGAGGCAGGAGACAGTAGGTCGGGGGGTTGCAGCAGTTCCGGTGTTGGTTGAGGCAATAACTCCGGTAGTGGTGAGGAGGCAGCAGGGTCATTGCAGGCTGTAGGCTTTCCTGAAGAGATGGGTTTTCAGGTTCCGTCTGAAGGATCTGAATGAGTTTGATAGTCGGATGTGTTGGGGCAAAGAATTCCAGAGGATGGGGGATATTCGGGAGAAGTCTTGGAGGCGGTTGGGTGAGGAGCGAATAAGTGTGGAGGAGAGAAGGATGTCTTGGGAGGATCGGAGATTACGTGAGGGAAGATATCGGGAGATTAGTTCAGAGATATATGGAGGAGACAGATTATAGATGGCCTTGTAGGTCAGTATTAGTAATTTGAACTGGATACGCTGAGGGAATGGGAGCCAGTGAAGAGATTTGCAGAGGGGAGAAGCGGAGGAGTAGCGAGGAGAGAGGTGAATTAGTCGTGCAGCAGAGTTAAGGATGGACTGGAGAGGTGCGAGGGTGTTAGCAGGGAGGCCAGAGAAAAGGGTGTTGCAGTAGTCGAGGCGGGAGATGATGAGGGCGTGCACAATCATTTTAGTAGATTGAGGGTTGAGGAAAGGACGGATTCTTGAAATATTTTTGAGCTGAAGGCGACAGGAGGTAGAAAGAGCTTGGATGTGCGGTTTGAAGGACAGGGCAGAGTCAAGGGTTACTCCGAGGCAGCGGACTTCTGGTACGGGGGAAAGCGTGATGTCGTTAATTGTGGATAGATAGGTCAGGTAAGGAAGATCTGTGGGATGGGGGAAAGATTATGAGTTCAGATTTGTCCACATTGAGTTTGAGGAAGCGGGAGGAGAAGAAGGAGGATATGGCTGATAGACACTCCGGGATTCTGGATAGCAGAGAAGTGATGTCTGGGCCAGAGAGGTAGATCTGAGTGTCATCAGCGTAAAGGTGGTACTGGAATCCGTGGGACTTTATGAGTTGCCCCAGGCCAAGTGTATAGATTGAGAAGAGTAGGGGTCCTAGAACAGAGCCTTGGGGAACTCCAACAGAGAGAGGGTGGGACGAGGAGGTAGTGTGGGAGTGGGAGACGCTGAATGTGCGGTTGGAAAGGTATGAGGAGATCCAAGATAGGGCGAGGTCTTTGACGCCAAAGGAGGAAAGAATCTGTAGTAGAAGGCAGTGGTCAACTGTGTCAAAAGCAGAGGACAGGTCAAGAAGCAGGAGTATAGAGTATTGTCCGTTTGCTTTGGCTGTAAGTAGGTCATTAGTAATTTTGGTCAGGGCTGTCTCAGTGGAGTGATGGGGGCGGAAACCAGATTGTAGAGTGTCAAAGAGCAAGTTAGAAGAGAAGTGGTAGGAAAGCTCAGCGTGGACATGCAGCTCCAGGAGTTTGGAAGCGAATGGGAGCAGCGATATTGGGCGATAGCTGGACATAGCGGTTGGGTCGAGGGTTGGCTTTTTAAGGATAGGTGTGATTGTGGCATGCTTGAAAGCAGAAGGGAAGGTACCGGAAGTTAGTGATAGGTTGAAGAGGTGGGTTAGGGATGGAATAATAGTGGTGGTGAGGTTGGAGAGGAGGTGGGTTGGGATGGGGTCAAGTGCACAGGTTGTGAGGTGCGATTTGGAGAGAAGACAATTAAGCTCCCCTTCAGTTATATTGGAGAGGGAGGTTATGGGGTTAGGGCATTGGTCTGGTATACAAAGTGGTTGAGGTGGTTGAACAATGAAGACTTGCCTTGTTTGGTCGATCTTATTTTTGAAGTGTGTGGCAAAGTCCTCAGCAGAGATGAGGGAGGTAGGAGGGGGCAGTGGTGGGCGGAGGAGGGAGTTAAAAGTTTTGAATAACTGTTTGGGGTTGTAGGATAGGGAAGATACGAGGGTTGTGAAGTAGGCCTGTTTAGCAGAGGTGAGGGCAGATTTGAAAGAGAGTGTTGCTTGTTTGAATGCAGTGAAGTCGTCTTGCGAATTTGTTTTTTTCCAGCGCCGCTCTGTAATCCTGGACACTTGCCGGAGCTTTTTAGTGGTGTTATTGTGCCAGGGTTGTCTGTTGGCACGTCGCACTCTGCCATGAACGAGAGGGGCGACCGTGTCAATAGCCAATGTGAGAGTGGCATTGTAGAAAGCAGTGGCACTGTCTGTATCGTGGAGTGAGGATATTGATGCCAGTGAAAGAATAGAGTCAGAGAGTGTGTGGATGTCTAGGTGTGCAAGGTGTCTGCGGGGGTGCACGTGTTGCTGGACATGGGTGACAGGAGAGGAGGACAGGGATGAGAAAGTGAGTAGATGGTGGTCGGATAGAGGGAGAGGGGAGGTGGTGAAGTTAGATAGAGAGCAGAGGCGGGTGAAGACCAAGTCTAATGTATGACCATCCGTGTGGGTGGCTGAGGAGGACCACTGAGTAAGTCCAAAGGATGAAGTAAGGGACAGAAGTTTGGAGGCTGCTGACTGAAGGGTATCAGTGGGGATGTTGAAGTCACCCATGATGATGGTGGGGATGTCAGTGGAGAGAAAGTGAAGAAGCCAGGTAGTGAATTGGTCGATGAAGGCAGTGGTCGGGCCTGGAGGTCGGTATATGACAGCCACTTGGAGGTTGGAGGGAGAGTAGATGCGGACAGAGTGGACTTCAAAGGAAGGGAGGATTAGGGAGGGAAGAGGTGGGATTGTGTTAAAGTTGCAGTTAGAGGAAAGGAGAACACCCACTCCTCCACCATGTCTGTTTCCAGGGCGAGGAGTGTGGGTGAATTGGAGGCCACCGTAACACAGCGCAGCAGGGGAGGCGGTGTCAGAGGGTGTCAGCCATGTTTCTGTGAGGGCGAGGAAAGCAAGATTGCGAGAGAGAAAGAGGTCATGAATCACATGAAGCTTATTGCAGATGCAGCGGGCATTCCAGAGTGCTCCAGAGAGAGGGAGCAGGGGGGTGGGTGTCAATGGCACAGGTTTTACGTTGGAAAGATTGCGGTAGTTCCTATTAGATAGGGAGCGGTAGGAAGGAGTACTAATGGTGGGTATGAACTGTGGAGGTCCAGGATTGGGAGATATGTCACCAGCAGTGAGGAGGAGCAGAGAAAGGGAGAGCAGGTGGAGAAGGAGAGAGGGAAGCTTGTTTTGTGTTTTATTAGGACAGATTTGAGGTTGAGGAGCAGGTCAGCAGAGGAGGATAGGTGGAGAGGGGTAAGGGGAGATGTATTTGATTAGAGGTGCTGGGTTTGGGATGCGAAGGAGAGAGGGATTAAAGGAGCAAACACTGTGAAGGCATATGTAAACTGTGAAGAGTAAGGGTAGCACACTAAACAATATCGCTACGAGTCGCTAAAAAGTCACTATTTAGCGATCGTTAGCGATATTTTTCAGTGCGGCAGCTTCAGCGACGAGCTTCTGCTGTGATCCGCTCGTCGCGGAATCGTTCGGACCTATTTTCTCGTCGGCGCTCCCGCTGGGTGAGTACTAATCGCTGTGTGCACTTTTCTTAGCGATTAGCGGTACTTTTGTACGCTAAGTCGTTAAGATCGCTAACGGCGATAGCGTCGTTAATATCGCTAAATGTGGCCGCATTTAGCGATATAGAAACAATCCGCTAGCGATCGCATTAGTATGCGTCGTTACGTGATCGCTAGCGGATTGTTTGTGTGGCAGTACTTAAGTGGGTAATTAGAAAGCCAGGTACAAGTAATTAGAAGTGCTTACTCAGCAGACATACCCAAAAGAGACATAGTGTGGGGTCCTGACTCCTGCCGTGACTAACTGCCGTTGAAATAACTGCAGCTTCTCTGTACTTTTGCTGCAGTGGTACTTCTGCTGCAGTTGTGTGCCTGACCCCACACGCGTGCCCCCCTTAGACTGCTACTGAATATATAGGACTGAGTAGAGGATCAGGTGGGAGGAGTTATGGTAGCTGCTTTGGGATAAATTAGCAGCTGCCCAGCACACCAGGGGAGGATAGACAATCAAAGGCACAGGGCCTGGCTGCATCCATATGCTGGTAACACCTTGCACCTGATAGCATCTCTACTGGCCCCAGCATGGCTATACAGCAGTAAGTATTGAATACAATGCAACAAATTAATTTAGCAAACATTCAGCAGCCACTGTTATATACCATTTAAAGGAAAAGTTGAACAGTAGTAAGTCAGATCCCAGCAAGCAGAGGTTGTAGAGATTGTACCATGAGCTTGGAACTCCTTGTCCCGCCTTGGTGGTTGATATATGCGACAGCCGTCGCATTGTCCGTCTGCACTCGCACTGGCAGACCGCTTAAAGGGGCCGTCCAGTGTTGGAGGCAAAGAAAAATCGCCCTCAATTCCAGGATGTTGATCGGCAAGACCGACTCTTCCGACGACCAAACTCCCTGAGTCCAGAGATCGTTCCAGACACCCCCCCCAGGCCGTCAGGCTGGCATCGGTGGTTATGACCGACCACTTTGGAGGGAGGAAGGATTTCCCCAGGGACAACTCTTTCGGACGTATCCACCATCCTAGAGACTCTCGTACTCTGCGGGAGATGATGACACTGCAGTCCAGTGAAACCTGCGATCGATCCCAACGGCTCAGAATGAACCTTTGGAGGGCCCTGGAATGAAACTGGGCAAACGGAAGTGCTTCCATGGACGCCACCATCAACCCCAGAAGGCGCATACAGCTTCGCAGGGACATTGCTGTCGACGACTTCATAATCCGAGCATGTCGAAAGAGACATGCTTGCTTGTCTGGAGGCAGGGACTCCACTGCTCGTACCGTGTCAAAATGCATCCCCAAAAACAGGATTGACTGCGACGGTTCCAGAGACGACTTCTCCCAATTGACCAGCCACACGAAGTCCTCCAGGAGCTGAAGGGATAAATTGCGAGCAGTTACTGCCTCCTCCTTCGAAGACGCCACAATCAGAAGGTCGTCCAGGTAGGGAAGAATCGTAACCCCCTGCATTCGAAGAATCGCCATGAGAGGCGCCAGAATTTTTGTAAAAACTCTGGCGCTGAGGCCAACCCGAATGGCAGAGCCACAAACTGGTAATGGTCCTGACCTATGGCAAAACGAAGGAAACGTTGGTGAGCCCTTCCGATTGGAACGTGCAAATAAGAGTCGTGAATGTCGATTGACACCAAAAAGTCGTTCTGCGACAAGGCTGCCACAACGGATCGAAGCGACTCCATGCGAAACTTTCGGGTGTGAACATGCCGATTCAACCTTTTGAGATCCAGGATGGGGCGAAATTTGTCCTCCTTTTTGGGGACCACGAAGAGGTTGGAATAAAACCCTCTTCCCCTGTCCTCTGGTGGAACCGGCACCACTACACCCTTCTGCAGAAGGGAGTCGACTTCTCGCAGTAGAGCGGCACGTAGCTCGGGCTCTGACGGGATGCGAGATTGACAAAAACTGTTCGGGGGTCGAGAAGAAAACTCTATGAAGTAGCCTGCCGACACAACCCGTGTCACCCAGGTGTCCGGGACGCGGGAAACCCAAGTCAATTGGAATTGAAGCAGGCGACCCCCCACTCGAGAGCCCTCGAGTGGAAGCCTGGCGTCAATCCGCCTTAGCGGGTTTTTTGTCAGATTCCCGCTTGTCTTGACGGAAACTTTGTTTCCAGGGAGTGCGGGATTTCTGAGAGGTCTTTTTTCCTGAAAAAGAGGGACGGCCCGATCCCCAAGAGGGCTGACCGAAACGTCCCCTAGACCGAAAGGACCGTCGGCCACTACCGGTACCCGGCCTGCCAGACGTAGAAGCCACAGTTCTTCGCTGTGGTAAAGCAGCTTCTTTTGCCTTTGCCTTGGCAATCAGCTCCGTGAGGTCAGATCCAAATAACTGACCTCCTTTGTAAGCCAAAGATAGCAGACCTTGCTTGGAAACCGCATCACCGGTCCACTGTCTAAGCCACAGTGCTCTCCTGACTGTGACCGCCGAGGATTGTGTCCTGGACAACAGTGACGCAGTATCCAGGCCTGCATCATAACCATATTGAATTGCACTCTCCAACAATTCGAAAAGTCCATCCTCGTCGGCCAACTGACATTTCTCTCGTAAACGGTCCAACCAGACCAGAGAAGCTTTATAAGCACACATGGATCCTAGCACTGCTCTGAAACCATGACCCGCGGCCTCGTAGATGGACTTTGCCGCCATTTCCGTTTTTCTGTCCAGCGGGTCCTGCAGACTCGCCTTCCCTTTAACAGGGAGTAATGAAGATTTGCTAAGCTGAGATAAAGGAACATCCACTTCAGGGGAAGGAATACAATTATCAATCAACTCCGTAGTACACGGATATAGTGACTCAAAAAGTCGAGTCCCCTGAAAACGCTTGTCTGGACACAGACGCTCCTTCTCCACAGCTTCATTAAGCTCATTCAGGGATGGTAAAGTCGAAAATGACTCCTGAAACATCCGGGCCGACTTACCAGGGCGTGTAGTTACCTCCTCAGGTAACTGCAATGCCTCCCTCTTAGCTTCAATAAAAGCTTCCACACGGCCCGAAAAAGAAGCAGAGTGCCTTTGCCGATCCTCTTTATCCGAATCGGATATACCTCCCGAACTGGAAGGGGAACCCTCTATACCAGAGTTCTCTGAGTCGCTACATGGGAAAGAAAGCACCGGCCTGCGTCTCTTCCTGCCATGAGAAGGTCCGGCTGACACCCAATAGCCTATATTGACATCACTGGGGCCTCCGAATGCTGCGCTTGACGCAGTCGAGGTCTGCGTGTCAGATACGCGAGACTGATCTTGTAGCGGAGCTGGGTGACGGTCCGCACCTGGGTCCTGATCTGACATGTCCTCACACAGTACAATGGCAGGTTAAACCTGTCAGTAACTAGAAAAGTGTGGTTTCTCAAAGAAACAAAACGAACGCTGAAGGGTTAAGCTCCTAAGGAGAGAGCTACCCCAGCCGCCCAGTTAAGGGTTAACCGCCTAAGAAGGGGTTAATGTCACAAGCTCCCCACAACCTGTATTAATGTAACGGGTGTGCGAGCCCCAGGCGCCTCTTATGAGGTAGCAGATGCAGACAGTACAATCCTGAAGATTATGCCACACTAAACAAAAAAAAAAATCGCTAAAATATTGCGCTATTTTGCGCATCACAAAGAAAGCTGTATGTGATCTTAGCGGCGTTCAGTGTGCCAGAAAACCCAGGACAGTGCCCTGCGCTGCGGGGGTGAGGAGTTCGTAAGCTTCTGCCCTGATAGGCAGAAGCGACTCACTGTGCTTCGCGGTGCTGCTTCTTTCTAAGTACGGGAGGAGCGGAGAATGAGGAGCCCGAAGCGCTGCAATGGCCGCCGCGCTGAGGATGAAGCCGGAAGGGCAGAGGCGCTTAGGAGCGCTTCCTGCCCGGGAAATGCGAAGCCACGCCCCCCGCCGGCTTCAAAAAAAGCGCGGGACTCCCCCGTTCTTCGGTCCCGTCCCCGCTCCCCGTCCTGCAAGCATCCACCTGCGGACAACAAAAAACACACAGTCACCATTATGAACTGTAACAGCGGCTGCCGCAGCAGTCGCTGAAAACACTCAAACACATATGAACATGTGGAGTACTCACCCAGCCGAGCGCCACAGGGACCCCCAGGGGTTTCTGGCGCTATGCCCATCGCTTCCCCCCAGGGCGGGGGACGCAGTGACCCCTGCAGCGTGGTTTGCGCCCCCGCCAGGGAAGCCATCCTCATCCCCCCGGGCCGGCAGGGTTCTGCAGGGACCACCATATAGGGTAATACAGATCTGCCAAGGGAGAGGTTGGGGTCCAGCAGCGCTGAGACCCCTGAGACCTCTAGACCACTTCTGGTGATCCAAGTCTCTTGTCCGATAAAAAATAATAAAATCTTCTGAGGAGCTGCTTCCAGCAGCGACTATCCTCTGAGACCTCAAATTGTAAACTGGAGAACTGAGTAGGAGGAGCCCGAGCTGGAGGGGCCGGTCAACACTCTTTTTAATCTGAGGTGTCTATCTCATCTGGGCTCCGCCTACCCACTAGTAATGACTGTGTCTCCCTTCCTTCATCTGAAGCTGAAAAAATATATATATATGTACTCCCAGTGGATATTCTGATCTAGCACTGCAGAAATCAGGAGTGCTGGGATAAGAAGAGGCTGCTCATGTTGCTGCCCACCATATCTGACCTAATACTGGAGATACCAGAGGGTGCTGGGATAAGAAGAGGCTGCTCACGCTGCTGTCCACCATATCTGATCTAATACTGGAGATACCAGAGGGTGCTGAGGTAAGAAGAGGCTGCTCACGTTGCTGTCCACCATATATGATCTAATACTGGAGATACCAGAGGGTGCTGAGGTAAGAAGAGGCTGCTCACGCTGCTATCCACCATATCTGATCTAATACTGGAGATACCAGAGGGTGCTGAGGTAAGAAGAGGCTGCTCACGTTGCTGTCCACCATATATGATCTAATACTGGAGATTCCAGAGGGTGCTGAGGTAAGAAGAGGCTGCTCACGCTGCTGTCCACCACATATGATCTAATACTGGAAATACCAGAGGGTGCTGAGGTAAGAAGAGGCTGCTCACGCTGCTGTCCACCATGGCTTTCTGATCTAATACTGGAGATACCAGATGGTGCCAAGGTAAGAAGATGCTGCTCACACTGCTCTCCACCATGGCTTTCTGATCTAGCACTAGAGTTAACAGGAGCGCTGAATCAAGAAGAGCCTGCTCACGCTGCTGTCCACCATATATGATCTAATACTGGAGATACCAGAGGGTGCTGAGGTAAGAAGAGGCTGCTCACGAAGCAGTCCACCATATCCAATCTAATACTGGAGATAACAGAGGGTGCCGAGGTAAGAAGATGTTGCTCACACTGCTCTCCACCATGGCTTTCTGATCTAGCACTAGAGTTAACAGGAGCGCTGAATCAAGAAGAGGCTGCTCACGCTGCTGTTCACCATATATGATCTAATACTGGAGATACCAGAGGGTGCTGAGGTAAGAAGAGACTGCTCACGCAGCTGTCCACCATATCTGTTCTAATACTGGAGATACCAGAGGGTGCTGAGGTAAGAAGAGGCTGCTCGCGCTACTGTCCACCATATATGATCTAATACTGGAGATACCAGAGGGTGCTGAGGTAAGAAGAGGCTGCTCACGCTGCTGTCCACCATGGCTTTCTGATCTAATACTGGAGATACCAGATGGTGCCGAGGTAAGAAGATGCTGCTCACACTGCTCTCCACCATGGCTTTCTGATCTAGCACTAGAGTTAACAGGAGCGCTGAATCAAGAAGAGGCTGCTCACGTTGCTGTCCACCATATATGATCTAATACTGGAGATACCAGAGGGTGCTGAGGTAAGAAGAGGCTGCTCACGCAGCTGTCCACCATATCTGATCTAATACTGGAGATAACAGAGGGTGCCGAGGTAAGAAGATGTTGCTCACACTGTTCTCCACCATGGCTTTCTGATCTAGCACTAGAGTTAACAGGAGCGCTGAATCAAGAAGAGGCTGCTCACGCTGCTGTCCACCATATCTGATCTAATACTGGAGATACCAGAGGGTGCTGAGGTAAGAAGAGGCTGCTCACGCTGCTGTCCACCATATCTGATCTAATACTGGAGATACCAGAGGGTGCTTAGGTAAGAAGAGGCTGCGCATGCTGTCCACCATCTGATCTAATATTGGAGATACCAGAGGGTGCCGAAGTAAGAAGAAGCTGCTCACGCTGCTGTCCACCATGGCTTTCTGATCTAGCACTAAAGTTAACAGGAGCGCTGAATCAAGAAGAGGCTTCTCACGCTGCTATCTACACTGTCTTTCTGATCTAACACTGATACCAAAGGGTGCAGAGGTAAGAAGAGGCTGGTCACACTGCTGTCCACCCACTAAATTTGATCTAATCCTAGAGTTACTAGGGCTGCTGAGGTAAGAAGAGACCACTCCCACTTCGGTACACCATATCTGTCTGGTCTAATACTGGAGATACCAGGGGTGCTGAGGAGAGAAGAGGCTGCTCACTCTGCTGTCTGTCATATCTAATACTAGAGATACCAGGGGTGCTGAGAAGACCCTGCTCACTCTGCTGCCCGCCATATCTATCTGTGGAAATATCACGAGTGCTGAGGCAAAATGATATCTTATACTGGAGATATCAGGGATGTGGAAGTGAGAAGAAGTTGCTCACACTGCTGTCTATCTTTCTGAATGCTGAGCGGCTGCTATGACCTGGTAATAGCTTGACTGTATGTTGTATAAATTATCTCCAGGTCACAGCAGAGGAGCTCCCTACTGCACATGCTCATAGGCATCTGTCCTAATAATATGTTAATTCTTATCCATTACCTCACTAAACAAAATAAGTGTGATTGGCTAACTAAAAAGTATTTAAGAATGTATTTATAATGCTATTGCTATTATTATTTTTTGCAAGGACAAGTCAATTTTATTCAATAGCAGCTATGTCGGATAAGGGGCGTAAGGTTGGTACACACTGTCACAGTTCACAATCACATAAAGGCACACACAGACAGAACAAGGAGTTAAGCATGATGCAGGCGACCTCCAGGTCCAAATACCTATCACTCCTATCAGTTTGATAAATTACACCAATTTAAAAAACTTCACTGTCTATTATCTTGTTGACTTTGGAGATCTGAATCCAACCTTCATTACTCTGCATCACTCATATTGTGTGCTGCCCTTCTGTCTCTATATATGTCCATTAAAGTCCAAGCATTGTTCTTTCCCATGATCTGTTGTCCAGAGCCAAAATGTTTATATTTATCCTTCAAGGTAGGTGCATAATGGGTTGTGTCTTTGCAGGACAAGTTGTACTATTTTGTGGCTCTATGAGGTCCCTCACTGCCACAGCGCCCCATGATCATGTTGTAGGGAGCCAACTGATGGCATCATTGAAGGGTTTAAATGGAAAGAATTATAGATTTTTCTGATCCCAGCTGTTCGTGAGTGTGCCCAGGAGTCAACCACAGAAGTGTCTGTACGAACACCATGTAGTACGGTATGGCATGATTCCATGTCAGTGCACTAAAGAGGTTAAATTCAAGGAATCATCCAGTATGAGAAAAAAGAGTCTTTTTTTCCCCAAAGAAACAGCCACATACTTCTCCAAGGATTATGTTTAGTATTGCAGCATATAGAAGGGAGAGTTGCGGTGTCCTGGGCTGCTGGTGAAGAATCAGACAAATGGGAATAAACTGCAACATATTTCTAACGCGTTTCCAGATCGAAATGACCTCTTACTCAGGGGAACCACAGTAGTTCTTCATTGTGGTTTCCCTGAGGAAGAGGTTCATTCGACCTGTAAATGTGTTGGGAATAAATTGCAACATATTTCTATTTGTCTGATTCTTCACTAGCAGCACAGCACACACCCGCAACGCTCCCTTCAGTATACATAGAAGTTGGTTTATCCAACCAGCGGAGCAGGTGCTATTATCTCTGGCCATTTAAGTGCTGTGGTCGCACAGCATCAAAAGGTGAGCACAACTGAGAACATTAACACCGTATGTTATCTGGTTAATGTCCTACATGCGCTTTTTGTCACTCCTAGTCCACGGTAGTACTGTAGCAGATCACCATTTAGGTAAATAGGGCAGAGCAGCAATACCAGACAAAGCACATGCTCAGGAGGGATACGGGGTCCGAGAAGGTATAAAAAGAAATACATTTTTATATGTAAGAAATCAGAGTTAGGCAATGAAGAGACTGACAGTTTTGGAGGGCCGAACCAAGAAGCACAAATTAATTCTGCTCAATATGAATATTTTATCACTTAATATTGAGCAGAATTAAGACAGCTGACTGAGAAGACTTACCGGTAAGGATAGATGTTACAATAACAGGTAAGCAAACATACATCATTTACTGCTTTTTATTACATTTATAAATCATATCCTCTTGTTATTCAGCCCTTGTACCTTAATCTATAGCTCACAACACACAGTATGATGCAGCCACCACAAGACCCCAAAACAGTATGATGCGGCCCACACAAACAAGATGATAGGTCGCACAGCTCCCCACACACAGTATAATGGCCCCACAGCCCCCCAAACAGTATAATGCCCCCACACGAAGTATGATGTGACAAGTGACTGACAATAAAAAAGAAACAAACTAAACTAATATTACTCAACTGGACCCAGTTCCTTCACCTCCAGAGTGTGTACAGCGGCTCAGTATAGCTTGGGTGATCCAGTGAGGTCTCAGCTGTGCCGAGGCTGAATGATGGAAGAGGGAGCCAACTAATGCTTGTTCCTCTATTGTATTCAGCTATATCTGTATTCTGAAAATGCAGATACCATTGAAATTGTGATACCGGCTGGGAGTGAGGGTGGCTGTCCCTCAATTCAAATGATAAATCGAACACCACTACGTCCAGCCTCTTGCCATCTCCCAACTCATGGGTGTTACACCACACCTTACAGCCTTCACTTGGGCATCACTCATCTCACGGATGGTACACCACTACTTTCAGCCCCCTTGGGTGTATCCCATCTCATGGGTGATACATCACTATCTCCAGTCCTCTTGGACATCCTCCAACTCACAGACAGTACACCTGGCTGTCCCCCAACTTATGGGTGGTATACCCAGGGCCGGCTCCAGGTTTTTGTGGGCCATGGGCAAAAGAGTCTCAGTGGGCCCCTTTAACACATACCACGATTCATGATGCACAGATACAGCAGAGAAATATCGATATAGTACAAAGCCAAAGATTTCACTTCTTACATTACATAAATGATATCTATTGTAAATTCTACAATAGCTCAGAAACCGGACAGTATAGTCCTCCATACAGTATTATAGGCACCACATAGTGCTCCATACAGAATAATGAGCCCCATATAATGCTCCATACATAATGGGCCCCATATAATGCTCCATACATAATGGGCCCCATATAATGCTCCAAACAGTATATGATGGGCCCTATATAATGCTTCATACATAATGGGCCCCATATAATGCACCAGTATATGCTGGGCCCCATATAATGCTCCAGTATATGATGGACCCCATATAATGCTCCGACAAACATTAAAAAAAAAAGGAAAGAAATACCTCTCCTCGCTGGCCTCTCCTCTACTCCGGACTCAGCGTTGCCGTCTTCTGAGTGTGACTGTTCACGCAGAGGGCACACACTAGTGACATCATCACACCGGCTGACCTGAAACGTCACAGTCAGAAGACGCCGGAACGGAGGACTGGAGAGAAGCAAGTATTGCAAGTACTGGGGCCATGAGCAAGTGGGAGGGGGCACACTCGCAGGCGCTGGCATTGGGCCCCCATAGAGTACCGCAGTCCCCAACGGCGAGGGGCCCCCCCAGCCTGCTCAGGGCCCGCACTTGCCCGGGTGCTGACGCTGGCCCTGGGTACACCACTACTTCCAGCCCCTTGGCTGTCCCTCATTTCACTGGCAGTACACCACTACTTCCAGCACCTTGGCTGTCACGAGCCACATGCCAGGCAGAAACTGCCAAACAGACAGGTAATGGCCTGCAGGCCTGTTTGCCCCAGTTCTGTTATAAATCATAAAGACATTTCCCACTGCCTGTTTGCTTACAGCATTTTTAAGAACTATCAGTAAGGGTGTAGTGTAAGCCAGAAAGGCGTAAGGTTTTATCTTCATGATGGATACTCCTGCTTTCAAATTCATTTCTAATAAAAAATATGATTTTTGGGGATTCAAGTCCCTGAAAATCAATTTTTCTTCTTGAGTTCTATATTTAAGAACAGTAAATTTGTACAATATAAAAGCATAAACTCACTACCTGGGTGGCATGGTGAATTCTATACTGCTCGTCAGTCTGAAGACGCTGCTGCAGCTTTTCACTGTTCTTAGCAATGCAAATCTCCTAAAAATACAGAGAAAAAAAGCCAAAACCACAGGAAAGAAGGTTAGTAAACACAATGAATATAAAAGGAAGATTAGTCAGTTAAAATGTACACCAAAGACGATTTGGGACTAATTATCGATTTTGACAATTCCCTTGAACGGGATTTTTTTTTTTTTTTAATAAAAGCTCGACTGTCATGTGTGCATTGCCACGAAGATCGTCGCGGTTGCACATTTTGACTTCTCACAGCTGATCTGCTGTTTCTTTGTGTTTGGCAGCTAGGGAGTTAATTCTGTCTGTGCTCGGTGCTGGGACTGGGTGCAGTTTCTCCCGGCTGCAATTGATTATTTGTTGATTGGTTTCCTTTAAATTCCTGGTTGTCTGCTTGGGGAGTTGCCAGTGAAACCTTCATGCAGACCACAGATAGGAATGAATCTGTATAGACTTTAGTTGTGAGCTCCTTAGTTGTTCTAAGCTCAACTTGGTTAGAGTTTATTTCCCAGACCATTTATGTTCCTTTGGTGTTTGAGTGTGTATGCAAGCGAGTGTTATCCTGTCTGTCTTATATGTCTAATCTGTGTATTTAGCTGAGATCAGCCCATATCCCTTTGGTGGTAGTCAGGATCCTTCTTAGGACTGATTACAGGGTTCAGGGTCTGATAGGAGACAGGGTTAGGTTGGAGACTTAGACCTCTGAACCATTATCAGTACCTCCAAGGTGAGGGATTAGTTAGGACCCCAGTTTAGGGTCAGGTTAGATCCCGGTCCACCTCTTTCCTGTTTCAGCTCATCAAGTCCTCAAGATTAACCCTGAGTTCAGCAGAGATCGTGTCAGGTAAATCTATTCTATACTTACATGCTTATGTTGCTATACTAGTTGTTGTATAGAGTGTTGTTCCTGTATTAATAGTTTACTGACATTGTATACATATCATTAGACAGCGTGACATTTTCACTGGCCATAAAAATTATCTCCAGTTACCATGGATCCAGTAGCCCAGCTGGCTCTGCAGTTGCAGTGATTATCCATGGAGCTGACGGACATTAAGTCCAAAGTTTTGTCTCCCCTGGAGCAAACCAGAGTTGAACCTAAAGTAGCTCTCCCGGACAGGTTCACTGGTGGGCGAGACAAATTTTTCACCTTCCGGGAGGCATGTAAATTGTATTTTCGGCTTCAGCCTCGATCATCAGGGAGTGATGAGCAGAGAGTGGGAATTGTTATCTCACTTCTGCAAGGGGACCCTCAATCCTGGGCATTTTCCCTTCCTCCGGGATCCCCGGCTCTACTGTCTGTAGATCAATTTTTTACTGCCCTGGGATTGGTATATGATGACCCAGATCGGGTCTCTCTTGCTGAGACAAAATTACGTAAGATACAGCAGGGAGATCGTCCTGCAGAGGAATTTGCTTCTGAGTTTCGTAGATGGGCCACAGATACTCAGTGGAATGACCCAGCTCTTAGGAGCCAGTTTTGTCATGGGCTTTCTGATAAATTAAAAGACGTTTTGGCTCAGTATGAGTCTCCTCATTCACTGGAGGCTGCTATGGCCTTAGCTATCCGTACTGATAGACGGCTTCGGGAGAGGGGTGAGGTAACCCCACTCCCTGTTGTTTCTCCACCTACCACTAAAGTCCCTTATGTTGAGGTTCCCCTTGTCTGTTCGGATGAGCCTATGCAGTTGGGAGGGACATCATTTCGTAGGAGGGGATTGGCGGTACGCCGCAGGACTAGAAGATGTTTTTTCTGCGGGAAAGAGGGACATTTTGTTGGAGAATGTCCATCCCGTGCCTTGTTGAGCCAAAAGTCGCCGGAAAACTGTTAATCCCAGGTTGTGTGGTGGACGACAACCTGGGAGTATGTATTTCATCCGCCAGTTCTTCTCAGTTCCTTGTACCAGTGGAGGTGGTAGTTGGTACGAGAGTGGAGAGATTGTCTGTTCTTCTTGATAGTGGTTCCGGGGCTAATCTGGTTGACGCTCAGTTTGCTCAGGCTCAAGGTATGCATCTGAGTGTATTGGTCAAACCGATCCCTATATTCTCCATTGACGCCAGGCCTCTCGGCCAAGGTAGCTTTGTTCATGAGGTTCATAACATTGACCTTCGGGTAGGGGCAATACATAGGGAACAATTATCTTGTTATGTGTTGGAGGGTCTACCTACTCCCATTGTGTTGGGACTTCCTTGGTTAGTTAAACATAACCCTGTGATTAATTGGCAGTCCAGAGAAATAAGCCAATGGGGTGAGTTTTGCAAAAGCAACTGCATGAACACAGTCATCAGTGCGGTCGTGCCTAGTACATTGCCTCCTTTTTTGGAGGATTTTGGGGATGTTTTCTCTGAGGAGGGGTGTCAGGAGTAGCCTCCTCATCACGTGTATGACTGCTCTATTAATCTCCTTCCTGATGCTAAGTTGCCTAAAGCTAGGTTGTATAATCTTTCTGGTCCTGAGAGGCAGGCTATGAAAGATTATATTTCTGAAAGTCTGGTCAAAGGGCATATTAGACCTTCATCTTCCCCAGTAGCCGCGGGGTTCTTCTTTGTGAAGAAGAAAGATGGAGGCCTACGCCCTTGCTTGGATTTCCGCGAACTTAATCGGATTACTGTTCGAGATCCTATCCACTCCCTCTTATTCCTGATCTCTTCAATCAAATTGTTGGCGCCAAATGGTTCTCTAAATTGGATCTCAGGGGGGCGTATAATCTGATTAGGATAAAAGAGGGGGATGAGTGGAAAACGGCGTTTAACACGCCGGAGGGACATTATGAAAATCTTGTCATGCCTTTTGGTCTGACTACTGCACCAGCAGTATTCCAACATTTTGTTAATGACATTTTTCGTCACCTTGTGGGGCTGTTTGTGGTTGTATATTTGGACGACATTTTAATTTACTCGCCAGATCTTGTGTCTCATCAGGAGCATGTGAGACAGGTGTTGCAGATCTTGCGAGACAATAAACTATACGCCAAACTGGAGAAGTGTGTATTTGCCGTACAGGAACTTCAGTTTTTGGGTTTTTTGGTGTCAGCCTCCGGTTTCCGTATGGACCCTGAAAAGGTGAGAGCAGTGCTTGAATGGGATCAGCCAGGGGATCTTAAGGCTCTGCAGCGTTTTTTGGGGTTTGCTAACTACTACCGGAAATTTATTTGTAATTTCTCATCTGTCGTCAAACCTCTCACTGACATGACAAGAAAAGGGACAGATTTTTCTAAATGGTCGGACAAAGCTTGCCAAGCCTTTTCCTCTTTGAAGAAATGTTTTGCTTCGGCACCCGTTCTCATCCAACCAGATGCATCTCAGCCGTTCATTGTGGAGGTGGATGCGTCTGACGTAGGGGTGGGTGCTATATTGTCCCAGGGTCCGTCCCCTGGTAAATGGCATCCGGGCGCTTTCTTTTCTAAGAAATTGTCGTCCGCCGAAAGGAATTATGATATCGGCAATAGGGAACTTTTGGCCATTAAGTTAGCTTTTGAAGAATGGCGTCACTTTTTGGAGGGGGCAGTCCACCCGGTTACCGTTATTACTGATCACAAGAACCTGTTGTATTTGGAATCCGCTAAGCGTCTGAATTCCAGACAAGCTCGTTGGTCGTTGTTTTTTACCAGGTTTAATTTTGTCGTCACTTATCGCCCGGGGTCTAAGAATGTAAAGGCTGATGCCTTGTCTCGCAGTTTCCCAGGGGCCGGGAAAACGGATGACCCGAGTCCTATCCTTCAGGAGGGGGTGGTAGTGTCGGCTGTATTTTCTGAGCTTGAGGAGGAGGTGTTAGAGGCTCAGGGGGACGCCCCTGCAGGACCTCCAGGGAGACTGTTTGTCCCAAATCTGTTGAGACAAAAGGTTATTGAGGCACATCATAATTCTGCTCTAGCAGGACATCCAGGGAGTAAGGCTACTTTAGATCTCCTTTCTCGCCGGTTTTGGTGGCCTAATGCTAATAAAGATGTTATAACTTTTGTCGCGTCATGTGGGGTGTGTGCTCGCTCTAAAACCCCTCATACCCGTCCGTCTGGGACCCTTTTACCCTTTAAACTTCCGGAGCGTCCATGGAGTCATTTATCTATGGACTTCATTACGGACCTTCCTCCGTCGTCAGGGAATACTGTCATACTGGTGGTTGTTGACAGGTTCAGTAAGATGGCACATTTCGTTGCTCTTCCTGCACTCCCTAATGCTAAAACTCTGGCGCAGGTGTTCATTAGGGAGATCGTTAGACTTCATGGGTTGCCTTCTGATGTGGTGTCAGATAGGGGGTCTCAGTTTGTGTCCAAATTTTGGAGGGCATTTTGTTTACGTCGGGGGATGCAATTGTCATTTTCCTCGGCTTTTCATCCGCAGACCAATGGTCAGACAGAGCGTCTGAATCAGAGCTTAGAGACATACTCCGGTGTTTTGTTTCAGAGAACCAAGAGGACTGGTCTTCTTTCTTGCCTCTGGCAGAGTTCGCTCTTAACAACAGGCGGAGCGAGTCCACTGGTAAGTCCCCGTTTTTTGGGGCATATGGTTTCCATCCCCAGTTTTGTACTTTCAATGGGGGGGGCCCTTCTGGGGTTCCTGAGGAGGAGCGTTTCTCGTCGTCACTTGCTTCTGTGTGGAGAGGTGTATTGAATAATCTGAGTGCGATGGGGAACCGTTACAAACGTATGGCTGATAGGAGGAGAGTTTCTGGTCCAGATCTGAATGTGAACGATCTGGTATGGTTGTCTACCAGGAATATAAAACTTAAGGTGCCCTCCTGGAAACTGGGTCCCAGATTCATCGGGCCGTACAGGATCAGTTCCATAATTAATCCTGTGGCATTTCGTCTGGACCTCCCTCCTACGTTTAAAATTCATAATGTGTTCCACAAGTCATTACTTAAAAGGTATGTGGCACCAGTCATACCGTCACCTCTACCTCCTCCTCCTGTGTTGGTCAATGGTAACTTGGAATTTCAAGTATCAAAGATCATTGACTCACGTCTGAATCGCCGGTCCCTTCAGTACTTGGTGCATTGGAAGGGGTATGGTCCAGAGGAGAGGACGTGGGTCCCTGCGTCTGATGTTAACGCAGATCGTTTGGTTCGGACCTTCCACAGAACTCACCCGGGCAGGCCTGGCCCTGAGGGTCCGGAGGCCCCTCGTAGAAGGGGGGATACTGTCATGTGTGCATTGCCACGAAGATCGTCGCGGTTGCACATTTTGACTTCTCACAGCTGATCTACTGTTTCTTTGTGTTTGGCAGCTAGGGAGTTAATTCTGTCTGTGCTCGGTGCTGGGACTGGGTGCAGTTTCTCCCGGCTGCAATTGATTATTTGTTGATTGGTTTCCTTTAAATTCCTGGTTGTCTGCTTGGGGAGTTGCCAGTGAAACCTTCATGCAGACCACAGATAGGAATGAATCTGTATAGACTTTAGTTGTGAGCTCCTTAGTTGTTCTAAGCTCAACTTGGTTAGAGTTTATTTCCCAGACCATTTATGTTCCTTTGGTGTTTGAGTGTGTATGCAAGCGAGTGTTATCCTGTCTGTCTTATATGTCTAATCTGTGTATTTAGCTGAGATCAGCCCATATCCCTTTGGTGGTAGTCAGGATCCTTCTTAGGACTGATTACAGGGTTCAGGGTCTGATAGGAGACAGGGTTAGGTTGGAGACTTGGACCTCTGAACCATTATCAGTACCTCAAGGTGAGGGATTAGTTAGGCCCCCAGTTTAGGGTCAGGTTAGATCCCGGTCCACCTCTTTCCTGTTTCAGCTCATCAAGTCCTCAAGATTAACCCTGAGTTCAGCAGAGATCGTGTCAGGTAAATCTATTCTATACTTACATGCTTATGTTGCTATACTAGTTGTTGTATAGAGTGTTGTTCCTGTATTAATAGTTTACTGACATTGTATACATATCATTAGACAGCGTGACATCGACACAACAATCCCTGAAATCAGGAGAGGAAGCAGTTCATTCACAGAGCGGTGGAAACAGAAGCTGGTCTAGTAATTTTCAGCCTCTGAATGTAAATACTGTTTCCATTTCCAGACAGCAATTATGAAGCTGGATACACGAACTAAAATCTAACGTTGCCTACTGTTCTTTGGGCTTTTTTTTTTTTATTACGTGACTTCTAACAAGCAACCAAAATGTGAGCCAAATATACAAGACCTCTATAGCAGGAGAGATGCTGAAAATGTAAAGGGTTAATGCAGAACAACAAAACTATAGTGATCTGGTGAAGTGCCAGCTGAAGTGACCATGCACCCCTCCCCTAGTCCTGTAGTGCGACAGCTGCTGTTGTGTCGTGGAGGAATGTATGGCTCCTCAGCCCCTGACAGCTTATAGACAGCGACTAGTGATGTGCGAACGTGTTATCTGAGCATGCTCGGGTGTTATCCGAGTGTCTTGGGCGTGCTCGGATACTATCAGACTCTGTGGCTGCATGATTTGCGGTAGAAGAGATAAGAGTAGCATGGTAATAGATCCTGCTTCTTACAAGGCAGATGCCGGAAGGATTGCTACCTTCCAATAGGTGGCACTAGAGTTCTAGCTCTTTTCCTCTCTTAAGAGACAATTTGCATAATTAGGAATCTGCCTGTAACTGCAGTGATTGGAGTTTGCTCTGATTGCTAAAACTTAAAGGGGTATTCCCGTCTCCAAGATCCTATCCAAATATGGCAGTGCAGTAAGCTTAGGTTTCCATGGTTACGACCACTCACATAGTGACAGTTAGTTAGAGGTAAGTGGTCGTAACCATGAATACCTAAGCTCCTGCAATGCCCTGCACACCGGATAAGCAACATAGCTTATCAGAAGTAACTATAATACATTTCTAATTGGAGGTATTTGCTAATATTATTACACCTACTACATACTCAGACAGGATCTTGGAGAAGGAATATGCCTTTAACCATTTAAATGCTGCAGTCAATCTCTAACGGCAACATTTAAATGACATTATTGCCAATGCACGCACATGGACTTCTCTTGGCCCTCCCTCGATCATGTCAAACTGATGGACTAACAATGTTGCCAAAGGCCCATTGATGGCTTCTGTAGCTGCCATCTTAATCCTCTTTTGAAGTCCAGGCAGGCATCTTTGGAGAACCACAATTTCACTGGGTACTGCAATACTTTGGCATTAAATGACAGATTCAAGAAAAAAATAAAGCAAAAAGAAGTTTAAAATAGAGTAAACTATACCTTTTTGTTTCTGAGGTAGGCTTTTTTAGCTGAAATTCGGCCTCGTTTTGCCTCCAGCTGCCGAACTTTTAGCTGAAGTTTATGGAATTCTTCTCTCTGTAAATGTATGGACGATGCCATGTCTTCTGTTGCAGGCATTGCATCCATACTTTCATACGCATCATAGTAAACCACTTCTTCTCTTTTCTCTGGGGATAATGGAAAATGAAAAACACGTCAGTGGACAAAAAAAATGTATTTGGGCATTTCTTAAAGGAGTTCCCTGGCCTTAGGCTGTAAGTTTGCAATCACTGTATGTGACTGTAGACTTGTGAATCCTCACATCATGTGCACTGTGAGAATTCTCAGGTGCCAGGAGCGGCGGGCGAGTGACCAAAAGTATATGATTTTCATCCATGTAGTCAAGTGCCGACTAGACGCATGTAGCCTCGCTCAATGCAGTGGATTAAGTGAGGCCGGACAAGTCTAGTTGTATTATAGTGGAAAGTGTGCAAATCACTTACATGCAATCACATGACCGCCAAATCCTGGAGCAGCCTCACAGTGTGCGCGATGTGAGGATTCACAATTTTGCAGAGATGTACCCCAAGGCAGTAAAACACCTTTATTTATGACTCAGTGTCAAGCAACAGACAGTGCTAACGTACTTTTGATTTTCAGAAGTCATGTAAAAATAACAATAAAAAATACGGATTTTTGTGTTACTCACCGTAAAATCCTTTTCTCCGAGACGCTCATTGGGGGACACAGGACTGTGGGTGTATGCTACTGCCGCTAGGAGGCTGACACTAAGTAAACATAAAAAAGGTTAGCTCCTCCTCCGCCGTATACACCTCAGCACTGGCCGCAGGCAAACCCAGTTTAGTGCAAAAAGCAGTAGGAGGCTAAAACAAAAAAATCAGTGTTAATACAGGTACAATATATCCAGAAGTAAATCTACTGATATAGACCCAAGCAAACAAAATTAGCTTAGAAAGCAAAGCCATCCGGCTATAAGGGAGGGTGCTGTGTCCCCCAATGAGCGTCTCGGAGAAAAGGATTTTACGGTGAGTAACACAAAAATCCGTATTTCTCCTTCGTCTCATTGGGGGACACAGGACTGTGGGACGTCCCAAAGCAGTCCACTTGGGTGGGAAACTGACTCCACAGTGCAATTATACATAGGCATTGCTCATAGGTGCGCTACCGCGCCCTGAAGAATCCTTCTACCCAGGCTAGCATCCGCTGACGCCTGAGTATGGACATTATAATGTTTTGAAAAAGTATGCAAACTGGACCAGGTTGCCGCCTTACAAACCTGTTCTGCCGAAGCCTGATGCCGAAGAGCCCAGGAAGCACCCACTGCTCTGGTGGAGTGAGCCCTGATTCCTGCGGGAACCACCGCGCCTCTGATGCGGTAGGCCTCTTGAATGGATACCCGTAACCATCTAGCTAAAGTTGACCTAGACGCAGCGAGTCCCTTCCTGCGACCCTCAGGGAGGATAAACAGCGTGTCCGTCTGCCTAAAGGATGCCGTTCGAGATACATATCTCCTGAGTGCTCTCACCAGATCCAGCGTATGGAGAGCTTTTTCTACCCGGTGCGTCGGAGCTGGGCAAAATGAGGGCAAAACAATGTCCTCATTGATGTGAAATGAGGACACGACCTTAGGCAAAAAAGGAGGTGCTGGCCTAAGCACTACCTTATCACGGTGGAAAAGTAAGTACGGAGCTCGGCAGGATAGTGCTGCCAGCTCCGAAACCCGCCTTATGGATGTTATGGCCACTAAAAATACCACCTTCCAGGAAAGGTATGTCAGGGAAACCTCCTGAAGAGGCTCAAAAGGAGATTCTTGCAGAACTCCCAGAACCAGATTGAGATCCCAAACATCTAAGGGAGCCTTGTAGGGGGGCACTATATGGACAACCCCCTGAATAAAGGTCTTGACCTGTAAATTAGATGCGATCCTTCGCTGAAAAAGAACCGACAAGGCCGAAATTTGACGCCTAAGAGTACTTGGTGCTAAACCTGAATCTAAGCCTGCTTGGAGAAAAGACAGAATGTTGGGGATTGAAAAATGAAGTGGAGAATAACCATGTTCCCTGCACCATGTAAAAAAGACCTTCCAGGTACCATGGTAGATACGAGCCGAGGTGGGTTTTCTGGCGCTAGCCATTGTGGCGGCGACCTTTTTGGAGAATCCAGCCCTAGTCAGAATCCAAGATTCAACGGCCAGGCCGTCAAACACAGGACCGCTAAGTTCTGGTGGTAAACTGGGCCCTGGGAGAGAAGATCCACGCGTTCTGGCAGACGCCAGGGTGCGTCGCTGAGCAGTTTTACCAGCTCTGCGTACCATGAGCGACGCGGCCAATCCGGAGCGATCAATATTGCTGGTACCCCCTCTAACCTGATCTTCCTGATCACCCTTGGGAGTAGAGCCATTGGTGGAAACAAGTACAGAAGATGAAACTGATTCCATGGTAGAACCAGGGCATCCACTGCAATTGCCTGCGGATCTCGGTACCGGGAGACAAAGTTGGGCACCTTGGCATTTATCCTGGAGGCCATCAGGTCCACATCTGGGGTTCCCCAACGTAGGCATATCTGCTGGAATACCTCGGGATGTAGCGACCATTCCCCTGACGCTATCCCCTGACGGCTGAGAAAATCCGCTGCCCAGTTCTCCTCGCCTGGAATGTGGACCGCTGATATCACAGAGTGATTTCTTTCTGCCCAGGATAGAATGTGTCCTACCTCGCGCATGGCTGCCCTGCTGCGGGTACCCCCCTGATGATTTATGTATGCCACCGCTGTGGCATTGTCCGATTGTATTCGGACAGGGCGGCCCGCCAAATGATGGTGAAAACGCCTCAGAGCCAGCCGAACAGCTCGGATCTCCAAAATATTGATTGGGAGGGTCGCTTCCTGCCGACACCAAGTCCCCTGAGCTGTATAGTGACGAAACACTGCTCCCCATCCGAGAAGGCTGGCGTCCGTTGTGACTATCAGCCAATGGACTGGAGGAAAATATCGCCCCTGGCGAAGAGTGATGTCCCTTGTCCACCACGAAAGCGTCTGTCTGACCTGCCGGGACAGACGGCACTGAAAATTGAGCGAGTAAGGACTCCCGTTCCATACTGCCAAGAGAGCATGCTGAAGGGAGCGGAGATGGAACTGGGCAAATGGAATGGCTTCGATCGCTGCCACCATCCTTCCTAGGACCCTCATACAAAACCGGATGGTGTGAGGTATTGGTTGTCGAAGGATCCGTACCTCCTGACGGAGAACTAGAGCCTTCTCTTGAGGAAGAGTTATCAACCCTTGAGCAGTGTTGAAAATCATTCCTAAAAAGGTGATCCTTTGAGATGGCATGGGAGACGATTTCTTTAGATTCACCAGCCACCCCAGGCGAGCAAGGGTGTCTAGCGTAATGCTGACACTCTTCTCGCAAGCCTGATAGGACGGACCCTTGATGAGGAGATCGTCCAAATATGGCAAAATGACTATCCCCCGGGAGTGCAGAATGGACACAACGGCAGCCATAACCTTTGTGAACACCCTGGGGGCTGTGGCTAGTCCGAACGGCAAAGCTGTGAACTGGAAGTGAAGGTTGCCGATGGCAAACCGAAGAAACCTCTGATGAGGAGGAAATATGGGGATGTGGAGATAGGCATCCTGAATGTCTATTGATGCTAGAAATTCCCCCTTTTCCATGGCTGCAATAACCGATCGTAGAGACTCCATTCGAAACCGTCGAATTCTGACAAATTGATTCAGTCGTTTTAGATCCAAAATGGGTCTGACAGAGCCGTCCTTCTTGGGTACTATGAACAGATTGGAGTAAAACCCCTGACCCCTTTCGATCTCTGGAACAGGAACAATGACCCCGCTGCGCCGAAGAGATTCGACCGCTTTGAATAAGGCGTGAACACGGGATTCTTTTTTGGGAAGACGCGAAGGAAAAAATCGATTTGACGGACGATTGATGAATTCTATTTTGTACCCCGAGGAAACTAACTCCCTGACCCACTTGTCGTGAGTAATTGATAGCCAAGCAGGGCGAAACCAGAGTAAGCGGCCGCCTACTCTGGATAAATTGACCGGATTCTGCCTCCAGTCATTTATCCGAATATCTTTGGGATTTAGACCCTCTAGATCTTGGCTGTTGAGATCGCATTCTTCCCAAAGGGTTGGTCTTGTAGGAGACTTGGCGATCTCTGGCCTGATTAGGTCGACCTGAGCCGCTGGAGGTGGCTGGCGCGGTCCAACCTGGGTTACGAAAAGCCCTAAAGCGAGGCTGAAGCTGTCGGCGAAAAGGCTGTCTAAACCTCTGCTGAGGAAGGAAACTGCTCTTTCCTCCCGTCGCATCAGATATGAGCTGATCCAACTTCTCGCCAAATAATCGGCCGCTCTGATAGGGTAAGGACGTAAGTGATTTCTTTGAGGTTGAATCCGCTCGCCAAGTCCTCAACCACAAAGCTCTCCTGATAGCAATCGCATTAGCTGCAGCTAATGCCGCGCAATTTGCCGCATCCATAGAAGCGTTAATTAAAAAATCACCTGCAAGAGCTATCTGATTGGAGATTTCCGTTACCTCAGAAGGCACCTCTATACCGTGAAGGGCTCTATTTAGAGATTCCGACCAAGATATCATGGCCTTAGCAACCCAAGTCGCTGCAAAAGAAGGAGAGAGTGCAGAGCCTGATGCCTCAAACACTGAGCGGGCCAAACTTTCAACCAGATGATCCGTTGGATCCTTGATCGAGGAACCATTAGGAAGGGAGAGAAGCGTTTTAGACGCTAAACGCGATACAGGAGGATCGACTGTAGGAGATTCTGCCCACACCTTCAGAAGTTCGGGAGCAAAAGGATATCTGGTATTAAGGGCTTTTTGTCCTGCAAAGCGCTTGTCCGGTTTTTCTCGGTGGCGCTGCACCAGCTCCTCAAACTCAGGATGAGCACCAAAAACCTTATGAGTTTGTCTGGCTCGTTTGAAAGACACCTTATGACCAGAGGCCAAGGTGGATTCATCCTCTATCCCCAGGGATTGATTGACAGCTTCAATCAGACTGTCAATTGTCTCTTGACAATACGGTGCCTCTAGATTGAGAGACCCTTCAGAATCAGAATCTGAATACTGATCACTTGCCTCCAAAGGAAAGGGAGAGCGAGAAACTGAGCTAAAAGATGCCGAGGCCCCGGACGGCATAGGCGACGCAGTATGGGTTCGCTTCCCATGCGTCTGTCTGGTAAGAGCGCGGCCCCTGCAGGCCGGAGGTTCCTGAGGCGTAGTGAAGCCGGGTGAACCACTGTCCCTGCTCCTATCGGGAGCTTGAAGGGACTCGATTGCTCTGGTTAATGACGCCACAGATTGAGAAAGAGACAAGGCCCATTCCGGAGGACCTGACGCACTAGGCTCGGTTATAGGTAAGGACTCCTGAGCCCGTTCGGAGTCACAGGCTTCGCAGACCCGATTAGTCTGGGCGTGCGGAAAAGGGGATCTACAGGCAATGCATGCAGTATAAAACACCGTGTGGGTCTTAGCCCTTCTGGACATACTGGATCTGTCACAGATTTCCTCCTGTCAGAATAATTTGGATGTGGCGGTGCGGGTAGTAGCGGTGCGGAGCGCAGCAAAAAAACGGAGCAACCAGGCTGGAGGTAGTAGCACTTACCCCAGTCCTGTTCCCCGAACGTCCTTTAACGATTTTTCACCTCACTTGCTGGACCGTGTGGCGTAAAAAGGAAGATGGAAGCTCCAGACTTCCAAAAAACGCGCTCCCCTTTCAGGGAGGCGTTCCTAAATAGCCAAGCCCTAGGGGGAGGGGTCGCGGGGCGCGGCCTAGCGCCGGCAGAAGCCGGGGACCTGATTTCCAGCCGCGGCCTAGTCTCCGGCCGAAGCCGGGGGCTAAATTTCAGGCCGCGGCCTAGCGCTGGCCGAAGCCGCGGCCTAAATTTTTGGCGGCGCCCACTCGGGATCAGGGGGGCGGGCCCGCCGGAAGTGCCGCTGCTGGGGGAGGAGCCCGAGAACGCGCCCATCCTCTGGAACGCCGAATTACCCCCACACTGCCTGACCCTCGGCAAAAAAACCGGGGCCAGATCTCAGCCCGCGCCCAGCGCCGGCACGAAGCCGGGATGTAAATTTTTGGAGGCGGCCGCCCCTGTGTCGGAGAGCAGGCTGCCGGATACAGGGGGAGGGGTATGGGGAACTCAGCCATGGACTTGCCCGCTTTTGCTTTGGAGCTGCTCCTGAAACACCAGACCGCTTTGCCTTTTGCTCCAACTCTTCTATGACCGAAGATCCTGATTAAAAGGTGGGTTCCCAGCCTGATCCACTGGAGCATATGTAGTCTCCCAAAAAAAGGTCCCAGCGTCTCTCAGCCGCAGTGGTTAGAGAGGGGCTTCCCAGAAAAAAAGGGGGTGAGGATGGTGCAGGCACCCTAACTCCATCACCCCTTCAGGGGGTGAGGAGAGGGACCATCCGCCTCCTTGCAGCACCGCGGTCTTGCCTTGGTGGTGCAGTGGGGGCTGCACGGACTATTTACTGCCTCTGTACAGCCTAGGGTTTCGATACCTTAGGGTGGTCAGGGCTGAGTCCGGCATTAGTGTCCCACGTCGCGGGAGAGGATACGTGGAGGCTTTACTCCACGTGCTCGCCCGTTGATGTTTTGGGGAGATCGGACCCTTTCAATAGGGTCCGTCGCCCCTGTCAAATCTTCGTGGGAAAATAGAGAAAAAAAAAAATGGTCTGGAAGGAACCAGACGTGTGCCTCCATCAGACACGAAGCATGAACTGGGTTTGCCTGCGGCCAGTGCTGAGGTGTATACGGCGGAGGAGGAGCTAACCTTTTTTATGTTTACTTAGTGTCAGCCTCCTAGCGGCAGTAGCATACACCCACAGTCCTGTGTCCCCCAATGAGACGAAGGAGAAAAACTTACAGCTATGGCTTGTCCTAATAATTTTATCACGTGATCCTATTGCCCATGCTGGGCACCAGGAGTCTCCAACTAGTGGCTTTTCAGCCAGTAGGTGAAGACCACAGCTGTACACACATCTGTACTAGAGCCCATGCATAATGGGTGTCATGGCGGTATATCGTATGTGTTCTAACCATTGTGTCTGCCGCTCAGCTTATCCTCATATCTGGACGCCGCAGCGAGTTCATGCAGCACTTCCAAAACTCGGCTGCATACCCCAGTTTCCACATGGCTATAGGGAGGTGCGGCCAGAACCTGCAGGAATTTAACCCTGCTGTGTCCTGCAGGGTATGGATTCCAAGGAAATCACCAACCAGCAGGTAATATATTAGGGAGCTCCTCCCTCCACTCCTCACCTGATCTAAGGGTCTAGTTCAGTCTCTGTCTAGATTCCTGTAAAGTGCACTCTTGTACTGTCTCTTCTGTTTTCTGATCTGGCTTACCTACCCGTTTATCCTTCTCTCGGCTGCGTACATTGAACCCGTGCTTCGTGCCCTAGCTCCTGGATGACTACCATGTCTTTGCCTCTGTCCACCTGTACTTTGTGCCTATGTCACAGTTGCAGATCTAGGGACTGCCCTGGAGTGGTACCTGCTGACTACCGGCGACAGAGCCTACCCTCACCAACTAAGGCTGTAGAGAAGACCTGGTTGTCCACGCCTGCAGGGTAAGCCCGGCCCGTGGCGTAGTGGGTCCGTACCCACCAGCCATAAAATGGGTGCCCAAGCAATGTTAAAAGGTAAAGCTTGAAAGGACCACCGTTATCCATCAGATCTTGTGTTTTGTATTTTCATATCATTTCTCTCGAGAAATAAAGCTACAATTTTATATATGTCATGTAAAACCACTTTAGAAATTACTTAGGTTTGAGTTTGCTCCAAAAGTTTCCAATTCATTGAACGAACTGGAAGTGAAGTTGCCATCTTGTGAGATTGGGTAAAGAGAAAATCACCTAATACCAAGTCTGTAATGTAGAACAGAAGAAGTGATTATATCATGATCTTCAAGGACACTAGAGTCCTGTATTCAAGGGAAAACATTAGGTTTTTCCTCTGGTGTACCAGTGAGATGTGCTTCCACTTCTGCACATGTCTCTGACCTGAGATCTGCCGCTTGATGCTTTCCAGTTGAGCCGTCAGCAGCAGCTCCTCACACTTGAGAATCTCAAACTGTACTTCATATAGCTGGAGCTGATGATCGTAATAATCCGCCTCCAATTGGTCTAATACGGCTATTGCTTCTGTTCCACCATGTAAACTCTGCATCTAAATGGTAAAAAAATAATCTTGATTAGCTCATAGGAGAATATATGCGAGATCCTTACCTAATAAGGAGATCAGCCTGCCATTCGCTTGTTTGTCTCCTATGCTTCCTTGGCTTTCAAATTAAAACAAACAAGTAACGGGCTGGAATAAGAAAGGCTAAAAGCCCCGGCTCCTGTGATTGTGTGCAGGCACAGAAGACAGATGTGGCACTAAAGTGCTGGCACTAAGCAGCAAGTCTCCATTCTCATGCCATGAAGAGGTGGACACTAAAAAAAAAGCATAAACTTTCATAGTACGACTCCTTTTGCCTTACTTATTTCCATGGCTTCATTAGGGGCAAGTCTTAATACCCGTTTTGGGGGATTCAGATGGAAGCCCTGGATGGAGACATGAGCAGACTGCTGCAAATCAGTGGGAACAGGCCATAAAGCAGTGAGAGGGACCAGAAATCACTGACCAGAAAAGATCCAGGAGGCTCAAAAAACAGTGAGGAAGCGAGTATCTCTACTCCGAGCATTTTCTTAGGTGGTGGGGTTTTCAAGATCAATGTTGAAAAGCCCACCGCTCACCTGCCTCCAGCCTACTTGCTTGCCAGGGGCGATGTGCTCCTGATGATCAGCTCTGCCCTCATCGCTGCAACTACCAGAAACAGCTTTACCCCTGAATCATCAGAGGAGCGTAGGGGCCACAGAGCTGGCCAGATCCAATTTCAGAGCACCATTCTGCTCATTGCCTAGAAGACCAGCCACCACTGATAGTCTGCAGCAGAGGCCGGTAACCTAGTAAAACCGTAAAATTAAAATTCCCTCTGTTCTTGAGAACAGAAAGGCTTTTTAATAAGTAAATTACAAAGTTGTTTTTACCAGCATTTTGTTATTTTAACAATTTATCATGTTGAGACAAGCCCAATTATTATATATTATTATTGACCTGTCAGATCTTATCTTTTAATCCCAGTGCCATGTACCACTCTCTTTTATGCCCTAAACTTCAAATAAAAGCAAAAAATGTTTCAGGTAAACTGGCATTTTATTTGTTGAAATCCCTGGAGATTATATAGATCGGTCCAGTGGGCGGTCCTACTAGTGATGGACAGTCTTCACTGTATAGGGGTGCATGCAGAGAGCACTGTCAATCACTGGACTCTTATCCATACAAACAGCAAGCATGTCAGTGAATAAAATGCAAGGTTATCTGAATCTCCCAACAAACCTGTATATCATTCTGCTTCTCTTCTTCTCTATACCGTGCTGTCAACAGACAGGCATGCCTGTACAACATGGACAGGTTCGTTTCCAGGTTAAACTCAGAAAGCACGACAAAAGGCATAACTGTAAGTCCCAAGTTAGGTCCCAGTGTATGGAGCCCACATCATACCCAGCAGATGCCATCTGTGCTAAACAACCAGCATCTGCCTACAGAAGCAGCGTCTGGAGCTTTCTCTTATTGCTGCTGTTCAACCATTTAAATGCCACTGCCAATCATTGACAGCGGCATTTAAATAACGCTATTGATGGTGCAAGTGCACTGCGTCCATCGGCTGACAATGCGACAGTCCCAGGGTGCTCATCCTGTGAAGCCCAGCTTTCTATGAGAACATAATTTCCTCTATATACGACAATACTTGTACCAGTAATTTTTTTCTGCACAATTAGCCTCAAAAAAACAAAACCCCTCAAAGTTGCAGAAGTTTTTTTTTTTTAATCATACTTGTAATTTGTTTCAGTTTTCAGCATATTATATGGTAAACTGAATGATGTAATTGAAAATTAAAACTCATCCTGCAAATAAACAAGACATTATATAATTGTAATTTGTATTGACAGAGAAAAAAAATAATATGGTTCTTGGAAGAAGGGAAAGAAAAAATGAAAGTGCAAAAATGAAAATTGCCTAAGTCAAAAGAGTGTTGATGCTACAAACAGGAGGCTCACTTTATGAATGTGTTTCCAAATCTGATGTGTACCCTAAGGCTATGTGCACATGGAGACATTTACACACCAGGACTACCACTCAGCTTTCCCAGGCAAAGCTGCTTCAGGAAAATAAAGGCGGTCATTTTCCACAGGTGGCTTCGCCAGTGCCACTGCTGGTGGTGGCTTCGCCAGTGCCACTGCTGGTGGAGGCTTCGCCAGTGCCACTGCTGGTGGCTTTCACTTTATGCTCTTAGGTATACATAGCATGCGCCTTCCCAGCAGAAAACGCCTCAAAAAATGAACATGGCACTTCTTTTAACCGCTTCATGGTCTCCAAAACCCTAGAGCAGTTAAAAGAAGTGAAAGAAGAAGGAACACGTGCACAGCAAAGTCAATTTGACATTGCCGCACACCATGTTCATTTTATTTATCGCTGTTATAGCATATTTTCAGGCAGATTCTGGGTGCAATCCACCGGAATCCATGTGCATATACCCCAACAAGTAACAAGTACGGTTACTAATGGCCAAGCATAAAGCTTACCGAATCTCAATGAGACCTGCAAGCAGGTGTCAATGGTCGATGTGGCACTCCACACAGCCCCCATGACTACTTCCCCAGTGTACTAACTACAAGTAATCTTAGGCTTGGATGCACAGTAGAAAACCTCTGGAAAGCGGAGACCAAAATAAAGGAATGGTTGAAAGAAAACAGCCAGTGTACATGAAAAATAACCTAATTTTTCATATTAAAGGTGTTGTCCGCTACTAGGACAACCCCTTTTTTGTGCAAAATGTTCGGCCCCGATAACATAATAATGCCTATACTCACCTCCCGTGCTGGCGCCGTACCGGTGGTGTCGGCACTTGCTCTTGTGCGGTTGTTGTGACACATGACGCTGGCTCCCAATCAGCGCTGGCATCACTGCCCCCGTCTGTGGACAAATCGATCATGAAGAGGAAGTCCAGGCTGCAGCTGATCCCTGGATTCCACTTCATGTTCGATTTATCTGAAGGCAGAGACAGTGACGCCAGCGCCGATTGGGCACCGGCATCACAACACCGCACAAGAGCCCTGGGGTGAGCGAGTGCGCACACTGTAGGAATGGTGTTGGCATGGGAGGCGAGTATAGGCTTTATTATTTTATCAGGGCCAATCGAGGGGGGTATGACAAGAAGTTGTCCAAGCAGTGCAAAACTTCTTTAATGTATTTAATGTGTTCTGACTTTTACCCCTCACCCCACATTCCTGCTTCTACCATATTGACACTGCAGGGAAACTGAACACTAGTTCTCAGGTCTTTGTGGATTACAGCTCTTAGCCTTGTAATAAATAGGCACTGACCACAACAGATGTCCCCCACTACCCTCTTGGCAGTATTCAGTTACCTCCTCCTTTAGTGCATGCTTCTTTTGTTCCAGACAGATTTCTTTTGCTCTCATCAATTGCAATGTCTCTTTAGATACCCCGTACTGAAGTTTCTCCATGCGCTCCACTGCTGTCGTCCAGGATGTTTTTCCAAACTTTTTCTGGTCTGCTCGCATCCGATCAAAAACAGCTTCAAATACAAATATATATATATTTTTTAAAGTGAAGGGAGAAAGAATCAAAACAGTAAGAAACAAATAAGATTTTCTTAGAAATTGTAGCTAAGCATAAGCCACTAATTACGGTGCTGACCATGGAGGCTTTTTCACATGAAAAAAACCATACGAAGTGTAGCCGCCTTTTTAACGACAGAAAGGGAAAAAAAAAAGAAAAGAAAAAAAGCAGATGTAGACATATAGTAACAAAGGCAACTAGCAAAAGACGAGACTAAGCTCATCTTAACTGGTGAACCCATCCATAGTTTATTTTCCCGATTGTGCTTAGCTTAACCCCTTAACGACCGCCGATACGCCTTTTAACGGCGGTAGTTAAGGGTACTTAAACCACAGTGCCGTTAATTAAGTATATAGCGCCCCCCCAAAGTCGGATTTTCTCCGGGGTCTCGGCTACCCCAGAGAACATGATTCGGGTCGGTTTTTACCGACCCCGCTTTTGCGATCGCCGCTAAAAAAAAAGCCGAGATTCTGCTTTATCTTTCTCTCTCCTCTGATGTGATCGCACATCAGAGGAGAAAGAAATAGGGTCCCCGATCCCACTGTACCTCCCGGTGTCCCCAGACCCTACGGCAACCTCCGGTGGGCGCCGCTATCTTGGTTCGGAAAGAAAATGGCGGGCGCATGGGCAGTGTGCATGCCGAATCTGCGAGCCGGCAGATTCATTCATTCAGTGCAGGTACATTTTGATCACTGTGATAAACGCTATCACAGTGATCAAAGTAAAAAAAAATAGTAAATAAACCCCCCCTTTAACACCCCCTTAGTTAGGGAAATATAATAAAATAAAGAAAATATATTTATTTTCATTTTTCCATTAGGGTTAGGGTTATAATTAGGGTTGGAATTAGGGTTACAATTTGGGTTAGGGTTACAATTAGGGTTGGGATTAGGGCTACAATTGAGTGGTTTCCACTATTTAGGCACATCAGGGGGTCTCCAAACACGACATGGCGTTCAAAAAGTCAAATGGTGCTCCCTCCCTTCCGAGCCCTGCAATGCGCCCAAACAGTGGTTTACCCCAACATATGGGGTATTGGCGTACTCAGGACAAATTGCACACCAATTTTGGGGTTCTAATTTCTCCCATGGGAAAATAAAAAATAGCTGGCTAAAAAATAATTTTTGAGGAAAAAAAATATTTTTTATTTTCAAGGCTCTGCGTTTATAAACTTCTGTGAAGCACTTAGAGGTTCAAAGTGCTCACCACACATCTAGGTAAGCTCCTTACGGGGTCTTGTTTCCAAAATGGTGTTACTTGTGGGGGGTTTCTACTGTTTAGGCACATCAAGGGCTCTGCAAACATAACATGACGCCCGCAGAACATTCCATCAAAGTCTGCATTACAAAATGGCGCTCCTTCCCTTCCAAGCTCTCCCATGCGCTTAAACACTGGCTCCCCCACACATATGGGGTATCAGCATACTCAGGAAAAATTGCACAACAACTTTTGTGGTCCAATTTCTCCTGTTACCCTTGGGAAAATACAAAATAGCAGGCTAAAAAAAATCATTTTTGAGGAAAAAAATGTTTTATTTTCACGGCTCTACGTTATAAACTTCTGTGAAGCACTTGGAGGTTCAAAGTGCTCACCACACATCTAGATAAGTTCCTTAAGGTGTCTAGTTTCCAAAATAGGGTCACTTATTGGGGGTTTCCACTGTTTAGGCACATCAGGGGCTCTCCAAACGCGATATGGCGTCCAGCCAATTCTGCGTTGAAAAAGTCAAATGGCGCTCCTTCCCTTGCGACCTTTGCCGTGCGCCCAAAAAGTGGTTTACCCCTACATATGGGGTATCGGCGTATTCAGGAGAAATTGCACAATAAATTTTGTGGCTGATTTTCTCTTTTATCACTTGTGAAAATAAAAAAAATTGGTTCTGAAGTAAATTTTTTGCAAAAAAAAGTTAAATGTTAATTTTTTCCTTCCACATTGCTTCAGTTCCTGTGAAGCAAGTAAAGGGTTAATAAACTTCTTGACTGTGGTTTTGAGCATCTTGAGGGGTGCAGTTTTTAGAACGGTGTCACTTTTGGGTATTTTCTATCATATAGACCCCTCAAAGTTACTTCAAATGTGATATGGTCCCTAAAAAAAAAAAATGGTGTTGTAAAAATGAGAAATCGCTGGTCAACTTTTAACCCTTATAATTTCGTAACAAAAAAAATTTTGTTTACAAAATTGTGCTGATGTAAAGTAGACATGTGGGAAATGTTATTTATTAAGAATTTTGTGTGACATATCTCTCTGATTTAAGGGCATAAAAATTTAAAGTTTGAAAATTGCTAAATTTTCGCCATATTTCCGTTTTTTTCATAAACGCAAGTCATATAAAAAAAAAATTACCACTAACGTGAAGTACAATATGTCACGAAAAAACAATCTCAGAACCAGCGGGATTCGTTAAAGCGTTCCAGAGTTATAACCTCATGAAGTGACAGTGGTCAGAATTGTAAAAATTGGCCCAGTCATTAAGCTGCAAATTGGCTGTCACTAAGGGGTTAAAAGGCATTGTCTCATGCGGACCACCCTTGTCCATACGACCTATTAGGGCATATGAATGCCGCAGAGAAAGAGGGGAAGTGATGTCACCCGCTCAGTACCCATCTTCTGTAAAATAATTAATGGGGTTGTCCAGGTTTGGCACACAAGTCTGCAGACACTTTTCGTGAATCTTCACAGCGCACTTCACAATCTTCAGGATTCTTTTTTTTTTCATTTCATTATATAATTTTGTGGGTTTTGATTTTTATATACTTGTCTTATATTTTGCGTTTTTCTGCATATACAGTGGGTTAGGAAAGTATTCAGACCCGGTTAATTTTTTTACTCTGTTCCATTGCAGCAATTTGGCAAATGCAAAAAAGTTAATTTTTTTCTCAATAATGTACATTCTGCACCCCATCTTCACTGATAAAAACCAGAAATCTAGAAATTTTTGCAAATTTATTAAAAAAGAAAAACTGAAATATCACATGGTCATAAGTATTCAGACCCTTTGCTCAGACACTCATATTTACGTCACATGCTGTCCATTTCCTTGTGATCCTCCTTGAGTTGGTTCTACTCCTTCATTGGAGTCCAGCTGTGTTTAATTAAACTGATAGGACTTGATTTGTAAAGGCACACACCTGTCTATATATGAGACCTCACAGCTCACAGTGCATGTCACACCAAATGAGAATCATGAGGTCAAAAGAACCGGCCAAGGAGCTCGGAGACAGAATTGTGGCAAGGCACAGATCTGGCCAAGGTTACAAAATAATTTCTGCAGTACTCAAGGTTCCTTAGAGCACAGTGGCCTCCATAATTCTTAAATGGAAGAAGTTTGGGACCACCAGAAGTCTTCCTAGACCTGGCCGTCCAGCCAAACTGAGCAATCGTGGGAGAAGAGCCTTGGTGAGAGAGGTAAAGAACTCCAAGATCACTATGGCTGAGCTCCACAGATGCAGTAGGGAGATGGGAGAAAGTTCCACAAAGTCAACTATCAATGCAGCCCTCCACCAGTCGGGCCTTTATGGCAGAGTGGCCCGACGGAAGCCTCTCCTCAGTGCAAGACATATGAAAGCCCGCATAGAGTTTGCTAAAAAAAACACATGAAGGACTCCCAGACTATGAGAAATAAGATTCTCTGGTCTGATGAGACAAAGATAGAACTTTTTGGTGATCATTCTAAGTGGTGTGTGTGGAGAAAACCAGGCACTGCTCATCACATGCCCAATACAATCCCAACAGTGAAATGTGGTGGTGGCAGCATCATGCTATGGGGGTGTTTTGACTGGTTGCAATTGAAGTAAACATGAATGCGGCCAAGTACAGAGATATCCTGGATGAAATCCTGTTCCAGAGTGCTGTGGACCTCAGACTTGGCTGTTATGATTCGGTAGTCGAGGAGGACGGTAGCAAAAATAGACTAGGCAACCAGACACCCAGAGAGGTTGGTAACTTAGCGGATTGCAGACACCTAAACTGACAGCACAACTAGAATTAGCCGTGGGACGTACCTATGGAGCCCTAGACACCTCGACACAGCCGAAGAGTTAACGAAGCCTAAAGAGAGAAAAGGGGAAAGCTAAACTGCCCCGGAGTAGAGCCCCAAAGGAATAGGTAGCCCCCAAACATATATTGGCGGTGAGACAAGATGAAATACAAACGCAGGCAGAAAATAGAGCAAGCAAATGCTGGGGCCCAATCTGTCTAGATAGAACAGGACAGGAAAGAATACTGTCTGCAATCCAGCAAAAACCCTAAGAAAAATTTCAACACATCTGATATGCAAAAACACTGAGACCACACGATCACTCCCCCGCTAGATCAGAACTCTGGTGTGAACTGGTAGCAAATCAGCAGATACAGAATAACAGGGAACTGAAAATACATAAACTGTGGCATATGAGAAGCAGAGTCCAGCACAGGCCCCCGCAGGGAACCTGGCTGTATTAACTCCAGAAAGGCAGAAAACTGAGATAAGCAAAGGAAAACAAATGCCACAGAAATAAACAGCAAAATAACTTATCTGAAAGTTGCAGGACACAGCAGGAAGCAAGCAGACTTCCAAAAGGGCTCAGGAAGAAACTAATCACCGGCAAGAACCATGGGAAGGCTGCTCACTTAAATCTCCCCAGTCAGCAATACCAGATTGCCAATCATCGCCCTCAGGTGATAGACTTCTGTTAGCCAAAGCAGCTTCATTACCATCAGCAACCACCAGGGGGAGCCCAAACTCAGATTGAAAGTGTTCACAACACTTAAGGGTATGCCACACTGAACAACATCGCTAACGGGATCGCTAAAAAAAGTCACTATTTAGCGATCCCGTTAGCGATGTTGTTCTGTGCGGCATCTGCCAGCGACGAGCTTCCTGCTGTGATCTCGCTCGTCGCTGGAATCGTTCCGGACCCTATTTTATCGTCGGCGCTCCCGCTGGGTAAGTATAATCGCTAAGTGTAGCACCTTTTCTTAGCGATTTAGCGGTACTTTTGTACCGCTAAAGTCGTTAAGGAGATCGCTAACCGCGATAGCGTCCTTAACGACATCGCTAAGTTAGGTAGCTACTAGCGATATAAAAACAATCCCGCTAGCGATCTCATTAGTATGCGACGCTAACGAGATCGCTAGCGGGATTGTGCAGTGTGGCAGTACCTTTAGCCAAAGGTTCACCTTCCAACAAGACAATAACCCAAGCATACAGCTAAAATAACAAAGGAGTGGCTTCAGAACAACTCTGTGACCATTCTTGACTGGCCCAGCCAGAGCCCTGACCCAAACCCAATTGAGCATCTCTGGAGAGACCTGACAATGGCTGTCCACTAACGTTCACCATCCAACCTGATGGAACTGGAGAGGATCTGCAAGGAAGAATGGCAGAGGATCCCCAAATCCAGGTGTGAAAAACTTGTTGCATTATTCCCAAGAAGACTCAAGGCTGAGCAAAGTGTCTGAATACTTATGACCATGTGATATTTCAGTTTTTCTTTTTTAATAAATTTGCAAAAATTTCTACATTTGTTTTTTTCAGTAAAGATGGGGTGCAGAGTGTATGTTAATGAGAAAAAAAATGAACTTTTTTGCATTTACCAAATGGCTGCAATGAAACAGAGTGAAACATTTAAAGGGGTCTGAATACTTTCCGAACCCACTGTACCTCATTGTTATTTTTGTCAAAGTTTCCTGTGACATCACTCCTGTGCCCAACAAACAGGATGCAGTGGATGGTGCTCGTGTGCTCCACCGTAGAACCTTTGTTCCGTGGTGGGGCGCATGATCACCATCCACTGCACCATTGCTGCCAGTCACTTACAGCTACTCTTGTTCGCAGTTTTGGCTTCCATATCATTGCACAATATGCGCGGTTTATTGAGGGACGCTCAATTCTTGCTATTCCTGCCTATATCTCCCAGGCAATGCTTACTTTAGAATAGGAAGAACCCTCCCTCATAGACACGTCTTTTCCGGACTTGCGTTCCACTGTGGCACGCATGTTATTTCTTGCCTGGACTCCAATTCTCTGAATGTCTCAAACGTCACTTCCGGTGGTGTGGTCCACCATGACACGCACCCCTTCTATGATGATGTAATTTATACATCATTTCCATCAGTGTGGTCCACTTTGACATGTGCACCTATGAAGATGTAATTTATATGTCATCTCCGGCAGAGCGGTCCACCGTGACACGCACACCTTCTATGATAACGTCATTTATACATAATTTCCGGCAGTGCGGTCCACTGTGACATGCACACCTATGATGTCATTTATACGTCATTTCAGGCAGTGCGATCCACCGTGACACGCACCCCCTTCTATGATGAGGTTATTTATACGTCATTTCCGGCAGTGCGGTCCACTGTGACATGCACACCTATGATGTCATTTATACGTCATTTCAGGCAGTGCGATCCACCGTGACACGCACCCCCTTCTATGATGAGGTTATTTATACGTCATTTCCGGCAGTGCGGTCCACTGTGACACGCACACCTATGATGTCATTTATACGTCATTTCAGGCAGTGCGGTCCACCGTGACACGCACCCCTTCTATGATGAGGTCATTTATACGTCATTTCCGGCAGTGGGTCCACCGTGACACGCACACCTATGATGTCATTTATACGTCATTTCAGGCAGTGCGGTCCACCGTGACAGGCACCCCTTCTATGATGAGGTCATTTATACGTCATTTCTGGCAGTGGGGTCCACTGTGACACGCACACCTATGATGCCATTTATACGTCATTTCAGGCAGTGCGGTCCACCGTGACAGGCACCCTTCTATGATGAGGTCATTTATACGTCATTTCTGGCAGTGGGGTCCACTGTGACACGCACACCTATGATGTCATTTATACGTCATTTCAGGCAGTGCGGTCCACCGTGACACGCACCCCCTTCTATGATGAGGTAATTTATACATCATTTCCGGCAGTGCGGTCCACTGTGACACGCACACCTATGATGTCATTTATACGTCATTTCAGGCAGTGCGGTCCACCGTGACAGGCACCCCTTCTATGATGAGGTCATTTATACGTCATTTCTGGCAGTGGGGTCCACTGTGACACGCACACCTATGATGTCATTTATACGTCATTTCAGGCAGTGCGGTCCACCGTGACAGGCACCCCTTCTATGAGGTAATTTATACGTAATTTCTGGCAGTGGGGTCCACTGTGACACGCACACCTATGATGTCATTTATACGTCATTTCAGGCAGTGCGGTCCACCGTGACACGCACCCCTTCTATGATGAGGTCATTTATACGTCATTTCCGACAGTGCGGTCCACCGTGACACGCACACCTATGATGTCATTTATACGTCATTTCAGGCAGTGCGGTCCACCGTGACACGCACCCCCTTCTATGATGAGGTCATTTATACGTCATTTCCGGCAGTGCGGTCCACCGTGACACGCACACCTATGATGTCATTTATACGTCATTTCAGGCAGTGCGGTCCACCGTGACCAGGGTGGATAAAAATCATGATTTTTTTTAAAAAAAAAATCAAAAAAATCGGATTTTTTTGATTTAAATCGGATTTTTTTGATTTAAATAGGATTTTTTAATCAAGTTGTACACAAGCAAAACTTTGTCTTTTTGCAAATCAAATTATTTTACACAAATAAAAATATTAAAACAGTTGATGATTATGAAACCTAATAATTTTTATTTGCACTATTAAACAATCAGAATTGAACTACAGAGAGTAAGTACTTTTTAACAATAGCCTATCTCTAACGTTTGAAGTAAGCAAACATCTTCAGTGAATACATCAGTCCTTTAAGCCTACTGTTTATTTAGGACTTTTAATAGGAAAACTAGTTGTCCTGCTTTAGCAGTTCCTAAGCGGTTTTGGACTGTTGTGTGCACAAAACCAAATGAAGAAAACAATCTCTCTACTCCTGCCGATGAAGCCGATGCAGTCAGTAGCTGAGTAGCTACATTTATTATCTTCGCTGGAAGAACAAGTGATTGCGACTTCCACCAGTCCAGTGGTTTTAGTTCATTAACGACGTTATCTGCAAACATGTATTTTTGAAATGGTGCAGATTCACACTTCAATTTCAGCACAGTTGCCACAATGTCATGGTTAGTATTGGCGAGCCACTCCATTGCAGAGTTGATTTCCGCCTCAGATAGTTTTTTCCCTCTGTAGATGGGATGCAAGATATTGGCTAAATAGTGTTCTTCTTTTAATGCTTGGTCCTTGCGGTGGTGTATTGCAACCTTTACATTGCTTGAGAGGTTCAAGCGATCTAGCGAACCTTCTAAATCTTTCCAAACTTCTGTGGCATCAGCTATGGTTGCAGTATCTTT
>JARQOD010000001.1:925352618-925401183 GCA_033576555.1 Oophaga sylvatica | reverse complement strand
CCATCTTTTCCCGCTCAGCTTCCATTTGGCTGAGCTTTTCCTTAAGGCGCATCTCCACCTTCTGGAGAGTATCACAGGACATCTGTAGCTCCTTCACCTGAGCTTCCAGACCTAGGGTCTTTCTGCGCAGATCACCATTTTCATCACGGGTTCCTGCAGAGTGGTCTCAACCACCTGGCACATTTGCTCTGCATCCATCTTCTCCTCTTCTAGTTTTTCGTTGACCCTGAGGAGATCCACATAATCTCTCTTCATCTGTTGCAGTTCCCTACTGTGTTCACCACACTCCTTCTTGGAGTCACACAGCTCCTGGTTGAGCTGTTCGCGCAATCGTTCTAGGATTTGTTCACTTCCAGAAACTCCATCCTGCAGCGCCTCCTTCTCACGCTTCAACTGCAAAACCTCTTCCTTGATTTTGCGGCGGTTCTCTTTAATGGCGTGGAACATCTCTTTCCACAGGGTAACTTCCTCGTTGCTTCCTTTTAGATCTCGCTGGTCTGAGGACACGTCCTCCAGGTTTTCACATAATTGCAGCATGTCACTCTGATACTGCAGCCGAATAGGTTCCAGCTCTTGGCCATGACTGGCCCCCTCCTTTTTTACCTCTAAAGGAGAATCCACACTTGAAGCATAGGCAGACAGTACTACATTCTCTTAATTTTCATTTTCAGCGAGTACTACCGGAACAACCTTTTTGTGGCCCTTGCGCCGTCTACGACGAGAGGAGGACTCTCTTCCCTCGTCTAGCCTCTCCTGACTGAACTCACTTTTTACTTTCATAGTGTCCCAGTCAGCTACGGGGTCTGTGTCACTCCCCATGGTGTTGTGGACTAACAGGTCACCTCCCACTTTGACGTCACCCCCTTCTACTGGAGCTACCCCGTTATCAACGGTCACATTGTCATTTTTAGGAGGTACCAACCCACCACCAGTAGCAATTTTCAGTTTTCCACACTCTACACTCTTGTGAAAATCCGCCCCTTTTTTAGACGCCGCCCCCTTTTTAACAACCACACCGGCAGGGTAATTTTTACACAAAAAATCAGCAGTAGTCTTAGGACTCAGTTCACAACATCTCTTACCACCTCCCCGGGCATTCTGTGACAACACTGGCACCCCCGGAGAGTCCGTAGAATGGTCCACTGCCGCCATTCCATACGGTGCCCACAGCTCCCGCACCATGTCCAGTTGCATGTCCAGTAGACATTTCTCAAATATGCGGTCCGACTTGTCAGTCCCATTCGCTGCTCCGTTCACAGCCATCGCGGAGCACTGTTCACACCAGAACTTCACCGCTTTCCCTTGAAAAAATCTTCGTGGCCCCGCCGAGCCACAGCAAAACTGGATTTGAGTGCGACGACAATCTTCACAACCCCGCCGAGTTGCAGCTGAAAACCGGATTTGAGTGCGACGACAATCTTCGTAACCCCCACCGAGTCACAGCAAGATGCCTTCGTGACCCCACTGAGTCACAGCAAGATGCTTGTATCCACACTCGTCGTCCATGCTGTCAGACTTCTCTGTCTCAACAACGGCAGTCTTCACTCAAGACATACACACTCCACAGCCTTTTCCACAGAAAATTCAGCCTTGCTGTGCAGACACTTTTTTTTTTTTTCTTTGCAAAGTCTATTAGGGCTACTGTCTCTTTAAGACTGCTCCAATCAGACGTTTCTCTTTGCTGACACACTTTTTTTTTCTCTGCTGCTATTTCAACAGACTTCACCTTTATTGCTGTCTCTAAGCCACTGTGCTGCATGCACCCTCCAGCACTAACTGTATCAGCCACTGCGCTGCCCCAGCATTCTCCGCCAATTGTGACATTTCCAGGGGATATAGCTCTAGAATCGCTGTCTGGGTAGACAGAATGGCATGAAAACAGTTCATTAAGACAGCAGTTCTGGTGTAAAACTGGCCGCAACCAGCTTTATTAAAGTCCACAGCAAACAGATAAAAATAAAGCATAAACAGAAAACCTAGGCTTGTCTAGCCACTAATTACACATAGATAGATTTCCCTGTCTCTCCGGGTCCAGACTCTACCAGTCTGTGCCCAAAACAACACATATGATATGTTACCAGTATGGAGTTTCCCAAATACTCCTCCTTGTGTCTGAAGGCCCCTTCAGCGTCCAGACTTGAGAGAGATCCACTCCTATTCAGCCGCTATACGCACGGATTCTCACTGAGACTACTCCTGTGTCCGGGGTACTTCCTGCACCCAGACTGAGATAGTTCACACTCCTGGAGACGCTTCTTGTGCCGGGACACCTTCCTGTGTCCAGACTGAGCGTGCTCCCACTCCTGGAGACTGCTTCTTGTGCCGGGACCCCTTCCTGTGTCCAGGCTAAGCTAGCTCCCTTGTCTGTATTCCCAGACACCTACTTCTGGTTTCCTAATTATCACCTGAGTGGCCACAGGTTTGAGCTGCAAGCGTGTACTTGAATGGATGGTGTAATGACCTTTCTCACCACTAGTTTTACAAAGGCACACATTTCCCTTATACAAGTCAGCAAAGTACCTGTGAAATGTACACCCCATTCAATACATACGCTCTCACTGTCTCACAATATATATATTTATATAAATATGTGAGTGGGATATATAATCAATGCTTTTGTGAGTGTAGTTAACTGTACATTTTTTTTTAATAAATAAATTACTTTGGGGAAAAAAAAAAAAGTAGTGGGATCCCCCATGTCCTTTGAAAACCCAGCAATTCATCTGCCGCGTACAGTTAAATTCACAGCGTTACCTGACAGCATAGATATAACACAAAGAATAGATATAAAGATGTCAGTCATATATTAGTACAGTGCTTGTGTAGCTTACTGTACATGCATTTTATTCCTGAATTGTCTGAAAAAAATGGCGTGGGATCCCCCTAAATTTTATTAACCAGCAGAGGTAAAATGGACAGCTGGAGGCAGATGTTTATAGCCTGTGTAGGGGATAATACCCATGGAGCTTCCCAGGCTTTTAATATCTGCTCACAGCTGTATACTTAGCCTTTCCTGGTTCTTGAAATGGGGATCCCCTCAGAAAATGACAGAGGGTCCCCCTGTATTTAACAACCAGCAAAGGCTAGGCAGACAGCTGTGGGCTGATATTAATAGCCTAGGAAGGGGTCATGGATATTGGCCCCCAGGCTAAAAACATCAGCTCAGTCGCCTCAGAAATGGCGCATTCATAAGATGCGCCAAATCTATAATTTAGTCTCCCTCTTCCCACTTACCCTGGTGTAATGGCAAGTGGGGTGATAGTTGGGGGGGGTTGATGTCACCTTTGTATTGTCAGGTGACATCAAGCCCAGAGGTTAGTAATAGTGAGGCTTCTTCTGTAAGGAAAAATTGGACATGTGAATGGCCCCAAAGAATATAATTGGTCCAAGTGTGAGCCAATGTTTTGTCACATTGCACTTGACGTGAAAATACGGTCATGTGCACGAGCTCTTAGGCCAAGTTCCAACGAGTTTTTTATGCTGCATATTTTAGAAAAAATGCAAATAGCATATTTTACATAATGGGTGTAGAAATGGTACAGAAAATCTGCAACATCGAAAACTCACGAAAAGCTCATCGTGGGAACGTAGTCTTAGGCTATGTGCACACGTTGCGGTTTCTTAGCGGTTAAGCCGCGAAACCGCGGCAAAACCGCTTGCACAATACAACTCATTATGACCTATGAGATTCCGCAATGCTGTGCACATGCTGCGGGTTTTTCCGCGGCGGAATCGCATCGCGGGAGAATCCGCAGCATGCTCATTCTTTTTTGCGGAACCGCGGCGATTCCGCCGCCATAGGAATGCATTGAACCAATTACTTTCCGCATGTGGCTGTGCCCACCATGCGGAAAGTAAGCGGTTCATGTGCGGATGGTACCCAGGGTCTGGAGGAGAGGAAGACTCTCCTCCAAGCCCTGGGTACCATATCCATGTAAAAACAATAATTAAAATAATAAATAATGATATTCTCACCTTCCGGCGGCCCCCGCAGCTTTCCCGCCTTCAGCGACGCTCCCGGCAATCGCGTTCCCAGTGATGCTTTGCGAGATTACCCAGATGACGTAGCGGTCTCGCGAGATGCTACGTCATCGGCATGATTGTCGCAAAGGACTCTTGCGGAATTGCCAGGAATTCCGCGGCAATTCCGCACCTCCCTGCCGCGGGAAATCCGATATTAGTTATGTATTCCTCTAAACACTAGGTTTTGCAAGCGAATTAGCTTGAATGCTGGTTTTACTAAGCGATCTGACAGGGTGGTCACAGAGTAAACAAGTGTGTAAGGTAAAATATAAAAAAATATAATATACGTGTATTCTCACCTTCGGCGCCCCGCACTCTCACGACCCCAATCGCGTCCTGATGCTTTGCGATTACCAGTGACTGCGTGCGAGATGCACGTACGATTGGCAAGGACTTGGAACGGAATTGGAGGGCGAGGAAGCTGCGGCCGAGTGGATATTATTTATTTTTTTTATATTTTTACTTAGATCTTTTTATATGATCGACATAGCGCTCATATAAATGGCCAGATCAAACACTTGTTTGACTCGTGTGACACCCGTCAGATCGCTTGTAAAACGCTAGCATTCTGCAAGCTAATTCCGCTTGCAAAACGCTAGTGTTTAGCGGGAATACACATACCTATCATATGCGGATTTCCCGCGGCAGGGAGGTGCGGAATTGCCGCGGAAATTTCCATGGCAATTCCGCAACGTGTGCACATAGCCTTAGAGTAGGGTCACAAAAGTGTTTTCTCTACACAAGAAAAACAGTCCAATTACTCTCATCAGTTTGTTCTTACGAGTCCGGTCTGATTTTTTCACGGACCCATAGACTTGCATTGCCAATTTTGATACTTGGATGACAATTAGACATATCTCCGCTTTATTCCTCTGACTATTTAGTCCGAGGAAAAAAAAAAATCGGACAAGTGTACCGCCCCATATAATAACACAGAAAAACCACAGATCAAACTCATCCGAGAAAATCAGTAGTGTGCGCGAGCCCTTAATGAATGAAGCAGAGATGCACAGGTTCTTGTGATTGCTGAGAAGACCAGGGATCGGTAAGTTATCCACTATAGATTACCTAAAAACTTGGTAAAACCCCTTGAAGACTGCTCCTGGCAGGATGATTGATGTGGATGCCTCCTTTAGCGTCATCCACAGGATACAGAAAACCTGGCGTGTGCACAGAAGTGTTTGGCCTTCTGTGGGACCCCATGACCTGGAAGAGAGCTAAGTGATCCGCATACTAAAGTCTTGGTACACCCATTGTTCACACAACGCTACATGACACACTTGTTAGACAGCCACAACACATGCAGGGACATGCAGCAGCAGGGACTGGAACATAATATTCGAGCATGCCGAAGTCGCTCAGTTAGCACCCGAGCATGCTCAGATAACACCTTATCAGTTGCCGTTCACTCATCACTAATTATTATGTAAAAACTCCTTGCTGTTTATCTGTTCAGACTTTTCAGCATCTTTTAATCGCTTCAGGCTTCCAAAAGAAGAGACCTGACCCTTGTACAGGCGTCTTCCGCTCTGAAGACGTTTTCTTCATTGCTGAAGGAAGGTAAAAAAAAAAAAAAAATCCGGAGACCATTAGTACAAAAGGCGGCCCCAAAAACACTGGCCAAAAAAAATGCTAAAAAAAAAAAAAAAAAAAACACCGAAAAACCCATCTGGAGATGACAAAAATGAACACTAAAAAAGAAAACTCAAGGGAAAAAAATCGCAGCCGTTTCCAATTGAAAAACTTGTTTTCTGTCCAACTGTAAAAGTGAAAAACAAAACTAGAGGAGCAGCGATGGCGCAGTGAGGGGGCAGTGGGGAAGTGCAGCGAGGGGGCGGTGGGGAAGTGCAGCGAGGTGGCGGCGGGGAAGTGCAGCGAGGGGGGCGGCGGGGAAGTGTCAGCGAGGTGGCGGCGGGGAAGTGCAGCGAGGGGCGGCGGGGAAGTGCAGCGAGGGGGCGGCGGGAAAGTGCAGCGAGGTGGCGGCGGGGAAGTGCAGCGAGGGGGCGGCGTGGAAGTGCAGCGAGGGGGCGGCGGGAAAGTGCAGCGAGGTGGCGGCGGGGAAGTGCGAGGTGGCGGCGGGGAAGTGCAGCGAGGGGGCGCCGGGAAAGTGCAGCGAGGGGGCGGCGGGGAAGTGCGAGGGGGCGGCGGGGAAGTGCAGCGAGGGGGCGGCGTGGAAGTGCAGCGAGGGGGCGGTGGGAAAGTGCAGCGAGGGGGCGGCGGGGAAGTGCGAGGGGGCGGCGGGGGAAGTGCAGCGAGGGGGCGGTGTGGAAGTGCAGCGAGGGGGCGGCGGGGAAGTGCAGCGAGGTGGCGGCGGGGAAGTGCAGTGAGGGGGCGGCGGGGAAGTGCAGCGAGGGGGCGGTGGGGAAGTGCAGCGAGGGGGCGCTGGGGAACTTGCAATACAAGGACGTTCATTAGAAAATGGCAATAAGTAGATGGGGATTTAGGAGGGAAATAACTTTGGACTTCGGAGCACCCCTTTAAGATCAGGTCACAAACAGCGCGGGAAGCAGTCGGTGAATCACGGATGAAAATCGGTCATGCAGGTCAATGGGTTGGTGACAAAATCGGACAGCACTTGGACTCCACATACAGAAACACTGATGACACTCTGATCCAAATAATCAGCCTGTTCTGCTCACACGTTTGAACGAGGCCTTAGTCACTGCGTTACCTCACTGTATCCATGCTTCTCATATACCAGTGATGAGCACAGGGATAAAGCAGAGGCCATGGAAGGAGATATGATGACTCCACCAAATAACGGTGCAGACAACCCACCCGGCTGATCACAGAGAGCAATAGCCTGCACGGGTAGTCACCGCTCCGCGCAGCAGTGAGCGGGGAGGTGCTAGTTTAGTCACGTGACCAGCAGGCGCCCTCCGTGAGCATGCGCGGCAGGACACGGGACACGTGCGCATGTTTACGTTCCTTCTTCGCAGGTCGTGACGTCAACACCGGCCTGACAGCTTTTTGTTGTCTCCATAGTCCTGAGAAGGGGAGGTCGCTGAGGGGAGAGAGGAGGAGGCAGCGGCGACAACAACGAGCGGTCCGGTTTGGGGGAGACTACGTGATGCGGTTGACAGGCGAGGAGGTCATGCCGGAGACAAGACTGGCGACGGCGGAAGAAGAACGGGGCCGCTGCCCGGTGACTGTTAGCAAGGCGCCTAGTCACATGACCGGCGGCCGCTCATAATAACAACAATAGGGGCACAAGTGTAGAGAGATCCGGCTGCAGACACTCGCAGGGATCCATCCGCCGCAGCGCCGCGCACGTATACAGCCGGTCGGCGGCGGTGAGGGCCGGAGATGTCGTCGTTCGCTCTGGAGGACACGCTGGAGGCGGACTGGGTGGCCGTGAGGCCCAATGTGTTCGAGGAGAAGGAGCGACACAAGTTCGTGTTCATCGTGGCCTGGAATGAAGTAGAAGGCAGGTTCGCCATCACCTGTCACAACCGGACTGCGCAGCGGCAGCGGAGCGCGGACAAAGGCGGCAGCCGCAGCCCCTGCAGAAGGGACGAGCCGGAGGGCAGCCCGGGCAGAAGGGACACAACCCCGGGAGGGAGCCCGGCCCGGGAGCAGGAGGACGAGGACTGCAGCTGGGCCGGACTCTTCTCCTTCCAGGACCTGCGGGCCGTGCACCAGCAGCTGTGCTCCGTCAGCGCCGACCTGGAGCCCTGCCTGCCCGCCTTCCCCGAGGAGCCGTCCGGCATGTGGTCCGTGCTGTTCGGGCCCCCGAGCTGAGCGAGGAGCTGGTGGAGGAGCTGTGCGGCCGCCTGCAGCTCTACCTGGGCCACGGCCTGGACACCTGCGGCTGGAAGATCCTGTCCCAGGTGCTGTTCACGGAGAGTGACGACCCGGAGGAGTACTACGAGAGCCTGAGCGAGCTGCGGCACAAGGGCTACGAGGACGCGCTGCACCGGGCCCGGCGGAGGCTGCACGAGGTATGCGGTCACCATGGAAACCGGGCAGCTGCCACAGCGGGTCGGGTGTTGTGTGAGGGCAGAGCTGCTGCTACAGGGGGAGCAGAAAAGGGGGCTGCGAGGAGGTGGTCAGGTCTGCTGCTACAGGGGGAGAGGAGGGCAGTTCTGCTGCTACAGTGGGGAGTAGAATAAGGGGCTGCGAGGAGGTGGTCAGGTCTGCTGCTACAGGGGGAGAGGAGGGCAGTTCTGCTGCTACAGTGGGGAGTAGAATAAGGGGCTGCGAGGAGGTGGTCATGTCTGCTGCTACAGGGGGAGCAGGAGAAGGGGCTGCCAGAGGGGGCGAGGAGGTCAGGTCTGCTGCTACAGGGGGAGCAGGAGAAGGGGCTGCCAGAGGGGGCGAGGAGGAGGTCAGGTCTGCTGCTACAGGGGGTGAGGAGGATAAGGGGCTGCCAGAGGGCGAGGAGGTGGTCATGTCTGCTGCTACAGGGGGTGAGGAGGATAAGGGGCTGCCAGAGGGCAAGGAGGAGGTCAGGTCTGCTGCTACAGGGGGTGAGGAGGATAAGGGGCTGCCAGAGGGCGAGGAGGAGGTCAGGTCTGCTGCTTCAAGGGGTGAGGAGGATAAGGGGCTGCCAGAGGGCGAGGAGGAGGTCAGGTCTGCTGCTACAGGGGGGTGAGGAGGATAAGGGGCTGCCAGAGGGCAAGGAGGAGGTCAGGTCTGCTGCTACAGGGGGTGAGGAGGATAAGGGGCTGCCAGAGGGCGAGGAGGAGGTCAGGTCTGCTGCTTCAAGGGGTGAGGAGGATAAGGGGCTGCCAGAGGGCGAGGAGGAGGTCAGGTCTGCTGCTGCAGGGGGTGAGGAGGATAAGGGGCTGCCAGAAGGCAAGGAGGAGTTCAGGTCTGCTGCTACAGGGGGTGAGGAGGATAAGGGGCTGCCAGAGGGCGAGGAGGAGGTCAGGTCTGCTGCTGCAGGGGTGAGGAGGATAAGGGGCTGCCAGAAGGCAAGGAGGAGGTCAGGTCTGCTGCTACAGGGGGTGAGGAGGATAAGGGGCTGCCAGAGGGCGAGGAGGTGGTCATGTCTGCTGCAACAGGGGGAGCAAGATAAGGGACTGCCTGATAGCGAGGAGGAGGTCAGGTCTGCTGCTACAGGGGGAGCAGGATAAGGGGCGGCCTGAGAGTGAGGAGGAGGTCATGTCTGCTGCTACGGGGGAGCAGGGTAAGGGGCTGCCAGAGGGCGAGGAGGAGGTCAGGTCTGCTACGGTGGGAGCAGGATAAGGGGCTGCCAGAGGGCGAGGAGGACGTCAGGTCTGCTGCTACGGGGGAGCAGGATAAGGGGCTGCCAGAGGGCGAGGAGGTGGTCATGTCTGCTGCTACGGGGGAAGCAGGATAAGGGGCTGCCAGAGGGCGAGGAGGAGGTCAGGTCTGCTGCTACGGGGGGAGCAGGATAAGGGGCTGCCAGAGGGCGAGTAGGTGGTCATGTCTGCTGCTACGGGGGGAGCAGGATAAGGGGCTGCCAGAGGGCGAGGAGCTGGTCATGTCTGCTGCTACAGGGGGAGCAGGATAAGGGGCTGCCAGAGGGCGAGGAGGAGGTCAAGTCTGCTGCTACGTGGGGAGCAGGATAAGGGGCTGCCAGAGGGCGAGGAGGAGGTCAGGTCTGCTGCCACAGCGAGCAGGATAAAGTGCTGCCAGGGGTGAAAAAGGGCAGATCTGCTGCTACAGGGGGAGCAGGATAAGGGGCTGCCAGGGGCGAGGAGGAGGGCAGATCTGCTACTACAGGGGGAGCAGGATAAGGGGGTGAAGAGGGCAGATCTGCTGCTACAGGGGGAGCAGGATAAGGGGCTGCCAGGGGGGAGGAGGACAGATCTGCTGCTACAGGGGGAGCAGGATAAGGGGCTGCCAGTGGGCGAGGAGGGCAGACCTACTGCTACAGGGGGAACAGGATAAGAAGCTGCCAGTGGGTGAGGAGGAGGTCAGGTCTGCTGCTACAGGGGGAGCAGGATAAGGGGCTGTCAGGGGGCGAGGAGGGCAGATCTGTTCCTACAGTGGGGAGCAGGGTAAGTGGCTGGCAGGTAATAGGGACGCTTATTCCATTGAGTATGAGTGGCAGGCAGATAGTACCTTTTTCTAAGCGAGGAGGCTAAAGAAATGTCCACACACAATTTACATAGTTGTCCTAAGGGAAATGTGTACAGGCAAATCTTTACCAAACATTGTGGAAATCTGTATACACAGCAACCCCATGCTGTCCCAGTGGCACCTCTTCCTTACCCACCAGCTGTTACTGTATCCAGGTCTTCAGTTATGTGCTGATGAGTTGTCCAGAGTGAAACCTTCCCCAGGGAACTGGATTTGTTAAAAAAAAAAAAATAAACTCATTATTACTCACCTACTGGCAGCCACCTGGATCCATCAGGCTGTTCCTTAACTTATGCCTGCTCGTGAAGTGGAGACCTCACCATTCCACCAGCCGCTGCCGCGTTCAGGTGACTTTGAACAGCGCATTGTCAGTAAAACATCTGATGCGCTGCTAAAATGTGCACAAAACCTACAAGCTTTTGACTATCTGAATTAGGCTTAAGGTGATAGTGTAAAGAATAAAGAGGGCCATGGCAATCAGATATTCCGCAAAAACTTGGCACTCCGATGGATGCAAACTGTTTACACTTTAATGGTAGTGAAGTATTACAGTAGAACTACAGGTGTTTGGGTCAATAAAGACCTTCATCAGTGTACAGACTGCTTATGAGAATGGGGAGAAGAGAGGGACAGTTTCCAGCAGCATGTGTCCTCGAAGATCTCGATATGTAGAGGAAAGTGGCGACGGCGTGAACACGGTAACAACCTTTGTATCCATTGCACCACAGAACCAGTGGTGGATACGGTGTTTATGCTGTCACCACTTTCCTCTACATATTGAGATCTTCAAGGACACATGCTGCTGGATATTGTCCCTCTCTTCTCCCAAGTCTCATAAGCAGTCTGTACACTGATGAAGGTCTTTATTGCCTGAAACATCTGTAGTTCTACTGTAATACTTCACCGCCATTACAGTGTAAATAGTTTGCATCCATCGGAGTGCCAAGTTTTTGCTGAATACTTCTACGGTTTAGGACCCTACCTGATCACCTATAACAGGAGTGCCGCTTTTTTTCCATTTAATGTTGATTAGATATGGCCTGCTTTATTTACATGAAGAGACCTCCACTTGCAGGTTTGGCTGACTGTCCTCTGTGTGACCACCTTAAGTTACATACGAGCGTTGACAGTAAGCAGGAGTGTCAGGGGTTCTGTCAAGAAAGCTAGCCTTCAGTGCTGCCGGGATTGACATTGGTGTGAGTAGCATCGCGGTCGGGCTAAGTGGTCGATAGACTTCAGTAGGAAAACTTTGAACATGTTTGTGCTTTTGGCCGTTTTTTGGTCATGAAAAAATTCTTTTCCATGCTAGAAGATAGTAATGCTAAACGTAATGGTTTATTTCTCAATTGCAGAAATTTTCAACGTTTTGGCCCTGTAAGGCATTTTGCAAGTATTATATGCATGATGATAACAGAACAGAAAACAAGGAGTATTTCAACATAAGGAATAAAAAGAAATGAACAGCAAAACATAAAAAAAATCAATATTTCAAAACCAGTATATGTAATCAGTTTTGCAATAGGATCAAAAAGATCAACATATCCCCAAAATAAATATATATGTGGGCATATCACAAATCGATAAGGAGGGTAGGTAACCAGTTCAGACTGTCAACCATACATAATGAGATGCCTCCAAAAAGACGAAATATGTCAATATGATATAGTGAGAAGATGCCAAATAGAAGAAATAAGAAATGAAATAGAAGTATCCAGTGGAGGTAATTTATAAAATCCCAAGAAAAATGGCGAGATGGCACAAGCAGACAATACACGTGAGGAAGGTATGATAGTCTGCAGAATAAAGGGGATATAAAGACAAGGTGAGTACAAAAGAGTAAGGAGGCAGGCATAACATCCCGTGAGTGGCAGTGAGCTGGTACCTGTACGGGGATTGTCTGAAGGACTACTGGGGCGTTGTGGAACTCATCTCGCTGAGGTAGAAAGGCTGGTGTCATATATGATGAAAGGGAGGAACTAGGACGTGCGTCATATGAACTCAATGGAAGGATTTGGGTTCACCGTAGTGATCTGTACATGTGCACCGAGCGAGATGGCGAAGAGAGCCGAGGGAGGGTAGATCACTGCGGAGGAGATGAGAATAGCAGGAACATTATAACACCAAGGAAGAGACGAGAACTGCAGAGACATAGGAATAACAGAGGAAAGGGCAATAAAAGTAAGATATATATGGGGCAAGAGAAGAAATGTAGGAAAAGAGAAAGAAATGAAGAGTAAACAAAACAGGGAGTAAATAAAGAAATGGTGGAGAGAAAGTGAATAGAAAACGGGGAAAAGAGGTTGGAACATAAAAAAATGGAAGAAAGAATAGAATAAGAGAGAAAAAAGGGGATATAAAGAAAAGAAATGGAGAAGCAGACAATCGTGCCATGAAGTGTATGTAAAGTCACTGTGATAACCACTATTGGATCTGAAGATTAAAAGGAATTAAATATAGAACATAGACAAAAGAAAGAGAAAAGAAGCAAAATGTCATATTGAAAAGGGACAAACTAGAATACATAAAGCCTCAATATTCTCTGATACTGTGACTTCAGAGGACATTTTTTGTTGTTCTGTTTCTGACAACTAAGCTGTAAAAGGCAATTACAATCGGTTGGTTTGGTGGACAATTCTGTAGCAAGTGAGCTGTCTTCCCCAAGTGTAACGAGAGTGTGCAGGAAATTAATGACCTGTTTATTGCGATGTATGGTAAATGTAACCTTGTGAATAAGTGAGTTAATGTATAGAAAAAAATGTTTAAGAGTTTGGCCAGTTTTGCGCACAGTAGTTTTGAAAAACATCACTTCAGTTTTTGATGCTAAAGCCAGAAGTGGATCCAAAAGTAATGGGCAATATACAGGAAGGGGTTGTCATTCTCCTTCCTGCTGGATGAACGTCGTTTTTTTTTTTTGTTTGTTTTTTTAAAAACACCCCAAATTTCTCTGTATGAATCTAACTGAAAGCTTCCGTTTGGTTATTATACTGTGTGCGGTTTCTCTAGTCTATTACTCCGTCCACATGTGCATCGGGGGGTTGGACTGAGCCTCCAGGAGCTGAAACAATGCGGTGACAGCCGTGTGTAGTGTCCTATAATTCCAGAGTATCCTCTCTCCTCTCCTGATACCCAAAGCTCTGATACCACTGGTCAATAAATCAGTTAGGAAGTAGGGAGATTTCCGACAAGCCATCTGAACCTGTCACAATAACTTATTCCACAGCTTAATATTCTTTGATCAGACAAAGAAAATCCAAGTAAAACTGTAGTTTTGAGACCCCTGAGCACTAATGGAACCTTAGGTAGAAGACCTCCAGCCCCCTGGTCATCATTGATCACGGGCATTCTGTCCCACAGCAGTCCCAAGAATGACTGACAGTTTCATTTGTTGAGAAAGAACTATCCAAAGTTCATCCCAAACTCTCTGTGAGGAGGCTTGTGTGCAGCTGCCGCAGGTGTGTGCCAGCTCGCCCCCAGCAGCGGGTATTTCATCTAGTATGTTTCTTGTTGTGTGAGGGTTAACGCGGTGCCCTCAGAACAGAGCGGGCACTGTCACTAATTACTGCACGCTGCAGTGAATGTTCCACAATTGTTCTCCATTTGCATTTTCTGCTAGCGAGTTGGCATGTGTCTCAGATCATATGAATGGCACATTTATCATGCTCGGCATTTCGCTGATCTCACACGCTTATTCCATGTTCTCTCACTCTTCATTTCAGTCTGTTCATGCTGGTTGATCAGATTTCATCAGAATGCAGTAGTCACTCCCATCAGGAGATTGTAGTTCACTACAACTTTACACTTTTCCATCTTGTTTTTTTAGGGTACATTTAAAGATGCTGACCTGTGGTCACTAATTGACTGCCGATCGGTACATATTTACCTATCGGCGACAGTTTAATAGTTGGTTTAGATCAGAACGATCATTAGTAGATCGGTTTGTGCTCGTGTGCGCTGAGAACAATGACAGCCTAGGTCCTGTGTACATCAGAGGATGTGCTGCTGAGAACATTGATGTTTTGTTCTTCAGGTGATCAGCAGTTCGTTTCCTTTTGTCGGGGAATGAGCGTTCCTAGGTAGGCTTGTTCAGTGATCGGCCACTGTAAATGCAGCTTTAGTTGCAATTTTCACATGCAGTTCAGCTCTGCTATATTCTATAATGGACTTGATAAGCAGCTGATGTGCTTAGCGGGGGTTTTCCAAGAATATTTAAAGGACACAAGTGAACGGCATTTCTATTTGCTGTCTTACATAGACGTGTTCTGAGAGCCAACAGGAAACATTTAGGGTTTTTTGGGAATATGCTTGGATGTTTAGGATAGAACATTAGGGTGTTTGTCAGAGTCCAAGCCTTACTCAGAATAAAGACCAGGCACAGCCGCGTGTACACACCAGCTGTTGTGTCCCAAGGATAGGCCACCCATGTATACTCCTAGACGTCTGCGGTGTTTCTGATTGATTGAGTGAGGGCTGGAGTCCACCAGATTGCATGCAATGTAATATATTGCTTTGGACTGTGTTATAAAAAGTCTCCGTATAGTTTTACACGCCCTGTGTAAGACACTTTTACTTGTGGATTATTTTCAGGGTACAGAACAGAGTGTGTGTAATTTAATTTATTTTTACAAAATGTATTCAGATGCTGAAAGCAATGCTTCATAGGATCACTACTTCTGTAATATAGTAATTAGAAAAATAGAGCAGCACACTCCAAATTCACATGTCTTCAGATTGGATGCAGGCAGTCAAGTATCATGGTCCAAAGACATTGAAAATTCAATGGAAGGAGAAAAACCACAGGACTCCTGTTTGAGGGTGAGTTTCCACGGTCAGGAAACGCTGCGTGTTTGGCGCTGTGCGCTGGCGCAGCACCAAACACGCAGCATCCAGATGTTACAGCATAGTGGAGGGGATTTCAAGAAATCCCGTCTCCACTATGCGCAAAATTACGCAGGCGGAACACCTGCGTTTACGGACATGCTGCGCGTCTTTTCAGACCGCAGCATGTCCTAGCGTCTTGCGGCGACGGTGCGTCGCCGCAACGGAATTTAACACAGGGCTATGTAGCCCTGCGTTATTTCCGGAGGTGTTCCGGAGGTGTCCTGAACACCTCCGGAAATAACGCGCGTCAGAAAGGGGGCGGGGCTTAGACGGAGCGGAGTTTCCGCTCCGTCATATACGCTGTGTTTCCTGATAGTGGAAACACAGCCTTATTCCGGGTATTTTATTCTCCAGGCACACCTGGGGTGAAGCTGGAGAACTGAGGAGTTTTCCTCTTTGTTAAATTTATTTCTGTAATGAGCCATATTGATGGAACAGATTAAAGGCCTAATCCTCCTCTATGGACATCTATCGGCCCTGTGTTGAGGCAGTATACAGCTCTGGCAAAAATTAAGAGACCACTGCAACATTTTCAGATTGTCTGATTTTTCTCTTTATAGGTATATTTTTGAGTAAAATGTAAATTGCTCTTTTATTCTATAAACTACTGACAACATGTCTCCAAATTTCCAAGCAATAAATTTTGCATTTATTTTCAGAAAATGAGAAATGGTCAAAATAACAAAAATACGCAGTGCTTGCAGACCTCCAAATAATGCTAAGAAAACAAGTTCATAATCATTTAGAAGCAACAATACTTATGTTTTAACTCCGGAACAGTTCAGAAATCGATATTTTGTAGAATAACCATGATTTTTAATCACAGTTTCATGTCTCTTGACATGCTTTCCACCAGTCTTTCACACTGCTTTTGGGTGACCTTATGCCACTCCTGGTACAAAAATGTAAGCAGTTCTTCTTTGTTTGATGGCTTGTGACTATCCATCTCCCTCTTGATTACATTCCAGAGGTTTTCAATGGGGTTCAGGTCTGGAGATTGGGCTGGTCATGACAGGGATTTGATGTGGTGGTCCTTCATCCACACATTAATTGAACTAGCTGTGTGGCATGGCGCATTGTCCTGCTGGAAAAACCAGTCCTCAGAGTTGGGGAACGTTGCCTGAGCAGAAGGAATCCACTGTTTTTCCAAGATAACCTTGTATGCGGCTTGATTCATACGTCCTTCGCAAAGATTAACTTGCCCAATTCCAGCCTTGCTGAAGCATCCCCAGATCACCGATCCTCCACCAAATTTCACAGTGGGTGCAAGACACTGTGGCTTGTACGCCTCTCCAAGTCTCTGTCTAACCACTAGACGACCAGGTGTTGGGCAAAGCTGAAAATTAACTCAACAGAGATTACCTTACTCCAGTCCTCTATGGTCCAATCCTTATGGTCTTTGGCTCTCCTTTGCTTCTCATTGATGAAAGGCTTTTTTCTAGCTTTACATGACTTGAGCCCTGCCTCTAGGAGCTTGTTACGAACTGTTCTTGCCGTGCACTTCATCCCAGCTGCCATTTGCCATTCCTTTTGTAGGTCACTTGATGTCATCCTGCGGTTGCTGAGTGACATTCGACTAAGATGACGGTCATCCCGGTCAGTGGAGAGTTGTTTTCGCCCTCTGCAGGTCTACAGCTTTGTTGTCCCCAATGTCTGCTGCTTGACCTTGTTGTAATGGACTGCCGTCTTAGAAATTTTAAGGATGGAGGTAACATGACGCTCACTGTATCCCTCTGCTAGTAAAGCCAGAATTGAGCCCTTCTTTTCCTCACTCAAGACTTTAATTTTTCAAAAATCCTTTGGCATGGTTTAAATTTATTCATTCATTTCATTCCTATTACTTTTGGTATATTACTAGCACTTGTTTTGCCATCCAGCTTGTCCTATTGCAAGAGGATTGTGAACACCGCAGCAGTGTTTTTTATTACTTTCCTTCGGTAAATAGGATTTGGTTCAGGTGATCACCTAATCAGAAGCACATTAAGTAGAATGAGGTGCACTCTGGTTGGAATTCAACTGACACTGGAATGGAATGGCTGTCAGACATGGAGAGAAGCTGATTTTTATAAAACTGTGCAGTGGTCTCTTAATTTTTGCTAGAGCTGCATATGACTTATATTTTTTTACTTATTTTGCTATGTTCTCTAAATGTTAAATATATTATTGACAAGGAGACCATTAAAAATGAGAAGTTCTCTGAGTGGATATGTGACCTGATTTTACCATGTAAAATACATACATTGTAGACATCTATCAGACCTGATCAGGCTATTATACTTTCTTTGACAATCTATCACAGGAATGCTGATTAATCCTTTGTAAAAAGTTTAGAGGACTTGTCTCCAATTCGAAAGTGCCCAGTTTTTACTCTGCGGCTCCATAGTGTTTTCATAAGAAAAAAAAATCTGTTATAAGCTTCTGGTGACGGGTCCTCCTTACGCTGCATTCTCCATTACTTAATCTGAATGCCTGCCCTCAGTGACCACCTTGCTGCTGCTGAGATGTTCAGGCTGGGTGGGTGGAGAATGAATCACTTGGACTCAGGAGCTCTGTAGTTGGCCACTTTTTAATATCCGAATTACACCGACATTATGTAAGTGCACCAGTCTAATGAGGTCTAAAATATCAATTTTATATTGTATGTTGGTTATAATGTAGATAGATAAACTTTAAATCAGTACAGAAGAACTCTGTTCAGACAAGGTTGATATTTAGTTGCAAGACCCTGTTGTCTGCATCAGGAAAGCAGTGGAAGCTATAGGTTGGTCTTGTGCTAAGATGTTAGGAGATTTGTGGCGCTGGCTGCTGGTGAGTTAGAACATAATCAGCTGGTGTTGGACTACTTTCTGACAGCCCTTGCATTTTTCTGCACCCCCAATGGGGGAGCTCGGTGCCTCATGATTTCTACAGCTTCAATTCAGTGTAATATTAGCTATACAAATTCATGTGCCCTGAGCTCCCCCTAGTGGTGACTGCACACAGCCAGTTTTATCACCTACTGTGTAAAAAAGAGCATAGATTCTGGGGGAGACTCAGGAATGTATTTATGCCAGATATCTGATGTAACTGCATTGAAAAATATGCTATTCTAGCTGAGAGTCGTAATAATTGATAGTTAATAGTTGATAATTTATTTGCTCTGTTTTTGTAGCATACATGTCAAGTACAATTGGCCTGGCTTCAGCGTTGTTCTACATAAAAAAGTTTTGGAAAAGGTCTTACCCAATGGTTTTTAGCTTAAGCCAGATTCATCAACAGGGTGTGCACCCTGCTAATAATAATAATAATAATCTTTATTTATATAGCGCCAACATATTCCGCAGCGCTTTACAGTTTAACAGTTTCAAAACACAAGTCATAGGTAACAACGTTAACAATACAATAATTAAAGCAAAATAAGCCGACCCTGCTCGTGAGAGCTTACAATCTACAATGAGGTGGGGGAGATACAAAGTACAGGTGTGTATATACAATGGTGCATTTACAATGATGGTCCAGCCATCTTGAGGGAGTGAGGCATGGATGGAGATAGTGAATGGGCTACACATACACACTTAAACATAGAACGACTTTGGTTAGTGAATGTGATAGGCCACTCTGAACAAATGTGTTTTGAGGAAGCGCCTGAAACCATGCAAATTGTGGATAGTCCTAATTTCTTGGGGTAGAGCATTCCAGAGGATTGGTGCAGCGCGGGAGAAGTCTTGGAGTCGGGAGTGGGAGGTACGGATTAGTGCAGAGGTTAGTCGAAAGTCGTTTGCAGAGCGCAGCAGTCGGTTAGGCCGATAGATAGAAATGAGGGAGGAGATGTAGGGGGGTGCTGCACTGTGGAGAGCTTTGTGGGTGAGAGCCAGTACTTTGAATTGGATCCTATAATGAATGGGCAGCCAGTGTAAGTGTTATGTTTCGGTAGCTGAGGAGTGCAGGTAAAAAAGGCAATACACCAGAGCAGTTGGAATCTATGAGATTGCAGTACCCTGACTAACCACCACAACTAGAGGCAGCCGTGGAGCGTTCCTACGTTGGTCCTAGACGCCTCGTCACAGCCTGAGAAACTAACTACACCTAAAGATAGAAATAGGAAAGCTATCTGCCCCGGAGCAGAACCCCAAAGATAACAGAAAGCCCCCAAACATGTAATGGCGGTTAGACAAGATGAAATACTGACACAGAAAGAAAATAGAATGAGCAAACGCTGGGGCCCAAACTATCTAAATAGAAAAGGATAGGAAGGGTACTTACTGCAATCCCAGAAAACCCTGAAAAGCACCAACTCTACTAATTTCAAAATCACCTGAGATCACACGACCTCTACCACCTAAATTAGTTCTCTGGTGTAACAAAATCAAAACAGCAGCCACTGAAAAAACTGGAAAAAGCAAAAGAACAAAACTCAGTGGCTGAACTAAACTGAGAGGGCAGAAGCCCCCGGAGGGGACCCTGAAGGCCCCCAAAGAAGTGCAGGACAAAATGCAAAAAAAGCAAACACAAAAGAAGCAAAAGTCTTATCTGTAAGCAGGAGATGCAGACACGACACAGCAGGCTACAAGGGAAACTGGAATGAAGGATTCAGACCAGAACAATTGATCACCGGCAACCCTGATGGGAAAATGACTCCCTTATATAAGACCAGTCAGTAACACCTGATTCCCAGTCCTCACAATCCTCACTAGCACCGCTTGTAACCACCAGAGGGAGCCTCTGCTCAGAACTCATCTCAAACCCATTCACAACAGTACCCCCCCTTGAGGAGGGGTCACCGAACCCTCATTTGAGCAACCAGGTCGGTCAGGATGAGTTCTATGATACGCACGGATAAGTCTCCTAGCATGGATGTCCGAAGCAAACACCCAAGAATTGTCTTCCTGACCATAACCTCTCCATTTAACCAAATACTGGAGTTTCCGTCTAGAAAAACGAGAATCCAATATTTTCTCAACCACATACTCCAGATTGCCCTCAACCAAAACAGGGTCAGGAGGCACAGCAGCAGGAACCACTGGCTCAACAAACCTCTTCAACAAGGACTTGTGGAACACGTTATGGATCTTAAATGTCCCTGGAAGAAGCAAACGAAAAGAAACAGGACTAATAATCTCCATGATCTTATAAGGTCCAATGAACCTAGGCTTAAATTTAGGAGATGCTACTCTCATAGGAATATTCTTTGAGGACAACCAGACCAAGTCCCCCACTTTAAACCGAGGACCATCAGTCCTATGCCGGTTAGCAAACCACTGGGCCTTCTCCTGAGAGAGGGACAACCTCTCCACTACCTGGTCCCAAATCTGTTGCATATTCTCCACAACAGAGTCAACACCTGGACAGACAGAAGCCTCCGTCTGTCCTGAAGAAAATCGAGGGTGAAACCCAGAATTCCAGAAAAACGGAGACATCAAAGTGGCAGAGCTAGCCCTATTATTAAGAGCAAACTCAGCCAAAGGCAAAAAAGAGACCCAGTCATCCTGATCAGCAGACACAAAGCATCTTAGATAAGTCTCCAATGTCTGGTTTGTTCTCTCAGTTTGACCATTGGTCTGAGGATGAAATGCCGAGGAGAAAGACAATTGAACACCCAGTTTAGAACAAAAAGTCCTCCAAAATCTGGAAACAAACTGGACTCCTCTGTCAGACACAATGTTCTCAGGAATGCCGTGTAAACGAACCACGTGCTGAAGGAACAACGGCACCAATTCAGAGGAGGAAGGCAACTTAGGTAATGGCACAAGATGTATCATTTTGGAAAACCTATCACAAATCACCCAGATGGTGGTCATTCTCTGAGAAACAGGAAGATCGGAAATGAAATCCATAGAGATATGGGTCCATGGTCTCTTGGGCACAGGCAATGGCATCAACAAACCACTAGAGCGAGAGCAAGGCTTGGAGCGAGAGCAAGTCCCGCAGGACTGCACAAATTCCCTGACATCACGAGACAAGGTAGGCCACCAAAAGGACCGGCTAACCAAGTCTCTGGTGCCAAAAATTCCGGGATGCCCAGCCAATGCGGAACAATGAATCTCAGACATCACACTCTTTTTCCATTGGTCCGGGACAAACAATTTTCCAACAGGGCAGCGCTCGGGCCTATCCTCCTGACACCCCTCCAGAGCAAGTCTCAAATTGGGCGAGATGGCGGAAAGAACTACACCCTCTTTCAAAATAACAGAAGGATCAGATAACTCAGGAGAGTCCGCAAGGAAACTCCTCGAGAGGGCATCCGCCTTAACATTCTTAGTGCCAGGAAGAAAGGAAACCACAAAATTAAAACGTGTGAAAAACAAGGCCCACCTGGCCTGTCTAGGATTGAGTCGCTTGGCAGATTCCAGATAGACCAGATTCTTATGGTCCGTAAGGACCACCACCTGATGTTTGGCTCCCTCCAGCCAATGTCTCCACTCTTCAAAAGCCCACTTCATGGCCAATAACTCCCTATTACCTACGTCATAATTACGTTCAGTAGGAGAAAATTTTCGAGAGAAAAAGGCACAAGGGTTATTTTTAGAGGTCTCTGGATCTTTTTGGGACAAAACGGCACCTGCCCCAATTTCAGAGGCATCAACCTCCACCTGAAATGGCAGAGAAACATCAGGCTGCCGTAGAACAGGAGCAGAAGTGAATCTCTGCTTAAGTTCCTGAAATGCAGAGACTGCCTCAGGAGGCCAATTCACCACATCAGAACCCTTTCTGGTCAAATCAGTTAATGGTTTAACAATAACCGAGAAATTACCAATAAATTTACGATAAAAATTGGCAAAACCCAAAAATCTCTGAAGAGCCTTTAATGAAGTAGGTTGGACCCAATCACAGATGGCCTGAACCTTGACCGGGTCCATTTCAATAACAGATGGGGACAAAATGAATCCCAGAAATGAGATCCTCTGTACGCCAAAAAGACACTTTGATCCCTTCACATACAGAGCATTCTCTCTCAAAATCTGGAATACAGTTCGAACATGTTTCACATGAGAGTCCCAGTCATTAGAAAAAATCAAGATATCATCCAAATAAACAATCAGAAATTTGTCCACAAAATCCCTGAAAATGTCATTCATGAAGGACTGGAAGACGGAAGGAGCATTAGTGAGCCCAAAGGGCATCACTAGGTACTCAAAATGCCCTTCAGGGGTATTGAATGCCGTCTTCCATTCATCCCCGTGCTTAATGCGAATAAGGTTATACGCCCCCCTGAGGTCAAGCTTGGTAAACCAAGTAGCGTTTTTCACCCTGGAAAACAGGTCAGAAATCAAGGGTAACGGGTATTGATATTTCACAGTAATATTGTTCAAGAGACGATAATCAATACACGGCCTTAATGAACCATCTTTTTTGGCCACAAAGAAAAACCGGCACCTAAGGGTGAAGAGGATGGTCTGATATGACCCTTCTCCAATGATTCCTTGATATAAGACCGCATAGCGTCATGTTCAGGTACAGACAAGTTAAAAAGGCGACCTTTAGGGAATTTACTACCCGGCACTAATTCAATAGCGCAGTCATAGCTCCTATGGGGAGGCAAGGATGCAGATTTACTTTCGCTAAACACATCAGAAAATTCAAACAAAAAGTCAGGAACATCCTGAGCCTGGGGGGAGGCAGAAAAAACAGGAGTGTTGGTATTAACACATTGGCAGCCCAACTGGTTACAGACACAGATTTCCAATCCAAAACAGGATTATGAGACTGTAACCAAGGGAAACCCAGCACGATAATGTCATGCAGATTATACAGAACCAAAAATTTGCAGCACTCCTGGTGATCAGGTTCAACCCTCATTATCACCTGAGTAGAAAACTGGGGTTTATTCTCAGCCAAAGGGGTAGAATCGATCCCCAGTAGGGGAATAGACTTCTGTAGGGGTATCAAGGGAAACCCACAACATTTAGCAAAATCATAATCCATCAGGTTAATAGCTGCTCCAGAATCAACGAAAGCCTGAGCAGAAAATGAGGACAGAGAGCATATCAGAGTGACAGTTAATAAAAACTTAGTCTGAACACTACCCAAGACAACTGAGCGTGCAAAACGTCTTCCCCGCTTAGGGCAGACTGAAATAGCATGAGAAGCATCACCACAGTAGAAACATAACCCATTGCGCTTTCGAAACTCATGACGCTGTGCCCCAGACACCACTCTATCACACTGCATGGGTTCAGAAGCTGTTTCACAAGGCAACACCATTCCACGCATAATTCTCCGCTCACGCAAACGTCTGTCAATTTGAATCGCTAATGACATAGAATCATTGAGACCAGAGGGGACAGGGAATCCCACCATAACATCCTTTACATTATCTGACAGACCCTTCCGGAAAAGGGCCGCCAAAGCGTCGTCATTCCATTTGGTCAGGACTGCCCACCTACGGAATCTCTGACAGTATAACTCAGCGTCATCAAGCCCCTGATTTAATGCCAACAAGGTTTTTTCAGCTTGATCAGTGACATTAGGCTCATCGTACAATAACCCCAAAGCCTGAAAAAACGCATCAACATCACTCAAAACAGGATCCCCAGGTATCGGGGAAAAAGCCCAATCCTGAGGATCGCCGCGCAGGAGAGAGATGATAATTTGAACCTGCTGCGCTGCGTTTCCTGAGGACTTAGATTTTAAGGCAAAAAACAATTTACAATTATTTTTGAAATTCTGAAACTTAGCTCGATCCCCTAAAAACAAATCTGGCATGGGGATCCTAGGTTCCACAACAGGCAACCTAGCAAGATATGCAGCAATACTCTGAACCTCAGTGGCAAGCTGATCCACACGGCCAGACAACTGTGCAAACTCCATTGGGAGAAAAGATCCTCCCCAGCACCCAGAGATACAGAGGAAAAAAAAAAAATGCAACAAACAGAAAAATATCTCTGACAACTCTGACAACCTTTTTTCTTTCACAATATTTTTTTTCCTTCTGTGAGTACCATACAATTTTCAATTTTTTTTTGGCCGGTGATACTGTTATGTTTCGGTAGCTGAGGAGTGCAGGTAAAAAAGGCAATACACCAGAGCAGTTGGAATCTATGAGATTGCAGTACCCTGACTAACCACCACAACTAGAGGCAGCCGTGGAGCGTTCCTACGTTGGTCCTAGACGCCTCGTCACAGCCTGAGAAACTAACTACACCTAAAGATAGAAATAGGAAAGCTATCTGCCCCGGAGCAGAACCCCAAAGATAACAGAAAGCCCCCAAACATGTAATGGCGGTTAGACAAGATGAAATACTGACACAGAAAGAAAATAGAATGAGCAAACGCTGGGGCCCAAACTATCTAAATAGAAAAGGATAGGAAGGGTACTTACTGCAATCCCAGAAAACCCTGAAAAAGCACCAACTCTACTAATTTTAAAATCACCTGAGATCACACGACCTCTACCACCTAAATTAGTTCTCTGGTGTAACAAAATCAAAACAGCAGCCACTGAAAAAACTGGAAAAAGCAAAAGAACAAAACTCAGTGGCTGAACTAAACTGAGAGGGCAGAAGCCCCCGGAGGGGACCCTGAAGGCCCCCAAAGAAGTGCAGGACAAAATGCAAAAACACAAAAGAAGCAAAAGTCTTATCTGTAAGCAGGAGATGCAGACACGACACAGCAGGCTACAAGGGAAACTGGAATGAAGGATTCAGACCAGAACAATTGATCACCGGCAACCCTGATGGGAAAATGACTCCCTTATATAAGACCAGTCAGTAACACCTGATTCCCAGTCCTCACAATCCTCACTAGCACCGCTTGTAACCACCAGAGGGAGCCTCTGCTCAGAACTCATCTCAAACCCATTCACAACAGTAAGGACTGGCGAAGAGCGGACGCGTCCGAGTACCGATTAGCCAGATGGATGACCCTGGCTGCTGCATTAAGGATGGACTGGAGAGGGGATAGTCGAGTAATGGGGAGGCCAAGTAATAGAGCGTTGCAGTAGTCCAGGCGGGAGTGGATCAATGCTACAGTGAGGGTTTTTGTTGTTTCCATGGTGAGAAAAGGGCGGATTCTAGAGATGTTCTTTAGGTGTAGACGGCAAGAGCGGGCAAGAGATTGTATATGGGAGGTGAAGGAGAGATTGGTGTCAAACATAACACCCAGACAGCGAGCCTGCTGCCGGGGTGTTATTATGGTGCCGCCCACAGAGAGGGAAATGTCAGATTTAGGGAGGTTAGTAGACGGCGGGAGCAGAAGGAGTTCAGTCTTGGAGAGGTTAAGTTTCAGATAGAGAGCGGACATGATGTTGGAGACTGCGGACAGACAGTCGGTGGTGTTCTGTAGAACAGCGGGGGTAAGGTCGGGGGATGACGTGTATAGTTGTGTGTCATCGGCATAAAGATGGTACTGAAAGCCAAATCTGCTGATGGTCTGTCCAATTGGGGCCGTGTAGAGAGAGAAGAGAAGGGGGCCAAGGACTGAGCCCTGGGGTACACCGACAGTGAGAGGAAGAGGAGATGACGTGGAGCCAGAGAACAAAACACTGAAGGAGCGGTCAGAAAGATAGGAGGAGAACCAGGAGAGAACAGTGTCCTTAATACCTAGTGACTGGAGCCTAGACAGTAGGAGACAGTGGTCAACAGTGTCGAAAGCTGCAGAGAGTGGGTCGCCGTTACGTTTTGCTGTAAGAAGGTCATTGGTCACTTTGATGAGTGCAGTTTCAGTTGAATGTAGGGGGCGGAAGCCGGACTGTGAAGGGTCTAGGAGGGAGTAAGTGGAGAGGTAACAGGTGAGGCGGGAGTAGACTAGGCGCTCCAAAAGTTTAGAGATGAAGGGGAGATTGGAGACCGGTCTGTAGTTGTTTGTGCAGGAAGGGTCAAGAGCGGGTTTCTTTAGTAATGGAGTAATGATGGAGTGTTTGAAGGAGGATGGGAAAATGCCAGAGGAGAGTGAGAGATTAAAGATTGTAGTTAGGTGAGTTGTGACAACTGGAGAGAGAGACTGGAGGAGATGTGAGGGGATGGGGTCGGTAGTGCATGTAGTCGGACGAGAGGAGTCTGGAGACTTCTTCTTCTGTGATGGGATCAAATGTGGAAAGTGAGCCAGGGGAAATGCAGGGTGGGATGGGAGTCACAGCACTTGGTGGTTGAGAGCAGATTTCCTGACGGATAGTATCTATTTTTTCTATAAAGTGGGAGGCCAGGTCGTCAGCACAAATGTCTGTGATAGGGGCTTGTGCTTTTGGCCTGAGGAGGGAGTGAAAAGTGTCAAAAGTTTCTTGGGGTTGTTGGCTAGTGAGGAGATCAGTGTGGTGAAGTAGGTCTGTTTGGCGAGGTGAAGGGCAGCATTGTAAGTTCTTAACATGAATTTAAAGTGGATGAAGTCTTCTGGTGTGCGGGTTTTTCTCCAGAGGCGTTCAGCACTCCTAGAGCATCGCTGAAGAAGTCGAGTTTGCAATGTGAGCCAGGGCTGTTTTACTGTGTGTTTGGAGGTTCTGAGGGTGAGCGGTGCTACTTGGTCAAGGGTGCTTTTAAGAATGTCATTGTAGTGATGAACAGCCAGATCAGGACAGGAAAAAGAGGAGATTGGGGACAGCGATGAGTGTAGGGAGTCTGAAAGTGTCTGAGGGTTAATGGCTTGTAGATTTCTGAATGTGTGATAGGTAGGAGTGCGCTGGGGTGGTGGAGGATTTGTGAGCGTGAAGGAGAGAATGTTGTGGTCAGAGAGTGGAAGCGGTGAGTTATTTAGGTGGGAGATTGAACAGAGGCGGACAAAGACCAGGTCAAGGGTGTTGCCATCCTTGTGTGACTCAGAGGTTGAAAGCTGTGAGAGGCCTAGAGAAGTGGTTAGTGATAGAAGCTGAGATGCAGATGTGGAAGTAGGGCTGTTAATGGGGATGTTGAAGTCTCCAAGGATAAGGGTTGGTAGTTCTGAGGACATGAAGTGCGGCAGCCAGGCTGAGAAGTGGTCAAGGAACTGGGTGGGTGAGCCTGGGGGCCGATATATGACCGCTACTCTGAGGGAGAGGGGATGGAAGAGCCTGATGGTGTGGACCTCAAAAGAAGGGAATGAGAGTGATGGAATTGGGGGGATGACCTGGAAAGTGCATTGTGGGGACAGGAGTATGCCAACTCCACCACCATGTCTGTTTGTGGGTCTCGGGGAATGGGAGAACTGTAAACCACCATAGGAAATGGCAGCAGGGGAGACAGTGTCAGAATCCTGAATCCAGGTTTCAGTGAGGGCCAACAGATTAAGAGAGTGGTTCAGAAAGTAGTTGTGCAGGAAGGATAGCTTGTTGCATGCAGACCGTGGATTCCAGAGGGCACAATTGAAAGAAGGAGATGAGGGAGTGCAAGTAATATTAATAAGATTATTATGGTTTCGGTATGAGGTAGGGTAGGGATTGAGGTTGGGGGATGGTGGACCAGGGTTGGGGGAGATGTCCCCTGAAATCAGTAGGAGTAGGAAGATAAAGAGCAGGTAGTTGTTGGAATTGTAAGTAGGTTTTCAATGTGATGTGTTTGGGCAAGATGGGCTGAGGTTTTTCAGGAAGGTGAGGAGTGCATGGGAGCTGTACATGGGAGAGGGAAGGATAGAGGGGCTGATGTGTATGAGTCGTGATGGAGGGGGGATGGGGCGGTGAATGTGGATGGCAATGGAACACAGGAGGAAATAGATAAAGTACATAATGAAAAATAAGGCAAAGTGTGGGGTACCTGATTCCAGCCCTGATTAACTGCCGTTTTCAAGATGCTTCTGTGATGCTTAACTTCTGGGATGCATGCGCCCCCACAATGCATGCGCCCCTTAGACTACTCCTAAATATATAGTCCACACTACAGGGTCAGGAAAGTGGGATTGTGGGAGCTGCTTTGGGATAATTTGCCAGCTGGGGCCAGCACACCAGGGGGTGGTTAGATCATCAAAGGCACTAAACCTGGCAACATCTATATGTTATAGCACTTTCCACCTTATAGCATCTACAAAGGCCCCAGTCACAGGAATACACAGCAGTAAGTATTAAGCACAGTGCAAAAAATGAATTATACTAAAGTTTTACCAGGCACATTAAACTATGTTGCAAGATGGTACAGCAGTGGTTGGCAGCAATCAGAAGTATGGAGTGCATACTATTGCTATATATTTCCACATGCAAGACAGAAGGGGCTTGTGTCATTCAGCTGCTTGCTGACAATGAATGGAGTGCATACATGCAGGAGAGGATCAATTCAGAGGATGAATGATTTGGTTCCTGTGTGAAGAGAGAAGATTAATGTTAATTCTTTGCCATGAATAACTGCCGTTTTCAAGATGCTTTTCTTCTGTGATGCTTAACTTCTGGGATGCATGCGCCCCCACAATGCATGCGCCCCTTAGACTACTCCTAAATATATAGTCCACACTACAGGGTCAGGAAAGTGGGATTGTGGGAGCTGCTTTGGGATAATTTGCCAGCTGGGGCCAGCACACCAGGGGGTGGTTAGATCATCAAAGGCACTAAACCTGGCAACATCTATATGTTATAGCACTTTCCACCTTATAGCATCTACAAAGGCCCCAGTCACAGGAATACACAGCAGTAAGTATTAAGCACAGTGCAAAAAATGAATTATACTAAAGTTTTACCAGGCACATTAAACTATGTTGCAAGATGGTACAGCAGTGGTTGGCAGCAATCAGAAGTATGGAGTGCATACTATTGCTATATATTTCCACATGCAAGACAGAAGGGGCTTGTGTCATTCAGCTGCTTGCTGACAATGAATGGAGTGCATACATGCAGAGAGGATCAATTCAGAGGATGAATGATTGGTTACATTGCTATATATTTCCACATGCAAGACAGAAGGGGCTTGTGTCATTCAGCTGCTTGCTGACATGAATGGAGTGCATACATGCAGAGAGGATCAATTCAGAGGATGAATGATTTGGTTACCTGTGTGAAGAGAGAAGATGAATGTTAATTCTTTGCCATGAATAACTGCCGTTTTCAAGATGCTTTTCTTCTGTGATGCTTAACTTCTGGGATGCATGCGCCCCCACAATGCATGCGCCCCTTAGACTACTCCTAAATATATAGTCCACACTACAGGGTCAGGAAAGTGGGATTGTGGGAGCTGCTTTGGGATAATTTGCCAGCTGGGGCCAGCACACCAGGGGGTGGTTAGATCATCAAAGGCACTAAACCTGGCAACATCTATATGTTATAGCACTTTCCACCTTATAGCATCTACAAAGGCCCCAGTCACAGGAATACACAGCAGTAAGTATTAAGCACAGTGCAAAAAATGAATTATACTAAAGTTTTACCAGGCACATTAAACTATGTTGCAAGATGGTACAGCAGTGGTTGGCAGCAATCAGAAGTATGGAGTGCATACTATTGCTATATATTTCCACATGCAAGACAGAAGGGGCTTGTGTCATTCAGCTGCTTGCTGACAATGAATGGAGTGCATACATGCAGAGAGGATCAATTCAGAGGATGAATGATTTGGTTACCATTGCTATATATTTCCACATGCAAGACAGAAGGGGCTTGTGTCATTCAGCTGCTTGCTGACAATGAATGGAGTGCATACATGCAGAGAGGATCAATTCAGAGGATGAATGATTTGGTTACCTGTGTGAAGAGAGAAGATGAATGTTAATTCTTTGCCATGAATAACTGCCGTTTTCAAGATGCTTTTCTTCTGTGATGCTTAACTTCTGGGATGCATGCGCCCCCACAATGCATGCGCCCCTTAGACTACTCCTAAATATATAGTCCACACTACAGGGTCAGGAAAGTGGGATTGTGGGAGCTGCTTTGGGATAATTTGCCAGCTGGGGCCAGCACACCAGGGGGTGGTTAGATCATCAAAGGCACTAAACCTGGCAACATCTATATGTTATAGCACTTTCCACCTTATAGCATCTACAAAGGCCCCAGTCACAGGAATACACAGCAGTAAGTATTAAGCACAGTGCAAAAAATGAATTATACTAAAGTTTTACCAGGCACATTAAACTATGTTGCAAGATGGTACAGCAGTGGTTGGCAGCAATCAGAAGTATGGAGTGCATACTATTGCTATATATTTCCACATGCAAGACAGAAGGGGCTTGTGTCATTCAGCTGCTTGCTGACAATGAATGGAGTGCATACATGCAGAGAGGATCAATTCAGAGGATGAATGATTTGGTTACCATTGCTATATATTTCCACATGCAAGACAGAAGGGGCTTGTGTCATTCAGCTGCTTGCTGACAATGAATGGAGTGCATACATGCAGAGAGGATCAATTCAGAGGATGAATGATTTGGTTACCTGTGTGAAGAGAGAAGATGAATGTTAATTCTTTGCCATGAATAACTGCCGTTTTCAAGATGCTTTTCTTCTGTGATGCTTAACTTCTGGGATGCATGCGCCCCCACAATGCATGCGCCCCTTAGACTACTCCTAAATATATAGTCCACACTACAGGGTCAGGAAAGTGGGATTGTGGGAGCTGCTTTGGGATAATTTGCCAGCTGGGGCCAGCACACCAGGGGGTGGTTAGATCATCAAAGGCACTAAACCTGGCAACATCTATATGTTATAGCACTTTCCACCTTATAGCATCTACAAAGGCCCCAGTCACAGGAATACACAGCAGTAAGTATTAAGCACAGTGCAAAAAATGAATTATACTAAAGTTTTACCAGGCACATTAAACTATGTTGCAAGATGGTACAGCAGTGGTTGGCAGCAATCAGAAGTATGGAGTGCATACTATTGCTATATATTTCCACATGCAAGACAGAAGGGGCTTGTGTCATTCAGCTGCTTGCTGACAATGAATGGAGTGCATACATGCAGAGAGGATCAATTCAGAGGATGAATGATTTGGTTACCATTGCTATATATTTCCACATGCAAGACAGAAGGGCTTGTGTCATTCAGCTGCTTGCTGACAATGAATGGAGTGCATACATGCAGAGAGGATCAATTCAGAGGATGAATGATTTGGTTACCATTGCTATATATTTCCACATGCAAGACAGAAGGGGCTTGTGTCATTCAGCTGCTTGCTGACAATGAATGGAGTGCATACATGCAGAGAGGATCAATTCAGAGGATGAATGATTTGGTTACCATTGCTATATATTTCCACATGCAAGACAGAAGGGGCTTGTGTCATTCAGCTGCTTGCTGACAATGAATGGAGTGCATACATGCAGAGAGGATCAATTCAGAGGATGAATGATTTGGTTACCTGTGTGAAGAGAGAAGATGAATGTTAATTCTTTGCCATGAATAACTGCCGTTTTCAAGATGCTTTTCTTCTGTGATGCTTAACTTCTGGGATGCATGCGCCCCCACAAATATAAATTCATAACATGCTGCACAGAGGAGCGGTATTGGCACACTGCTCACATGCTGCATCATTATTACCCTCTCCACTGATAAAGAGCTGTTATAAAATCATGGCGAACATTAACTTACTAAAAAAATTAGTAAACTAGTAAGCTTTACTGTGCAGCTCTGATTTCTGTGCATGGCCCTGGAGAGAGTGTATGAAGAAGCCCTGCCAAGACATCTGTCTAGTAGAGGCAGAAAAATATTTAGACTTGAGAGTCCTCAGTGGTTGATACCTTTTAATGGCTAACTGAAAAGATGGTATTACCATCTTTCCAGTTAGCCATTAAAAGGTATCAACCACTGAGGACTCTCAAGTCTAAATATTTTTCTATCTACTGGCTAACACGGTACGAAGATACACATCTTTCCTATAGTAGAGGCAGAACACTTTTGGGGGCGGCAACTGTTGGGAGCAACTGTGCATCCGTTTAGTAGAGGCCGCGTAGTGATGAGTAGTAGAGCATCCGTCTAGTAGAGGCAGAGCTTTTTCAGGGGGAGCAGCAGAGCATCTACAGTTGTGCTCAAAAGTTTACATACCCCGGCAGAATTTTTGCTTTCTTTGCCTTTTTTCGGAGAATATGAACTACACCAAAACTTTTTCTCTACTGATGGTTAGTGGTTGGATGAAGCCATTTAGTGTCAAACTACTGTTTTCTCTTTTTAAATCGTAATGACAACCCAGAACATCCAAATGACCCTGATCAAAAGTTCACATACCCCATTTCTTAATACCGTGTATTGCCCCGTCTAACATCAATGACAGCTTGAAGTCTTTTGTGGTAGTTGTGGATGAGGTTCTTTATTTTCTCAGATGGTAAAGCTGCCGACTCTTCTTGGCAAAAAGCCTCCAGTTCTTGTAAATTCCTGGGCTGTCTAGCATGAACTGCGCGCTTGAGATCTCCACAGAGTGGATCAATGATATTGAGGTCAGGAGACTGAGATGTCCACTCCAGAACCTTCACTTTGTTTTGCTGTAGCCAATGACAGGAAGACTTGGCCTTGTATTTTGGATCGTTGTCATGTTGGAATGTCCAAGTACGTCCCATGTGCAGCTTCTGGGCTGATAAGTGCAGACTTGCCTCCAGTATTTGCTGATAACGTGCTGCATTCATCTTTCCTTCAACTTTGACCAAGTTTCCTGTGCCTTTGTAGCTCACACATCCCCAAAACATCAGTGATCCACCTCCGTGCTTTACAGTAGGGATGGTGTTCCTTTCATCGTAGGCCTTGCGAACCTCTCTCCAAATGTAATGTTTATGGTTGTGGCCGAAAAGTTCAATTTTGTTCTCCTCGCTCCAAATTACCTTGTTCCAGGAGTTTTGAGGCTTGTCTCTGTGCTGTTTTGCATATTGCAGGTGAGATACTTTGGCATTTGCGCAGTAATGACTTTCATTTGGCGACTCGACCATGCTGCCCATTTTTTCTTCAAGTGCCTCCTTATTGTGCATCTTGAAACAGCCATACCACTAGTTTTCAGAGAGTCCAGTATTTCAGCTGATGTTATTTGTAGGTTTTCTTTGCATCACGAAGAATTTTCCTGGCTGTTGTGGACAACATTTTTGTTGGTCTACTGACAATGGTTTTGTTTTTACAGAGCCCCTGATTTTCCATTTGTTAATCACAGTTTGAACGCTGCAGACTGGCATTATCAATTCCTTGTATATCTTTTTGTATCCCTTTCCTGTTTTATACAGTTCAACTACCTTTTCCTGTAGATCCGTTAACAATTCTTTTGCTTTCCCCATGACTCACAATCCAGAAACGTCAGTGGCTGGATGAAAGATGCAAGAGTCTCTCTGGATCCCAGAAACTCACTCAGATTTTATGCACACACACTGATTACAAGCAAACAGGTCACAGGTGAGGATGTTACCTTTATAGCCATTCAAACCCATTTGTGTCAACTTCTGTGCATGTTATCAGGCCAAAATCACAAGGGTATGTAGACTTTTGATCTGGGTCATTTGGATGTTTTGAGTTGTCATGATTCAAAAATAGAAAACACAGTAGTTTGACAATAAATGGCTTCACCCAACCACTAACTATGAGTGGAGAAAAAGTTTTGGTATTATCATTCATATTCTCTGAAAAAAGGCCAAGAATACAGAAATTCTGCCAGGGTATGTAAACTTTTGAGCACAACTGTATGTAGTAGAGGAAGTGTAGTGACGAGGAGTAGTAGAGCATCCGTATAGTAGAGACAGAGCTTTGTCAGGGGGAGCAGCAGAGTATCCGTGTAGTAGAGGAAGTGTAGTCACAAGGAGTAGCAAAGCATCCCATAGAGAAATATTGTTTAAATTTAGCCCACCCAAGGCCATCAGGGCAGACTAATGCAGTCTAAAACTAAAATTTTCATTCTTGGCAAACTGTCATAATGCCGTTTTCATTTCTAAAGCTGCTTTGGAAAAATGAAAGCTGTGCTTGTGTGATTTGTTGCCATGTGCAACAAAGAAAATTTGATTTTGAGAAATCTGCTGAAATGTGTTTTATACCATGAGGCAATAGCTCATTGCTAAAATAGCCAGTTTTCACCTTTTATGATGCTGTATGTATTTTTTTGTTTTCTTCCTTTTTATCTCCACCTTTTGAAATCCATAAGTTTTTAGTTTAACAGCAATTTATGCTAATGAAGGCTTGTTTTTTTTAATGCGGCATCAATTGTATTTTAGCACAATTTTTCTTGAAGCCATTTTCAATCTTTTTACCTATCCTTTTGACTAGCCGGGTTGTTTCTGGCAGGATGAGTTGAAGTTTTCATTGGTGCGATTTTGGACTACATACAACTTCTTTTTTTTTTTTTGTAATGATATTTGAATTGCTTGTATTGGGTCCCGCTATGGGGCTGACATCTATTTGAGCTTGATTTCTCATTTTTTTAACTGCAATACTACTTCAGTATCGTAGAGTATTATGCCTGTCGGCGTATAAAAAGGACAAGTTCTTTCTGTGGTTTTGACGAGTAGCACTCTTACCTATGTCACGTCCTTCTCTGGGGCTGTGCACATGTCTGATTTTTATTTTTTTTCCCTCGACCCCGAAACTCACTGCTCAAGCTATGATCATAGTTTCAGCATAGTGTAATCCAGTCTTCTTGAGAAAACCGGATCGTCTTCATTCTGTAAGTGGGCGGAAATTGGATTGCACTCAGATGTCATCCTTGTGCAGTCCGATGGATTCCACTGACTTATTGACTTGTTTGTCGGAGTGTGATGAGAATATTTTCCATGCAGTAATGTTGTTGGGTTTTTTTCCCCATAGACAGTCTTTGTTCGAGGAATAAATTGGTCATGTGCACGGCCCCTTTACATAACATTGGTCCAAGTGTGATCTGATGTTTTGTCGGATCACACTCTGACCAAAAAAAGATAAATTCTGTCGAAGAAAGAAGCAGATTTCTCTGATAAGATATATTACAAAGCTTGCTTTCACGTGTACTATTTTATTGAGGTAACATCAAGACGTCTTTTACTCTTGTTAACAGTGACGAGCGAACGCGCTAGGATTAGGTGTCATCTGAGCATGCTCATGTGCTGAGTATCTTTGGCGTGCTCGAATAATATGTTCGAGTCCCCGTGGCTGAATGTGTTGCAGATGTTCGACACCCACAACACACTCAAGGTTTGCCTAACAGGTGATTCCTGCATGTGTTGCAGCTTTCCAACATCTGCGAGACATGCAGCCGCGGGGACTCAAACATATTATTTGAGCACGCCAAAGATACTCAGCACCTGAGCATGCTCAGATAACACCTAATCCGAGCACGTTGGCTCATCACTACTCTTTAAGTCCTCTTTGTCAGCTTTGTTTGGGTTTCTTGATGTAACTCTACCAGATTCACTGCACTTTTAACGTTCAGGCTTGAAAATGGATAGGGAATAACTTATAAACTTGGTACAAACCCTTTTAACAAAACAATGTAGGAAACTGTAGCAGAAAAATATGGGTCTTTATATTCCTAAAATGTATTTATTTTTTCCTTTTATAGCTTTTGGAAGAACATAAAGCCACAGAAAACATGATTGATCTTCTGGAGCTGTATCAGATGGAGGATGAAGCTTACAATGCTGTTGTAGAAGCCACTACCGAATTTTATCAGTACTTGTTACAGCCCTTTCGAGACATGAGGGAGCTTGCAATGTTAAGGAGGCAGCAGATTAAGGTAATTCTTGTATGTTCTTGGATTTTTTTTTCCTCTAACAAATATTAAGACTCATGGATATTGCAGCTGACATCTTCGCTTCATTAGTGGTTGTGTCACCCACAACCCCATCAGGTGAGCAAAAGTCTATTACACCGTCACTATTTTGCTTGGATAAGACCCTATTGCGCTTTGCAATTTTTATCTATTACATAATTTCGCAACATTCCAACTTGAAGTGCGCAACCTCACCAAATACAAGAGAATTGAGTGAGGCCAAGCACGTCTAGTTGACATGTGACGGTATGTACGTCTAGTCGGTCATGTGAACACCAGCACCACAGAATCCTGACCATGTGTGCTGTGAGGTCTCAGAAGTCTGCTGTCAGAGTGCAGACTCTCATCCAAAACCTGGACAACTTCCTTAAACCCTTCCCGACATGTGCCGTACTAGTACTGCTCTGCGGGAACAGCGTTCCAGCAAACAGCAGTACTAGTACGGCACACCGATCGTGCGACCTCACGTTGAGCGATCGGGTGCTGGTGTCAGCTGTATGTGTCATCTGACACCTTGACACCACCTTGCAGTATCGCCCACGATCGGTGCTAGCACCCATTTTGGGCATTTAACCCCTCTGATTGCCGCTGTCAGTAGTGACAGCGACAGAGGGGCATCGTGCAGGGAGGGGGCTCCCTGTGCGCTTCCATCAAGACAGCGCGATTCGATCGCGTTGTCCTTATGGTGTCAATGGAGACCCCTGACCCCAAGATGGCCGCGGGGTCCTGCAGGGAAGGTGGCTTCTCAGTGCCTGCAGAGAGCAGGATTTGAGACTCCTCCTTCCCTGCCTGTCAGATGCTGATCTAATACTCTGCATTGCAGAACATCAGATCAGTGATCTGATGTTATACAGTAATGTCTCATCCTGGGACAATGTAAACAAAGTGGAAGAAAAAAAGAATTCCCCAAATAAACAATAAAAGTACACATATTTGATATCGGCACGTCTGTAACGACCCACTCTTTATAACTGTCCTACTAGTTAATCCCTTCAGTGAACACCGTAAAAAAAGGCAGTAAAACGCTATAAAAAAGATTGATGTAAATAAAGATGGTACAGCTGAAAACGTCATCTTGTCTCGCAAGAAACAAGCAATCATACAGCTTCATCAGCAGAAAAGTTAAGTTATAGCTCTCAAAATAAAGCGATGCAAAGATAATTTTTTCTATAAAATAGTTTTTGTGTAAATGCACCAAAACATCAAAAAAAATATAAATATAGTATCACTGTAATCGTACTGACCCGAAGAATAAAGCTGCCTTATCAATTTTACCACATGTGGAACGGTCTGAAAAAAACAAAAAGCAATTCCTGAATTGCTGGTTTTTGTTCATTCTGTCTCCCAAAAATCGGAATTAAAAGCGATCAAAAAATGGCATGTGCCCGAAAATGGTACCAATAAAAACGTCAACTCGTCCAGCAAAAAAACCAGACCTCACATGACTCTGTGGGCCAAATATGGAAAAATTATAGCTCTCAAAATGTGGTGATGCAAAAACTATTTTTTGCAATAAGAAGCGTCTTTTAGTGTGTGACAGCTGCCAAACATAGAAACCCGCTATAAATAGTAAATCAAACCCCCCTTCATCACCCCCTTAGTTAGGGAAAAATAATAAAATTTAAAAAATGTATTTATTTCCATTTTCCCGGTAGGGTTAGGGTTGGGATTAGGGTTAGGGTTGGAGTTAGAATTGGGGGTTTCCACTGTTTAGGCACATCAGGGGCTCTCCAAACGTGACATGGCGTCTGATCTCAATTCCAGCCAATTCTACGTTGAAAAAGTCAAACGGTGCTCTTTCCCTTCCGAGCTCTTCCATGTGTCCAAACAGTGGTTTACCCCCACATATGGGCATCAGTGTACTTAGGACAAATTGCACAATAACTCCTGGGGTCCAATTTCTTCTGTTATCCTTGGGAAAATAAAAAATTGGGGGCGAAAATATCATTTTTGTGGAAAAAAAAGTCTGATTTTTTATTTTTATGGCTCTATGTTATAAACTTCTGTGAAGCACTTGGTGGTTCAAAGTGCTCACCACACATCTAGATAAGTTCCTTGGGGGTCTAGTTTCCAAAATGGGGTCACTTGTGGGGGTTTCCACTGTTTAGGCACATCAGGGGCTCTCCAAACGCGACATGACGCCCGCAGAACATTCCATCAAAGTCTGCATTCCAAAACGTCACTACTTCCCTTCCGAGCCCTGACATGCGCCCATACAGTAGTTTTCTCCCACATATGGGGTATTGCCGTACTCAGGACAAATTGCACAACACCTTTTGCGGTCCAATTTCTCCTGTTACCCTTGGTAAAATAAAAAAAATTGGATCTGAAGTAAATATTTTGTGAAAAAAAGTTAATTTTTTTTTTAAACATTCCAAAAATTCCTGTGAAGCACCTGAAGTGTTAATAAACTTCTTGAATGTGGTTTTGAGCACCTTGAGGGGTGCAGTATTTAGAATGGTGTCACTTTTGGGTATTTTCTAATAGACCCCTCAAAGTGACTACAAATGTGATGTGATCCCTAAAGAAAAATGGTGTAAAAATGAGAAATCGCTGGTCAACTTTTAATATAATTTCCTAACAAAAAAAACTTTGTTTCCAAAATTGTGCTGATGTAAAGTAGACATGTGGGAAATGTTATTTATTAAGTATTTTGTGACATATTTCTCTGATTTAAGGGCATAAAAATTTTAAGTTTGAAAATTGCAAAATTTTCGCCATATTTCCGTTTTTTTTCATAAATAAATGCAAGTTTATCGAAGAAATTTTACCACTAACATGCAGTATAGTATGTCACGAGAAAACATTCTCAGAATCACGAAGATCCGTTAAAGCGTTCCAGAGTTATGACCTCATAAAGGGACAAGGTCAGAATTGTAAAAATTGGCCCGGTCATTAATGTGCAAACAACCCTTGGGGGTTAAGACGACAAATGGTCAGGTAATAATGGCCAGCTAAAAACCTCATGTGATCAGCGTAGAATCATTTCTATGGAAGGTAGCTTGATAATTTGAGATGTATTATTCGAGCTCAGGGCTACACAGTCTTGGAGAGGTGGGGATCTACTTGGCACCAATTGACAGGACACTGGGAGAGTTCATCAAACAGTTTGTGGCAGATGTCTAGTGTAAGGCCGGCGTCACACTGGCGAGTGTGATGCGAGTAAGTCGCACGACTTTCTCGCATCAACACCCGGCACGACCGCCCGCTCTCGGACCAGAGTGTGCGGCTGCATGTATTTCTATGCAGCCGCGCACTCGGGTCCGAGAGCAGGCGGCCGTGCCGGGTGTTGATGCGAGAAAGTCGTGCGACTTACTCGCATCACACTCGCCAGTGTGACGCCGGCCTAAAACTGTTTACAGTGTCTTAAAATGTATGTGAAATTCATAGTTGTGCAAACATTTTGCAACTTTTTGGCCTTTTTACATGTCAGAAAGTTGGTGTAGGTGAGTGAGAGGGTGCGCGGGGATAAGCATGTCGCAGCAAATTCATCTAAATTTTGCCACGAATAGATGTAAGTTAAGATTGAATCATATTTCTGATACTGATACACGATGGCTAAACGAGTCGCCTGCTTTTCAAAGGGAACCTGTCAGGTCATTTCAAGCATCTAAACTGTCCGCAGTGCGTTGTTAGTGATGCAGTGTACATTAAAAACTGCTGTAATGATGTCCAAAATGCATTTTATATACATTTATAGAACCTGCACGTTTAGTCATAGGGGTGTACTTCATTTTCTGTTCAGTCACGGGTGTCGCCGCCCACTCAATTTGATTTCCCTGGTTGTGCTGACGTTACTGGAACCCCACGTTTGCGCAGTGTTGGCACTTGGAGCCGCACTTTCGCAGAGTGTAGCCGGCTGCGTTTGCGTAGTGTTAAGCAGGGAGCCTCACGGCGCATGCGCGGCTCCCCGCTCAACACTGCGCAAGCATGGTTCCAATGATGTCGGCGTAACCAGGGATTCCAACTTGAGTGGACGACGACACTCGTGACTGAACAGAAAAAGAAGCACACCCCTCTGACTAAACTAGCGTGTATCATATAATTATATAAAGGGCATTTCGGACATAATTACAATGCCGTTTTTAATTAATAAAACGTGTTAGCGATGCACATTGCATCACTGTCAACGCACTGGGGGCAGTTTAGATGTTTGAAATGATGTGACAGGTTCCCTGTAGTTATTTTGGCACATTTTACAGTAGGGCTCCTTGGATCAAGATTGGCGTTCAAAACTCCAGCCTTTGAGTAATTGGCCGTACTGTTCCTGAATTGCTAATACACTGTGATTACTTTTTCCTTCCATCGCTTTTTTCTTGGGTTCCTCACTTTCCCACCATCCTATGCACCTTCCCAATATTAAGAGGAACCTGTCACTAGGACTGCAGGCCCCATGATATGGAGCAGAATCAGCTGAGTAGATTGTTATACAGTTTTGTGAGAAAAGATTCAGTATAACTTGTGTTTTATTCATTTATACCTCTAATGTCTCTGTGATTTTTGGTCCAGTGGAGGTCCGATCACTGACTGACTGCTTTCTTTATACAGGTGTGAATGGAAAGATCATTGCACCTGAAAATCCCAGAGAAAGCAGAGGATTGAATGGTTAGGGTGCAGACAGACGGTCATATAACTCGTGAGATGATTGCACTGCACGGACTGGCCCCGCACCTCTCCTGACCTGAGCATGACAGTGTGATGTATTTCTGTGCGGCTGTCAAGCTCAGGTCAGGAGAGCAGGCAGCCCGTACGAGGATTGCCACGTGATCCTGGCAGGAGTTATACGGCTGCCTGTCTGAGCCCTTAGACTATATAAAACTATATATCATTCTGCTCTATATAACATGCTTCTAGCAGATTAGACTGCATTTACTTGGTGACAGGTTCCCTTTAATTTCCTATCCTGGTTCCCAAGAGTCAACTGAGCTCTGTATAACCCCGTCCCCACCACTGATTGGGAGCATTCTGTGTACACTGTGCATAGGCAGAAAGCTGTCTATAAGTGGTGTGGATGGAAGTGTACAGAGTTCAGCGTTCAGAGAACTGCTAGATCTCAAGCAGAGAAAACTTATCAAAATGGCTTTAAATGCTTCAGCGTTTCATAGAAAACATACTTTTAAGAGTCGGCTTGGAACAATATGGCTGGGATGAAAAGTCTGAGGCAGGTCACCAGCGACTTCGCCCGCTCCTTACTCTGACAGATCTCCCCTGATCAGTTTAAGGCCGGGATCACACATGCGAGTAAGTCGTCCGACACTCGCATGTGAAATCCCAGCTCTGGTGCCAGCACTCGGGAGTAGAGCGAGCGGCTGCATGTATTTCTATGCAGCCGCATGCTGCACTCCCGAGTGCCGGCGCCAGAGCTGGGATTTCACATGCGAGTGTCGGACGACTTACTCGCATGTGTGATCCCGGCCTTATAAAGAGAGACCTGTCAAGGGGAGCAGGGTAGGGAAAGCCCGCAGAGACTTGCATCTTTGATTAGTCCTCCTAATCACATCAGCAGGAATCCGGAGTCAGGTGATGGGAACCTCCGTTCGTTATATGCTACACATTCTGTAGTATTAGGGTACTTGCACACAATCCGAAGTTTCTGCGGGTTTTACCCTGCATACCTCCGCAGCGTCAAACCCGCAGCAGCCAGATGATGCCGCATAGTGGATGGGATTTCAAGAAATCCCATGTCGACTATGCATCCACAGACGCCCACTGATTACCCGCGGAGACGGACATGCGGCACGTCTCTTCAGACCGCAGCATGTGAATTTCTTTTGCGGAGACTCTTGTCTCTGCAAGAGAAATTTCACCCATAGAATGTGTTGGACATGTTGAATTCGCACAGTTCTGTGAACACATGCGAATTCACCTGCGTTCAATAGACTGCAGTGCTTTGGACGTAGTGAACATGTGCTGCGTCCTGAGCGCTGCCACTTACACAGTGAGCAACATTTATCTATACAGGACAGGGAGGGTTCACAGTGACCAAATGAGCAGTCAGGAACAGGAGCTCCAGACATACACACGTGGTCAAAATATTTTGTTGCACAACCTTTTGAGGCAATCACTGCAATCAAACGATTCCTGTAACTGTCAATGAGGCTTCTGCACCAATCAACAGGTATTTTGGCCCACTCCTCAAGAGCAAACTGCTCCAGTTGTCTCATATTTGAAGGTTGCCTTTTCCAGACCGCATGTTTCAGCTCTTTCCAAAGATGCTCAATAGGATTTAGGTCAGGGCTCATAGAAGGCCACTTCAGAATAGTCCAATGTTTTCCTCTTAGCCATTCTTGTGTGTTTTTAGCTGTGTGTTTTGGGTCATTATCCTGTTGCAAGACCCATGGCCTGCGACTGAGACCAAGCTTTCTGACACAGGGCAGCACATTTCTCTCTAGAATCCTTTGATAGTCTTGAGATTTCATTGTATCCTGCACAGATTCTAGACACCCTGTGCCAGATGCAGCAAAGCAGCCGCAGAACATAACAGCCTCCTCCATGTTTCACAGTAGGGACAGTGTTCTTTTCTTGATGTGCTTTATTTTTCCATCTGTGAACATAGAGTTGATGTGCATTGCCAAAAGTTCCATTTTTGTCTCATCTGTCCATAGGACATTCTCCCAGAAGCTTTGTGGCTTGTTAACATGTAGTTTGTCAAATTCCAGTCTGCTTTTTATGATTTTTTTTTTTTCAACAATTGTGTCCTCTATATAGGCCCACTCACTGATTCCAAGATTGTAGACATCTGTAATGCTAATTAGTGGACACACCTTGATTTAACATGTCCCTTTTGTCACATTATTTTGAGGGGTACCATCACTTCTGTCCAGGCCTATTTCATGAGTTTTATGTTCTTAAAAAATCTGTGGAAGCATGGTTGAAAAGCAATGTCTGACTTTCATTTGTTCATTTTCACAGATTTTTGATTTATTATTACTTTTGTCAGATTCAAGTTATTTCTGTGACCATTGTGGGTTTTTCTGTCATTAAACGAGGGGTACCAACAATTTTGACCACGTGTGTGTGTTCCATAAGCCAGTCACTTCTATGGGAGAGTGCTGGTGTATTGCTCTGATATAAGAAGAGCTTGGTGGACAGTATATAAACTATAAAATTAGAAGGTAACCATTTGTTTTAATGTTGTTGTTGTTATTATTATAGCGCCATTTATTCCATGGGGCTTTACATGTGTGGAGGGGTACACATAATAAAAAACAAGTACCATAATCTTAAACAATACAAGTCACAACTGTTACAGAGGGAGAGAGGACCCTGCACGCAAGGGCTCACAATCTACAGTTTAGCGTATTTTTCGAACCATATGACGCACTTTTTTCCCCAAAAATTTTGGGGAAAATGGGGGTGCGTCTTATGGTCGCAATATACTTACAAATCCGGTGGTGGTGGCGGCGGCGCTCCCGATGCAGCCTCCCTGTGCTCTGTCGTGCGGTGGCATTTCGTCATGGCCCGAAAGCCCCCCGCAGCTCCGCTGCTGCAACGCGGTGGCCTCCTGAAAGATGGCCGCCAGGGGCCTCCGGAAAGATGGCCACTGGAGGCTACGCATACTCAAATTCAAATCTCGGCAGTGAGATCTCGTCTCCCGAGGTCTCGGGACAAGATCCAAGATCTCGTTGCGGAAATCGGAATCCATTTTTCCGGAGGCCCCTGGCGGCCATCTTTCAGAAGGCCTCCGCTTCGCAGCAACAGAGCTGCGGGGGCTTTCGGGCTTTGACGAAATGCCGGCGGAGCCCCCCACGCAGCACAGAGCCCCGCTGCAGCCACATCACAGAGCCCCGACACCACAGAGCACAGGAGGCTGCATTGGGACCGCCGCCACAGGATTTGTAAGTATATAGCGACCCCACAGAGCACCCCTGCAACACAGAGCACCACCACCGCACCAGCCTGGACCACCGAACGATCCCTGTGACCACTCCTTTACCTGTGCTGATCCCTTCGTTGGTAAGCTGAATTCGGACTGTAAGACGGACCCCCCATTTGACAAATTTTTTTTTCCCCTATTTTCCTTCTGAAAATTTGGGGTGCGTCTTATAGTCCGAAAAATACAGTATTTTTGTTAAAAATCTATAGAACAGGTGAAGATGGGAAACCTCTTTTAATACTGTATATCTCATTACAAAAATCGCCTCTCTTCTGCACGTGGAATGATCGGTTCTTCTTAGTTTGGTAAAATCTGTCTTCAGTGGATAAAGATTATCAGCTCACTGAGGCTGTGGTTCCACGATCCGGAACCACAGCGCTTTGGACGGAGCGAAAAGTCCGCTCCGCCCAAAGCCCCGCCCCCTAGTGAACGCGTGGTCAATCCGGATGTGTTCGTGGAACACATCCGGAATGACCGCATGCTACACAGGCCTGTGTTATTTCCCTTGCGGCGACGCAATGTCCGTTAACGCTGGTCTGCCGCCTGCGTGTTTTTAGGCATAGTGGAGACGGGATTTCTTGAAATCCCCTCCACTATGCTGTAACATCTGGACGCTGCGTGTTTGACGCTGTGCCAGCGCACAGCGTCAAACACGCAGCAATTCCTGAAGCATTCCGGATCGTGGAAACACACCCTAAGGGATCAGGCAGCAGTTGCTGCTCATTAAAGTCTATGGAGTGGAGATGCTAGAGAGAGACCACAGACCTGCAAGTTCACTTAAAACCGCAGTTACACTTTTAAAGGAGTTGCTTGGTGAAGACTCCTCCTATGACAGCTTATTGACATCGGAGAGGAATGGTGCTGTAGTAATTGAGCCAAAAAGGAGAGCAGCTCCTGTCCTGGCCTACTCAGGCTCTCCTTCTATTACAATCCAGCCGGCCTCCTCTTTCTCCGACACAGGAACAGGACTCAATTTCCGGATCTGCATGCTGAGTGGGGTTGTGTCTGATTTAGAGACCCCCCCCATTCAGTAAACCTAGTGACATGGGGAAGAAAACAGCACAGAAATTATTTTGGAAAAATATAATTGCCATAGCTCTCCATTATCCGGTTGTATCCGATAACACTTAGTGATGTTTCTGGAGACTAACAAACCAAGAATGATTGTATTCTTGACTATCGGTAACTTTTTGTCTTTTCCATCTAGATACATATTGTAACCTCATTATATAAGAAATATGGTTCTTGCTAAGATTGTCCCAGTTGTGTCAAGTAGTTATAGCCTTTGATGTCTCCTTTCCTTTCGACACAAGTTGACAACGTGGGCTTGATTTCAGAATAGCATATTCAATTAAAATTCTTTTACATCTTTGGAGAAGAAAGCAGACAAACAACTGTGTCATTATAGAAATACACGTATCAGTAGGAAACCTCAATGCAAAACATATAATAGATGCAGTGCAGTCGAATTATCGTTTTGTGTTTCTTAAAGTGGTATTCCAACATTTACCTTGTAGTTACTGCAAGGACAGATACTATCAGTTAAAGCATAACTTTTATTATGTACCAAATAATAAAAAAAGTCCATACCAACCACAATCAAAAGCATGTGATACAAAAGGTGTTCAAATAAACAGTGCACATCAATAAAATGAAATGGTCTCACCGTTAAGATGTCGTGAACGTGCCGTCATACAGTACAGACCAAAAGTTTGGACACACCTTCTCATTCAATGAATTTTCTGTATTTTCATGACTGTGAAAATTGTAGAATCACACTGAAGGCATCAAAACTATGAATTAACACATGTGGAATTATACATTACACATGGAGCATGGAGGAGGTGGTGTGATGGTGTGGGGATGCTTTGCTGGTGACACTGTTGGGGATTTATTCAAATTGAAGGCATACTGAACCAGCATGGCTACCACAGCATCTTGCAGCAGCATGCTATTCCATCCAGTTTGTGTTTAGTTGGACCATCATTTATTTTTCGACAGGACAATGACCCCAAACACACCTCCAGGCTGTGTAAGGACTATTTGACCAAGAAGGAGAGTGTTGGGGTGCTACGCCAGATGACCTGGCCTCCACAGTCACCAGACTTGAACCCAATCGAGATGGTTTGGGGTGAGCTGGACCGCTCACCGCTTCAATTTTGAATAAATCCCCAACAGTGTCACCAGCAAAGCAACCCCACACCATCACACCACCTCCTCCATGCTTCACGGTGGGAACCAGGCATGTAGTGTCCATCCGTTCACCTTTTCAGCTGCAGATGGAAGGAAGAGAGCCACAGTATTCATTACTGATGGGTAGGCGGAGCCCCAGATCAGGATGTTACCTCAGATCAAAAGAGTGATGACTGGCTGGCCCCTCCAGCTCGGGCTCCTCCTACTCAGCTCCAGTCTAAGATTTGAGGTCCAGAGGATGGTCGCTGCTAATGCAGCTCCTCAGAAGATTTTATTATTTTACATTCGGACAAGAGACTTGGATCACTAGTTGGTCTAGAGGTCTCAGGGGTACCAGCGCTGCTGTACCCCAACCTCTCCCTTGGCGGATCTGTATTTACTCAAAGTCCCTGCAGAATCCTTGCCGGCCCTGGGGGATGAGGAGAGCTTCCCTGGCAGGGACGCAAACCACACGTGCGGTCACTGCGTCCCTCGCCCTGGGGGGAAGCATGGGCACAGCGCCAGAAACCCCTGAGGGTCCCTGTGGCGCCTTGGCTGGTGAGTACTCCACACAAAATTTTATTATTAATGTGTGAGAGCGTCTGATGGCAGCGCTATTACATGTATATCAGTATGCTTCAGCACTGCGGTGACAGCGCTATTACATGTTTATCAATGTATTTCACCAGCCTCTCCCTTGGCGGATCTGTAACTACATTATGGTCCCTGCAGAATCTTGCCGGCCCTGGGGGATGAGGAGAGTTTCCCTGGCGGGGGCGCAAACCACACACTGGGGTCACTGCGCTTCCCGCCCTGGGGGGAAGCATGGGCATAGCGCCAGAAACCCCTGGGGTCCCTGTGGCGTTTCGGCTGGTGAGTACTCCACATTTTGGTAAAATGTGTGTGAGTGTTTTAGCGACTGCTGCGGCAGCCGCTGTACAAATATATGCCGATGACTAGTTTTTCTATGTCCGCAGGAGGATGCCTGCAGGACGAGGGAAAGGAGGGGAGTACGCGCTCTTTTTATTTTTTGAATTTCGCGCCGCTTCTGAGCGCGCGCTTTACTGCAGCCTCCATTTCCGGCTCCTCTACATGGAGCACACGGAGGCAGAGCGCGGCGGCCATTGCTGACAAGCGAGCCGGCCGGACAGAAGCTTAACCCCTTCACCTCCACAGCGTGGCTATTGCTGATAAAGCGCTGTAGGTTGAAAGCTCCCCGGATCGTTCTCCTCCCCTCCCGGCTAGAATACGTGTCCAGCTTGGTGAGTCGCTTCTAGCCCGCCGGGCAGAAGCTTAACCCCTTCACCTCCACAGCGCGGGCGCCGTCTGGGGCACTTCTGAGTGACAGATTGCGCTGTCCTGCGGCTGTTCTCGCATAAGGGGCTCGCACACTCTTTTAATATTAATAAAGAGGCTGTGGGGAGTCTGCGACATTAATGCTGCCACTATACGTTTCCGCTGACGATCCTGATGGCGTCGCATAATATTGCGATCGTTTGTGTGTCATTTTTAATGTCGCTATTAGCTGCCAATCTGGGCGATCTCATTAGCATCGCATAGGCGATTAGCGATCTCCTTGACAACTTTGGCGGTCATTGCGTTATAAAAAACAGCGCAATTTTTTAGCGATCTTGTGGAACGTTTTCTGTTTAGTGTGGCATGGCTGTCCTGCAGCTGCGACCTTATAAGAGGCGCCTGAGATTCGCACACCCTTTTTCACTATCAAGGTTGTGGGGAGTCAGCTACTTTAACCCCTTCTTAGGAGGTTAACTCTTAATGGGAGACAGCTGGGGTAGCTCTTTCTTTTGAGCTTTAACCCTTCAGCGTTTGTTTTTTATTTAAGTACTGCTCTGGTTACTGACAGGTTTATCCTGCCATATACTATGCAAGGGTATGTCAGAGACCCTCTCCCAGATCCGTTACGGATCAGCCTCGCGTATCTGACACGCAGACCTCGACTCATACACGGTCAGAGGTTCCAATGGTGTCAAAATGAAGGCCTTCACTGGTTTCTATTGATGACCTTTTAGGTTATGGAGTGTCAACTAGATCCTCTCAAGGGAGCGACACAAATCGGTGTTTTTCCTTCTCGCTTAGCGAAGAAGTCCGATTCGGTTAAGGAGGATCGGCAGGGACACCCTGCCTCTCTCTCAGGGGCCGTACTAAAATTTCTGTGGAAGCCATGTGGACGTTACAGTTACCAGAGGAGGTAACTAGTCGTCCTGGTAAGTCGGCCCGGATGTTGCAAGGGTCGCATGGGTCGCGATGACCTTACAAACTGTATCCGTTTTTCTACGGAGTTATTTGTTAATTGGACCCCTTCTCCTGAAGTGAATGTTCCTTCATTCCAGCTTAGCAAATCTTCCTAGTAAAAGGGAAGACGAGTCTGCAGGACACGCTGGACAGAAAAACGGAGATGGCAACAATTTCCATCTGCGAGGCCGTGGATCATAGATTCGGTATTAAGGATCTAGGTGTACTTGTTAAGTTCCCCTGAGCCGGTTGGACCGTCTAAGGACGGCGTGGCAAGTTTCCCTCTATCAAGGTAGATGGGCTTTTCTAGTTGAAGGATAATGCGTCACTGCTATCCAGGGCGCAATCCTCGGCAGTTACAGTCAGAAGAGCACTGTGACTTGGATGGAACGCAGTTTTCCAACAGGGTTTGCTATCTTTAGCTTAGAAAGTGGTCAGCTATTTGACTGACCTCACGGAGCTGATGCCAAGGCAAAGGCAAAAGAAGCAGCTTTACCGCAGCGCAGAGCTGTGACTTCTGCGTCTGGCAGGACTTGTGCCGATAGTTATCGGCAGTCCTTTTCGGTTCAAGGGATGATCTGACCAACCCTCTGGGGGTTTGTGTCGTCTCTCTCTTTTAAAAAAAAAAAAAAAAAAGGGGGAATTCTCAGAAATTCCGCATACCCTGGAAACAGAACTTCTGTTAAGGCAGAAGCTGGCAAAAAAAAAAAAAAAAAAATCCGCTAAGGCGGACTGACTTCTGACATTCCGTCAGAGCCGAGCATGAAGTCGCTTCGCTCAGTTATGGCAGCCCTGTCGCAGAACGATCAATCGA
>JARQOD010000001.1:925197454-925352518 GCA_033576555.1 Oophaga sylvatica | reverse complement strand
ACAAGAAGACAGAAGAAAAGAACAGAAGACAAGAAGAAGACAGAAGACAAGAAGAACAGAAGAGAAGACAAGAAGTAGACAGAAGACAAGAAGAAGACAGAAGACAAGAAGAAAAGAAGAAGACAGAAGACAAAAAGAGAACAGAAGACAAGAAGACAGAAGACAAGAAAAAGAACAGAAGACAAGAAGAAGACAGACGACTAGAAGAATACAGAAGAAAAGAAGACAGAAGATAAGAACAGAAGAGAAGAAGACAAGAACATAAGACAAGAAGAAAAGAAGACAAGAAGATAAGAAACACAGAAGACAATAAGAAAAGAACACAAGACAAGAAGAACAGAATAAGACATAAGACAAGAAGGCAGAAGATAAGAAGAAAACAGAAGACAAGAAGAAGTAGACAGAAGACAAGAAGAAGAACACAAGACAAGAATAAGACAGAAGACAAGAAGAACAGAAGACAAGAAGAACACAGAAGACAAGAAGAACAGAAGACAAGAAGAACAGAAGACAAGAAAAAGACAAGAAGAACAGAAGACAGTAAGAAGACAGAAGACAAGAAGAAAAGAAGAAGACAGAAGACAAAAAGAGAACAGAAGACAAGAAGACAGAAGACAAGAAAAAGAACAGAAGACAAGAAGAAGACAGACGACTAGAAGAATACAGAAGAAAAGAAGACAGAAGATAAGAACAGAAGAGAAGAAGACAAGAACATAAGACAAGAAGAAAAGAAGACAAGAAGATAAGAAACACAGAAGACAATAAGAAAAGAACACAAGACAAGAAGAACAGAATAAGACATAAGACAAGAAGGCAGAAGATAAGAAGAAAACAGAAGACAAGAAGAAGTAGACAGAAGACAAGAAGAAGAACACAAGACAAGAATAAGACAGAAGACAAGAAGAACAGAAGACAAGAAGAAGACAGAAGACAAGAAGAACAGAAGACAAGAAGAACAGAAGACAAGAAAAAGACAAGAAGAACAGAAGACAGTAAGAAGACAGAAGACAGGAAGTAGACAGTTGACAAGAAGAACAGGAGTTAAGAAGACAGAACACAAGAAGAAGACAAGAAGACAGAAGACAAGAAGTAGAACAGAAGACAAGCAGTAGACAGAAGACAAGAAGGACAGAAGACAAAAGAAACAGAAGACAAGAAGAAGACAGAAGACAAGAAGAAGACAAAAGACAAGAAGACAAAAGACAAGAAGACAGAAGACGAGAAGAAGACAAGAAAAAGACAGAAGACAAGAACAGAAGACAAGAAGACAGAAGACAAGAAGACAGAAGACAAGAAGATGAACAGAAGACAAGAAGAAGACAGAAGAAAAGAAGACAGAAGATATGAACAGAAGAGAAGAAGACAAGAAGAACAGAAGACAAGAAGAAGAAAAGAAGACAAGAAGACAAGAAGAACAGAAGACAAGAAGAACACAAGACAAGAAGAATAGAGGAAGACATAAAACAAGAAGAACAGAAGACAAGAGGAAGAACAGAAGACAAGAAGGAGACAGAAGACAGGAAGAAGACAGAAGACAAGAAGAACAGAAGACAAGAATAAGACAGAAGACAAGAAGAACAGAAGACAAGCAGTAGACAGAAGACAAGAAGAACAGGAGACAAGAAGACAGACGACAAGAAGACAGAAGATAGAACAGAAGAGAAGACAAGAACAGAAGACAAGAAGAAGAAAAGACAAGAAGACAAGAAGAACAGAAGACAAGAAGAAAAGAAGAACACAAGACAAGAAGAAGACTAGAAGAAGACATAAGACAAGAAGAAGACAAAAGACAAGAAGAAGAAAAGAAGACAAGAAGAAGAAAAGACAAGAACAGAAGACAGGAACAGAAAACAAGAAGAAGACAAGAAAAACAGAAGAGAAGAAGACAGAAGACAAGTAGAAGACAGAAGACAAGAAGAAGAACAGAAGACAAGAAGACAGAAGACAAGAAGAGGAACAGAAGACAAGAAGAACAGAAGACAGGAAGAAGAACAGAAGTTAAGAAGTCAGAAGGCAAGAAGAAGACAAAAGACAAAAAGACAAAAGACAAGAAGAAGAAAGAAGTCTAAAAGACAAAAGACAAGAAGAAGAAAGAAGTCTAAAAGAAGACAAGAAGACAGAAGAAAAGAACAGAAGACAAGAATAACAGAAGACAAGAAGACAAGAAAAACAGAAGAGAAGAAGATAGAAGACAAGAAGTCTTCTGTTCTTCTTGTCTTCTGTCTTCTTCTTGTCTTCCGTTTTCTTCTTGTCTTCTGTCTTCTTGTCTTCTGTCTTCTTGTTTTTTGTCTTCTTGTCTTCTTTTCTTGTGTTCTTTTCTTCTTGTCTTCTATTCTTCTTGTCTTCTTGTATTGTGTTCTTCTTATCTTCTGTCTTCTTTTCTTCTGTCTTCTTGTTTTCTGTCTTCTTCTTGACTTCTGTCTTCTGCTTGTCTTCTGTTCTTCTTGTTTTCTGCTTGTCTTCTGTTCTTCTTCTTGTCTTCTGTCTTATTCTTGTCTTCTGTACTTCTTGTCTTCTTGTCTTCTGTTCTTCTTGTCTTCTGTCTTCTTGTCTTCTCGTCTTCTATCTTCTTGTCGTTTGTCTTTTTGTCTTTTATCTTCTTTGTCTTCTGTCTGCTTCTTGTTTTCTGTTCTTCTTGTCTTCTGTTCTTCTACTTGTCCTCTTCTTGTTTTCTGTTCTTCTACTTGTCTTCTTTTCTGCTTCTTTTCTGCTGTCTTCTTCTTGTTGTCTGTCTTCTTCTTGTCTTCTGTTCTTTTTGTTTTCTGTCTTCTTGTCTTCTGTTCTTCTTCTTGTCTTCTGTCTTCTTCTTGTCTTCTGCCTTCTTCTTGTCTTCTGTCTTCTACTTGTCTTCTGTTCTTCTTGTCTTCTGTTTTTCTTCTTGTCATCTGTCTTCTTCCTGTCTACAGTCTTCTTCTTGTCTTCTGTTCTTGTCTTCTGTTCTTCTCATCTTCTGTTCTTCTTGTCTTCTGTCTTCTTGTCTTCTGTCTTCTACTTGTCTTCTGACTTCTTCTCTTCTGTTCTTCTTGTCTTCTTGTTTTCTGTTCTTCTTGTCTTCTGTTCCAATTGTCTTTTCTTCTTCTTGTCTTCTGTTCTTCTTGTCTTCTGTTTTCTTGTCTTCTGTCTTCTTCTTGTCTTATGTCTTTTTCTTGTCTTCTTCTCGTCTTGTGTTCTTGTTTTCTTCTTGTCTTCTGTTCTCCTTGTCTACTTTTCTTCTTCTTGTCTTCTGTTGTTCTTGTCTTCTGTTCTTCTTTTTATCATCTGTCTTCTTTTCTTCTGTCTTCTTCTTGTCTGTCTTCTTGTCTTCTGTTCTTCTTGTCTTCTGTCTTCTGCTTGTCTTCTGTTCTTCTTGTCTTCTGTCTTATTCTTGTCTTCTGTTCTTCTTGTCTACTGTCTTCTTCTTGTCTTCTGATCTTCTTCTTGTCTTCTGTCTTATTCTTGTCTTCTGTTCTTCTTGTCTACTGTCTTCATCTTGTCTTCCATCTTTTTCTTGTTTTCTGACCTCTTGTCTTCTGTCTTCTTCTTGTCTTCTGTTCTTCTTGTCTCCTTCTTGTATTCTGTTCTTGTCTTCTATTCTTCTTGTCTTCTGTTCTTGTATTTTCTTCTTGTCTTCTGTTCTTCTTGTCTTCTGTCTTTTTCTTTTCTGCTGTTTTCTTCTTGTCTTCTGTCTTCTTGTATTCTGTCTTCTTCATAGTAAGGTGATGTCTGCGGTATTAATGATGGGAGAGGGTGGCAGGGGTCTGCGCTATTGATGGGAGAAGGTGGTGGCAGTGGGGGTCTTCGTGGATGTGGTGACTGGAAGAGGATGTGGAGGTGGTCTGCATTGTGGCTAGAGGGTGGCAGTGCTCTTTATTATGACTGATGCAAAAGAGTCCTGTGGTCGGTGTTGAGACTGATGCGAGAGGGTGTGTCGCTGGCGGTTGTCTGCGTGGTGACTAGAGGGTGGTTTGGTCTGCGTGGTGACTGATGGAACGGAATGTAGGCCTGAATAGCCACAATTTAGGGTCCACAAATACATCATACATCTGACAGCGATACCACACTGTTCAATATGTGGCATGAATTTTTCAATTTTTGAAAAAGTCTTTAAAAAAATAACAGACTCGGGAAGACCTAACATTTGGATTGGCAACTTCCATCATGTTGCTGTTATGGGGAACGGTTGCCCGCCTCCTCTCTGCAACCACCACACGGCTTCTTCCTGCCTGAAGGGATGCTACACCTTCCTCCCCCTGTGTACTGCTGTCCTTGCTCTGCATGTCCTCCTGCCAGTTTGGGTCAGTTACTATGTCATCCACCACCTCATCTTCCACTTCCGCACCCTGGTCCTACTACTGACTTTCCGGAAAATGTGTGTCATCATCATCCATTCTTTGGACCGTGGCTGCTCAAATATTTGGGCATCGCTACATATAATCTCATCTTTCCCCGCTTCAAGTGAACCGGGTGAGAGGCCCGAATATATAAATGGAAACGTAAACACACAGCTATTCGGAGTGTTCAAGTGTAGGATCAGTTGTCTCCGGGAATGAAAGCTGGGCACACTCATATAGGTGAAAATAAGTGAAACTCATTTAATGATGCACGTACAGTAGTCACAACATCAAACGTTTCGGTCTGAATAGACCTTCATCAGTGAACTACAAAAACAAAAAAAATGAAACAAATAACATTTACAAGAAAAAAGGTATATACAATAAGAAATTGAGGGTCAAATGCATTGAAAAGATGATGACCTTAGGAAGACCCTCATATCATGCCTTGGCAAAAGTAACAAATATAGAAGGATAATAATCTTAATAATAATCTTTATTTTTATATAGCGCTAACATATTCCGCAGCGCTTTACAGTTTGCACACATTATCGTCGCTGTCCCAGATGAGGCTCACAATCAAGATTCCCTATCAGTATGTTTTTGGAGTGTGGGAGGAAACCAGAGTACCCGGAGGAAACCCACGCGAACACGGGGAGAACATACAAACTCCTTGCAGATGTTGTCCTTGGTGGGATTCGAACCCAGGACCCCAGCGCTGCAAGGCTGCAGTGCTATCCACTGAGCCACCATGCTGCCCATAGGATGATGTAGAACACATGACAAATAAGGACATACCTTAGTGAGAGTGACAGTTGTCATAAATCTATTATGATCAGTTGCTAATAATCTGAGAAACATAAGATAAAATTATCTAGTGATGTGCAAAATACTGTGAGAAAATAATATAAATACCCCACATGACATACCATAAGGATGAGATGGTAAAGGCACAGTCGTGCTGTGATATAAAATATGGGGATGTTAGTTGAGAGTATACTGAAGTGAGGGTATCGCTGTGAGAGGAATATAACATACCAAGAAGGAATACTACTACGGTTTAGTAGTATGGCACTAAGGGCTGCAAGGAAAATAATGGCCCAATTAATGATGTGAAAAGAGACAATATTGTTACAACTGCCATCATTGTGAGCGAAATCTGACTTACCGATACCGGAAGTGTAGAGCAGGGTGCTGTATGGCTCCTGACGCGGCATCCACCGCATGTCAAAAAGGGGCGGCCGGTATACAACGTGTGTCTAGAAATAGGGAGGTGCCGTGGAGTAGGCTCAGGGCTGTGCTCAACGTGGCAGGAAGTGCCTAAACCGGAAGTGAGGTATGCGCTCCACCCGAGTGGACGTAGTGCGTTCCACAGGTGGGAGTGTCATAGGTATGCGTTCCAGGCAGCGTGTGCTTGCGTGTCACAGATGGTTAACCCTTCGGGAAGTGGTAGAATTGAAAAAAAGGAATTCATAATTCATTATGGCTGATTCTGGAAAGTAAAAGAATAATATTAGACTCACTATATTACAATGAGGAGCCCTTTGACACAAAAAAATATTGTAAAAGACAAATGCAAACAGATTGTAAATGGCACATATCGCAAATAACGTTAAGCACTGTCATTAAATAGATATCACAGAAAGGCACAGAGATCGTAATCTTTATTAAGACCCTTGGGATGTAACGTATCTAACTCGTGTTAAATACCCCACATGACATACCATAAGGATCTTTCCTCTCAACTATTCAGTCGATTACCCCCATACCACCTGAAGCCTTGTTAGTCTCTTTTGACGTACGAGACCTATACACTTCTATTCCACATACAGAAGGTATAGCCTCGACAAGACATCTGTTATCTAAATCTGATATACACCCTGACCAGATCAACCTATGCTGCGAACTATTGACTCTGGTATTGACTAAAAATTTTTTCCTCTTTGAAGACGATTACTACCTCCAGATTAAAGGTACAGCCATGGGGTCTAATGTGGCGCCCCCTTATGCCAATGCATACATGGCCCACTTTGAAGAAACCCTCATCTATGGCAATGATCTCTTCCGCACCAACATCTTGGTGTGGAAGAGGTATATAGATGACATATTTTGCGTTTGGAAAGGTGACCAGATATCTTTGGATATCTTCTTTAATTTCCTCAAAACCTCTTGGCCTGGTCTTGATTTCACCATGACCTATGACTTACATCGACTTAGTTTCCTGGACACCTTAGTACTGAAAGACTCCCTTGGTAACCTCTCTACTGATCTTTTTACTAAGCCAACAGACAGAAACAGCCTATTGCACTTCACAAGCTTCCACCCCCAGAGGATGAAGGAATCCATTCCACAATCCCAGATCCAACGTGTGAATAGGATAGTCTCTGATCCAGACACTCGTTCCCTCCGTGTACAAGAGATGCAGTCTAAATTCCTCAATAGGGGTTATCCACCCCATACAGTCATGAGCAATCCCTCTCTAACCAGGAATATCAGTAAGGATACCAACACCCGTATCCCATTTGTTCATGACTATCATCCTGCAGCCTATAAGATTCACACGAGTATACGGAAACATTGGCATATCTTACAAATGGCACATCCCAATATTGAAGCCTTTAAACAACCCTTCTTACCCTGCTTCAAGAGAGCACGCAACATACGGGACACCTTGGTCCGTGCTGACCTCGGCTCCAAGAAATCAACCACCACACAAAGATTTCTGTCTACCCTCAAAATGGGCACATTTCCCTGTCTCAATTGCAATCAATGCAACAATATTTTGAGGGGCAATACAGTCTACCACCCGTATACAGGTAAACGCTATACTATCAACCAATATTTTACCTGTGAATCCAACTTTGTAGTGTATCTTATTAAATGCCCGTGTGGTCTTTTATATATTGGGGAAACTACGCAAAGTATAAAAAACAGGATTTCGAAACACAAATCGACTATTCGATGTAAGGATTTACTTCTTCCTATTCCACAACATTTCATTGCTAAGTGCCATAGTGTATCCCAACTGCGCTTTCAAGTGCTAGAATATGTCCCTGTACCGCGACGAGGTGGTGATCGCATTAACCTACTCAAGCGCAGAGAAGCACATTGGATACACGAGTTAGATACGTTACATCCCAAGGGTCTTAATAAAGATTACGATCTCTGTGCCTTTCTGTGATATCTATTTAATGACAGTGCTTAACGTTATTTGCGATATGTGCCATTTACAATCTGTTTGCATTTTGTCTTTTACAATATGTTTTTGTGTCAAAGGGCTCCTCATTGTAATATAGTGAGTCTAATATTATTCTTTTACTTTCCAGAATCAGCCATAATGAATTATGAATTCCTTTTTTTCAATTCTACCACTTCCCGAAGGGTTAACCATCTGTGACACGCAAGCACACGCTGCCTGGAACGCATACCTATGACACTCCCACCTGTGGAACGCACTACGTCCACTCGGGTGGAGCGCATACCTCACTTCCGGTTTAGGCACTTCCTGCCACGTTGAGCACAGCCCTGAGCCTACTCCACGGCACCTCCCTATTTCTAGACACACGTTGTATACCGGCCGCCCCTTTTTGACATGCGGTGGATGCCGCGTCAGGAGCCATACAGCACCCTGCTCTACACTTCCGGTATCGGTAAGTCAGATTTCGCTCACAATGATGGCAGTTGTAACAATATTGTCTCTTTTCACATCATTAATTGGGCCATTATTTTCCTTGCAGCCCTTAGTGCCATACTACTAAACCGTAGTAGTATTCCTTCTTGGTATGTTATATTCCTCTCACAGCGATACCCTCACTTCAGTATACTCTCAACTAACATCCCCATATTTTATATCACAGCACGACTGTGCCTTTACCATCTCATCCTTATGGTATGTCATGTGGGGTATTTATATTATTTTCTCACAGTATTTTGCACATCACTAGATAATTTTATCTTATGTTTCTCAGATTATTAGCAACTGATCATAATAGATTTATGACAACTGTCACTCTCACTAAGGTATGTCCTTATTTGTCATGTGTTCTACATCATCCTTCTATATTTGTTACTTTTGCCAAGGCATGATATGAGGGTCTTCCTAAGGTCATCATCTTTTCAATGCATTTGACCCTCAATTTCTTATTGTATATACCTTTTTTCTTGTAAATGTTATTTGTTTCATTTTTTTTGTTTTTGTAGTTCACTGATGAAGGTCTATTCAGACCGAAACGTTTGATGTTGTGACTACTGTACGTGCATCATTAAATGAGTTTCACTTATTTTCACCTATATGAGTGTGCCCAGCTTTCATTTCTTACATTACGGCTTGGGAACCCACTGGTGCACCTCTACTATTAGGCTGTGCTAGTGTTTTCATACTACCAGTTGTCTCCGGGCACTCAGCATGGTGGGAGGAAGGAGGATCAGGGTAAGGAATATGCGGGCCAGATTCACAGCTACTCAGACTTGAATGTGTGTAATCCACACAAAAAGAGAAAAGCTGACAGCACTCAGACCTCAAGATGCACGTTCAGAAGCCATCTGACCCAAAAGGATGGACAAGTACATACCATGTGAAAAAGGAGAACAGCATCGAATCCGGGTGAAGCAATAAAGGTTCTTTATTTAGCCAGATGCAACGTTTCAACCAATACAGGTCTTTTTCAAGCATACAATATAGTCATAATGGCAGCCCTAAATAGGAAGTGGATTCCAGATCCACCAATCACCATCCAGAGGCCGTCCAGTATAGAAAACATCACAGGTACATAAAATCAAATTTTTATAATACATAATTTTATACAAACATCTTCAATCAATTTATATAAGTAGAAAAACATCAATATTCCAGTTAAATAATAAGATCACAAAACGTCACCAATGAGAAAAAAGCATCAAGGTAGTCAATGGGATAACAGACCCAATCATAAGACATATAGATATAAACAAACTTCAGGGACCAATAGATGTGCTCACTAGTCTCGGCGCCTAAAAAGGGGGTTTGTACTCCTCAACCAATAAGATTACTCATCACAGCCCAATATACATACCAATGTGGCTCACTCCCAACGATAGGTCTCTAGTGGAATACAAGGCAGGGCCAGCCCATAATGGAAACGTCATGACCATAAAGCGAGAAAAGAGACGTTAGCAGGCACTATCACAGTATAGACGCGATCACGTGATGAGTCACGTGACAAACCACTCGGAAGCATCACATACGGGGATCTGCCTGCACATCCAAGAGGCGGTACAAATGATGTCCACAGGAGGCTCACCGCCCGGTTGCCTAGCAACTCTATAAACAGGAAAGCTGAGGACGCATCATAGAAACGGTACGTCACTATGACGACCATTATAGAGAAAACGCCATATCCATGGCAGTGTGTCCAATCCCAGCGCTATCTCAGAACATATCCCATATTAAAAAACAAATGTAAGGAGATAATATCAATCAATAACATTAAAGTGCATATTGCATTACAAAAATAACTGGATGGAATCATAAATAGAGGTATACATAATGTTATTAACACCACATCATTATAGTATAATAAGTATCCCCTGACTGTATATACATCATAATCCCATCAAATTTACTAAATCCAACGGAAAATTTAAATAAACAGAGGGCAAAGGGGAAAGAAAGCCCAGAAGTTTCGGGACATCCAGTCCCCTTTGTCCCATGGTCATCAAACTAATCATAACCTACAAAGAAAAAAAGAGAAAAAAAGAAGAGACAAAATAAAATTACATTACAAATAAAAATAGTACCTAACTAAACTGATGAAGTACATAGACAGATAGCACAAAAAGAGAGACTAATCAGGAAACACATATCTGCAAATTATAATCTATATTGAAACCTCTGGGTTGCAAAGTACCTAATCTAGAGATCCATTTTAATTCCTTTTACTTAAGAAGTCTGGTCCTATCCCCACCTCGTCTCTGCATCGGGACACTATCAATCACACGAAACCTAAGTTGACTGATCAGATGATTGTTCTCACAAAAATGTTTGGGAACCGGTAGTTCAACTGCCTTTGTTCTAATGGTACTTTTGTGTTTCCCAATACGTGCCCTGACTTCCTGTGTCGTCTCTCCAATATATGCCAATCCACAAGGGCACAAAAGCATGTATATAACAAAGCTGGACATGCAAGTATATCTCTCTTTAAGCCATATTTTTTTACCCGTATGGGGATGATAGAAAAAATCTCCCCTAATCATATTGTTACAAGAAGCACATTCTAAGCATGAGAAGTTACCCATCCTAGGTGGATGTAATGTGGTCTGAATAGAAAGTTTGTTGGGTCCAACATCTGATTTGACAAGCTTATCTCTAAGGTTACGGCCACATTTATAGGAAAAAAGAGGGGGCAATGAAAATTCAGTAACATTAGGCAAACCTTGTTGTAAAAGATGCCAGTGTCTCCTCAGCACATTGCTCATCCTACCGCTAGCAGTAGAAAAAGTAGAGACAAAGGGAATGCGTTTCCCCCTTTCCTTCAATCTCCTACAGCGCAAATCCTGGCATGTCAAATCCTTGGCCTTATTTACATATGAGGTAACTTCCCAAACAGGATAACCCCTATTTACAAATTTGTGGCACATCTCATCCAATCTGGGAGATAGCAATCTGTCATCAGACACAATCCTGCGTACCCTGACCATCTGACTTCATGGTAACGACTCAACCATCTTTCTCGGATGATGGCTGTCGTAGTGGAGCATACTATTTTTGTCAGTCTGCTTGACAAACAAGTCAGTTTTAAGTACAGTACCTTCTTTGTATACCATAGTGTCCAAAAACTGTATACGCTCTAGAGAATGTGCAAGTGTAAATTTTAACTCCGGATATATGTCATTGAGTCCCGCATGAAATCTATTGAGCTCGGTGATGTCACCATCCCACACCAAAAAGATGTCGTCGATGTAGCGCCACCAGGCCCGGACATGAGGCCAAAACTGGGAACTGTACACGTACCTGTCCTCAAGCACCACCATATAGATGTTAGCGTAAGTGGGGGCCACATTGGACCCCATGGCGGTGCCTCTCAACTGAAGGTAGTAATCATCCCCATAGAGAAAGAAATTTCTCCTGAGGATGAACTCCAACAGTGTGAGGACAAGATGGTGCACAGTCAGGCTCCACATCCGAGTCTAATAGCACCACATAGATGGCATCAAGACCCTTAGTATGTTCAATAGAGATACTACGTCAAGAGATACCAGCCATATATTAGCAGAAATAGTCAAACCATTGATCTTATCCAAGAAATCACCGGTATCTTTAATGTAAGACCTCGCTGAACAGGCAAATTTACATAGAATCTTATCCAAAAAGATGGCCACCTTATTAAACATAGACCCTCTACCTGACACTATGGGACGGCCGGAGGATTCATCAAATCTTTGTGTATTTTTGGTAGTGTGTATAGAATGGGTCTGACTGGTGAATCTACAACCAAAAATTCAGCCAACTTCTGATCAATGAGCCCATCATTGAGTGACTCACTGATCAAAAGTTTAAGTTCCCTTGGATAGCCATTAGTAGGATCTCCTGTCAATTTACGATAGACCTCATCATCAGATAATTGTCTTAACACCTTTTCTCTTTTGTGTGGATTGAATTGTTGACCTGGGCTGGCGTGCACCGGACCACTATGACTGAAATTAATTATCCACATGTGGGTGAACTGGATGTTGCCACAATGTTCTCTTATACTGATGAAGATGCTAGATGGATTATTTCGGGCACGTTGACTGATTCTTCTTTTTTAAGTAAACCCACTGGTGATATGTTGAAGAAACGTTACGAGAGCGAGAGAAGATGTATCTCTCTTGAATTACATGCTACAACGTTGGCTGAATATTATAAGGTATGAAGGGTACCACGTGGACTGAGACCACACCTACGACCTACCCTGATGTCAGATAACATGCAGTTTTGTACCAGATTTGAAGACATTGCAAACAAATATTGTTTTAATCTTATGCTTCTCAATATTGAATTTCTTACATTAAAGATACCGGTGATTTCTTGGATAAGATCAATGATTTGACTATTTCGGCTAATACATGGCTGGTATCTCTTGACGTAGTATCGCTATATACGTCCATTGAACATACTAAGGGTCTTGATGCCGTCGATGTGGTGCTATCAGGCTCGGATGTGGAGCCTGACTGTGCACCATCTTGTCCTCACACTGTTGGAGTTCATCCTCAGGAGAAATTTCTTTCTCTATGGGGATGATTACTACCTTCAGTTGAGAGGCACCGCCATGGGGTCCAATGTGGCCCCCACTTACACTAACATCTATATGGCGGTGCTTGAGGACAGGTACGTGTACAGTTCCCAGTTTTGGCCTCATGTCCGGGCCTGGTGGCGCTACATCGACGACATCTTTTTGGTGTGGGATGGTGACATCACCGAGCTCAATAGATTTCATGCGGGACTCAATGACATATATCCGGAGTTAAAATTTACGCTTGCACATTCTCTAGAGTGTATACAGTTTTTGGACACATAGGTATACAAAGAAGGTACTGTACTTAAAACTGACTTGTTTGTCAAGCAGACTGACAAAAATAGTATGCTCCACTACGACAGCCATCATCCGAGGAAGATGGTTGAGTCGTTACCATGGAGTCAGATGGTCAGGGTACGCAGGATTGTGTCTGATGACAAATTGCTATCTCCCAGATTGGATGAGATGTGCCACAAATTTGTAAATAGGAGTTATCCTGTTGGTGAAGTTACCTCATATGTAAATAAGGCCAAGGATTTGACATGCCAGGATTTGCGCTGTAGGAGATTGAAGGAAAGGGGGAAACGCATTCCCTTTGTCTCTACTTTTTCTACTGCTAGCGGTAGGATGAGCAATGTGCTGAGGAGACACTGGCATCTTTTACAACAAGGTTTGCCTAATGTTACTGAATTTTCATTGCCCCCTCTTTTTTCCTTTAAACATGGCCGTAACCTTGGAGATAAGCTTGTCAAATCAGATGTTGGACCCAACAAACTTTCTATTCAGACCACATTACATCCACCCAGGATGGGTAACTTCCCATGCTTAGGATGTGCTTCTTGTAACAATATGATTAGGGGAGATTTTTTCTATCATCCCCATACGGGTAAAAAAATATGGCTTAAAGAGAGATATACTTGCATGTCCAGCTTTGTTATATACATGCTTTTGTGCCCTTGTGATTGGCATATATTGGAGAGACGACGCAGGAAGTCAGGGCACGTATTGGGAAACACAAAAGTACCATTAGAACGAAGGCAGTTGAACTACCGGTTCCCAAACATTTTTGTGAGAACAATCATCTGATCAGTCAACTTAGGTTTCGTGTGATTGATAGTGTCCCGATGCAGAGACGGGGTGGGGATAGGACCAGACTTCTTAAGCAAAAGGAATTAAAATGGATCTCTAGATTAGGTACTTTGCAACCCAGAGGTTTCAATATAGATTATAATTTGCAGATATGTGTTTCCTGATTAGTCTCTCTTTTTGTGCTATCTGTCTATGTACTTTATCAGTTTAGTTAGGCACTATTTTTATTTGTAATGTAATTTTATTTTGTCTCTTCTTTTTTTCTCTTTTTTTCTTTGTAGGTTATGATTAGTTAGATGAACATGAGACGAAGGGGACTGGATGTCCCGAAACTTCTGGGCTTTCTTTCCCCTTTGCCCTCTGTTTATTTATATTTTCCATTGGATTTAGTAAATTTGATGGGATTATGATGTATATACAGTCAGGGGATACTTATGATACTATAATGATGTGGTGTTAATAACATTATGTATACCTCTATTTATGATTCCATCCAGTTATTTGTGTAATGCAATATGCACTTTAATGTTATTGATTGATATTATCTCCTTACATTTGTTTTTTAATATGGGATATGTTCTGAGATAGCGCTGGGATTGGACACACTGCCATGGATATGGCGTTTTCTCTATAATGGTCGTCATAGTGACGTACCGTTTCTCTGATGCGTCCTCAGCTTTCCTGTTTATAGAGTTGCTAGGCAACCGGGCTGTGAGCCTCCTGTAGACGTCATTCGTACCGCCTCTTGGATGTGCAGGCGGATCCCCGTATGTGACGCTTCCGAGTGGTTTGTCATGTGACTCATCACGTGATCGCGTCTATACTGTGATAGTGCCTGCTAACGTCTCTTTTCTCGCTTTATGGTCATGATGTTTCCATTATGGGCTGGCCCTGCCTTGTATTCCACTAGAGACCTATCGTGGGAGTGAGCCACATTGGTATGTATATTGGGCTGTGATGAGTAATCTTATTGGTTGAGGAGTACAAACCCCCTTTTTAGGCGCCGAGACTAGTGAGCACATCTATTGGTCTCTGAAGTTTGTTTATATCTATATGTCTTATGATTGGGTCTGTTATCCCCTTGACTACCTTGATGCTTTTTTCTCATTGGTGACGTTTTGTGATCTTAATATTTAACTGGAATATTGATGTTTTTCTACTTATATAAATTGATTGAAGATGTTTGTATAAAATTATGTATTATAAAAATTTGATTTTATGTACCTGTGATGTTTTTATACTGGACGGCCTCTGGATGGTGATTGGTGGATCTGGAATCCACTTCCTATTTAAGGCTGCCATTATGACTATATTGTATGCTTGAAAAAGACCTGTATTGGTTGAAACGTTGCATCTGGCTAAATAAAGAACCTTTATTGCTTCACCCGGATTCGATGCTGTTCTCCTTTTTCACATGGTTTGAACGTGTGTAAGACAGGGTGCTGGTGGTGATGGCCATGTAAATGGAATTATTATCTGCTATGCAACCAACAACCTTTTCAAACTGCTCTGGCTTCAATAGTGTTGTCTTGCTGTGGTCCCCTAGGACTTTGAAAACTAAGGGCCAGCGAGAAGATGTGGGTGTTTTTGTTGGCCCAATTTCAGCTTGCCCACGGCCTCTGCCTCGGCATGCACCATGACCATCACGGCCATTTCCCCATCCCTTGCCACGTGCCTTGCCCATTGTAAATGTACTAGAATATTATACATGTTCACTACAAATGGCTGAATTGGGAGCAAACTTGTATGTGATAAGTGTGCGGGAAAACCACACTGTAAAATATGTGAACTGTAGTTACAAATGTTTTTTTGCTTAGCCAATTGTTGCTACAAAGTACCTTAAGGCTGTGTGCACACGTTACGGAATTTCCGCGGAAATTTCAGAGACAATCCCGCACCTCACTGCCGCGGGAAATACGCATTTTTATTGGTATGCGTATTCCCGCCAGAAACTAGCGTTTTTCAAGCGTAATTAGCTTGCAGAATGCTAGCGTTTTCCAAGCGATCTGTAGCATCGCTTGGAAAACTGATTGACAGGTTGGTCACACTAGTCAAACATAGTGTTTGACACGTGTGACCAACTTTTTACTATTGATGCCGCCTATGCCGCATCAATAGTAAAAAGATCTAATGTTAAAAATAATAAAAAAAATAAAAAATGGTGATATTCTCACCTTCCGGCGGCACCCGCAGCCTTCCCGCCTCTCAGCGATGCTCCCGGCCAATCCCTTTCCCAGGCATCCTTAGCGTCAATGACCTGAGATGACGTAGCATCACATGAGACCGCTACGTCATCTGGGGTCATTGTCGCTAAGGACGCCTGGGAACGGGATTGGCCGGTAGCGTCACTGAGAGGCTGGAAGGCTGCGGGAGCCGCCGGAAGGTGAGAATATCACGATTTTAATTATTGTTTTAATATGGATATGGTACCCAGGGCCTGGAGGAGAGTGTCCTCTCCTCCAAACCCTGGGTACCATCTGCACATGAACCGCTTACTTTGCACACGGTGGGCATAGCCACATGCGGAAAGTAAGCGGTTCAATGCATTCCTATGGCGGCGGAATCGCTGTGATTCCGCAAAAAGAATGAGCATGCTGCGTATTTTTCCATGATGCGATTCCGCCGCGAAAAAACACGCAGCATGTGCACAGTATTGCGAAATCCCATAATATATAATGAGTTGCGTTGGGTAAGCGTTTTTGCTGTGTTTTCGCCACGAAAGACTGCGGCAAAAATGCTAACAATCCGCAACGTGTGCACATAGCCTAACAGACAGCAAAACCACTAGAATACGTAAGCCTGCAATGCCCAAATTTGTAGCACACGGATGTATGATGTGGATCGCTCGCCAGGGCAGTGGGATACTCGGTACCGGGCTGGTGTATTAACCCCTTAACGAACGCCGATACGCCTTTTAACGGCGGTCATTAAGGGTACTTAAACCACAGCGCCGTTAATTAACGGCACTGTGGAAAAAGTGAATAGCGCCCCCCCGCAGTCGGATTTTCTCCGGGGTCTCAGCTGCCGGGGTTAGCCAAGACCCCAGAGAACATGAATCGGGTTGGTTTTTACCGACCCCGGTGTTGCGATCGCCGTTATTAACCCTATAACGGCGATCGCAATAAAAAATAATGTGCCATTTAATTTCTCTCTCCTCTGATGTGATCGGACATCAGAGGAGAGAGAAAAAGAGTCCCCGATCCCCCCCTTGTGGCCCCAGGGCCCTCCTGTTTCCCCCGGTGGGCGCCGCCATGTTTGATGGCGAGAAAATGGCGGGCGCATGCTCAGTGCACCCACAGCGATGTGCTGGGGGGCTTGGGCAATTTTCACTGGGGTCTCGGCTGCCGGGGGTAGCCGAGACCCCAGAGAACATGATCCGGGTCGGTATTTACCGACCCCAGTGTTGCGATCGCCGTTATAACAGTATAACGGCGCCCGCAACAAAAAAAAATGATTTCTCTCCCCTCTGATGTGATCGCACATCAGAGGGGTGAGAATTAGGGTCCCCAGGTCCTCTGATCCCCCCCTGTACCTTTGTGTCCCCTCTGTGTTCTCTGATCCTCCCCCTGTCCTGGATCCTTCCCCTGTCCTGCGATCCTCCCAGTGTCTTCTTACTGAAAATCTGGCGGCAGATTCAAAAAATGAAGTCATTCATTCTCCAAAAGTACATTTTGATCACTGTGATAAACTATCACAGTGATCAAAATAAAAAAAACAGTACATAAACCCCCCTTTATCACCCCCTTATTTAGGGACATATAATAAAATATAGAAATTGTATTTATTTTCATTTTTCCGTTAGGGTTAGGGCTAGGGTTAGGGTTATCATTAGGGTTAGGGTTAGCATTAGGAATAGGGTTAGGGTTAGGCTGGGTTCATACTGCGTTAAGGCAGTCCGTTAGACGGGCTGCGTTACACCGCGGTATAACGTGGTGTAACACAGTCCGTTAACGCTGCCATTTACCCCCATTTGAGGGCGCATCGCGACGCATACCATAAAGCGGCATGCGTTCGCGACGTGCCGTCATTCAGTGATGGAGCCTCGGACACGGCCTGCAGCGTCTGGGCTCAGTCACCGCTAGCGCAGATGAATCATCTGCTGATTCCTCTGCGCTAGTGGGTATAGCATAACGCGATCACGTTATGCTATACCGTTACCAGCCCGTCAACGCTATGTGTTGAACGGGCTGGTAAAACACAAAATGAACCTAGCCTTAGGGTTAGGGTTACAATTAGGGTTAGGGTTACAATTAGGGTTGGGATTAGGGTTAGGGTTGGGATTAGGGTTAGGGGTGTGTTGGGGTTAGGGTTGGAGCTAGAATTGAGGGGTTTCCACTATTTAGGCACATCAGGAGGTCTCCAAACACGACGTGGCGTTCAAAAAGTCAAATGGCGCTCCCTCCCTTCCGAGCCCTGCCGTGCGCCCAAACAGTGATTTACCCCAACATATGGCATATGAGCGTACTCAGGACAAATTGCACACCAATTTGGGGTTCTAATTTTTCCTGTTACCCTTGGGAAAATAAAAAATAGCTGGCTAAGAAAATCATTTTTGAGGAAAAAATGATTTTTATTTTCACGCCTCTGCGTTTATAAATTTCTGTGAAGCACTTGGGGGTTCAAAGTGCTCACCACACATCTACATAAGCTCCTTGAGGGGTCTAGTTTCCAAAATGGTGTCACTTACAGGGGGTTTCTACTGTTTAGGCACATCAAGAGCTCTGCAAACACATGACGCCCGCAGAACATTCCATCAAAGTCTGCATTACAAAATAGCGCTCCTTCCCTTCCAAGCTCTCCCATGCGCCCAAACAGTGATTCCACCCCACATATGGGGTATCAGCGTACTCAGGAAAAATTGCACAACAACTTTTGGGTTCCAATTTCTCCTGTTACCCTTGGGAAAATAAAAAAAAATAGCGGGCTAAAGAATCATTTTTGAGGAAAAAAATTATTTTTTATTTTCACAGCTCTACGTTATAAACTTCTGTGAAGCACTTGGGGGTTCAACGTGCTCACAACACATCTAGATAAGTTCCTTAAGGGGTCTAGTTTCCAAAATGGTGTCATTTGTGGGGGTTTTCCACTGTTTAGGTGCATCAGGGGGTCTCCAAACGCGACATGGCGTCCAATTTTAATTCCAGCCAATTTTGATTTGAAAAAGTCAAACGGCACTCCTTCCCTTCCAAGCCCTGCCGTGCGCCCAAACAGTGGTCCCACTCCACATATGGGGTATCAGCGTACTCAGGACAAATTGCACAAAAACTTTTGGGGTCTTGTTACCCTTGGGAAAATAAAAATTGGGGTAAAAAAAGATCGTTTATGTGGAAAAAATATGATTTTTTATTTTCACGGCTCTACGTTACAAACTTCTGTGAAGCACTTGGAGGTTCAAAGTGCTCACGACACATCTAGATAAGTTCCTTAAGGGGTCTAGTTTCCTAAATGGGGTCACTTGTTGGGGATTTCCACTGTTTAGGCACATCAGGGGCTCTCTAAACGTGACATGGCGTCCAGCCAATTCTGCGTTGAAAAAGTCAAATGGTGCTCCTTCCCTTGCGGCCTCTGCCATGCACCCAAAAAGTGGTTTACCCCCACATATGGGGTATCTGCGTATTCAGGGGAAATTGCACAACAAATTTTATGGTTCATTTTTTGTTTTAACACTTGTGAAAATAAAAAAAATTGGTTCCAAAATAAAGATTTTGCAAAAAAAGTTAGATGTTAATTTTTTCTTTCCTCATTGCTTCAGTTCCTGTGAAGCACGTAAAGGGTTAATAAACTTCTTGAATGTGGTTTTGAGCACCTTGAGGGGTGCTGTTTTTAGGATGGTGTCACTTTTGGGTATTTTCTATCATATAGAATCCTCAAAGTGACTTCAAATGTGATGTAGTCCCTAAAAAAAATGGTGTTGTAAAAATGAGAAATCGCTTGTCAACTTTTAACCCTTATAGCTTCGTAACAAAAAAAAAATTTGTTCCCAAAATTGTGCTGATGTAAAGTAGACATGTGGGAAATGTTATTTATTAAGAAATTTGTGTGACATACAGTACAGACCAAAAGTTTGGACACACTTTCTCATTCAATGATTTTTCTGTATTTTCATGACTATGAAAATTGTAGAATCACACTGAAGGCAACAAAACTATGAATTAACACATGTGGAATTATACATTACACTTTACAAAAAAGTGTGAAACAACTGAAATTATGTCTTATATTCTAGGTTCTTCAAAGTAGCCACCTTTTGCTTTGATTACTGCTTTGCACGCAGAAAAGGTGAACGGATGGACTCTACATGCCTGGTTCCCACCGTGAAGCATGGAGGAGGAGGTGTGATGGTGTGGGGGTGCTTTGCTGGTGACACTGTTGGGGATTTATTCAAAATTGAAGGCATACTGAACCAGCATGGCTACCACAGCATCTTGCAGCGGCATGCTATTCCATCCGGTTTGCGTTTAGTTGAACCATCATTTATTTTTCAACAGGACAATGACCCCAAAGATACCTCCAGGCTATGTAAGGGCTATTTGACCACGGAGAGTGTTGAGGTGCTATGCCAGATATCCTGGCCTCCACAGTCACCAGACCTGAACCCAATCGAGATGGTTTGGGGTGAGCTGAACCGCTCACCGCTTCAATTTTGAATAAATCCCCAACAGTGTCACCAGCAGAGCACCCCCACATCATCACACCTCCTCCTCCATGCTTCACGGTGGGAACCAGGCATGTAGAATCCATCCGTTCACCTTTTCTACGTGCAAAGCAGTAATCAAAGCAAAAGGTGGCTACTTTGAAGAACCTAGAATATAAGACATATTTTCAGTTGTTTTACATTTTTTTGTAAAGTGTAATGTATAATTCCACATGTGTTAATTCATAGTTTTGATGCCTTCAGTGTGATTCTACAATTTTCATTGTCATGAAAATACAGAAAAATCTTTGAATGAGAAGGTGTGTCTAAACTTTTGGTCTGTACTGTATCTCTCTGATTTCAGGGCATAAAAATTGAATTTTGAAAATTGCTAAATTTTCAAAATTTTCGCCATATTTCTGTTTTTTTCATAAATAAAAGCAAGTCATATAAAAAATTTTTTACCACTAACGTGAAGTACAATATGTCACGAAAAACAATCTCAGAATCAGCTGGATTCGTTAAAGCGTTCCAGAGTTATAACCTCATAAAGTGACAGTGGTCAGAATTGTAAAAATTGGCCGGTCATTAAGCTGCAAAATGGCTCTGTCACTAAGGGGTTAAAAGGATGTGTCATGGCAGAAGTGACCCAGTCCGTGGCGCTGGGCATCCAATAAAAGGGGGAATATTTACAGGGGATGATAGAGTTTGTGATAAGGTATTCATGACGCCACCTGTGGTTTCTGGTCAGATGTGACCAGCGCTGCGGTGCAGTTCCTCTGGGACAGATGGTGAGATGCAGCACAGTTGGTATAGCCTTCCACAGGTGAAGCTTGATGTCCCAAGACAGAGAGATGTTGTAGAGAGTAATGGTGCTGGGAGATGTAGCAGAGTGGAGTGTGTGCTGCAGGAAGAACTTGAGAGGACACAATCAGATGCAGTTTCCAAAGCTTTACTCATAGTTTTGCAGGCAAAGTATCCAGGGCACTGAGTACAGATGGTGCTGGAGTCGGTCGGCCTGAAAGCAATTTGGAATCTCCTTATTTCAGGTGGGATGTGAGGTTTCTTTTCTAGCGCTATTCTCTGAGGCACTTGCTGCTGTAAGCTCTGTTCAAGTTCCTCTCTCTGTCTGTTGTCTAAGTAGTGTCACGTTGCCGTTGGACTCCGTGGCTGGTGTTCCTGCCTCGGTCGCTGGGAGGCGCTGGACTCCTTCTGCTGGTGGTGCCGGTGATAGGAGATCGGTATCCTCATATGGTTCTGCTCCTTTGACGCCGTCCTCTGTCACTGGGCATCGCCATGTTTCTCCTGTGGGTGATGTTGGTGACAGAGAAGGGGTCCCTGCGCAGGCGTCTGATGGGCGCAGGCTTCGCTCTTCTGTCAGACGTGAAGTGGTTGGAGTCAGTCATGCATCACCATCTGGCCTGGGTCTGGGGGCGGTCCAGATGAGGTCATCAGGCTGTGAGCCTGTGAGAGGTAGCCATGCCCTTCAAATACCTTAGAGCCTGTCTTGCAGGCCGCCAGATATAGTCTTGGTTTCCCCAGTGTGTTAGTGTTTATTGCTATTTTGACTCTGATTTTTGCCTGGATTTTGACCCTTCTACAGCCTGACGATTTTGTACCTCTGCTGCCCTCCCGGTTTTGATTCTGACTTTTGCCTATATTTTGACCCTTCTTTAGCCTGCCGATTTTGTACCTTTGCTGCCCTCCTGGTTTTGACCTTTGGACTTCCGACTGCGCATTTGGTCTCGCTTTTTATTCCCTTCCTAGCTTCCTTCCTGCTCCGGTCCACTGCTCCTATAGGCAGCTACCTGGGCTTCACTGTAATTCCAGGGTGTCGGGGTATCTCGGGATGCTGTCTTACCTGCAGTTCAGACCTGCAGAGGGTGGACACTACAAGTAGAACTTCACTCTCATAACAGGCAACTGTAGCCTGCCTCAGGAATCACTCATCTATGGAGTCTCCGGCTCACATGTGCTGCTGCTGTGTAGTAGAGTATTAGTTTGGGCAGAGAACCTGCTGTCTTCTGCCCTCCGGATTCTGCTGCTGGGACTTTAGTTACCCACTCATCCTCAGACTCCGGGGTCCGGTTTCTGGCGCTCAGACCTGGGGGTGAGCTCTCTATAGCTCCTGTCTTCCCCAGCTTGTCTCCACATTTCTTTCCTCTCTCAACCCTACAGCCAGACTGACCAACTAACTCCTCCCGCAGCCAGAATGTTCTAGAGGAGCTCTCCTGGTGTTGTATGCTGTGTTACCTGTTAAAGGGATCCTTCCTTGCTTTCAGGCATGACATCACTCTCCCCTGGAGGGAGGCAAGGTCACTGTGGCAACCGAACTCCTGGGGTGCCACATTCCCCCCTAGTAAAATTCAGTACTCCTGGACTGAAGAAACACAAAAGAAAACATATTATAACTATATTCATAATTGTAGCATGAAATATATACATTTTTGGTGAAGTCTTAAATGGGGTGTCCTTTTTCACCCTACAAAGTACAAAGTGAGGGACACATCTCAAACCCTCAACGTAGGCCTTGGGCGGACTACAAGGCATGGCTGGTCTCCCTTTTGGACCACATCTTCGGCCACACCAGACGGTTTTTGTACTGTAGTCATTAATATTAACTATTTACAAGTAATGTCCTGGTCATTACGAGTCCAGTGACCCAATCGTCCATTTAAAGAATGAAATCAGAATGGTTAAAAGTTACAATTATAAACATTAACTTATTTACAATACTAGTACTGTAGCATTTTATTCTCTATACCTGGCTGGGATCTGACCTCTGTTACTACGGGTAGATTTACGCAGTACAGGTGTCTCTAGTGATCTAGCCTGGTCTAGTATGTGTGTTGGTAAGCTTCTGCGATTTCCTAGACTCACTGTGGGTGTGACAGATTCACCGCTAGCAGGGGGCAGATTTTCACGTTCCACTGCAGATATGGTTTCTGGCACTTGAACTGGCAGTTCTTCAGGCTGATCCTGAGTCACTTCTCTTTCAGGCACTGCCGGTTGGGAAAAGGTCAAGACGGGCACTACTATGACCTGGTTTGCTCTTGTCCAATTCGACGGGAACTCGCCAAGTACAGTGTGGACCTTTTCTTTCACTTTTTCTACTGATGAAGGAATGTCCTTATCTCCAATCTTTCACTTTAAATGGTCAGGGCACGATTTTAGGTGATCCCTGAACACTGCTGTGGAGTTTTCTCCTCCATCCTTGCTGATAAGGCACACCTTGGTATTGTCGAAGTCTGAAGGCATAATAGTATATGGCTCAGCTTCCCACTGGTCGTCAAGTTTGTGGAGTCGCCTTTTCCTTTTCAGTACCTGTTCTCCAGGTGACAAGGGAATTGCAGGTGCATGCTGATTGTAATTTCTTTCTTGTTTTTGTCTTGCCTGAGACAAACTCTTCTCTACACATTCTTGCACTTTGCTGCACTGTTGCTGCCGCTCAGTATCCTAGTCTGCATCTGGTGATGTTACCTCAGGTATCAGGCCTCCCAAGTCCAAGTCAATGGGCAATTTGCCAGGTCTTACTCTCATCAAGTAGGTCGGTGTACAGTTGGTAGAATGCACCGGAATGTGGTTGTAGAGATCCACCAGATCTGGCAACTTTTCTGGCCACAAGTTTCTCTCTTCCAGGGGCAAGGTCTTCAAGAGATCAATTACCACTTAGTTCATTTTCTTACACATGCAATTTGTCTGTGGATGATACGGCGTTGTCCTGATTTTCTTGCAGCCATACATGTTACAGAACTCCTGGAACACTTCTGCTTGAAAGGCTGGGCCTTGGTCGGTAAGAACTCGTTCAGGATAACCGTGCGGTCGACAAAAGTGTTGTTGAAATGCTTTGGCCTCTGTTTTCACTGTTTGATCCTTGAGAGGCATGACTACCAGGAACCTTGAGTAGTGGTTAACGATGGTGAGGACGTAGACATAGCCTGACCGGCTTGGAGTTAGCTTCACGTGGTCCAGGGCTACCAGTTCAAGCGGCTGTTTGGTGATTATTGGCTGCAACGGGGCTCGCTGGCTGTTACGGTCTGTTACGGCTCGGCGGGGCAAGCCTCCAGGAGTGGACCCTCTGGATCGTGGCATCAAGAGGCCCCCGGGCGAGCGACCAGATGGAGGATCGTTAGGAGCAGGCCCCGGGGATCTAGTACCACGATAGCCGGTATCAAGAGGGACGGCTCTTAAGTAGGCGAGTAGGCCCTACCACGGGACAGATGATATACGGAACAGGTTGTCGAGCAAGACCACAGACAGCCAGGCGGAACTGGTAACAAGAGACAAGGACCGCAGAAAGACTGCAGGACAGAGCAAGTATAGGACTGCAGGACGAGCAGGAATAGGACTGCAGGACGAAGCAGGCATAGGACTGCAGGACGGGACAGGAGTAGGACTGCAGGATGAGCAGGAATAGGACTGCAGGACGGGACAGGAATAGGACTGCAGGACGCGGCAGGAATAGGACTGAAGGACAAGCAGGAATAGGACTGCTGGACGGGACCAGGTATAGGACTGCAGGACAGGAGCAGGTATCCAGACAGTGGTGCCTAGACAGAAGGGAGAGAAAATAGAAGAGAGGGATAAGCGAACCGCACGAGGAAACAGCCTAACCCTCAGTGAGCACACACCAAGATCAGGCGCCTCCGCTAAAGGAGGGCGGCCTGATATACCCCGCAGAGGCTCCCCATAGGTCCAGCGGTGCTTCTGGATCCTGATCCGGAAGCACCGCCGGAGCTTAAGGAGGGCAGGAAAGATGCGGCCGCTGTCTACAGCGCATGCTTATAGAGCGCAGAGCCGACGCCGGCCGCAGACCTGTCAGCGCTGGAAGAGGACGCCGCGGGGAGGCAGACCGTGACACTGGAGCGGAGGGGTAAGTATGAATTGGCCTGGTCGTCACAGTACCCACTCCCTTAAGCCATCCCCCCAGAGATTGGCAAAAAATCTCCTGAGGATACGGGGAGAATTAATATTTTCCCGGGATTCCCAGGACCTCTCCTCAGGCCCAAAGCCCTCCCAGTCAATAATTTTCATGACTACGATATCCTTTACCTCAAAGACATTGTCAATACCAACCGGCCGAGACACAGAATCGGTTAGGGAATGAAAACGGTTCAGGACCACAGGTTTCAGGAGAGAGACGTGGAAGGTGTTCGGGACTCAGAGCGAGGCAGGCAACCTCAACTTGTAGGCGACATCATTGACACGACCAAGAACTTCAAAAGGACCGATGTACTGCGGACCCAACTTGTATGAAGGAATCTTCAGCCGGATATATTTGGATGAGAGCCAGACTCTGTCTCCTACCTGGTAAGGAGGAGGATCCAATCTCATTTTGTCAGCGTAGTTCTTCATCCGATCACTAGCTCTCCTGAGCGCAGTATTAGTCTTCGACCAGATCTTGGAAAACTCAGAGGACAGAGAATTGGCTGCGGGTACCTCTGAAGCGGGAGTCACAGGGAGGGGAATACCGGGATGTCGGCCAAACACAAAAAAAAAACGGAGACTTGTTTGAAGATTCACTAGGATGGTTGTTGTAGGCGAACTCAGCCCAAGGAAGGAGGTCGACCCAGTCGTTCTGATGGACGTTGGAAAAATGACGCAAGTAACCTGTCAACACCTGGTTAGTCTGCTCTACCTGCCCGTTGGACTGTGGATGGTAGGCGGAGGACAAATCCAGTGAAACGTCCAAAAGCTTGCAAAGTGCCCGCCAAAACTGAGAGGTGAACTGAACTCTTCGATCAGACACTATACATTGAGGTAGTCCATGGAGTCTGAAGATCTGGTGGATGAAAACCCTGGCTAGCTCAGGGGCTGAGGGGAGTCCAGACAGAGGGATAAAATGAGCCATCTTCAAGAAGCGGTCCACAACCACAAGGATCACAGTACAACCGGATGAGCGGGGCAAGTCGGTGATGAAATCCATGGCGATATGTACCCATGGAACCGCAGGGACAGGTAAAAGAAGTAACAGGTCAGACGGAGGCCTACATGGTACCTTGTTCTTAGCACAGGAAGGGCACAAGGCAACTAAGTCAACCACGTCTTGGCAAAGAGTGGGCCACCAGTAGTGACGAACAATGAGGGCGAGCGTCTTCTTTTCCCCGGCATGACCAGCTAGTTTGGAGGAGTGTCCCCAGAGTAAGACTTTTTCTTTATCCTCCCCAGACACAAGAGTCTTGCCAGGGGGAGGAGAAAGCAGATTCACAGGAGCCATGGTAATGACTTTAGCGGGGTCAATAATGTGTGAAGGCTCCTCCACTGTTTCGATCGGCTGGAAGACGCTTGATAACACGTCAGCTTTGGTGTTCTTGTTACAGGGGCGGAAGTGTAGCTCAAAATCAAAGCGGGCAAAGAATAGCGACCACCTGGCCTGACGAGGGTTAAGTCTCTGGGTGGACTGAAGGTAGGCCAAGTTCTTGTGGTCAGAATAAATTATAAAGGGATGGACTGCCCCCTCCAGCAGATGACGCCACTCCACCAAGGCTAATTTTATGGCTAGCAGTTCTCGGTCGCCGATCGAGTAATTACACTCCGATGAGGAAAAGGCCTTGGAGAAAAATCCACAGAGAAGCAGTAGTCCAGTGGAGGATTTCTGAGACTACAGTACTGCCCCAGCCCCTGTGGCAGAGGCGTCCACTTCTAGCTCGAAGGGTTTGCTGCCCTCTTGACGGTGTAACACTGGAGCTGTAGAGAAAGCCTGTTTTAGTGTCAAAAAAGCCTCCTCCGACGTACTTGGCTCACCAGTTCTGTGGGCCTGGTCGTCTTACTCCTGGGGGTTGGCCCTCTGCCCCAGGGGTCGCTCGTTTAAATAACAGAACCTTGCGATGTGCCCTGCTTTTCTGCAGCGGCGGCAAATGATACGTCCGTCCTGATCGTAGCGATCGTTGACTCTACCTCTGATTGGCGGGATCCTCTTCTTCCATTGCCATGGGACGTCATCTGAACTGGAGGCTAACTCTATCTTCTCCTTTTGGGGCACTTGCAAGCACTGCACGGTTTTGGCTAGTGCAGCCACGCTTTTGGTCAGTTCCTGAACTTGCAGACGCAGCTCTGCAGAAGGGTCATCATCCATGGTCTGTGCTAGACAGGAGTCCCTCAACAAACTGCTCCTTTAACAATCTGTCTCCATCCTGCACGCTGTCTGGGTCAATCTGTTTTATGGCCCGCAGTGCCTGCTGAAGGTTAAGAGCATAATCCCGTATACTGTCCTGCACCCTTTGTTTGCACCCAAACAACCTCATTTTTATTTCTGCTGCAGTGCGGGTGTCAAAGGTGCTCTTTAGCTTAGCTAGAATTTGCTTGACAGTCTCTTTATCAGTGTGCTGCCAGGACTTTACTTCTCTTTGAGCTGTACCAGTTAACTGTACAATGAGAATGTTTACTTTTTGGTTTTCAGACAGGGGTATACATCAAATAAACTGCACATTCTCTCCCTGAAATCGCTCAGGGTATACGGCTCCCCTGAGTATTGTGGTAGCCAGGCAGCTCCCGGTATATATGGCATTGAGAGCGGCATTATAGGGACTGCTGCAGCGGTCACCAGATCTGGGGGCTGTGGCTGCGCTGGAAGCTGGATTCTGCTGTGCTAAGGGAGCTACGGCTGCACCTGACTCTGCATCTTGCGGCGCAATGGGGGCTGCGGCTGCATTCGCCACCATATCTTCTCCTGCGTGAGACATTCTCTTCCCCCCCAGTTAATCTTAGCCAGGCTCTGCGTTTCCACTGGCTTACCAGGCTATTGCTCTGCCGGCGCGGTGAGGGTGTGCGCCGGGATTCCAGGCCTCAGCTCCCTGTACCCTGCAAGCTGCAGTTTTTGCGCACAGCACCTCACTTTTCGCGTGCTCTCACTCTGGCCCCGCCCACGACGGCACTCCTCTCTACTCCCTGCGCGCCTCGTTGCGTTGTAATGGCGGCAATCACACAAAACTTTCAGCAAAGTCTCTGGCACAATACGCAGTTCAAAATAGGCACATAGGACCCAGTGACACCAGACTTCGATATCCTGTTCGTGACGCCAAGTTTGATCGCCCGCCAGGGCAGTGGGATACTCAGTACTGGGCCGGTGTATTAAAAGGATGTGTCACGGCAGCAGTGACCCGGTCCGTGGCCCTGGGAGTCCAATAAAAGGGGGAATATTTACAGGGGATGATAGAGTTTGTGATAAGGTATTCGTAATGCCACCTGTGGTTTCTGGTCAGAGGTGACCAGCGCTGCGGTGCAGATCCTCTGGGACAGATGGTGAGATGCAGCACAGTTGGTATAGATTCCCACAGGTGAAGCTTGATGTCCCAAGGCAGAGAGGTGTTGTAGAGAGTAATGGTGCTGGGAGATGTAGCAGAGTGAAGTGTGTGCTGCAGGAAGAACTTGAGAGGACACAATCAGATGCAGTTTCCAAAGCTTTACTCATAGTTTTGCAGGCAAAGTATCCAGGGCACTGAGTACAGATGGTGCTGGAGTCGGTCGGCCTGAAAGCAATTTGGAATCTCCTTATTTCAGGTGGGATGTGAGGTCTCCTTTCTAGCACTATTCTCTGAGGCACTTGCTGCTGTAAGCACTGTTCAAGTTCCTCTCTCTGTCTCTTGTCTAAGTAGAACTTCACTCTCATAACAGGCAACTGTAGCCTGCCTCAGGAATCACTCATTTATGGAGTCTCCAGCTCACATGTGCTACTGCTGTGTAGTAGAGTATTAGTTTGGGCAGAGAACCTGCTGTCTTCTGCCCTCCGGATTCTGCTGCTGGGACCTTAGTTACCCACTCAGCCTCGGACTCCGGGGTCCGGTTTCTGGTGCTCAGACCTGGGGGTGACCTCTCTATAGCTCCTGTCTTCCCCCAGCTTGTCTCCATACGTCTTTCCTCTCTCGACCCTACAGCCAGACTGACCAACTAACTCCTCCCCCAGCCAGAATGTTCTAGAGGAGCTCTCCTGAAATCAGGTGTTAGCGCTCCCCCTTCTCGTCTGGAGTAGGAAAGGTGTTGTATGCTGTGTTACCTGTTAAAGGGATCCTTCCTTGCTTTCAGGCATGACATCACTCTCCCCTGGAGGGAGGCAAGGTCACTGTGGTAACCGAACTCTTGGGGTGCCACTGATGCATATCACAGAAATACCACACTGTAAAATATGTGGGCTGCTTTATTTAAAAAAGCAACATAGTGCTGTATATAACTTGAGTAACAGACAGGAAAGCACAGGACTACCGGCCTAAAATGCACCAATTTGTAGCACACGGATGTATGTCACAGATATACCACACTGTAAAATATCTGGTTGTTTTCTTTTAACAAAGCAACATAGTGCTGTATATAACTAGAGTGACAGACAGCAGGAAAAATTGAATACTGGCCTAAAAGGCACAAATTTATAGCACGCAGATATGAGCTGTCACGGAGATACCACACTGACAATTCTGTGGCCTGTATTTTTGTTTTTTTTATTCTAAATAGTGCTGTATATAACTCGAGTAACACCCAGGCGAAAAAAAGAAAACTGGCGTAAACTGGCCAAACTTTGAGCACGCACAGATATGAGCTGACACGGAGATACCACACCGAAATGTGTGGCCTGTTTTTGTTTTTTTTTGGCTAAATAAAGTTGTATATAAGTACAGTCACACACAGGCCACACCCACACCCAGCCCACCCAAAACACCCACCCTTGATAGGATTTTGACACTGGCTGTAGCAGCACGGAACACGTTAACCCTTGTGATCTAGTGGCGGTGGATGATGAGACGTGGAGGAAGGCCTGATTAAAAACTAGGCCCTATTTAAAGGAGCGGGTCTCCTAGACTCGTAATGCCCATACACTAAGTGCATGGGCTGACAAACATTTCTCCCTGGGGGAGTAAAATTGTTAAAAATATTTTATGGGCATCATAGAAATTGGACTGCCTGTAGCAGCACAGGACCCGTTAACCCTGGTGATCTAGTGGTGGAGAATGAGGAGCCATAATGATAAATCATACTGAAATCAAACAAACAAAAAAATAAAAAATGTGAATCCACCTATTAAAGAAAATAACAAAAGGGAGGGGCGAACACAGGTTCATAGATATGAAGCCAGAATGTGTCCAAAGAGATATGTTTGTCCCTAGTAACAGCTCAGAGACAGGGATATAAATAAAAATATAATATAATAGGATTTCACTATTTTTATATTGGAGAGGTATACACTAGGTCAGTGATGGCTAACCTTGGCACTCCAGCTGTTGTAAAACTACAACTCCCAGCATGCCCTTGCAACCTGCAGCTGTTGAGGCATGCTGGGAGTTGTAGTTCTCCAACAGCTGGAGTGCCAAGGTTTGCCATCACTGAACTAGGTCATAAGAGGATGTTCCACGGATAGGAAAAATGGAAAATATAAGAATAAATGGGAAGAATATACATACATCTCATTTTGTATGAGATTTCCCCCTGGGGGAGTAACATTTGTTTTGGTTTCAAATTAGTAATGGACATCATAAAAACACCCTTGCCAAAAATTTAGTGACTTTTGCATCTCAGAATACGTTCACCCTGGTGTTGTACTAGTTGTGGTTGATGAGGATAGGGATAAGGAGTAGGATAGCACCAAACAGACCAAATCAGGAAGCGGATACCAATGTGTGATTGTGAAGAGGTGCATGAGAATACACCTTTCCAAAAAAGACAATGTATTTGAGGTTATGTTTCGCTGTTTTCATTGGGTGGTGTACAGAAGTCTTGACCAATCCAGCCCTTGTTCATTTTTATAAGTGTCAAACTGTCAGCATTGTCAGTTGACAGGCGGATGCGCTTATCTGTTATAATTCCACCAGCGACACTAAAAACCTGCTCTGACAGAATGCTAGCAGCAGGGCAGGCCAGGACCTCCAAGGCGTAGAGAGCCAGTTCATGCCACGTGTCCAACTTGGATACCCAATAATTAAAAGGCACAGAGGAATCCCGGAGGACGTTTGTACGATCTGCAAGGTACTCCCTCAACATCTTCCCAATCATTGCACTTCTTGTGCCAGCACCCCTTGCCTCTGTGGCGGCACAATGGGAGGGTTTGAGAACACTGTCCCAGAACTTTGCCATTGTTCCCCTGCTTGAGCTGGATTGTAATTCTGTCTCTCTCGCTTGGACTCCTTGGCTGTACAACAAACTCTAATGTCTGCTGCCAGCATTCTCACATGAGAATTTTTTCAGTAATTCCGCTACAAGGGCCGTGTGGTACAGCAACATTTTTGTACACCTGTCTGCCACTGGAAGAAGAGATTGAAAGTTTTCCTTGTAGCGTGGATCTAGAAGTGTCACCAACCAGTAATGAGTGTCACCGAAAATTTTTCTAATGCGAGGGTCTGTAACGAATGGGAGCGGAGGCAGAGATGTTGAAGTTCACATTCGTCTTTTATTTTTGAAGTGGAACCTCGAGACCGCGGTCCGGGGGGCTCCAAAGGGGGCGTAACTAGTGAGCCCCGGGTACCCGTAGTAAGGCCCCTCGAACAGGACCAGAATGGAATACCCGGAGGACACAGGTGCTACCTCCAGTTAGACCCCGGACATGTGGCAGCTGTCCCAGAGGGACCAAAATGGGGTAACAGATATGATAGCAGAAACCGCAGGTGAGTAAGGTCCTGGTTCAGGGTAGATGGTAGCAGGCTGGCTCCAGTAACCTTGTCACAGTCCACGGATTCGGATGGCTGATGGCGGAACGGGATGACACTTGCACAAGTTATAGCAGAGTTTGTCAGGGATAGCCGGGTACAGGATACCGATGATCTGTGGAGACAAATAGAATGAGCGAAGCACAGAGACTGCTAACGCAGCGCAGACAGATCAGAGTCAGAACCGGATGTAGAAATGGTAGAAACACGTTGCTCCGGCACTCCCCCTATGGTGGAGTGGCCAGATATAGTAATCAGTACGCTGCCATTGGTTGATTGACATTTTCAAAAAATGCACGCTGTCCCTTTAAGAGAGACCGTGAGGACAGCCTCGCGTCCTAAGCATTCTTCCTGGAGGCCTGCTGGCAGCATGCCAGGAACTGGGGGAGGGAGCAGGACGCTGGGAAGCATGGCGTACCCACCATGAGGCAGGGGGGGCAGCTGCCCCCCCTAGGAGCAGGGGCGCGCCGTGCCAAGATGAGGCCATCAGCATCAGCTGGCCCTTTAAAAGGTGCTTCTGGACTGGGAATCGGGTCCCGGGATGGTAAATGCTAGACTGTATGGTCTCTTTCCAGGTGTGAAGTCGTTCCCGGGGCGTGTCATACTAATAGGGTCGTGTTCTGCCAAAGCCAGGAATGGAAGCCGACATTAGATATTGGTCTCAGCAGTCTGATGCCGGTGTCTGTTTGCTGCAGAAGGGAAATCTGAGGTCAGAGTCCTCAGTGACACATAGGAGGATTTATTAATTAATGGGTTGATGTCTCCTTAGATTTTTGTTTGACTGGGTCTGATACTTGGGGCTGTGTAGTGGGGTTTGAGGGGGTGAATGCACGCTTGTGGGGTCTGATTGTGCCCCGAGGGGGTTACTGCACACTTGTGGGGTCTGTGTGTGCTCCTAGAGGGTTTAATGCACGCTTGTGGGGTCTGTGTGTGCTCTTAGGGGTTAATGCATGCTTGTGGGGTCTGTGTGTGCTCCTTAGGGGGTTAATGCACGCTTGTGGGGTCTGTGTGTGCTTTTAGGGGGTTAATGCACACTTGTGGGGTCTGTGTGTGCTCCTAGGGGTTAATGCACGCTTGTGGGGTCTGTGTGTGCTCCTAGGGGGTTTAATGCACGCTCGTGGGGTCTTTGTATGCTCCTAGGGGGTTTAATGCACGCTTGTGGGGTCTGTGTGTGCTCCTAGGGGGTTTAAAGGGAATCTGTCACCCCAATTTTGCCATATCAACTAAATTTATGGCTGAATAGTGCGTCCCATAACAAAACTATCGGTATTTACCTTATATCCTGATACCCCCGTTTTCATATCAAAATACCTTAGTAAAGGTCGTATTTTTCGCTGTCAATCAGGGCGGTCAGGTCAGGAGGGTGGTGTTTTTTACGTTCTCCCCCCCGCTCCTCGGCATCACTTGCGTAGGGCCGTCAATTCAAAATCAGCCCCACACATGCGCTACTCTTTCCTTGCCCCGGAAGTCGTCCAAGGCAAGCAGTCATTTCCGGGGCGAGGAAAGAGTAGTGCATGCGCTGTAATGATTTTATGCTTTGCCCACTGTTGGGCAAAGCACACTGCACATGCGCGGGCCGAATTTGAAATGCGCAATTGCGAGAAGCCGAATGCCGTCTGTGAGATTCACAGACGGCCCTACGCAAGTGATGCCGAGGAGCGGGAGGGGGGAGGAAATAGAAAACGCCACCCTCTGGACCTGACCGTCCTGATTGACAGCGCCAAATACGAACTTTAATAAGGTATTTTGATATGAAAATGGGGGTATCAGGATATAAGGTAAATACTGATAGCTTTGTTATGGGACGCACTATTCAGCCATATCTTTAGTTGATATGGCAAAATTGGGGTGACAGATTCCCTTTTAATGCACGCTCGTGGGGTCTTTGTATGCTCCTAGGGGTTTAATGCACGCTTGTGGGGTCTGTGTGTGCTCCTAGGGGGTTAATGCATGCTTGTGGGGTCTGTGTGTGCTCCTAGGGGGTTAATGCATACTTGTGGGGTCTGTGTGTGCTCCTAGGGGTTTAATGCACGCTTGTGGGGTTTGTGTGTGCTCCTAGTGGGTGTAAAGCACGCTTGTGGGGTTTGGGTGTGATCCTAGAGGGTTAATGCACAGCTGTGGGGTCTGTGTGTGCTCCTAGGGGGTTATGCATGGAGCCCATACAGTCTACATCTACAGTAATATATACCTGACAGGAGCCCGTACAGTCTATATCTACAGTAATATATACCTGACAGCAGCCCATACAGTCTGTATCTACAGTAATATTTACCTGACAGGAACCCATATAGTCTATATCTACAGTAATATATACCTGACAGGAGCCCGTACAGTCTGTATCTACAATAATATATACCTGACAGGAACCCATATAGTCTGTATATACAGTAATATATACCTGACAGGAGTCCATACAGTCTATATCTACAGTAGCACATGGATAATGTTGTTGTATTAAACTGTTTTCATGACACCACCTCTGTTATGGAAATTTAATTAGGATAAATCTATCCTGAAGTGTTTGCTGCTTGCCGTTCCCAATTCTCTATTTAATGTCTTTTTGAGCGCTCAGAACGAAATGAAACTGTCCACACGGAAGTGTCAGTATAGCAGTTCGTCAAGACCCCTCATTTATTATTCATTCAAGGTTTTATACGTTTACAAAAAGGGGCTGGTTAGTCAATTAACATACAATTAAAAGCTGCTAGATTATTGGCTGTTCTAGTGTAAGTATGATAATTATGATAAAAGAGCTGAAGTTGCAGATTTATTGTTTTATGTTCTTTTGCCCTAGTAAGAATGCATGACTAGAAAAGTAAACAATAGATATCTACTAAGACTCTATGTACTTGTTCCTTATGAAGGCCAGATTCGTTTAAAACGACTGATTATAGCTGGCATAGATATGTGTGAGCACAGGATTTTTAGCAAGTGAGATCTACCTAACTGTGAATGCATATATATGAATATACTTTGAATATATGGAATACATATATATTTCCATGACAGTCCCCCCTTAGATACCACTTGCCCTAAAAAACCTGCTCCTGGCGCTGCAACTCTTTTGTGCTGCCGGCGGTTGAGAATATGCCTAGCGCATGCCTCCCCCACCGAATACAGACTTTTCGCAAATGGGCGGTCAGGAGGACTGTCCCTGTCGGGGGTTTATGTGTTTGCAATCATAGTCTCTTTATTTAACTGCATGTTCAGAAAAAAACGTGTGTATTCTTCATCAGGTAGGTCATCTGTCTGGTCAGTCAGAGCATCCACGACATCCTTCATGGCTTAGGTGTCTCTCCTGGTACGGGAGCTTCCTTGCAATGCGATACGTGGATCCAAACAGGCTTTCCCTCTAGTTACACAGAGGTTGGTGTCATCTGGGGCTCTTGGACAGGACCATCAAATCTGGCAGTGAAGAGAAAAACTTGAGAATGGACATTAGTTTTTGACCAATTCAATTACATAAGCAAACAAGATATCATTTTGCATATTCTGCTGCTGAGGGAAGAATGCACCTAACTTGGGACTAGACCCAAACAAAATTTCGTATGGTGACAGCTTTTCTGGGTCTCTGGGAGTGTGCCTTACGCTAAACAGTGCAATTGGGAGTGTGTCATGCCATGGTTTGCGTGTCTCTTGGGCAATTTTTAACATCCTATTCTTAAGTGTTCCGTTCAGTTTTTCTACCTTCCTGCTGCTCTGGGGTGGTAAGGAGTGTGTAGGCCTAAATCTGACCCTACTGCTAACCAGATCTCTTGTGTCAGATTTGCTGTGAATGCGGGTCCCTGATCACTCTCTATCACTTCTGGAACCCCGTATCTGCACACTATTTCTGAAAGTAGCTTCTTTGCAGCAGTCTTTGCTGACTTGGAAGGCTTCTGTCCATCTTGAAAATACTTCTTTGACCACAATGGCGTATTTGAATCCTTCACTTGGCGATATCTGGATGTGGTCTATCTGGATCCTCTGAAGCTGGTAGAGTGGTCTTTCCAGATGAGGTGAGGGGGACTTTCTTCCATACGTCCAGGCTTGCATTTGCCGCAGGTCAGACAGCTGCTGGTGAATTTGGCTGTTAGGGTGGAGATCCCTGAAGCGAACCAGTAATCACCAATCAGATCATTCATCTGTGTCTTTGATATGTGGGTGTGGGTCCATGTGCCCATTGGACCACCATAGGGTGCATACTTTGTGGTAGGCAGAGTTTGAAGTCTATTATTGATAGCCTTCCTTCTTCACGTGTTGCTTTTTTCGCATTCAGCTCTTCTTCTCCTTTTGGAGCTTGGTCTTGCAACTTCTTGAGCAGATCCCAGGACGTCTTTTTGTCAGGTTTCTTGTCTTCAGTCGTCATGTAGTAGCCGTCCGGCTCTACGACCTCTCCCACTTCTCCATGCTGTCTTCCTTTGGCCGCTTCTTTGGCTGCCATGTCCGCAATGTTGTTGCCTCACGCCTCTTCTGTTCTCAGTTTTTCATACACTTTGATTTTTCAAATTGCCACCATTTTGGAAGTTGGAGTACACCCAGCAGGTCCCTGAAGGCTCCATGATGCTTCACGGTTGTCCCGTTTGCTGTGATGAAGTCCCTTGTAGCCCAGATGGGCCCAAAGTCGTGTGCTATGCCATGCGAGTACCTGTAGTTGGTGTAGATGTTTGCAGTCTTGCCTTCTGCCATCTGGCAGGCCATCGTCAGCGCTATCAGTTCTGCTTCCTGGGCTGACAGGCTAGGTGACAGACTTCTGGACCACAGGATTTCTTGATTGCTGGTCACTGCACTTCCTGGTGGAAACTTCTTCATCATCTGCAAATCTGGAGCCATCCAAGTAGAGGATAAATTCTGTAAATTTTGTTCTGGAAAGTCCATATTGTATCCCCCCTTGGGAGTGGGAGTAGAGTAGCCGGATGAGGACTGTAGGTCTGGAGACGGTGACATTATGAGACAAAGGCGATAGAGGCGCCACAAAGATGCCTGGCGGTGGGGAGATTATTGTTGGTTGAGCTTGATTGAAGATTGCCAAGATGTCATGTGGAGTGAGAGTTTCCAGTGGCTGTCCAAGAGTGATGTCAGCAACCTTGTCCAGGAAGGTGTGTGCTGCAGATACTGCCATCAGGCAGGAGGGTGCTCCTCTTGCAACTGGATCCAAGCGGGCTGAGAGGCAGCCTAAAAGTCTCTGTTTTCCCCCGTGAATCCATATCAGGACTCCAGTAGCATGACCTTCTTTCTTCCATCAGGTAGACGGAAAGACTTCTCGTAGTCAGGTAGGCCTGGTATTGGCGCTGAGACTGTGGAGTTCTTCCAATCTCCTGAATGGGTTGAAGGTTGCGTCTGATAGAAGGAGCGGGGTTGCGTTGATGCAAGCGCACAGAGGCTGCATTAGGACTGAGGCATCAGGGATCCAGGTTCTGCAATACGACACTAGACCAGGGAAAGTCTGCAGCATTCTTGGAGTTGTTGGGGGAGCCATCTTCTCCACAGTGGTCTTCCAGTCTTTTGACATGTGTTCGTCTGGTGGGCAATACAGTGTCCCAGGGATGTAACTTGCTTCTGACATCACTGGACTTTGTTCTTCCAGACCTTGCGTTGCTGTTCTTCCAGGTAGAGTATGAGAGACAAGGAATAGACTGTGCAGGTGTCGATGTCAACCACACAAAAGAGAAGGTCATCCACGTGTTGTAGAAGAGTGACTCTTGCATATTCTGCAATCCAGTTGACGAGGATGGAGGACATTGTCTTGGTGAAACTTGAAGGGCTTGTTTTGAGCACCTTGAGGCAACACTGTCCATATGCACTGCACTGGTGCGTGAAGGCAGGCCTCCAGGTGGAGGGGAAAACACTGAAGAAGGTACTGGCCAGGTTGATCACCGTTGCGGTGACTGGGACTTTTGAAGGCAGAGTGTGCGGGTTCAGCACTGTTGGGGTTTCAAATACCGTAGCCTCTTTCACGGCCTCCAGGCCTTGCACCATTCTGAACTCAGTGGGGTTTACAGTCTTTTTCTTTACTGTGGAAAGCTGGGATTGATTCCGATGGGCGAGGCAGCCCAGTTTTTCCTTGTCCTTCACTATGCGGCAGGGGACTCTTATCTCCCGGCACAGAGCTGGCGGAAAACAAGCCGCCTACTAGGATCCACATCATGAGAGATGACGACCAGCTGGCTTTCTTGTTCTCCACCAAGGCAGTCACTATGTTAGCACCTGCTCTGGTCACAGGGGGTCTTCTTGTTGGGACGTCTCCTTCACCGGCTGCTTTTTTCTCAGCACGGGCCATCAGTAGTTTCTTTTTCTCCAGCTCGGTCTCAGGTCAGTATTTGTGCACAAGTTTGAAGAGCTGAGTGGCCTTTTGCCGGTCTAGGGCCTGGTGAACTGGTTGATTGCAGGGGCACCTCCTGGTGCTTGCAAAAGATGAACCTCTGGCGTTGGAGCCGGATGAGGTGTTGCCATTCCATGAAGCGAGTAGGGTCCTTCTTGAGTTGAATATCCTGGCCAATGTCAAAGTTCTCAGGCCGTCTTCTTAGGCGAGTTCACTTAGACCTTCAGTTGGTCAGAGACATCTTGACTCTGAGTGATGGAGTGGCTTTTCTGGTACTATGTCCAGCACCTCCTGTGATAGGTCTGCAGTGTGGTTGTTCCTGTTTCTTCTTGGGTCAGGGGTGAAGAAAGTGTCATGGTCCCATCTTCCTGGAACACTCTGGTCGCTTTCAGCTTCTGCAGTAAGTCCACTCCCAATAGGTTGAGGGTGCAGGTCTTTGACACAACAAACTGGGACATGATGGAGTGTTCTGGCTGAGTCCACACACTTAGGGGCTTCATAATCTGGAAATATCTGACTTGACCATCAATTCTCATGCAGGAAACAGAAGATTCTGATAGATATGTGAGGTTGCGGAGTTCCACAAGAAAAGATCTGACTACGCCATCCACTCTCAGGATATTGGTCCCACTGGTGGGGTTCCCTGTGGACTTGGTGTGCTCCTGTCCTATGGACGGGGTTCTTCACTGCTTTCTGTGTTTCTTCTTCTTCTTTGCGAAGTCGGTGTTCTGCACCGGTTCCGGAAATGACCAAACTCGCCACAGTTGTAACACCGGACATCCCTTCTGTCCCGGCGGGACTCAATCCTTTTTGCTACTGCGAGCAGGGTATCCATTGCTATTGACGTGTACTCAGGCCTGGCTACTACCAGTGGTTTCCTGATTGGTTCTCTCAGTCCATGCACAAAAGCCTGTGCCAACATCCGTCTGTGTGTCTGATCATGGGTAATGAGGCCCAAATCTTGAAACACTTGCATTACTCTGTCATGGAACTTCTCCACAGACTCTGTCTTGTCTTGACTCATGTCATGTAGGCTGAGAGTTTGTCCTGTCAGTCTGCTTTTGGCCCACTCTCTGAGCTGCTCAATTAGCTTTGGTCCTGTCTCCCAGGCATACGCATCTAACTCTGCTGGAAGCTTGAAGTGTTCTCTCATAATTGGCCAGAATGCATCACCTGCTTTTATTTCCATTACGGTCCAGAGATCAATCCAGGCTGCTGCATACGTTCGCTGGATCTGCTGTATTTTTTGGCAAAATGGCATGGGGTGTATCCCTGGGTCTGGCAGCATACTGATCACCTGGCTTGGGATGAAGGGCTCATAGGATGGTGCCTCTACCTGTCCCTGCTCTATTGGTGCTTGTATGTTTTCTTCCCTAGTATTGGGCAGCATGTGTGACGTTGCATCTTCATCTTCATCAGATAAGAAGTGACATGGTGTACTTGGTGCATACACTGGGTGAGATTTGGGCTTAAAAGTTGTCTTGCTGCATGGGGATTTCCCACTTCCTTGCTGAGGCTGCGGTGGATCAGTGTCATGGTTCCATGCTAGCAGCCCTGCTCGGCACTGAGGTTCCTCATTTGTGTCTGTAGCTATACCACCCCCCTGTGAAGCCCTAGCTGTGGGCTCTGCTAGTTGTTGTGTCTGGGGGCTACATGCAGCGTTTTGTGTAGGAGATTTGCACTTTCTTCCCCTGATATAATGACTGGCAATGTTTGTACTGTGCTTGGGATAGACAGGGTGCCCTGTGCTGGAGGCACTGAATACAGGGACACCACATTGCTTTGATTGGGCGTTGACCCAGTTGATAACGAAGTAGAAAAAAAAGGAAGAGAAGGGTGGTGTGAGGGAGGAGCGAGAGAAAGAGGAGGGGAGAGAGATGGAGGGGAGGGTGAAGAAGAGCAGGGATGTGCCTGAGAGGAGGAAAGAGGAGGAGAGCAAGCATGAGCAGGTGGGTGTGATGTGGGAGGAGAAAGGGAGGAAAAGGAAAGAGGGGAGGGAGAGAAGAGTGAAAGGGGGAAAAGAGAGAAAGATGGAGGAGAGAGAGAGGAGAAAGATGGAGGGGGAGAAGTAGAAGAAGATGAAGAAGAAGATTTGAGAGTTGGAGAGGAAGAGATAGAAGAAGAGGAAGAGGAAGAAAATGGATGTGTCAGAGATGTGAGGGGGGGGAAAGAAGGAATGAGAGGGATGGCAGCGAGGAAAGAGGAGAAAAGTCTGAAGAAGAAGGAGAAAGGGACTGAGAGAAGAAAAAGGAGAGGGTGTCCCCCCCTGTGACTCTTGAGAGGGGATGGTTGAAACAAAAATGCCTTCTCCCTGTGGAGAGAGGCGTTGAGCGTTTTTTCCCTGTACAAGGCTCCTTACTCAATGAGAGCAGCCTACACCTGTCCCGTGTCTCCACATGATAGACATGTGATGTGTGTGACTCTGAATTCTGCTCTTGTGACATGTCAGTGATCTTTTTCTCACAGACGATTTAACACCTTTTTAAGTAATAAATTTATATTTATCTGAAAATTATCTATGTCTATGGTATTTTGCTCTAATTTTTTCCTGTGTTGAAATTTTATTTTTTGGAGTTCCATAGGGGTATTGCCCGTGACTGGTTTTGGTGGTAACAGTCACATTTTTGCAATTGATGATCTGATTTACTTATTCTGATCTGAGATTATGTTGCTTTTAGTAATATATACCTGACAGGAGCCCATACAGTCTATATCTACAATAATATATACATGACAGGAGACCGTACAGTCTATATCTACAATAATATATAACTATCATAAATGGAGACTGAGACAAGGTAAAGGCACACCAAATAAATGGAAAATCCCTGAATGTGTGCCATCTAGTCAGGACTAAGATACTAACCCATCGCTAATTAAACAAGGAAAAGGAGATGTGATGTGGCCATCACAGAAAAGCGATAACGGGTGTCAAAGTGTGAGAAAAAATTCTTTATTGAATACAGACAGGGGTGTTAATACAAAAGTTAAAATAGGCAAGAACAATGCAGGCAATGGGACCACACCTGATACGTGCGTGTCCAGAAAGGCAGGAAGACTGACCCACCCAGGTGATGGATTACATGTAAATAACAAAATCACTGGTCAGTGCACATAATTTTGCTAAACCCGTATATAAATGCGTGAAATCCAAACATATTAGTATAACAATTTTAAACCTATGTAGGCAAGGATCACAGCCCTATATATAGGAGCATTGGAGGAAATACATAAGCTGCAGCGAAAATTCTAAGATGACAAATGTCATACATAGTCCATGATTACCTCCAATTATAGAAGACGGGTGAGAGCCTGGGTGGGCGCGTCTGCCCCGACGCGCATTTCGGCGCGATTGCCTTCGTCAGGGGGCGTATGTAACATAGAAACCGGGAGGCTTAAATACCGGTAAACCGGAAGTTAAACCCCGCGACCCGGAAGTGACGCCTCCGTTGCTGCAGCAACCTAGCATGCCGAGCGGCGCCGGCGTCATGCGGAAGGGAACCGGCAGCGCCATGGTAACCATCCACATAGAGACGCCGGACACCGCACAACACACGGTGTGCAGCAGGGAGGCGTACAAGATCGCGGGGTGAAACTGTGTGAGAAAATAAAATCACGTCGGAAATACAATCAAGGGGACAAATGAGACCCATATATTCGATGACAATGCTGAGTGTAAATTCAAATTCACAGTTGCAATAAGACAAATGAAAAAAGGTCCATATATTGTGCGCATCAAAAACATGGACCATTATGATACCTAATGATGCCGCCACAAATATATAAAAAATAAAAATAAAATAAATAATAAATAATAAATACCTATGCAGACAGCCAATTTATGCTGTATATATATGTGTATATAAATACAAATACACACCCACCCATACAGAACGAATGAGAATATATACATATACTACATGTGTATTTCTACAAACAAAAAACATGTGAGATAATAATTGGAAAATAATCATAAACAAATGAGATAAAGAATAATTAAATAAATAATAACAATGAATGAAAATAATAATAATGATGATAATAATGGTGGGAATAATAATGAGGATGGAAATAAAGTGAAAATAAATAAATAAAAAAACGTAATAGGGAGAAAATCAGTATGAATGTAAAATAAAATACAAAAGGATTATATAGAAAACAGGTAAAGAATAAACAATAAGTAAATAATAACCATAATAGCAAAAATGGCGACAAAAACAGATAACTACTCTATTAGACAGATATTAATTGATGGTATATGCGCTGGAGAGTCCATAATGAAGAGAAAATGGAAAGTCGTGAATAAACAGAGATGTCCCTCCGAATTATGAGATACGACCGTCAGATATGAAATGCCTCAAGTCAAAAGAGAATGAAATGCCTAGAAAATGGAATAAAATAATGTTAAAACCGGTTTAAAAGAAACACTTTCAAGACCACACACGTGCTCATTTGTAGGCCATAACCCAGTGTAACGGAGATCACAAGAAGGACACGAAACTCAGATTTTCGTTCAATCCTGATGGGTGGACTGTGTTCAAAGTCCAGATCCATCTGGTCTCTAATTGACTCATTGACTTTCTGGACACGCACGTATCAGGTGTGGTCCCATTGCCTGCATTGTTCTTGCCTATTTTAACTTTTGTATTAACACCCCTGTCTGTATTCAATAAAGAATTTTTTCTCACACTTTGACACCCGTTATCGCTTTTCTGTGATGGCCACAAATAATATATAACTGACAGGAGCCCATACAGTCTATATCTACAGTAATATAAACCTGACAGGATCCCGTACAGTCTATATCTACAATAATATATACCTGACAGGAGCCCATACAGTCTATATCTACAATAATATATACCTGACAGGAGCCCATACAGTCTATATCTACTGTAATATATACCTGACAGGAGTCCATACAGTCTATATCTACAGTAATATATACCTGACAGGAGCCCGTACAGTCTGTATCTACAATAATACATACCTGACAGGAGCCCGTACAGTCTATATCTACAATAATATAAACCTGACAGGAGCCCATACAGTCTATATCTACAGTAATATATAAATGACAGGAGCCCGTACAGTCTATATCTTCAGTAATATATATCTGACATACAGGGGCTGGGCTGGGGCTGATGTATATATAGGGGCTGGCCTGGTGGTGATGTATATACAGGTGCTGGGCCGGTGATGTATATACAGGTCCAACCGTCCAGGTCTGGGCCTCGTGACATATACAGGGGCTGGGCTGGGGCTGATGTATATACAGGTCCTGGGCTGGTGTAGGTGACGTATACAGGGGCTGGCCTGACGGTGATGTATATACAGGTGCTGGGGCTGATGTATATACAGGTGCTGGGCTGGTGATGTATATACAGGTCCGACCATCCTACCGTCCTGGGCTGGGGCTAGTGATGTATACAGAGACTGGCCTGGTGGTGATGTATATACAGGGGCTGGCCTGGTGGTGATGTATATACAGGGGCTGGGCTTGGGCTGATGTATATACAGGTGCTGGTCTGGGGCACATTATTAAAAGAAGGAGACAATGATGGGGCATATTACTACAAGAAGGGGACAATGATGGGGCATATTTCAAGGTGGAATCTGCTTGCATTCCATGCTTAAATCTATCTATCTATCTAAAAAGAAGAAAATTAGAGCAGCACAAAGAAAGAGTCCGGGAGCAGAGCCCCCCCAGGCAAATACCAAACATCAATTATAGAAATCCAGAAAAATTGGAGGCAGCACACCGTTTGTAGTGAAAAAAAAGCTATTTAATAAGGCCAAAAGGCGACGTTTTGGTCCAAACAACAGGAACCTTTCTCAAGGCTTGAGAAAGGTTTCTGTGGTTTGGACCGAAACGTCGCCTTTTGACCTTATTAAATAGCTTTTTTTTACACTACAAACAATGTGCTGCCTCCAAACAATGTGCTGCGACATACTCCTGGATATCCTTACCCATGGTAGGCCACCAGTAGTAACGGGTGATGAGTTGCTGAGTCTTTTTCTGACCGGCATGGCCAGCCAACTTAGGAGAATGACCCCACCGCAGGACACGATTACGTTCAGAAGCGGTCAGGAGAGTCTTCCCTGGGGGAAGCCGGGTAAGATCAATGGAGGCAACAGAGACTAACCTTGAAGGTTCAATAATGTGCTGAGGTTCTTCCTCCAGTTCAGGAGGCAAAAAGGCTCTGGAAAGTGCGTCTGCCTTGATGTTCTTGTCAGCTGGGCGGAAATGAAGGACAAAATTAAAACGAGCAAAAAACAACACCCACCGGGCCTGACGGGGATTCAGCCTTAGAGCAGATTGGAGGTAGGCAAGGTTTTAATGATCGGTGAATATGACTACCTGGTGATGAGCTCCCTCAAGAAGATGTCTCCATTCTTGCAGAGCCAATTTGATAGCCAACAGTTCCCGATCACCAACGGAGTAGTTCCTTTCTGCAGGAGAAAAAACCTTAGAAAAAAACCACAAGAGATCATTCGACCGGTAGATGCCTTCTGGGTGAGAACTGCTCCTGCACCTATGGAAGAAGCGTCTACCTCAAGAAAAAATTGCTCATTAGAATTTGGACGATGGAGAACGGGTGCGGAAGCGAAGGCTTTTTTGAGAGAAACAAAGGCCTCTTCTGCCTCGGAGGACCATTCCTTGGAGTTTACACCTTTCCGAGTTAAAGCTGTGAGGGGAGTCACTCGGGTGGAAAAGTGTGGAATGAATTGCCGGTAGTAGTTGGCGAACCCCAGGAACCGTTGTATGGCTTTTAGTCCTGGTTCAGGGTAGATGGTAGCAGGCTGGCTCCAGTAACCTTGTCACAGTCCACGGATTCGGATGGCTGATGGCAGAACGGGATGACGCTTGCACAAGTTATAGCAGAGTTTGTCAGGGATAGCCGGGTACAGGATACCAATGATCTATAGAGACAAATAGAATGAGCGAAGCACAGAGACTGCTAACGCAGCGCAGACAGATCAGAGTCAGAACCGGATGTAGCAATGGTAGAAACATCTTGCAGAGCAGAAGGTGAGGGACCAGGACGGAGTGCAGAGCCAGCACGGGGGTCGAGTGTAACAGGGTCACTGGAAACACAGTCCATCATAAAGTCAGCCATGTGTGCCAGACTACTAACAGGCAAGAATTCCGTGTCCTCACCAACAGGACGACTGACCATACTGTCCTCCTCCTCATCCTCATCCTCCTCATCTCTGTCCTGAGGCCATTCCCGCTGAACAGACATTATGACAGCTGTGCTTGTAGCACCGTCTATAGCGCATGAAAGTAGCTCCAGTTCTTCCTCCTCCTCATTGTCTACCAATCCACGTTGTGATGACATGAGGCTGGGTTGAGTGTAATCACCCTGTATGGTTCCTTGCTCCATGTCCTTGTGCTCTGCCTGCAATGCATCATCTTTAAGTGTGAGCAGAGAGGTTTTCAGAATGTTGAGAAGCGGGATGGAGATACTAATTATGGCGTCATCACCGCTCACCATCTTGGTGCAGCCCTCAAAGTTCTGGATGATGGTACATATGTCTGACATCCATGTCCACTCCTGAGGTCTAATGTGTGGAGTCTGAACTGAATATCAATGGCATTGTTGATGCTGGTAGTCAACAACTGCCCTTTTCTGCTCAAAAATCCTTTCCAACATATGCAGTGTAGAGTTCCAATGTGTGGGGACATCACACAACAGTCGGTGAGCCGGAAGATGCAAATGCTGCCGAAGCTGTCTGTTGTGAATAGGCTGGAAATGAGTTCTGAGCAGAAGCTCCCTCTGGTGGTTACAAACGGTACTGGACTGTCCAGTGAAGATTGTGAGGATTGGGAATCAGGTGTTACTGACTGGTCTTATATAAGGGAGTCGCCTTCCCATCAGGGTTGCCGGTGATCAATTGTTCTGGTCTCAATCCTTGATTCCTGTTTCCTTGGTAGCCTGCTGTGTCGTGTCTGAATCTCCTGCTAACAGATAAGACATTTTGTTCTTTTTGTTTTTGTGCTTGATTTTTGCATTTTGTCCTGCACTTCTGTGGGGGCCTTCTGGGTCCCCTCGGGGGGCTTTTGCCCTCTCAGTTCAGTTCAGCCACTTATGTTTGTACATTTGCTTTTTCCAGTTTTTTCAGTGGCTGCTGTTTTGTTTTTGGTTACACCAGAGAACTAATTTAGGTGGTAGAGGTCGTGTGATCTCAGGTGTTTTTGAAATTAGTAGAGTTGGTGCTTTTCAGGGTTTTTTTGAGATTGCAGTAAGTGCCCTTCCTATCCTTTTCTATTTAGTAAGTTTGGGCCCCAACGTTTGCTCTTACTATTTTCTGTCTGTGTCAGTATTTCTTCTTGTCTAACCGCCATTACATGTTTGGGGGCTTTCTATGTTCTTTGGGGATCTGCTCCGGGGCAGATAGCTTTCCTCTTTCTATCTTTAGGTGTAGTTAGATTCTCAGGCTGTGACGAGGCGTCCAGGACCAACGTAGGAACGCTCCACGGCTGCCTTTAGTTGTGGTGGTTAGTCAGGGTACTGCAATCTCATAGTTTCCAACTGCTCTGGTGTATTTCCTTTTTTGCCTGCTCTCCTCAGTTACCAAATCATAACAGCTGTCCAACCAACAACTGTTTCACACTGCTCTGGCTTCAATAGTGGTGTGCTGCGGTCCCCTAGAAACTGGGACAGGAAGGTCGAGCGGGAAGATGTGGATCTTTGTTGTGGCCCACTTTCAGCTTGGCCACGGCCTTGTCCTCTGCATGCACCATCAGCACCAAGTCCACTTCCCCTTCCCTTGCCCCTTGCCTTGCCCATTTTAAATGGACTACTGAAATATTTTAAAAGTTGAATACAAATGGATTTATTTGGAGAAAAATTATATGTGATCAGTATGCCTGCAAAGTGAAGATTTTTCCACCACAGATACACCAGGCCTCAGCCTGAGATTACAGACTGTATTATTTTTTGGGGTTATGTTTTTTGTTACTTTTTTAAAACAATAAAAAATGCGTAGAACAAGGCTAGCTGACAGAACTATGCAACGTATGCCTGCGAAGAATAGATTTTTCCACCACAAATACACCAGGCCTCAGCCTGAGATAACAGCCTGTATTAATTTTTTTTTTTTTTTTGGATAAAAAAGACTGCTGTATATAACGAGAGTGACAGACTGCCCAAAAAATGGAAGTTAGGCCTAAAATGCCTCAATTCTTGGCACACGGATGCATGAGGCAACATCGTGCTGTATATCCTGTAAGTACAGTCACACCCAGGGCAAAAAATAAAACCGGCGTACACTGGCCAAACTTTGAGCACGCACAGATATGAGCTGGCATGGAGATACCACTATGACAAATGTGTGCCCTGTTTTTTGTGGCTAAATACTGGTGTATATAAGTACAGTCACACCCAGGGCAAAAAAAAAACCTGGCGTACACTGGCCAAACTTTGAGCACGCACAGGTATCAGCTGGCACGGAGATACCAGTACGACAAATGTGTGCCCTGTTTTTTATTTTGGGCTAAATACTGGTGTATATAAGTACAGTCACACCCAGGGCAAAAAATGCAACTGGCGTACACTGTCCAAACTTTGAGCACGCACAGATATGAGCTGGCATGGAGATACCACTACGACAAATGTGTGCCCTGTTTTTTGATTTTTTTTTTTTGGCTAAATACTGGGGTATACAAGTACAGTCACACCCAGGGCAAAAAAATGCAACTGGCGTACACTGTCCAAACTTTGAGCACGCACAGATATGAGCTGGCATGGAGATACCACACCGTAACATGTGTGGCCTGTATTCCAATTACACCTGGGGCCAGCTATATACGGCCAATATATCATACAGGTAGCAAACAGCAGCAGCACAAGAACACAGGAAGGGAATGGACCCTCTTGCTGTATGCAATGATCTATATACACACATACAGTGCCTGCAGGCCTTGCACTGATGGGTATAGAGTTAAGTACACTCCCCTGCCTACCTAACACTGGACCTATATACTCCGAAATTAGTCCTAAGGCCGGAGTCACACACAACGACAAAAAATCGGACCGTTTTAGTCGGTCGATTATCGCACCAAAATGTCATGAACAGTCATCCGTCTGGCATCCAATTTTCCTGGAAAGATGCGATTTAGTCGCATCTGACCGTAGTTGTAACATCCAATTTACATTGCAGGCTTGCAAAACGGACATATAATGGATCCAAATGAATAGTATTTAAATCACAAAAGAAACAATAAATATATACACATAGAACATATATATTTATATATATATATACATGTCATTGTCACATATATATATATATATATACATATATTTATAGTTCATACACTTCTACATACTGTACTAGCCGCTAATTCAATTGCCGGCTTTTGTGAAACTACAGACTCAACATGAAATGAAACATGGTTTACATACAGTTAACCATGTCATTTCATGTAGTTTGATATATGGTTTTAATTTACAATTACATGAGTGTATGTGTGCAAAATTGCAGGCATGTAGGGGTTAATTAAAGGTGTAAATTTGTTGAAAAAAAATGTGTGGGCTCCCGCTGTATTTTCTCCACCAGACAGACAAAGCAAGCGAGTGGGGGCAAATAATAATAGCCCAGGGAGGGTGCATTTATTTTGTGCCCCCCCGGCTTCTAACATCTGCCCCCAGACACCCCAGAAAAGGCAAATCTATTATTAGATTAGCCCTTCTGGCACTTTGCCCTTCTATTCCCATTGCCCTGTAGCGGTGGCGAATGGGTTAATAAGGGGTTAAAGCCACCTTGCAATTGAAAGGTGACTTTAAGCCAGGTTAATAATTGAGAGCTGTCATTTAGACAACTATCAATTATTAATCCTATTGTATGAAAGAAAAATCAAACACACACACTTTAATAAAAATCATTTTAATTAAATAAGCAAACATTTTTTGACCATCTTTTATTTTCCTGCTAAAACCATTTCCTGTAATAAAAATAAAAAAGCAAAATGATTCTTACGTATCCGATGCACAGTCAGGTCCCACGCTATAATCCATCAGAAAGGGTTAACAGCTAACAGCTAGCAGGCAGCTAATGCTGCCTGCTGAGCTGTTACCCCCTGAATGAATCAGTTCCTCTCCCGGCGAAAGGAGAGGAAGTGATTAATGTGTGAAGCTTAATTGATTTCTTCCCAATTTCACTTCAGGTCAGGTCACAATGACATATATATATATATATATATATATATATATATATATATATATGTATTCTATGTGTGTACATGTATTGATTCAATTTTTTATTAAAGCTGTCAGTGTGATTTTACAGTATAGCCGGGGATGAATTGCTGGCTTTTCTAAGGGACACCGGTGCGATTTAATCGCAAGTCACACATGCGGTCCGTTTGTATTTCGATTTTTCATCGCTCCCATCGACTTGGCGATAGTCGACCCACAATCGGTGACAATCGCAGCATGCTGCGATTGCACTCGGACATTTAAAACGGACCACAAAAAATCGGATACTGGGAGCTGCTCCATAGATTAACATAGGTCCGACTGCAATGCAATATTTCATCGCATTGCAGTCGTCCGATTTTGTCGCCAGTGTGGCTCCGGCCTCAGAAGGACTGTTTGTTGGTTTATCTGGATTTGAGTAGTTTAGGATGGTAGACCCTGCACTGAATAAGAAATCGCCAAATCAGACCCTATCTCTGCAGCAGCTCTCCCTATACCTTCTCAATCCGGAACTGAATGCGGCGAGCAGGGCGGCGTCCGGCGTCCGGACGATGGTTGGTGGGCTTTAAAATGTTTGGCCAAATGTTTATACTAAGCGTCTCAAATTTTTCCTTATATTCCAAAGCCATATTGCTATTCTAAATTTCATGTATTCCATATTGTCATGCTTTAGTATGCTTGAGTGCAGCCTTTTTTGTATGTTTTACATGGGGGTAGCTTCCCTTGGTTTGCACCTAGTTCACATTAGTCTGGATGTGCCAGTCAGGTTTTTTTGCCTATTGAATGTTAACTTGCTGACCGAGCACTCCGCCCCCACCAGATGGTGATTTTAATTACACCAAGTCCCTACTTTACCCATAAATGCAGGCATTGCTGACAGAGGTGCATATTCACCCAGAAATTCAGATATCAGCCTAATAGAGGTATGTTCACATTAGGTCAGGGACTCACCAGTATTGAGACCACCTTGACGATGGTTGGTGGGCTTTAAAATGTTTGGCCAAATGTTTATACTAAGCGTCTCAAATTTTTCCTTATATTTCAAAGCCATATTGCTATTCTAAATTTCATGTATTCCATAGTGTCATGCTTTAGTATGCTTGAGTGCAGCCTTTTTTGTATGTTTTACATGGGGGTAGCTTCCCTTGGTTTGCACCTAGTTCACATTAGTCTGGATGTGCCAGTCAGGTTTTTTTGTCTATTGAATGTTAGCTTGCTGAACGAGCACTCCGCCCCACCAGGTGGTGATTTTAATTACACCAAGTCCCTACTTTACCCATAAATGCAGGCATTGCTGACAGAGGTGCATATTCACCCAGAAATTCAGATATCAGCCTAATAGAGGTATGTTCACATTAGGTCAGGGACTCACCAGAATTGAGACCACCTTGACGATGGTTGGTGGGCTTTAAAATGTTTGGCCAAATGTTTATACTAAGCGTCTCAAATTTTTCCTTATATTCCAAAGCCATATTGCTATTCTAAATTTCATGTATTCCATATTGTCATGCTTTAGTATGCTTGAGTGCAGTCTTTTTAGTATGTTTTACATGGGGGTAGCTTCCCTTGGTTTGCACATAGTTCACATTAGTCTGGATGTGCCAGTCAGGTTTTTTTGTCTAGTGTATAGTTGTGTGTCATCAGTATAAAGATGGTACTGAAAGCCAAATCTGCTAATGGTCTGTCCAATTGGGGCCGTGTAGAGAAAGAAGAGAAGGGGGCCAAGGACTGAACCCTGGGTACCCCGACAGCGAGAGGAAGAGGAGATGACATGGAGCCAGAGAACGAAACACTGAAGGAGCGGTCAGAAAGATAGGAAGAGAGCCAGGAGAGAGCAGTGTCCTTAATACCTAGTGTCTGGAGACTAGACAGTAGGAGACGGTGGTCAACTGTGTCGAAAGCTGCAGAAAGGTAGAGAAGAATGAGCAGAGAGTGGTCACCGTTACGTTTTGCTGTCAGAAAGTCATTGGTCACTTTGATGAGTGCAGTTTCAGTCGAATGTACTGGGTGGAAGCAGGACTGTGAAGGGTCTAAAAGGGAGTGAGTGGGGAGGTAACGGGTAAGGCGGGAGTAGACTAGGCGCTCCAAAAGTTTAGAGATGAAGGGGAGATTGGAGACCGGTATGTAGTTGTTTGTGCAGGAAGGGTCGAGAGTGGGTTTCTTTAGTAATGGAGTAACAATGGAGTGTTTGAAGGCAGATGGCAAAATGCCAGAGGAGAGTGAGAGATTAAAGATTGTAGTTAGGTGAGTTGTGACAACTGGAGAGAGAGACTGGAGGAGATGTGAGGGAATGGGGTCGGTAGTGCAAGTAGTCGGATGAGAGGAAGAGAGGAGTCTGGAGACTTCTTCTGTGATGGGATCAAATGTGGAAAGTGAGCCAGGGGAAATGCAGGGAGGGATGGGAGTCACAGCACTTGGTGGTTGAGAGCAGATTTCCTGACGGATAGTATCTATTTTTTCTATAAACTGGGAGGCCAGGTAGTCAGCACAAATGTCTGTGATAGGGGCTTGTGCTTTTGGCCTGAGTAGGGACTGAAAAGTGTCAAAAAGTTTCTTGGGGTTGTTGGCTAGTGAGGAGATCAGGGTGGTGAAGTAGGTCTGTTTGGCGAGGTGAAGGGCAGCGTTATAAGTTCTTAGCATAAATTTAAAGTGGATGAAGTCTTCTGGTGTGCGGGTTTTTCTCCAAAGGCGTTCAGCACTCCTAGAGCATCGCTGAAGAAGTTGAGTTTGCAATGTGAGCCAGGGCTGTTTTACTGTGTGTTTGGAAGTTCTGAGGGTGAGTGGCGCTACTTGGTCAAGGGTGCTTCTAAGAGTATCATTGTAGTGATGAACAGCCAGATCAGGACAGGAAAAAGAGGAGATTGGGGACAGTGATGAGTGTAGGGAGTCAGAAAGTGTCTGAGGGTTAATGACTTGTAGATGTCTGAATGTGTGGTAGGTAGGAGTGCGCTGGGTGGTCGAGGATTTGTGAGCGTGAAGGAGAGAAAGTTGTGGTCAGAGAGTGGAAGCGGTGAGTTATTTAGGTGGGAGATTGAACAGAGCCGGACAAAGACATGGTCAAGGGTGTTACCATCCTTGTGTGTCTCAGAGGTTGAAAGCTGTGAGAGGCCTAGAGAAGTGGTTAGTGATAGAAGCTGAGATGCAGATGTGGAAGTAGGGCTGTTAATGGGGATGTTGAAGTCTCCAAGGATGAGGGTTGGTAGTTCTGAGGACATGAAGTGCGGCAGCCAGGCTGAGAAGTGGTCAAGGAACTGGGTGGGCGAGCCTAGGGGCCGATATATGACCGCTACTCTGAGGGAGAGGGGACGGAAGAGCCTGATGGTGTGGACCTCAAAAGAAGGGAATGAGAGTGATGGAATTGGGGGGATGAACTGGAAAGAGAATTGTGGGGACAGGAGTATATCGACTCCACCACCATGTCTGTTTGCGGGTCTCGGGGAATAGGAGAACTGTAAGCCACCATAGGAAATGGCAGCAGGAGAGACAGTGTCAGAATCCTGAATCCAGGTTTCAGTGAGTGCCAAAAGATTAAGAGAGTTGGCCAGAAAGTAGTTGTGCAGGAAGGATAGCTTGTTGCATACAGACCGTGGATTCCAGAGGGCACAATTAAAAGAAGGAGATGAGGGAGTGCAAGTAATAGTAATAAGATTATTATAGGTTTGATATGAGGTAGGGTAGGGGTTGAGGTTGGGGGATGGTGGACCAGGGTTGGGGGAGATGTCCCCTGAAATCAGTAGGAGTAGGAAGATAAAGAGCAAGTAGTTGTTGGAATTGTAAGTAAGTTTTTTCTGTGATGTGTTTGGGCAAGATGGGCTGAGGTTTTTCAGGAAGGTGAGGAGTGCATGGGAGCTGTACATGGGAGAGAGAGGGAAGTATAGAGGGGCTAATGTGTATGAGTTGTGATGGAGGGGGATGGGGAGGTGAATGTGGATGGCAAGGGAACACAGGAGGAGAGAAATAAAGCACATGGTGAAAAGGGAAAGCAAAGTGTGGGTTACCTGATTCCTGCCCTGATTAACTGCCATGGATAACTGCCGTTCACATGATGCTTATCTTCTGTGATGCTTTGCTTTCTGGGATGCGTGCGCACCCCACACTGTGTGCGCCCCTTAGACTACTCCTCAATAAATAGCCCACACTACATTGTGGGAGCTGGTTTTGGATAATTTGGCAGCTGGGGCCAGCACACCAGGGTGTGGTTAGATCATCAAAGGCACTAGACCTGGCTACATCTTTATGCTTTAGCACCTTCCACCTGATAAGATCTAGAGAGGCCCCAGTCACACGGATATAAAGCAGTAAGTATTAAATACAGTGCAACACATGAATTATACCAAAGCTTTAGCAGGCGCATTAAAATATGTTGCAAGATGGTAAAGCAGCAAGCAGAAGTATGGAGTTGTACCATTAGTATATATTGCAGCAGACAAGACAGGTAGCAGAGGTGGGAATTGTACCATTCAGCTGTTTGCTTTCAATGAATGAAGTGCATACCATTAGTATATATTGCAGCAGACAAGACAGGTAGCAGAGGTGGGAATTGTACCATTCAGCTGTTTGCTTTCAATGAATGGAGTGCAAGAGAGAAGATGAATGTTAATTCCTTGCCACGGATAACTGCCGTTCACATGATGCTTATCTTCTGTGATGCTTTGCTTTCTGGGATGCATGCCCACCCCACACTGCTCCTACCAGAGCTACTCGGCTATCGGGGCAGGGTTGGTATTAATACCTGCCTCAGATGTCATTCCGGTGCCGTTCTCCTCCTCCGCGGGGACTGGGGTCGCTGGCCTCTGGATTGGACGCTGCTGTTCCAGCTGCTGTTTATCTGGCAGGGTCGCCTTCCATTTCTCCACTGCGGTCAGCTGCACACCCAGGAACTGGCGGCTCAGCTCCTCCACTTGAGCGCTTAGAAGCTCCAGTCCATGACTGCTGGTGGGTCCGGGTCAAGACTCTGTCAGCTGGGGAAGCTCTCTCCTGCTCCTCCACACCCTGGGTCACCACCGCTCGCCATCTTGTCCTCCAGCTCTTCTGCTGCACGCACGTGGCGTTCCCATTCTCTCCTCTGTGGGCGGGCTTTCTTTTTCATTCTTTTTCGGCCATTCAGGATCATGAAGCGGATCTCAGTCGCTGACTGGAAAGTTCTTAGGGTACAGTAACACTTGGAGTGGGCGGCCATGATCTTCACGCCCTTTCTCTTGTACCGCCCACGATGACTCGCCTCTTAATGTACCATGTGGGACAGTAATGTCAGTCATTAAGCAATTTAGAACAATCTGTGGCACACAGGACCCGATTTTTCGGGTTGGTTCATCCTGTTCGTAACGCCAAGTTGGATCCCCACCAGGGCAGTGGGGATACTCGGTATCGGGCCGATTCTTAAAGGGGCAGTGTCACGGCAGCATTGACACGGCCCGTGGCCCTGGGCATCCAGTAAAAGGGGAATATGATTAAAAGGGATAATAAAGAGTTTGCAATAAAGTGTTTGTGACGCCACCTGTGGTACTCGGCAATAAAGATGTTAGCCGACGTTGCAGATTTAGTCCACTGGGACAGTTGTTGATGCAGCAGAGTTGGTTCAGCTCTCCACAGGCAGAGCTAGGTCTCAAGGCAGTTTGGTTGTTGGAGGTGGTGCTGGTGGTGAGTGTGGTGCAGGGCATGTGGGGCAGGAATGATTCAAAGGACACAGCGGGGTGCAGTTTCCAATGCTTTACTCACAGTTCTTGTGTACACAGATGCCCGCTTAGTGCCGTGTCCTCCAGGTGAGGGGTCTAGCAAACTCCCAGGTAGATCAGGATACACCTTTCCAGGACTCCCTTCAATATGTTCCTTTCCTGGCCATCTCAATCTGCTGACTTTCTGCCCTGCCTGTCCAGCACCTCACAGTCAGTGTCCCAAGCCAGCAGCCGGGGACCTTGTCGGGCGACGTTCTCTAAGTCCCCTTGCTCTGTTATAGCTGCCTTTTCGGAGAAGATAACTGTGACTGTAGCTGAAACACCTAGAGGTGACCCAGCCTTCGGCTTGCTAGCTGAGTCTGGTGATTTCTCCCCTAGTCTCGGGGGCTGGTACCCACTGCGACCTGGTCCCTCCTCTACTGGATTGGGCCCCACGGATGGATCTCTCACTATCTGTGCCGCTAGGACCCCTTCTGTCCTTCCGGGAGCTTACTTCTTTCTCTCTCTTACTATTCTCTTTCCTCGTCCGTGGGCAAGCTCCTCACAGCTTGAGCTCCCCTCCTGTTCTGACTGACTCTATGGTCTCTTTCCCGCTCACTAACCTCCACCCCTTCCTTCTACCTTCTACACCCACTCTCCCAACACCCTTTAATACCCAGCCTGTGATGAGACCATCCTCCCTTAGGGTACGTCCAGGGTGCCCTGCTGCAATAGTCTGTGTTGGGTGCAGGTGTTAGAGTCCTGGGTGGTGCTCCTTTCTTACCTGAGAGTGGGATACAACACCTCTGGATAAGGTGCAGTAGCTCTGAGGCGACTGGACCCTCAGGGGCGCCACATCTCAATAACACCCGACAATTACTTAATTATTTTCAGGTTATAAGACATAACTTTAAAGGGGTATTCCATCTCCAAGATTCTATCCTAATATGTAGTAGATGTAATAATAACAATATTATCAAATAACTCCAATTAGAAATGTAGTATAGTTTTTCTGAATAACAATGTTGCTTACTCCATGTAAAGGCATTGCAGTAGCTTATATTTCCATGGTTACGATAACTAGCAAGTAGCTAACTGTCACTACATCAGTGGTTGTAACCATGGATGCATAAGGTTCAGCAATGCCTGCACATGAGGTAAGCGACATGGAGAATCGGAGTAACTATACTACATTTCTAATAGGAGGTATTTGCTAATATTATTGTTATTACACCTACTACATATTGGGATAAGATTCTAGAATGCTGTAGATAAGCCCCTGATGGCGGTGGCCCTATCTCATAGGGTGAAAATGCGGTGACAGATTCCCTTTAATTATAACTATTCTATGGATCTGATGAGCAAGAAAGTCAGAACCCAATAAAATGTGATGGATAATCGGTAAACCATTGTCATTTCTGTACTTGGAGATAAATCCTGTCACATCCTATATATCCCTTTACTATTGGACTATTGGAAGAAATGCTATAAAACTTGGACATCTCCTAATCTGAGGGGTTCACTATTTGTTTTGGACCTGCTTGTATTATATAGAATAAAGACTCCTAATGAATAAAAAATAAATGAGAATAGAAGAGAATGAAGGACACAATAAGAGATGACATAGAGTCGACTTACCTCTCTCTCACTGTCTGCAACTGTCAAATGGAATGTTGTCTCTGCAGCTCCTTACAGAATGTGTGTGATGTCATAATGCAAGGGGGCGGAGCATTAATTACAACATTCCGTGACATCATCAGCAGGAGCAACAGCTGTTATTTAAAAGGGACCAGACCAAGCCATGCAGCCAATTCATTACCATATAGATGAAATGGATTCTAATTATCCACCTTGACCTCTGAAACCTTTTACACAATGCACAATGTCATTATTGTCATACAATGTAATTCCGGAGTAGTAATCTACTAATTTGAACAGTGTTAAATCCAATTGCTGTGTTTAGAAAGGGCAGTGTGAGTGGCTCAGTGTCAGTGTGTGATAAGCACGCATGAGCTTGAAGCCCCCTGCTGAACAGAAGAAAAGACTGCAAAGGTAAGCCTAAAATCAATCAATTGTTTACATAATAGGATTGATCATGGTGGTATTTCACCTTGTATGTGATATTATTGGTCTTGGTATAGGGGATTATGTTGTGTATGGCGGTCATTTGTTCATTTTCGTTTAGTTTTATTCACATTTTTCGTTCTAAAATTTTACAACCCGAACGACCATGGCTTGCCCCCCTAGTTTTGATCCTGAGTACGCCCATGCTGGGAAGCAGAGGGAGTAGGAGACTACAGCCTGTGCACAGGCTGCTGCAAAGGGACAGCTTGCAGAGCAGAAGGTGAGTGACCAGTACGGAGTGCAGAGCCAGCACAGGGACTGAGTGTAACAGTATCCCCCTCTTTACACCCTGGTAAATCTCTGGTAAAGGTATCATCTGCCGGAACACCAGACGGTCCAGAGAAAGGAAGAGGAATTCCGGGTTGGAGTCCAAACACAATCTGAAAGGGAGATTTTCCAGAAGATTCACTTACTTGGTTGTTGTAGGAGAATTCCGCCCAGGGCAGTAATTCTACCCAGTCCAATGGGTAGCGTTGAGCGTTGACGAAGTGACGCAAGAATCTAGCCAGGATTTGATTGATCCACTCCACTTGCCCATTGGACTGGGGGTGGTATGCCGAAGAAAAATCTAGTTCTATTTTTACCAGTTTACAGACTGCTCTCCAGGACTTAGAGGTGAACTGGACGCCCCTGTCGGACTCGATGTGGAGAGGAAATCCATGTAGACGGAAGATGTGCTGAATGAAGTGAGCGGCCAGTTCTGGAGCAGACGGGAGACCAGATAGTGGAACGAAGTGAGCCATTTTAGAGAAGCGGTCCACCACAACTCATACCACTGAGCAGCCAGAAGAAATGGGAAGATCCGTGATGAAATACATCGTGATGTGCTGCCAGAGAGCGGACGGGATCGGAAGAGGCAGAAGTCTGCTGGCTGGTAGATGTTTATCAGTCTTGTTACGGGCACATGAAGGACAGGGTGCGACGTACTCCTGGATATTCTTGCCCATGGTAGGCCACCTGTAGTAACGGGTGATGAGTTGCTGAGTCTTTTTCTGACCGGCATGGCCAGCCAACTTAGAAGAATGACCCCACCGCAGGACACGATTACGTTCAGAAGCGGTCACGAGAGTCTTCCCTGGGGAAGCCGGGCGAGATCAATGGAGGCAACAGAGGCTAACCTTGAAGGTTCAATAATGTGCTGAGGTTCTTCCTCCAGTTCAGGAGGCAAAAAGGCTCTGGAAAGTGCGTCTGCCTTGATGTTCTTGTCAGCTGGGCGGAAATGAAGGACAAAATTAAAACGAGCAAAAAACAACACCCACCGGGCCTGACGGGGATTCAGCCTTAGAGCAGATTGGAGGTAGGCAAGGTTCTTATGATCGGTGAATATGACTACCTGGTGATGAGCTCCCTCAAGAAGATGTCTCCATTCTTGCAGAGCCAATTTGTTAGCCAACAGTTCCCGATCACCAACGGAGTAGTTCCTTGCTGCAGGAGAAAAAACCTTGGAAAAAAACCACAAGAGATCATCCGACCGGTAGATGCCTTCTGGGTGAGAACTTCTCCTGCACCTATGGAAGAAGCGTCTACATCAAGAAAAAATTGCTCATTAGAATTTGGACATTGGAGAATGGGTGCGGAAGCGAAGGCTTTTTTGAGAGAAACAAAGGCTTCTTCTGCCTCGGAGGACCATTCCTTGGAGTTTTCACCTTTCCGAGTTAAAGCTGTGAGGGGAGTCACTCGGGTGGAAAAGTGTTTTTTTTTTTACCAGGTATTCGTAGTGGCCATCACGGGTGTTGAAGGCTGTTTTCCATTTGTCTCCTTCTCTGATTCGGATCAGGTTGTAGGCCCTCTGAGATCCAATTTGGTGAAGATCTTGGCCCCTCGGAGACGATCAAACAGCTCTGAAATAAGAGGTAATGGAAACCTGTTTTTTACCGTGATCTGGTTTAGACCCCGGTAGTCGATACAGGGCCGCAGGGATCTATCCTTCTTCCTCACAAAGAAGAATCCTGCTCCTGCCGGTGAAGATGACTTTCGGATAAATCCTTTTGCCAGGTTCTCTTGGATAAACAACATAATTCAGGTCAAGATATATCAGTTACTTCATATCTGTAATAATATGACTGCTACCATCAAAAAACAGTCATGGGAAAATACCCATATGGAACTCCAGACAATTGATTATAACACGAAAAGAGGATTGGAGCAAAAATTACCATGAAAAACTTTGTATTAATCAAAAGTTTATTACAGATAAGGTGGTATAAAAATACACAATTATATTTAGCAATTAAATCTAATAAAAGTGAACAGGACACGTGGCAACAGCAAAGCGGTCACGGTAGAAGTATGACTACAGCATGATGTTAATACATCCCACACAACCACATAAGCAGGAAAGCCAATGGAACATTCAGTATACAGATAATAGAATATATATATACCAAGTCAATAAATCTCAGTTCCTAAATCCTTAGTACCCACAATAGTGCCTCCATACACAATTTCATTTAAAGTGCTAGTGCATATCTAATGTTCATGGACTGGAACCATGAACAAAAAACATATGGAAGAGCATATCATATCTTGAGGACAGCGAGAGGCTTACCCATACTCTGTGGTGATGTGAGAACGCGCCCCTACGCGCGTTTCGCAGTCTCTTCCTCGGGGGGCAAAAGTATGTAGAGAGACCCCTCATTGTGTCTTTAAATACCCGGCTAAATGGCGATAATATCAGCCACCTGTAGGCGTCATGCCTGGGACCTCCCACGCCATTCCCCAGCGGTGCGCTCCACGCGTGCACCCGGTATGACGTCAGCAGAGCAGGAAACCGCCGGGAGATAACGCGAGAGGGCCCAGATCACAACGTCACTCGGCGCATGCGCAGTGAATGCGAAGCATCCGCGGCCATGTTTAAAGCTGGACAGAGTGCCCAGAGCGTAAGTGTAATACAGAAGTGTCCATAATAATACTGAGGGAACAAAATGATAAATCGCTGTATAGCGATCGCCTTATGACTCCTTATATTAATTTCAAAAATGGCATTCGCAGTAGATATAGAGCATCCCCAATCACATTTGAAACAGGACACAGTGCCCATGACATAAATATAATACAGGAGTGTCTACAGTAGCACAAGGAAAACAGATTATTAGATCGCTATATAGCGATCACCTAATCACTCCATATATAATTAACAAAAATACCAAAGTAAAACACCTCATTATGAGACAGATAAACCTAAATAAAGTACTCTGAATAAACAAGAGACATAGTAATCATAAAATAAAGAAAAACAAAAAACAACAAACAAATAAACACATACGTAAAAAATCAAAAAATCAAATAATCAAAATTCAAAATAAATTAAATTATTTACAGAAACGTGGTACAGCAATGGGGGCGGCTTGTGCGCCCTCGTATGCAAACCTCTTTCTTGGTTTTTGGGAGAGGGGTTTGCTATTGGACGGCGCAGAAGCCGCCCCCCAAATCCTTGGATGGTACCGTTATATTGATGACGTTTTATTTTTGTATCAGGGGTCCACAATTGAGTTAGATAAATTTATGGTGGGGTTGAACCGCAATGAATTCAACATCAAGCTCACATACCAGCATGATCCTCGTGCTGTTTCATTTTTGGATATCCAAATTAAGGTGGCAGAGGGCGGATTTATTGAGACTGATTTATATCGTAAGACAACTGTAGTTAACTCTTTGTTACATGCGACAACAGCACATCTTGCCTCCACCATCAATGCTATCCCTACTGGTCAATTTCTCCGGGCTCGGAGAATATGTACTACTGATGTACTATTTGAGAGACAGGCTGTGGACCTTGGGCAGAGATTTAGAGATAGGGGTTACAGTAATCGCTGCATCAGGAGAGGATACATGAGAGCAAAGAGGACTAATAGAGTGGACCTCCTAGGAGCGTCTAAAAAGAAATTAAATGATAAGGAGGGTCCGATACGCTACATCTCCACTTATAATCAGCAATGGGATAATATGCGCAATATATTGCGGAAACATTGGTCAGTTCTGATGACAGATCCTCTTCTGAGGCAGCGACTTTCACCCTACCCCCAGATGACAGCGAGATGAGGTAAAAACCTTAGGGACACACTTGTATCCAGCCATTATGTGGTAAGGTCTAAATCCCCTTTCGGTGTGGGGGAGAGGAGAACTGGATTCTTTCCATGCGGGAGTTGCCTAGCCTGTAGGAACCATGTGAGGGCCACGTCCTTTGCCTCATCGGGTGTCCTCAAAAATTATGACATTAGAGATTTCATTACGTGTTCTACAACACATGTTGTTTATCATGCTATGTGCCCGTGTGGTCTCATTTATATAGGACTTACAACACGCGAATTGCGAGTGAGGACACGCGAGCACATTCGTGATATTGAGGCTGCCCGTGAGGTAGATGACGTGGAGTCACTTAAAACAATCCCCAAGCATTTTCGTCTAAAACATAAATGCAAATCTGGCGAACCAAAAGTCAAAGGCATCGACTGTGTGAAATTGGGAGTTCGTGGTGGGGATGCCAGCTGTGTTTTGGCACAAAAGGAGTGCCGCTGGATTGTGACACTCAATACCATGGTTCCTGATGGCTTAAATGAGCAGCTTAGTTTTGCATCATATTTATAGTCATTATTCATCTCTGCCTAGCCGATTTTCATTCTCCTTTTTGTTTTTATATTGTGTTTAACTTTCACTTTATATTTTCATTAGATTTAATTATCCTAATCTAACCCGGTTTATGGAAGTGCTGAATGAGTTGACATTCTTCTACGTCGCTTGGTGAAGCTGGATGCAATTAGTGCCCATTTTGTTCTATGGATCAAGCAACAGAATATTGGGACATATTATCCTCCGTATTCATTTTCTTTTGTCTGTTTTTGGATATTATTTATGATGTGATTTGTTTTATGTATAGTTATTTTGAATTTTGATTTTTTGATTTTTTGATTTTTTACGTATGTGTTTATTTGTTTGTTGTTTTTTGTTTTTATTTATTTTATGATTAATATGTCTCTTGTTTATTCAGTGTACTTTATTTAGGTTTATCTGTCTCATAATGAGGTGTTTTACTTCGGTATTTTTGTTAATTATATATGGAGTGATTAGGTGATCGCTATATAGCGATCTAATAATCTGTTTTCCTTGTGCTACTGTAGACACTCCTGTATTATATTTATGTCATGGGCACTGTGTCCTGTTTCAAATGTGATTGGGGATGCTCTATATCTACTGCGAATAACATTTTTGAAATTAATATAAGGAGTCATAAGGCGATCGCTATACAGCGATTTATCATTTTGTTCCCTCAGTATTATTATGGACACTTCTGTATTACACTTACGCTCTGGGCACTCTGTCCAGCTTTAAACATGGCCGCGGATGCTTTGCATTCACTGCGCATGTGCCGAGTGACGTTGTGATCTGGGCCCTCTCGCGTTATCTCCCGGCGGTTTCCTGCTCTGCTGACGTCATACCGGGTGCACACGTGGAGCGCACCGCTGGGGGAATGGCGTGGGAGGTCCCAGGCATGACGCCTACAGGTGGCTGATATTATCGCCATTTAGCCGGGTATTTAAAGACACAATGAGGGGTCTCTCTACATACTTTTGCCCCCGAGGAAGCGACTGCGAAACGCGCATAGGGGCGCGTTCTCACAGCACCACAAAGTATGGGTAAGCCTCTCCCTGTCCTCAAGATATGATATGCTCTTCCATATGTTTTTTGTTCATGGTTCCGGGCCATGAACATTAGATATGCACTAGCACTTTAAATGAAATTGTGTATGGAGGCACTATTGTGAGTACTTAGGATTTAGGAACTGAGATTTATTGACTGGGTATATATATTCTATTATCTGTATACTGAATGTTCCATTGGCTTTCCTGCTTATGTGGTTGTGTGGGATGTATTAACATCATGCTGTAGTCATAATTCTACCGTGACCGCTTTGCTGTTGCCACGTGTCCTGTTCACTTTTATTAGATTTAATTGCTTAATATAAATGTGTATTTTTATACCACCTTACCTGTAATAAACTTTTGATTAATACAAAGTTTTTCATGGTAATTTTTGCTCCAATCCTCTTTTCGTGTTATAATCAGGTTCTCTTGGATGTAGTCCGACATAGCCTGAGTCTCTGCCTGAGAAAGAGGATAAACTCTCTCGCGAGGAGGAGATGTTCCAGGAAGAAGCTTTATCTGACAGTCATACGACCTGTGTGGAGGTAGCTTCTCAGCCTCCTTTTTACCAAAGATGTCAGAGAAGGACCAATAGGAGGAGGGCAACCCTGGCAGGGTATCAGACTGGACTGGAGGCGAAACAGGTTGAATCCGGGTTAGGCATCGATTCATGCAGGTATCTACCCAACGCAGAACCTCTCCAGTTCTCCAATTTAGGACCGTTTCATGCATCTGGAGCCAAGGTAAACCTAAAAGCAAGGGATGAGACAAACCCGGATATACATAAAAACAGATTCTTTCAGCATGCATTAGACCTACCCGGAGTTCCACCAACTCTGTCTGAACTGGATGGGCTCGGTCAGTGGTTTGCCATCTACAGTGGTCACCCGTAACAGATCAGGAAGACGCTGGACTGGTAAACGGTAATGATCCACAACCGCCTGCTGGATGAAGTTCCCTGCAGCTCCAGAATCCAGTAAACAATGTTCGGAGAATTTTATTGCTCCGCAGGACACAGAGACCGAGATTTGCAATGAGGGAGAGGACTGTTCTCTACCTAAGGTGGCCTCTCCTACCAAACCTAGGTACTTGAGTTTACCAACTTCTTAGGACAGGAATGGATCAGATGCTCAGAACTACCGCAGTAGTAACAATTTCCATCCTTGCGACGCGCCTCCCAGCGGCGGGTGGCCAAACTTACACGGTCTACCTCCATGGCCTCAGGGGAGGAAGGCGAGGTAACCGTTTTGTAGAAACTAGAGTCCAAGTGAAAGAACCTTTTGTCCCGCTTGATCTCCATGGAATGCTCCTGAAAACGCAGGTCAATTTGGGTTGCCAAGGATATTAGCTCCTCCAAGGTGGTAGGTCTGTCCCGTCCCGCCAGCTCATCCTTGATTCTTCCTGATAGGCCTTCCCAAAAGTTAGCTACCAAGGCCTCATTGTTCCAAGACAACTCAGACGAGAGGGTGCGGAACCTAACAGCATACTGAGCCACCGTGAGAGTTCCTTGGCGCAGGCTAAGCAAGGCTGAAGCGGTCGAAGTGGTGCGACCAGGTTCATCGAAGGCCCTGCGAAAAGCCTCTAGGAAAGATTGAAGATCGTTAACCAGCGGGTCCCCTCTCTCCCATAGCGGGTTTTGCCAGGCGAGGGCCTCTCTTCCCAGATGTGACATGATGAAGCCCACCTTGGCTCGGTCAGAAGCAAACATATGCCCCAAGATTTCGAAGTGTAGAGTGCACTGATTGAGAAAACCCCGACACTGAGTAGGATCACCCTGGAAGCGGGTAGGAGCCGCCAGGCGAGGACCTTTACTTGCCATGGGGGCTGGTACCTGAGTGCTGGTAAATGAGTCAGGTGCAGAAGAGGGCGCCAGGGAATCCATGCGGGTAGACAAGCTGCGTAGATACGTCGTGATCTTGTCCTGTTGAACTCCTAAACGGGCCACCTCCTGGCACAGTTCCATGGTCGGAGGTCTCTGGGAGCCAGCGGGTTCCATGGCCGGAGCAATATGTAACGAATGGAAGCGGAGGCAGAGATGGTGAAGTTCACATTCGTCTTTTATTTTTGAAGTGGAACCTCGAGACCACGGTCCGGGGGGCTCCGGAGGGGGCGTAACTAGTGAGCACCGGGTACCCGTAGTAAGGCCCCTCGAACAGGACCAGAATGGAATACCCAGAGGACACAGGTGCTACCTCCAGTTAGACCCGGACACGTGGCAGCTGTACCAGATATGATAGCAGAAACCGTAGGTGAGGAAGGTCCTGGTTCAGGGTAGATGGTAGCAGGCTGGCTCCAGTAACCTTATCACAGTCCATGGATTCGGATGGCTGATGGCGGAACGGGATGACACTTGCACAAGTTATAGCAGAGTTTGTCAGGGATAGCCGGGTACAGGACACCAATGATCTGTGGAGTCAAATAGAATGAGCGAAGCACAGAGACTGCTAACACAGCGCAGACAGATCAGAGTCAGAACCGGATGTAGCAATGGTAGAAACACGTTGCTCCGGCACTCCCCCTATGGTGGAGTGGCCAGATATAGTAATCAGTGCGCTGCCATTGGTTGATTGACATTTTCTAAAAATGCACGCTGTCCCTTTAAGAGGCCTAGCGTCCTAAGCATTCTTCCTGGAGGCCTGCTGGCAGCGTGCCAGGAACTGGGGGAGGGAGCAGAACACTGGGAAGCAGAGGGAGTAGGAGACTCCAGCCTGCGCACAGGCTGCTGCAAAGGGACAGCTTGCAGAGCAGAAGGTGAGGGACCAGGACGGAGTGCAGAGCCAGCACGGGGACCGAGTGTAACAGGGTAACTGGAAACACAGTGCATCATAAAGTCAGCCATGCGTGCCAGACTACTAACAGGCAAGACTTCCGTGTCCTCACCAACAGGACGACTGACCATGGTGGCCTCCTCCTCCTCATCCTCATCCTCTCTGTCCTGAGGCCATTCCCGCTGAACAGACAGTATGACAACTGTGCTTGTAGCACCGTCTATAGCGCATGAAAGTAGCTCCTGTTCTTCCTCCTCCTCATTGTCTACCAATCCACGTTGTGATGACATGAGGCTGGGTTGAGTGTAATCACCCTGTATGGTTCCTTGCTCCACGTCCTCGTGCTCTGCCTGCAATGCATCATCTTTAAGTGTGAGCAGAGAGGTTTTCAGAATGCTGAGAAGCAGGATGGAGACGCTAATTATGGTGTCATCACCGCTCACCACCTTGGTGCAGCCCTCAAAGTTCTGGATGATGGTACATATGTCTGACATCCATGTCCACTCCTGAGGTCTAATGTGTGGAGTCTGAACTGAATATCAATGGCTGTCATGTATAGTGTACAGTTCCTATAGCATCTTGTGCTTGGGTGCGAGGGAAACACGAGACATAGGTTGGTATGAAATTACTTGTATTACTTCATACAAGCATGCAGAAAAGGTCACACAGTTTGCAGGAAACAGAGGCAGAAGACACAGCAGGCCAGAGTAACTTCAAGCTCTACATAACTCTCCAAAGCAGGTTCAGGATCTCTTCTCTGTACCGTAATTCCTCTGCAAACATGGATTTCACCAGACAGCAGGTTTCCAAAGTCCAATAGTATTCCAAAGTTCCTCAGTAGGAAATAGCTGGAGTCCAAAATCCTAGGTTTCCAGGAGTCAGGTCACAGGCTGACTGAGGCTTGATTCAGGAGCACTGATTGTTCAGCTGAAGCTGCTTAAGAAGCAAGAGGGAGAGAATCAGGGCGGGAACATGAAAACTGGAAACTCCATATTAACTGAGGGCAAGAGCTGCAGAAAGACAGAAAGCAAAATGGCCGACGGAAAACTGAGTTTCAAGGAACATGTCAAAAGAGACAAAGAACCTTACATTACTCCCCCCTTAAGGACATCCTCCGGATGACCTCAGACCAGGCTTGTCAGGGTACCTCTGATGAAACTGGCGGAGCAGGCGAGGAGCATTTACATTATTGACTGGTTCCCATGAGTTGTCCTCCACTGGGTAGCCCTGCCATTTAATCAAATATTGCAACTGATTTCTGTACAACCTGGAATCTAGAATCCTTTCCACCATAAATTCTTCCTGACCATCGACCAGCACTGGGACAGGGCAAGGAGAAGAGCGTCCAGGAAACGTATTGGGTGTTGCAGCCTTTAGTAGGGATACATGAAAGACAGGGTGGATTCTCATAGTTCTGGGCAGTTGAAGACGACAAGCAACCGCACTTATAATCTTACTGATCTTATAAGGTCCAATGTACTTATGTCCCAATTTAGACGATGGAATCTTTATTTTAAGATTTCTGGTTGACAGCCAGACCAAATCTCCTACCTTGAAAGCTGGTGCAGGTTTACGAAATTTATCTGCTGCTTTCTTGTACCTTTCCTGAGCCAATTCTAGATTTTCCTTTAGAAGATCCATATTCTTTTGTAAAGAAGTGATTCTTTCAGCCACTGCCGGCAAAGGCGTATCTATGGGAAATCGAGGAAGAATGTTAGGATGATAACCTAGATTGGAGTAAAAAGGAGACTGCTTAGTGGAGGCGCTCTGAGAGTTGTTATAAGAGAACTCAGCCAGTGGAAGTAGATCCACCCAATCATCTTGTAGGTGGCAGATAAAGCAGCAGAGATACTGCTCCAGGGTCTGATTGGTTCGTTCTGTCTGTCCATTAGTCTGGGGATGAAAAGCAGAAGAAAGGTTTACTTTAATGTCCAATGCGGCACAGAAATTTTGCCAAAACCTTGAAGTGAATTGCACCCCTCGATCCGAAATGACCTCATCCGGTACTCCATGTAAGCGAAACACATTCTTAATCATCAAGTCTGATGTCTGTTTTGCAGTGGGTAAGCCGACACAAGGGATAAAATGAGCTGCCTTTGTTAGACGATCAACCACCACTAGAATGGTGTTCTTCCCGTGAGAGGTTGGTAACTCCACAATGAAGTCCATAGAAATGGATCCCCACGGGCGGGACGGGGTGGGAAGAGGTTGTAACAGACCAGTTGGTGAGGAGCGAGGTGTTTTGCATCTTGCACAGACTTCACATGAAGTGACATAGTTTAAAACATCTTTCCTGTAAGTGGGCCACCAAAAGAAACGAGAAAGAAATTCTTGTGTCTTTAGAATTCCTCTATGCCCAGCTATCTTGGAATCGTGGATGAGTTGCAAAACTCTCAATCTGACTGTTTCAGGTATATACAGACGTTGTCCCTGAATCCACACACCATTCTTAAAGACAAGACTTACGTCCCTTGGGGGTTGAGCCAACAAAGAATCCGCATGGTATGCTTCCTTGATGTCCTTAAGTAGGTCTTGATTATGAATCACTCCCAGGAATCTAGAGTCAGGAAGAATAGTCTTAGGAGGAGTAAGTGGACGTGTCTCTGCTGAATGAATCCTAGAGAGTGCATCAGCCTTTCCATTGCGCGATCCTGGTCTATAAGAAATTACAAAATTAAATTGGTTTAAGAAAAGATTCCAGCGAGCCTGGCGAGGAGTCAGGCACTTAGCCGACCTGATAAATTCAAGGTTACGATGGTCTGTCAGGACGACTATTTGCTGTGCAGCTCCCTGAAGAAGGTGTCTCCATTCCTTGAAGGCGGCAATAATGGCCAACAATTCTCTATTGCCCACATCGTAGTTCCTCTCAGCCGAAGACAACTGCTGGGAAAAGAAGGCACAGGGATGCAAGACATTCTTCTCACCTGTTCTCTGAGAGAGTATAGCTCCAACGGCACAGTCTGAAGCATCCACCTCTATTATGAAGGCAAGCTCGGGGTTGGGATGTACTAAGATAGGTGCGGTGGTAAATTTATCCTTTAAACAGGAAAATGCTTCCTGAGCTTGCGGGGTCCAGGAGAACCTAGACTGTTTCCGGGTAAGTTGGGTGATAGGTAACACTACCTCAGAGAAATTCCTAATGAAACGTCTATAGAAGTTGGCAAACCCGATGAAGCGCTGCACCTCCTTCACATTTCTAGGAATTGGCCAATCCTTGATGGCTTGGGTCTTGCTTCCATCCATACTAATCCCTTGCGTAGATAGTACATACCCCAGAAATTGAATTTCGGTCCTATGGAACTCGCACTTTTCAAGTTTGATGTAGAGATGGTTTTGTCTTAGGCGTTCTAAGACCATTCTCACATGTCCATGATGTTCCTCTGTGGAGTTAGAAAAAATTAGAATATCATCTAGATAAATCACCACAAATGTATCTAGGAGATCCCTGAAGATGTCATTCACCAAGTGTTGGAAAGTGGCTGGGGCGGTACTCAGACCAAAAGGCATAACTAGATATTCAAAGTGTCCATAGCGTGACCTGAATGCAGTCTTCCATTCATCCCCAGGTCTAATACGGACCAAGTTATAGGCCCCACGGAGATCCAGTTTAGAGAAAATTTTGGCATGCCGCACTCTCTCCAACAACTCAGGGATTAAAGGCAATGGATACCGGTTTCTATAGTTAATAAAGTCACCTAACGCAGTGGGAGGGTCGGCACGAGCAAGTTCATCCTTAATCAATGGAGACAACCCTTTCCGAAAAATAGATTTTTTGGCGGAAGTGTCCCAAGTGGTATCAAGAGCCCATCTCCTGAAATCCAAGGCATATTCGGCTACTGAACGCTTACCTTGGCGCAAAGTTAACATGGCTGCTTCAGCTGTTGCACCTCGATTGGGGTCATCAAACACCTGCCCCATGGCTGAAATGAAAGCATCAAGGTGATTCAAACAATCATCCTCAGTCTCAATCAGAGGGTTTGCCCACATCAAAGCCTTATTGGTAAGCAACATGATTATAGTAAGCACTTTGGATCGTTCAGTGGGAAATTGTGAAGCATGTGCAGAGAAAAATAGATTGCATTGGTTAATAAATCCCCTGAATTTCTCACGTTCACCGCCAAAACGAAAAGGAGGTAACTTGGGGATCCCAGAACTCGGGGTTATGGCAGGAGCCTGGACTCGTTCCTCTAGAGCCTCAATCCTGGCTCGTAATTCCTGGGTAGTTTGTCCAAACACTTGCAAATTATGATTAGTGAGGTCCTGTAGGCTTGCAAAACGGGTCTTTATAGTCTGTATATCTGCAAGGATTGTATCAGTCACTCCGCAAAGCTCCTTTATGCGGGCCTCCATCTTCCAGATCTTTTAAGGCAGAAGTGCTGGAAGGAGAAGAGGAAAGGAAAAAAAAAAAAACAATAGTGTTTACCTGTGGTAACACTCTAGAGTAACATTTAAGGGAATGAGCTCACCTGGAATGGTTGTGAGAAGTCACAACCACTGTCATCACAGAAGGTATTAAACGGACATCTGATATCCACAGTCCCAGCAGACATGGCTTTCCCAGACCCAGCAGACACTAAACATTGGCTCCTGAATCTTGTCATGTATAGTGTACAGTTCCTATAGCATCTTGTGCTTGGGTGCGAGGGAAACACATGAGACATAGGTTGGTATGAAATGACTTGTATTACTTCATACAAGCATGCAGAAAAGGTCACACAGTTTGCAGGAAACAGAGGCAGAAGACACAGCAGGCCAGAGTAACTTCAAGCTCTACATAACTCTCCAAAGCAGGTTCAGGATCTCTTCTCTGTACCGTAATTCCTCTGCAAACATGGATTTCACCAGACAGCAGGTTTCCAAAGTCCAATAGTATTCCAAAGTTCCTCAGTAGGAAATAGCTGGAGTCCAAAATCCTAGGTTTCCAGGAGTCAGGTCACAGGCTGACTGAGGCTTGATTCAGGAGCACTGATTGTTCAGCTGAAGCTGCTTAAGAAGCAAGAGGGAGAGAATCAGGGCGGGAACATGAAAACTGGAAACTCCATATTAACTGAGGGCAAGAGCTGCAGAAAGACAGAAAGCAAAATGGCCGACGGAAAACTGAGTTTCAAGGAACATGTCAAAAGAGACAAAGAACCTTACAATGGCCTTGTTGATGCTGGTAGTCAACAACTGCCCTCTTCTGCTCAAAAATCCTTTCCAACATATGCAGTGTAGAGTTCCAATGCGTGGGGACATCACACAACAGTCGGTGAGCCGGAAGATGCAAATGCTGCCGAAGCTATCCAACCAACAACTGTTTCACACTGCTCTGGCTTCAATAGTGGTGTGCTGCGGTCCCTAGAAACTGGGACAGGAAGGTCAAGCGCGAAGATGTGAATCTTTGCTGTGGACCACTTTCAGCTTAGCCACGGCCTTGTCCTCTGCATGCACCATCAGCATCACGTCCACTTCCCCTTCCCTTGCCCCTTGCCTTGCCCATTTTAAATGGACTACTGAAATATTTTAAAAGTTGAATACAAATGGATTTATTTGGAGAAAAATTATATGTGATCAGTATGCCTGCAAAGTGAAGATTTTTCCACCACAGATACACCAGGCCTCCGCCTGAGATAACAGACTGTATTAATTTTTGGGGTTATGTTTTTTGTTACTTTTTTAAAACAATAAAAAATGCGTAGAACAAGGCTAGCTGACAGAACTATGCAACGTATGCCTGCGAAGAATAGATTTTTCCACCACAAATACACCAGGCCTCAGCCTGAGATAACAGCCTGTATTAATTTTTTTTTTCTTTTTGGATAAAAAAGACTGCTGCATATAACGAGAGTGACAGACTGCCCAAAAAAGGGAAGTTAGGCCTAAAATGCCTCAATTTTTGGCACACGGATGTATGAGGCGTGTCACAGATAGACCCTACTGTAAAATGTGGCCTGTTTTTTTTAAAATAATGCAACATAGTGCTGTATATACTGTAAGTACAGTCACACCCAGGGAAAAAAAAAAACAGCGTACACTGGCCAAACTTTGAGCACGCACAGATATGAGCTGGCATGGAGATACCAGTATGACAAATGTGTGCCCTGTTTTTTTTGGCTAAATACTGGTGTATATAAGTACAGTCACACCCAGGGCAAAAAAAAAACCTGGCGTACACTGGCCAAACTTTGAGCACGCACAGGTATCAGCTGGCACGGAGATACCAGTACGACAAATGTGTGCCCTGCTTTTTTTTTTTGGCTAAAAACTGGTGTATACAAGTACAGTCACACCAAGGGCAAAAAAAATAGCGTACACAGGCCAAACTTTGAGCACGCACAGATATGAGCTGGCACGGAGATACCACTACGTCAAATGTGTGCCCTGTTTTTTGATTTTTTTTTTGGCTAAATACTGCTGTATACAAGTACAGTCACACCCAGGGCAAAAAAATGCAACTGGCGTACACTGTCCAAACTTTGAGCACGCACAGATATGAGCTGGCATCGAGATACCACACCGTAACATGTGTGACCTGTATTCCAATTACACCTGGGGCTAGCTATATACGGCCAATATATCATACAGGTAACAAACAGCAGCAGCACCAGAACACAGGAAGGGAATGGACCCTCTTGATGTATGCAATGATCTATATACATACATAGAGTGCCTGCAGGCCTTTCACTGATGTGTATAGAGTTAAGTACACTCCCCTGCCTACCTAACACTGGAAACTATATACTCCGGAATTAGTCCTTAGAAGGACTGTTTGTTGGTTTATCTGGATTTGAGTAGTTTAGGATGGTAGACCCTGCACTGAATAAGAAATCGCCAATTCAGACCCTATCTCTGCAGCAGCTCCCCCTATACTATCTCAATCCGGAGCTGAATGCGCCGAGCAGGGCGGCGTCCGGTCTTTTATACCCCTGATGATGCTGTGCATTGTGATTGGGTCTGTAAAGTCCACCAAAAATGATGGGTGGAGACCCGAGTTCCCACCGAGTAATCCCGGAAATGCTCAGTGCTCGCCGAGTAGACTAAGTACTGTAATACTCGGGCGAGTAACGAGTAGTGGCGAGCATGTTCGCTCATCACTAGTAAACATCTACTTTAAAGTGCTATTAAACTTTCTTTAGAAACATTCACTTTTAGTGCAATCAACTTCAAGTGCTAAAATTCAACAGGGTTCAGCGTAACCCTGAACTGAGGTATTCTTCTTCTCTAGTGCAACATGGGGGACTCGTCTCAAACCCCCAACGTAGGCCTTGGGCGTGGCTACAAGGCATTGATGGTCTCCACGTCTGACCACTTCTTCGGCCACGCCAGATGGTTTTTGTTCTGAGGTCAGGGGTGCAAAAGGTATAGAGTGCCAGGCGCACCCTCAAGGTTTTATGTAAAACCAAAAAGGAGCACATTAAGAAGTGCTAACTATATACAGGGGAAAGTTTGGATCATACATTGTTCATGATCTCTGAGTTCTGGTGAACACACCAACAGGTAAACTTTTTGGCAAAACCCTACTGGGTTAACTTTAACTTGTTTAACTATGTACAGTCATTCAAACAAAACTTGCTTAATTTTCTTCTCTTTTTCTTGAGGTAACACCTGGTGCTGGCTGTTCCCTGGCCTGGGAAAAGTCATACACGAAGGTCACCCCTGGTGCTACTGTGTAGCCCTGGTACACAATACCAGGAGGATGAGTGGAGAGGTAAAGGTTAAGGGCTCCTCATGACATCACATACACTTAGACACACCCGCAGGGAGTGTTCAGATTGGGTAGTGATTCAGCAGTCTAGCCTGGACCTGTGAGGAGGAAGGAGCAGAGTCTAGCTCGGGTGGTGCAGTACTGAGTCATCCCACCTGTGTGCAGTTCAGAGAAGTGGAGGCCAGTAAAGGTGAGCCAGATTACCTCAGCCTGGTCAGAGCTGTGCCCCACTGGCAGACGGACTGAGACAGCTATTGAGAGTGTGAGCAAGTCGAAAGGCACAGTGGTAGGAAATCAGAAGTGCTTTAGGATTAAAGTATCCTGCACATTGTCACCGGTCACTGGAGACCGAAGCATCACTATAGCTTTACGCATAGTGGTAAAAGAACCAGAGGCTTACTGGACCTTAGGTAACAGAAAGCAGCCCTTGAAGTGTCAGTACGTAACAGGGGTCAGGTGGAATAGGAACTTTGAGCTAGGCCAAGCATAGAAGAACCTAGTTTCATCACTGGAAGGCTCCACCACAAAACTGACCGGGCAGTACAGCTTTGAAATAGCTGAAGTTTCAGGAGTGAACTACGCTTTATGCTGGTTGGACTCATCATCATTGGAAAGTAAAGGAGGCCCCTGCCTTGCTCAGCCGTTGCCTCAAAACTCATCCTCCATCAACCCCATCAGCCTCCCTGGGACCTGTCTTACCATCTTACAAGTAAAAGGTATGGAAAGACGCTGACGGTGTGAGACTGAGTTATTTAATTGCATGCCTGCACAACCCCACCATAACTATCGACCTGAGGGAAGAGTCCCACCTGTAGGGGACCCGACATCTAGCTGCCTCACCATCCCCTCAGAGATCTACAGCAGCGCTGGTACAAATTACCAGAGACTACAGGTGGCGTCACGAACTGTATATAAATCTATCCCCTGTAAATATTCCCCCAACATACGCCAGACCGCCAGGGCCACAGACCGAGCCACCGCTACCTGTGACAACCCCATAGACTTCCATGGGCTCGGCTCTGAGTACCCCATTGCCCTGGTAATCCACAATTGTGGTGGCGGGTCGACACAAAACTTTGGCGTCACGAACAGGATACGAAACTTGCAGCATTGCGAGCCCTGTGTGCCTGTGGAGTGTTTTGGTGAAAAAGACTGTTGCTGTTGTTTGGCGCCAAATACCGCCATATTTGCCGCCAGATTCGCGCCCTAAGGCGCTGGAGAAGAAGGTGGGCGTACCTGAAAGAGCGCGCAAAGTCTTGGACACGCCCCCGGCTCTGACTCATCGGCAGGTCCTGCAACAGGAAGTGAACGCTCTGACATCAGAGCGCCTGCGACGAAGGTCCTGTTCCCACTGCTGTGCCTGTGAAGTAGCAGCATCTGAAACCGGTAGGCTCCGTTTAACCAAGGGGGCGCTAAGATGTCACAACAACCGGCTGACAGTGCGGCCCCGGCCGGAGGCCCCAATCCCGCACCGCCTGGTATTGTAGCGCCAGATGGGGGTGCAGGTCCAGCACCCAGTCCGGTAGTCCCGATCATGCCACTAACGCTTCCATATATGCCAGGGGCGAAATGGCTTCCCCAGTACAGCGGTGAGCCAGGCACATTAGCAGGCTTCAAGCGGAAGTTATGCAGCATCCTAGAAATGTACTCCATGCCTGAGAGACAAAAAGCTGCTGTGCTAATAGGGCAGCTAACTGGCGCTGCTGAGAGGGAAGTGGAGACTTGGGATACCGTTGATCAGGAGTCGGTACCTGCGATCTTCCTTAAGCTGCATGCCATATTTGAAGACCACACAGAAACGGATCTCCGGATGGCCTTCTATCACTGTTCACAACAGCCAGGTGACAGCATCCGGGACTACGCTTGCCGACTACAAGGAGCCCTGAGAGCTCTTAAGCAGGTTAATAATTTAAATGCTATCGATGAGAATAAAATGCTGAAAGAACAATTTATACAGGGATTGAGATCCCAAGAGGAACGCAGAACTGTAAATTGGTGGTCCTTAGATCATCCGGATGCTACCTTTGATGCCCTAAAAGACATGGCAATAAAAGGGCTGCGGCCCCTGGGCAAACCTGAAGTGGCAACCCAACATCATCAGGGTGAAGTCACTCTGGAACCGGCAGTACCCCCCTTTTCCCCGCTAGTGGCAGAAACCAAAACGCAGGCGACACCCCCTAGTGAATTGGATTGTCTGCGCTCAGAGGTGCGCCAGCTGACTAAAAATCTGGCTGCTGTGATGAGTGCCCTGCAGCTGCGGAAAGAGGAGGAAGGGAAGATCTTGTTAGCTGACTGCCCAGAAGACGTCCCGTGGAAGCACCGGAGAAGAAAGAAGACGTCGCCCCCCCGGAGGAGGACAACGCCACCCCCAGGAGCGACCTCTGATCAACACCCTCCTCGTCGAGAGATCATCTGCTATCGATGCAACCGGAAAGGTCATATGTCTCCACAGTGTCCTTTAAACGGGCAGAACCTGGGTCCAAGGGCCAACACCCAGGAGAATACCCGTCAGGCCCCCTAGACTGGAACCGCAGGTATGTGGGTGGGCGACCCTACCTGTCTATCATCTTAGATGGTATTGCAGTTCCGGCATTGTTAGACACTGGGTCCCAGGTGACCCTAATACCTGATGCCCTATATACTAAGTACTGGTCAATGGACAGTCTTAAACCCCCGAGCCCTGACTTTACCGTATATGCTTCTAATGGTCTTCCTGTAGAAGTACTCGGACAAAATGTGTAGATGTAAAGGTGGGCAGAGAGGAGTTGAAAGACCAGGGGCTTCTGGTAGTAAAGACTGCAAATGAGGAGAACGGTTTAAATATAATTTTGGGCACTAACATTATCGGTAATTGTTTGGGAGAAGTTGTGTTCTTGCTCCAACAGCTCGCTGAGATTGCCCGACCAAGGCAGAAAGGAGTAATCCAAAGAGAGATCCGGGCCCTGGTGTGTCAGCAGCAAGCGAAGCTTACAGACGGCGAAATTGGTAATGTACGGGTCACTGACTCGGATCCTATTGTGATACCCCCAATGAGTGAAATGATTATCTGGTGCAGGGCAGCCATAGGTCTGAGAGGACAGAATTACCAAGCTGTAGTAGAACCCCACCATTCAGAACATAGACCTACACTTATGACTGCTAGAGGAGTAGTAGAAGTGGTGAATGGAAGAGTACCTGTACGGCTTCTCAATTGGGGAGATGATGAGGTAAATTTACCCCGTTATGCAACCATTGCTAAACTACATGCTGTCGACAATAATTCTATTCTCCCGGCTGAGTCCTTAGACACCTGTCAAATAGCGGAGGACAATGACCCAGCAACTCAGGTGGCGGAATGGTGTCAGCAACTCCATGTTGGGACGGACACCACTCCCGCTCACCAGAAGCAAGGGGTATTACGGGTGGTGCAAGAGTATGCCCAAGTGTTTAGCAAGCACCCACTTGATTTTGGGGTAATTAAGGGAGTCCAACATCATATCCCTACAGGCAGTCATCCTCCCATCAAGGAGCGGTATAGGCCTATACCCCCAGCCCATTATCAGAAGGCTAAAGAAATGTTGCATGATATGAAGAAAGCCGGGGTGATAAGGGATAGTTGTAGCCCCTGGGCAGCCCCTCTAGTTCTGGTTAAAAAGAAAGATGGTAGTATGAGAATGTGTGTGGATTACAGGCAGGTGAACCGCATAACACACAAGGATGCATACCCGTTACCACGTATAGAGGAATCATTAGCTGCTCTGAAAACGGCTAACTACTTTTCTACCCTTGATCTGACTAGTGGTTACTGGCAAGTGGCTGTGGCTGAGGAGGATCGTGAGAAAACGGCTTTCACCACCCCAATGGGGCTCTGTGAGTTCGACAGAATGCCGTTTGGGCTCAGCAGTGCCCCAGGAACATTTCAGAGAGTGATGGAAAACTGTCTGGGACATCTCAATTTTGAAACCGTGCTGCTATACCTAGACGACGTCATCGTGTACTCCAAGACATATGAGGACCATCTGAAGCACCTGGCAGAAGTATTTGAGTCTCTGTCCAGGTACGGGATGAAATTAAAACCCTCAAAATGCCATCTACTCAAACAGAAGGTACAATACTTGGGGCACATCGTCAGTTCGGAAGGAGTAGCGCCGGACCCAGAGAAAGTCACTGCCATCCAGAAGTGGCCGGAGCCGAAGAACCTTAAGGAAGTGCGACAGTTCCTGGGACTAACGGGTTACTACAGGAGATTCGTGAAAGATTACACGAAGAAGGCAGCTCCTTTACAGGACCTCCTAGTAGGACAATCCCAAAAGAGCAGAAACCCTCCTTTAATTGGGGTAAGGAACAGGCTGAAGCATTCCAAAAGATGAAAGAGATCCTTACAGGTGATGAGATCTTAACCTATCCTGATTACAGCCAACCGTTCCTGTTGTACACCGACGCCAGTAATGAAGGTTTGGGAGCAGTTCTCAGTCAGAAGCAGAATGGCCAAGAAAAAGTCATCGCATATGCCAGCAGAAAACTCAGGCCAACTGAGAGGAATCCGGAAAATTATAGCAGCTTCAAGCTGGAGTTTCTGGCGCTGGTCTGGGCCATTACTGAAAGATTTAAGCATTATCTGGCCTCCAATCGGTTCACTGCGTTTACAGATAACAACCCCTTAACGCACCTGGAAACCGCCAAGCTGGGTGCCATGGAGCAGCGATGGATGGCTCGGTTGTCCAATTACCAGTTTACTATCAAGTACCGGGCAGGTCGAAAGAATGCTAATGCTGACGCATTGTCCCGAATGCCGCATGACTCTGACACGGAAGAAGAATCGGACGACCTGGAAGAAATTGAGCTACCTGCGTTCCATCGAAATGGGGTAGTCCACGAGCATCGAGTCAACAGAAAGCAGTATGATGCAACATTAAATCCTTTACCCCATCACAGCTGGAAAGAGACTCAGGACAGTGATCCAGTGGTCAGCCGCATCAAGGAGTTGTTAAGACAGGAAGGTTCCTCTTTGGAAAAGGATGCACCTATGTCAGCCAAGCTCCTGTGGAACGAGAAAAGCAGGTTGTTCCTATACCGTGAGAAGTTGTGCAGGAGATACGTCAACCCCAGGACCCACGAGATGGTCTGGCAAATAGTGGTCCCCAAGGCAGACGTCCAAATGGTGTTGGAAGCATACCACGATCAAGCAGGACACTTTGGCTGGAGAAAGCTGGAGACCCTGTTGAGATGCCGGTTCTACTGGGTAGGGATGCGCAGCTCCATTGAGAGGTGGTGTCGGAACTGTGGACCCTGTGGTCTCAGAAGAAAGGACTACGGTAGTCAGAAGGCACCCCTGCAACCTATCCGGACGACTCGCCCCCTGGAGATTGTGGCCCTGGACCACGTCAAATTGTCGCCAAGTAGATCTGGATACTCATACGCCCTGACCATGGTGGACCATTACTCCAGATTTCTGGTGGTTGTTCCAGTTAAGGACCAGACCGCAGTGACGGCAGCGAAAACCTTTCAAGCAAGCTTCTGCAGACCACATGGGTATCCGGAGCAAGTATTAACCGATCAGGGACCTGCTTTCGAAGCTGATTTATTCAAGGAATTCTGTCACATGTACGGGTGCAAGAAAATTAGAACAACACCATACCACCCTCAAACCAACGGTCTTTGCGAAAAAATGAACCATATTGTCCTTGACTTGTTGAGATCCATACCGTTGGAAGACAGGAATCGATGGCCGGACTTACTACCTGATTTGGTTGATTTGTATAACCATATACCTGTAAGTTCCACTAACTGCACTCCAGCCTATCTTATGAGAGCAAGGCCCGGAAGACTACCAATGGATTTAGAACTTGGAGTGGTAGAACCGGAGGCAGACGACGCCATTGAAAACTGGGACATCAATCGGCAAGAGCAGTACAGACGAGTGCAAATCTGTGTAGAAGAAAGTCTCAACAAGGCACGGGAGAAACAGGAAGATATTTACAACAGAAATGCTCCTGCCAAGCCTTTGATGCCTGGAGAGGTAGTATTAAAAAGAAAAAGGAAAATGCACAAATTGGATAACCAGTGGGAACAAGAACCCTACGTTGTACAAGATTCTAAATATGACAACAGAAAAGTTTGTATCATCAGTAAGGACGGAGGAAGAACAATAACCACTGTGTCCAGAGACCATTTGAAATTGTGTCCAGAACCCTTAAAGCTTTGTGAAAAGAACCCTGTCATCAATCGAGAAGAAAGAAAAGAAGAGGTCATACACACGGATCTGGGAGATTTCCCTGCAGATTGGCCTAGACTGGGAGATGCTGTAATAGTTCCGGTGTTGCAGTTTTATCAGCCACAAGAGGAAGTTCTACCTCCAGTTGTGCCCGTGGTGCCAGTTGAGCCCGTTCAGGAGTTACCCATTCCAGCAACACCTCAACCTACGGAATCTCAAGAAGGATCATCAGAAGCAGCGCCCCATACTATGGGATCCCCTGGTGAAGCTGACTCACACCGCCCAGCCATCAGTACGCTTGCCAGATCCATAGAAAGATTGAGGCAGTTCTATAGTTTGCCGTTACGCAGTGCAGACAGATCACAACTTAATATACCTGAAGCTACTCCACGTAGATCAGAGCGAATCACAAAAGGGAAGATACCCATTCGATACCAGCAGTAATTATAACAAATTAATGTGAATATTGTAAAAAGTATATATATATATGTCTTTTCCTTATTGTGTCTTATAATGGACTCAGAGGCTGAGGACTGAGCCAGCCCAAAAACTGTATCTTGTAAATAGTTGCACTAAGGTGCCTTATAATGGTTTCACACGAAGCCTTGACTTACCTCTGAACATAAAACCCGTGTGGTGAGGCACTGAGTGAGGTCTGCATTCATATGTCCTGCAGCCCACCCAGGACCCACGTTGAAGGTTTGGTGCGGGTCCTTCACAAGAATATTGTCGTTTATTTATATGAACATGTCTATTTAATATTTTGTATTTTTCTATATTTAATGTTTTGTTTGCAACGTTTAAGGAATCCTTACCTCCCGGATGGGACGAGTTAATGTTAATGTTTAATGCATAAACAAAATTGTCTCTTTGTATTTCACAGCCCGGGAGTGCTGTCGTTTACCATGGGGGAATGTGTAGCCCTGGTACACAATACCAGGAGGATGAGTGGAGAGGTAAAGGTTAAGGGCTCCTCATGACATCACATACACTTAGACACACCCGCAGGGAGTGTTCAGATTGGGTAGTGATTCAGCAGTCTAGCCTGGACCTGTGAGGAGGAAGGAGCAGAGTCTAGCTCGGGTGGTGCAGTACTGAGTCATCCCACCTGTGTGCAGTTCAGAGAAGTGGAGGCCAGTAAAGGTGAGCCAGATTACCTCAGCCTGGTCAGAGCTGTGCCCCACTGGCAGACGGACTGAGACAGCTATTGAGAGTGTGAGCAAGTCGAAAGGCACAGTGGAAGGAAATCAGAAGTGCTTTAGGATTAAAGTATCCTGCACATTGTCACCGGTCACTGGAGACCGAAGCATCACTATAGCTTTACGCATAGTGGTAAAAGAACCAGAGGCTTACTGGACCTTAGGTAACAGAAAGCAGCCCTTGAAGTGTCAGTACGTAACAGGGGTCAGGTGGAATAGGAACTTTGAGCTAGGCCAAGCATAGAAGAACCTAGTTTCATCACTGGAAGGCTCCACCACAAAACTGACCGGGCAGTACAGCTTTGAAATAGCTGAAGTTTCAGGAGTGAACTACGCTTTATGCTGGTTGGACTCATCATCATTGGAAAGTAAAGGAGGCCCCTGCCTTGCTCAGCCGTTGCCTCAAAACTCATCCTCCATCAACCCCATCAGCCTCCCTGGGACCTGTCTTACCATCTTACAAGTAAAAGGTATGGAAAGACGCTGACGGTGTGAGACTGAGTTATTTAATTGCATGCCTGCACAACCCCACCATAACTATCGACCTGAGGGAAGAGTCCCACCTGTAGGGGACCCGACATCTAGCTGCCTCACCATCCCCTCAGAGATCTACAGCAGCGCTGGTACAAATTACCAGAGACTACAGGTGGCGTCACGAACTGTATATAAATCTATCCCCTGTAAATATTCCCCCCAACATACGCCAGACCGCCAGGGCCACAGACCGAGCCACCGCTACCTGTGACAACCCCATAGACTTCCATGGGCTCGGCTCTGAGTACCCCATTGCCCTGGTAATCCACAATTGTGGTGGCGGGTCGACACACTACAAACAGTTCATGGTCAATGCTAGCATGAACGGTGAGGTTGTGTCCTGCCATGGGTGTCTGGGTGCCCATATTCAGGGCTGAAGTTGGACTTGGGAGGACAATGGGGGCAGATGCAGGGCAGGATGTTGAAAAAGGGGTGGCTTTGGCCTGTGTTGATATTGGCGTTGGCTTTTGTCCCCTGCTGGTGGCTTCCTGGTTGGCGGTGGCGGGTTTGCATTTTTGCATGTTCAAGGCGTACCAACACTTTGTACCCCAGTGTCAGGTGTAGGTGACACGGTCTCCCGGATAGAGATCCCTATCCGGGTGACCCTCCAGGAGATAGGATTCGACATCCCACCGGTTTACAAAGACCACTGCCAGCAGATTGAGCTCCTTGATGAAGCCCCAGCCTCCCTTTAGCCTAAAGGCCACCACTGTTCCCTGTCTCAGTGGCCCCTGGTCTGCTCCCTTAGCCTTGCGGGCTTGTCTCTTGGCCTGCAGGCTCTGCTCATCCTGGGCTCTATGCTGGGCCTGATGTTCTTCCTCCTCCTTCTCCCACCGGTGAGCAATCTGCTGGCTGTACTCCGTCCAGCTGAGGACCTCCACACTGCCTCCTTATTTCTGCTCCCCGGGGAACCCCATAAGATCTGCTCTCTGGTGAGTCCAGCGGTACACTACCCGCTCAGCGTACACCTCCCCCGCTAGACTGGTGGGTTGAAGCAGGGCCCCAAATTGATCCTCTAGGCCTGACGCCCGGTCCCAGTCCAGGGACGCATGAGGCTGGCCGGGTTCCCGGGCTGGGGTGTGGATAATAATAATCTTTATTTATATAGCGCCAACATATTCCACAGCGCTTTACAGTATAACAGTTTCAAAGCACAAGTCGTAAGTAACAACGTTAACAAAGCAATAATTAAAGCAAAATAAGATGACCCTGCTCGTGAGAGCTTACAATCTACAATGAGGTGGGGGAGATACAAAGTACAGGTGTGTATATACAATGGTGTATTTACAATGATGGTCCAGCCATCTTGAGGGAGTGGGGGATGGATGGAGATAGTGAATGGGCTACACACGCACACTTACACATAGAATGACTGATTAGTGAACGTGATAGGCCGCTCTGAACAAATGTGTTTTGAGGGAGCGTCTGAAACCATGCAAATTGTGGATAGTCCTAATTTATTGGGGTAGAGTATTCCAGAGGATTGGCGCAGCGCGGGAGAAGTCTTGGAGTGAGGAGTGGGAGGTACGGATTAGTGCAGAGTTTAGTCGAAAGTCGTTTGCAGAGCGCAACAGTCGGTTAGGCCGATAGATAGAAATGAGGGAGTGGATGTAGGGGGGTGCTGCACTGTGGAGTGCTTTGTGGGTGAGAACAAGTACTTTGAATTGGATCCTATAATGAATGGGCAGCCAGTGTAAGGACTGGCGAAGAGCGGACGCGTCCGAGTACCAACTAACCAGATGGATGATCCTGGCTGCTGCATTAAGGATGGACTGGAGAGGGGATAGTCTAGCAATGGGGAGGCCAAGTAAAACAGCGTTGCAGTAGTCCAGGCGGGAGTGGATCAATGCTACAGTGAGGGTTTTTGTTGTTTCCATGTTGTGAAAAGGGCGGATTCTGGAGATTTTCTTTAGGTGTAGGCGGCAAGAGCGGACAAGAGATTGTATATGGGAGGTGAAGGAGAGATTGGTGTCAAACATAACACCCAGACAGTGAGCCTGCTGCCTGGGTGTTATTATGGTGCAGCCCACGGAGAGGGAAATGTCAAATTTAGGGAGGTTAGTAGATGGCGGGCGTTATAAGTTCTTAGCATAAATTTAAAGTGGATGAAGTCTTCTGGTGTGCGGGTTTTTCTCCAAAGGCGTTCAGCACTCCTAGAGCATCGCTGAAGAAGTTGAGTTTGCAATGTGAGCCAGGGCTGTTTTACTGTGTGTTTGGAAGTTCTGAGGGTGAGTGGCGCTACTTGGTCAAGGGTGCTTCTAAGAGTGTCATTGTAGTGATGAACAGCCAGATCCGGACAGGAAAAAGAGGAGATTGGGGACAGTGATGAGTGTAGGGAGTCAGAAAGAGTCTGAGGGTTAATGGCTTGTAGATGTCTGAATGTGTGGTAGGTAGGAGTGCGCTGGGGGGTCGAGGATTTGTGAGCGTGAAGGAGAGAATGTTGTGGTCAGAGAGTGGAAGCGGTGAGTTATTTAGGTGGGAGATTGAACAGAGCCGGACAATGACAAGGTCATGGGTGTTACCATCCTTGTGTGTCTCAGAGGTTGAAAGCTGTGAGAGGCCTAGAGAAGTGGTTAGTGATAGAAGCTGAGATGCAGATGTGGAAGTAGGGCTTTTAATGGAGATGTTGAAGTCTCCAAGGATGAGGGTTGGTAGTTCTGAGGACATGAAGTGCGGCAGCCAGGCTGAGAAGTGGTCAAGGAACTGGGTGGGCGAGCCTGGGGGCTGATATATGACCACTACTCTGAGGGAGAGGGGACGGAAGAGCCTGATGGTGTGGACCTCAAAAGAAGGGAATGAGAGTGATGGAATTGGGGGGATGACCTGAAAAGAGAATTGTGGGGACAGGAGTATGTCGACTCCACCACCATGTCTGTTTGCGGGTCTCGGGGAATGGGAGAACTGTAAGCCACCATAGGAAATGGTAGGAGGGGAGACAGTGTCAGAATCCTGAATCCAGGTTTCAGTGAGGGCCAACAGATTAAGAGAGTTGGCCAGAAAGTAGTTGTGCATGAAGGATAGCTTGTTGCATACAGACCGTGGATTCCAGAGGGCACAATTAAAAGAAGGAGATGAGGGAGTGCAAGTAATAGTAATAAGATTATTATAGTTTTGATATGAGGTAGGGTAGGGGTTGAGGTTGGGGGATGGTGGACCAGGGTTGGGGGAGATGTCCCCTGAAATCAGTAGGTGTAGGAAGATAAAGATCAAGTAGTTGTTGGAATTGTAAGTAAGTTTTTTCTGTGATGTGTTTGGGCAAGATGGGCTGAGGTTTTTCAGGAAGGTGAGGAGTGCATGGGAGCTGTACATAGGAGAGGGAAGTATAGAGGGACTAATGTGTATGAGTTGTGATGGAGGGGGGATGGGGAGGTGAATGTGGATGGCAAGGGAACACAGGAGGAGAGAAATAAAGCACATGGTGAAAAGGGAAGGCAAAGTGTGGGTTACCTGATTCCTGCCCTGATTAACTGCCATGGATAACTGCCATTCACATGATGCTTATCTTCTGTGATGCTTTGCTTTCTGGGATGCGTGCGCACCCCACACTGCATGCGCCCCTTAGACTACTCCTCAATATATAGCCCACACTACATTGTGGGAGCTGGTTTGGGATAATTTGGCAGCTGGGGCCAGCACACTAGGGGGTGGTTAGATCATCAAAGGCACTAGACCTGGCTACATCTATATGCTTTTGCACCTTCCACCTGATAAGATCTAGAGAGGCCCCAGTCACACGGATATAAAGCAGTAAGTATTAAATACAGATTGAGATTCTGGTTTGGCTATTATCCTAGGTCATGTGATAAGGCTCGTTAAAGGGTCGACATTGACTTGTAGGATTGCTACCTTCCAAAAGGTGGCACTAGAGTTCTAGCTCTCTTCCTCTCTGAAGAGACAATTTGCATAATTAGCATATTTCCCAGAGGAGCATTGCGGCTTTAAATCTCCTCATCTCGGCATGCTTAGCATGTTGATCTCCGCAAGGAGTGACGATATTTCTTGAACAATGGTCTGACGCCTCTCACACTGCCAAACCAGATCTCCGCTTTGCACTGACGAGGTGCAAAGTGTCCTGGATACCTTGAGTGCTGTCTCTTGGCCTTCCGGCATCGCCACTTCGGTGGCTTAAGCCGGTTGCTGCTTTAGGGAGATAGCCAGGAGGATTCAGGGAGAAGATCCTTGGAGTTGTGGACGATGGGAGTCCGACTTCAATTCTCTGGGACCGGTGATAGCCGGGTCAAAAATGGATTCCGGATTGAAATTGCTGAAGATAAGAAGTTGCATTTTTCCCTGGGATATTTGGTCAACATGGTGTTTTATGACATCCTGAAGATTCGGAAGTCCGATATAATATGCCTGCAGGAGTTCAGGAGGGAAGGCAGGTATGTGCTGGTGCTATCTTCTATGGCGGCTTGCCAGAATTTGTTTACTGCACTGAAAAATGGAGTTGCAAATCCTTTGCTGGAAGGACTTACGTTTACTGTGCTATACTCTAAGGGGGATATCCCACTTGTGGTTTTCATGCACAACCCTTTTGTTTCCCTGGAGGACATTACTTTATTTTTGAAAAGACATTTCATTTATGTTCAGTACTCCCACAGGGTCCTGAATGGAGAAGGGCTCTGGACCGGGAAGTACAAATTTTTTGTGAGATTTGGGATGGATCCCCAAGGCTCGGGAGGCATCCATTACCCCCCTCTTAATTTTTCAATTGGGAAAAATAGTGTTTTTTTGTTTTTTCCAGATGCCCCACTGTATTGCAGGAAGTGTAAAAATTTCGGGCATACCCAGGATAGTTGCAAGGACATGCCAACTTGCAGGAATTGCAATGGTTCCGGCCATATGGCAAAAGACTGCACAAATCCTGTTATGTGTAATGCTTGTGGTGAGGAGGGCCATAAGTATCGGGATTGTAAGGCCAGGATCAGTCCTAGGTCTTACGCTGAGGTCACAGGTGGGGCAGCTGCGCCCCTGCTGCTGTTGTTGACATTCCACAGGTTACAGACCCAGATCTTATTGAGGAACCTGAAATCATGGATGCACATGAGGAGGCCCTGCCCGAAATGGAGTCTCCCAGCCCAGAGGTGGCAGGTTTGGAACTTGCTGAGGTTGAATGTGAGCTCCCTCATCAGTCTGATGTCTGTGGGGAGGGGGAGTTGGAGGGTTCTCTTGGTAATACCCCCAGTATATCTTGGTTAGCTACTGAGAAGGAGTTGACCAGTTGTGGGGATCAAGGTGACTTCACTCTTGCAAGGCCCTCTGAGGAGGAGGAGGAGCCTGGAACTTCCAGTAAAAAGCCCAGAACGGATTGGGCGGACGCCGGTGAAGATTGTTTAAGTCCGGTGAGTGAACGTAGTTACCCTCAGAATGTCTTCTCTCCTGACACCAATGTTTTTTTAGGCATTCCCGCAGACGTAAACAGATTCGGGGAGTTGCAGTTCCAGATGGAAGACGAAAACGGCTGAAGAAGAAGTGGCCTGTTTGTCGTCATGTAAATAACACCATCATGTTATGGCTCCCCAAGCTGGTTGGGGCATTGCGTCCCTGAATGTCAGACAAATTAGATCTAAATCCAGGAGGGCAGTCGTCCTAGATTATATTAAACAGATGAATGCTCACATCTTTTGTCTTCAGGAATGTGGGATTGAGGACGCTCCAAGCGATAAGGACTGGCCTTACGGTCAGCATGTATGGTCTGGCTCATGTGTTAATAGGAATGATGGTGTAGGGATATTAATGGGTAACAGGGAGATTAGTTTAGATAGCTACACGGTGGTAGAGGTGGGTAGATGTATAATTGCACATGTTAGCTATAGGGGTGGCGGGCTAGAATTATTAATGTGTACTGTCCATCAGGAAAGGATGGGAAAAAGGAGCGTCTGGCTGTTTTGGAAAAATTAAGTTTGTTTCTTCCAGGCAAAATGCCTACAGTTTTAGTTGGAGACTTTAATTGCATCACAGAAGGGAATTGTGACATAACTGGTAAAAAGTTATCCAATCTTATTTCTGATTTTTCCCTTCTAGATGCTGCTGCTCTGAAATTTGGCATCCCACCACCGCCAACATACCATGCTGATAGGGGTGGTATTGCATCCAGAATAGATAAAATGTTGTTTTCCAAAAATATGTTGTGTATGAATTTTGAACAAAATGCTGTACCTTTTTCGGATCATGAGTGTTTGAGAGGTGTGTTTAGTGCGATTGATGACCGTGTGTATGGTGGTGGGGTTTGGAAGCTGAACGTTAGGTTGTTAGAAGATGAAGATGTGATGAATGAATTAAAAATAAAGTATAAAGAGTGGAGAGTATGTAAGAGGAATTTTGCGTGTGTGCTGGAATGGTGGGACTGGGTTAAGGTGTGTTGCAAAAAATTCTTCAAAAAATGGGGCTATAAAAAAGCTGCTATTTATCGGGAAAGATTTAATGATTTAAACAGGCGTATAGACTGGTTAAGGAAGTGTGGAGAAAGTGGGATGGATGTGTCTGATGAGCTGGCTGAGACAAAGAGTGAACTAAAGTGTGTTATGGATGAGAAAGGGAAGGAAATCATCTATCGCACCAAAATAGAACATCTTGAGAAAGATGAAAAGTGCACAAGGTTCTTTTTAAGAAAATGAATGGGAGAAAGGTTGATATGGATAAAGTCCTGGATAGGAACGGTTTGTGTGTGTCAGGTGAGAATGTGATACAGGAGGTGAATAGGTTCTACAGCAAGTTATATGATAAAAAATGGATTGACTCTGGTCTTGTTTCAGAAGTGCTGAATGGGTTAGAAAACAAGTTGGGTAGTGGAGATTGTGATATTTTGAATGAGGACGTGATTATGGATGAAGTAGAAAACGTGATGAAGAGTGCTAAAAAGAATAAGACACCAGGGAAAGACGGATTGCCGGTAGAATTCTATGTGAAAGCATGGGATTTCCTGGGTGCTGATTTGACTGAGATATGTAAGTACATGTGGGAGAATGGTAAGTTGTGTGAATCAATGAAAGAGGGGGTGGTTGTGCTTGTGTATAAGAAAGGTGAGAGAAAGTGTTTAGAGAATTGGAGACCTATAACGCTGCTGAATGCAGATTACAAAATCTATAGCAAATTGTTGGCGAATCGTATGCGTGAGGTGATTGGTAATGTTGTGGATGAGGATCAAGTGTGTGCTGTGCCTGGAAGAAGTATGAGTGATAACTTATTGTTCTTAAGGGATTTGATTGGAGACTGCATGGGAAGGAAACAGAAGTGTATGGTTCTGACAATTGATTTTGAGAAAGCGTTTGATAGGGTCTCGCATGTGTTTTTGTTTAAAGTTCTGGAGAGAATGGGATTTCCTAAAAAATTTGTGAATGGGATAATGTCTTTGTATGATTGTGTGTCAAGCGAGTTTCTTGTTAACGGATGGTTGAGTGAGAAAGTGAATATTATGTCTGGTGTAAGGCAGGGATGTCCCATGTCCCCTGTCTTATTTGTATGTGTGATTGAACCTTTGTTGTGCTTGGTGAGACGTGATAAAGTGGTGCGAGGTTTGTTGGTACCAGGGAGCGGTGGAAAGCATGTGAAAGTTCTTGGATATATGGATGATGTTGTGGTTGTGAGTGAAAGTGTTGCGTCTATGAGTAGAGTTAAGTTGCTTTTGGAGTTTTTCTGTGGTGCGTCTGGTTTTAGAGTGAATTGGAATAAATGTAGTTTTAAATGTTTTGGGGATGATGGGGTTAAAATGGAGGGGGTTAAATGTGAGGAGGGTGCTCTCAAAGTGCTGGGAGTATTATTTAATAAGGAGCTGGAAGGTAAGGAGAGCTGGGAGGAGTGTGGATTGCGCATAGAGCGTAAGTTAAATTTTTGGCGACTGAGAGACTTGACCTTGAGTGGTAAGATTTTGGTCATAAAAGCGGTGATTCTTCCGATTCTGCTTTTTATTGCAACAGTTTTTCCACCGTCTAATAGGAAAATAAAAAGAGTGGAAAAGTTAGTTTTTACTTTTTTCTGGAGTAGTAAAATAGAAAAACTTAAGAGAGAAAGTCTTTTTAAGGCATGTCACCATGGTGGCATGGCCTTTCCAAACATTGAGATTTTTCTGGGGCTTCAGTATATCAAAACGGTAGTTATTTTGTTGAATAAAGGAAATAAAGGAGCTTATATGGCAAATTATTCTGCTGGTTGGATGTTGTATGGCTTGTGTTGGAGAAAGAGGGATGCTAGAGTGCCTGTTGCTTTCAAGTGTCCGGTCTGGTATGAGGTGATTGAAAAGTTTGTGAGGAAGCATGATTTACTGAGTGTGCCGATGAATGATTTTAGAATGGCTAAGAAGGTGATGAAAATAATACATAAGAATGATGTGGAGAGTAATATTGTGGGTTTGAGAGGGAATGAAGTCTCGGTTGCATGGAAGAGTTTGGGAACGCATGGGATGTCTAATAGACAAAGGGATATTGTATGGATGTCCTTCCACAATATTTTGCCTGTGCGACAGGTTCAGAAGAGACGAGGTCTGACCAGAACGGAAGTGTGCCGAGAGAAGGTTGTGGTGGATGTGAGACTGTGTGGCATACTATGTGGGACTGTGATTACGCGTACAGTGTGTGGAAGTGTGTAGGTGGGTTGTGTAAGGAGTTAGCGGGGGTGAGTTTTATTGACTGGCGTGTTGCAATGTTTGGAATTGGTGCATGTGGTCGTGTGAAAAATAGAATCCTATGGTTAATTATGACTTGTGTGATACAGAGTTTATGGGATGTGAGGAATTTAGGAATTTTCAAAGAGAAGCATTTATCTGTGAATAAGTGTGTTGGACTGATCCTTTCTAGATTATACTTGATTTATAAATTAGACAGTGAAGGCGGTGGTGGTTCTGATGCAGAGGGCGTTTGAAAATTTAAAAAATGGCAGCACCTGATCAAATATCAGTGAATTTTAGTGATGTTTATTGATGTTTATGACGTCTTTTGTGTATACCTTTGGTTTGTTATGCTGAATTAAATATGAACCATGATGATGAGAGTTGAAACAACGACGTTTAAGTTGATGAGCTTATATTGAGTTGTTTATAACTAACCTGAATGGTTTTAAAAAAAAAAAAAAAAAAAAAAAAAAGAACCACAGTGTCTGCAAATTGAGATTCTGGTTTGGCTATTATCCTAGGTCATGTGATAAGGCTCGTTAAAGGGTCGACATTGACTTGTAGGATTGCTACCTTCCAAAAGGTGGCACTAGAGTTCTAGCTCTCTTCCTATCTGAAGAGACAATTTGCATAATTAGCATATTTCCCAGAGAAGCATTGCGGCTTTAAATCTCCTCATCTCGGCATGCTTAGCATGTCGATCTCCGCAAGGAGTGACGATATTTCTTGGACAATGGTCTGACGCCTCTCACACAGCCAAACCAGATCTCCGCTTTGCACTGACGAGGGGCAGAACCCCGAAACACAGTGTCTGCAAATTGAGATTCTGGTTTGGCTATTATCCTAGGTCATGTGATAAGGCTCGTTAAAACCCTGCTGTTCTGTTCGGGTCATAGTGACCCGAACAGACTTTTTGCGACCCTGTAGATTTTTTTCTGTAAGTCTCTAAAACTTGAGACTCCTTGACTTTTCCTCATTTGGGGGGACCTACCTATGAGTATTTTTTTTTTTTTTTTCGTTTACTTTTTGCTACACGCAAAAAAGTTACACTTGTTGTGTTCGGGTCATAGTGACCCAACATTGTTTTTTACAGCTGTGAGGCCATATATTCAGTGAAATAAAGGAGTTATAACCTCAGTTGGGTCTATTTATTGCATCTACTATTGTATATCAATTGATTTATTTCCTAAATTATTTCAATGGGGTCGTACACGCGCTCTACCGGGGGTATGCATTGAGATCTGCGCACCATAAAAATGGCTTTATATTGATTATTTTTGGTGCACAGTCAATTCTAAAATGTAGAGTGCATCCTGAGAGATCACTAGGTGTGCACTACACGTGTATATTATGCGCAGAACGGACTGCTCAGAACGCGCTAAGATGTTTTCCTAATAAATTCTGTTGATAGATTGTATATTGTAAAGGAAATTTTTTCGTTTTGCTCATTGCTCTGTTTTTTCTGAATAAAAAAAAAAAAAGATTTCTATTTCCTTTTTCTTTTTTTTTTACTACCAAACATGTTCACAAACAGTCTAGTAAGCAAAAAGTATAAAAAAATTGAGTTAGAGTGTCTAAAATCAAGGTTTAATAAGCCGGGTCATAGTGACCCTGAACACTACAAGTGTATAGTAAATACGAACAGAACAGCAGGGCTTTAGGGTCGACATTGACTTGTAGGATTGCTACCTTCCAAAAGGTGGCACTAGAGTTCTAGCTCTCTTCCTCTCTGAAGAGACAATTTGCATAATTAGCATATTTCCCAGAGGAGCATTACGGCTTTAAGTCTCCTCATCTCGTCATGCTTAGCATGTTGATCTCCGCAAGGAGTGACGATATTTCTTGGACAATGGTCTGACGCCTCTCACACAGCCAAACCAGATCTCTGCTTTGCACTGACGAGGTGCAAAGTGTCCTGGATACCTTGAGTGCTGTCTCTTGGCCTTTCGGCATCGCCACTTCGGTGGCTTAAGCCGGTTGCTGCTTTTGGGAGATAGCCAGGAGGATTCAGGGAGAAGATCCTTGGAGTTGTGGACGATGGGAGTCCGACTTCAATTCTCTGGGACCGGTGATAGCCGGGTCAAAAATGGATTCCGGATTGAAATCGCTGAAGATAAGAAGTTGCATTTTTCCCTGGGATATTTGGTCAACATGGTGTTTTATGACATCCTGAAGATTCGGAAGTCCGATATAATATGCCTGCAGGAGTTCAGGAGGGAAGGCAGGTATGTGCTGGTGCTATCTTCTATGGCGGCTTGCCAGAATTTGTTTACTGCCCTGAAAAATGGAGTTGCAAATCCTTTGCTGGAAGGACTTACCTTTACTGTGCTATACTCTAAGGGGGATATCCCACTTGTGGTTTTCATGCACAACCCTTTTTTGTTTCCCTGGAGGACATTACTTTATTTTTGAAAAGACATTGCATTTATGTTCAGTACTCCCACAGGGTCCTGAATGGAGAAGGGCTCTGGACCGGGAAGTACAAATTTTTGGTGAGATTTGGGATGGATCCCTAAGGCCCGGGAGGCATCCATTACCCCCTCTTAATTTTTCAATTGGGAAAAATAGTGTTTTTTTGTTTTTTCCAGATGCCCCGATGTATTGCAGGAGGTGTAAAAATTTTGGGCATACCCAGGATAGTTGCTAGGACATGCCAACTTGTAGGAATTGCAATGGTTCCGGACATATGGCAAAAGACTGCACAAATCCTGTTATGTGTAATGCTTGTGGTGAGGAGGGCCATGAGTATCGGGATTGTAAGGCCAGGATCAGTCCTAGGTCTTACGCTGAGGTCACAGGTGGGGCAGCTGCGCCCCCTGCTGCAGTTGTTGACATTCCACAGGTTACAGACCCGGATCTTATTGAGGAACCTGAAATCATGGATGCACATGAGCAGGCCCTGCCCCAAACGGAGTCTTCCAGCCCAGAGGTGGCAGGTTTGGAACTTGCTGAGGTTGAATGTGAGCTCCCTCATCAGTCTGATGTCTGTGGGGATGGGGAGTTGGAGGGTTCTCTTGGTAATACCCCAGTATATCTTGGTTAGCTACTGAAGAGGAGTTTACCAGTTGTGGAGATCAAGGTGACTTCACTCTTGCAAGGCCCTCTGAGGAGGAGGAGAAGCCTGGAACTTCCAGTAAGAAGCCCAGAACGGATTGGGCAGACACCGGTGAAGTTTGTTTAAGTCCGGTGAGTGAACGTAGTTACCCTCAGAATGTCTTCTCTCCAGACACCAATGTTTTTTTAGGCATTCCCGCAGACGTAAACAGATTCGGGGAGTTGCAGTTCCAGATGGAAGACGAAAACGGCTGAAGAAGAAGTGGCCTGTTTGCCGTCATGTAAATAACACCATCATGTTATGGCTCCCCAAGCTGGTTGGGGCATTGCGTCCCTGAATGTCAGGCAAATTAGATCTAAATCCAGGAGGGCAATCGTCCTAGATTATATTAAACAGATGAATGCTCACATCTTCTGTCTTCAGGAATGTGGGATTGTGGACGCTCCAAGCTATAAGGACTGGCCTTACGGTCAGCATGTATGGTCTGGCTCATGTGTTAATAGGAATGATGGTGTAGGGATATTAATGGGTAACAGGGAGATTAGTTTAGATAGCTACACGGTGGTAGAGGTGGGTAGATGTATAATTGCACATGTTAGCTATAGGGGGTGGCGGGCTAGAATTATTAATGTGTACTGTCCATCAGGAAAGGACAGGAAAAAGGAGCGTCTGGCTCTTTTGGAAAAATTAAGTTTGTTTCTTCCAGGCAAAATGCCTACAGTTTTAGTTGGAGACTTTAATTGCATCACAGAAGGGAATTGTGACATAACTGGTAAAAAGTTATCCAATCTTATTTCTGATTTTTCCCTTCTAGATGCTGCTGCTCTGAAATTTGGCATCCCACCACCGCCAACATACCATGCTGATAGGGGTGGTATTGCATCCAGAATAGATAAAATGTTGTTTTCCAAAAATATGTTGTGTATGAATTTTGAACAAAATGCTGTACCTTTTTCGGATCATGAGTGTTTGAGAGGTGTGTTTAGTGCGATTGATGACCGTGTGTATGGGGGTGGGGTTTGGAAGCTGAACGTTAGGTTCTTAGAAGATGAGGATGTAATGAATGAATTAAAAATAAAATATAAAGAGTGGAGAGTATGTAAGAGGAATTTTGCGTGTGTGCTGGAATGGTGGGACTGGGTTAAGGTGTGTTGCAAAAAATTCTTCAAAAAATGGGGCTATAAAAAAGCTGCTATTTATCGGAACAGATTCAATGATTTAAACAGGCGTATAGACTGGTTAAGGAAGTGTGGAGAAAGTGGGATGGATGTGTCTGATGAGCTGGCTGAGACAAAGAGTGAGTTAAAGCGTGTTATGGATGAAAAAGGGAAGGAAATCATCTATCGCACCAAAATAGAACATCTTGAGAAAGATGAAAAGTGCACAAGGTTCTTTTTTAAGAAAATGAATGGGAGAAAGGTTGATATGGATAAAATCCTGGATAGGAACGGTTTGTGTGTGTCAGGTGAGAATGTGGTAGGTGACTAGGTTCTATAGCAAGTTATATGATAAAAAATGGATTGAGTCTGGTCTTGTTTCAGAAGTGCTGAATGGGTTAGAAAACAAGTTGGGTAGTGAAGATTGTGATATTTTGAATGAGGACGTGATTATGGATGAAGTAGAAAACGTGATGAAGAGTGCTAAAAAGAATAAGACACCAGGGAAAGACGGATTGCCGGTAGAATTCTATGTGAAAGCATGGGATTTTCTGGGTGCTGATTTGACTGAGATATGTAAGTATATGTGGGAGAATGGTAAGTTGTGTGAATCAATGGAGGAGGGGGTGGTTGTGCTTGTGTATAAGAAAGGTGAGAGAAAGTGTTTAGAGAATTGGAGACCTATAACGCTGCTGAATGCAGATTACAAAATCTATAGCAAATTGTTGGCGAATTGTATGCGTGAGGTGATTGGTAGTGTTGTGGATGAGGATCAGGTGTGTGCGGTGCCTGGGAGAAGTATGAGTGATAACTTATTGTTATTAAGGGATTTGATTGGGGACTGCATGGGTAGGAAACAGAAGTGTATGGTTCTGACAATTGATTTTGAGAAAGCGTTTGATAGGGTCTCGCATGTGTTTTTGTTTAAAGTTCTGGAGAGAATGGGATTCCCTAAAAAATTTGTGAATGGGATAATGTCTTTGTATGATTGTGTGTCAAGTGAGTTTCTTGTTAATGGGTGGTTGAGTGAGAAAGTGAATATTATGTCTGGTGTAAGGCAGGGGTGTCCCATGTCCCCTGTCTTATTTGTATGTGTAATAGAACCTTTGTTGTGCTTGGTGAGACATGATAAAGTGGTGCGAGGTTTGTTGGTACCTGGGAGTGGTGGAAGGCATGTGAAAGTTCTTGGATATATGGATGATGTTGTGGTTGTGAGTGAAAGTGTTGCGTCTATGAGTAGGGTTAAGTTGCTTTTGGAGTTTTTCTGTGGTGCGTCTGGCTTTAGAGTGAATTGGAATAAATGTAGCTTTAAATGTTTTGGGGATGATGGGGTTAAAATGGAGGGGGTTAAGTGTGAGGAGGGTGCTCTCAAAGTGCTGGGAGTATTATTTAATAAGGACTTGGAAGGTAAGGAGAGCTGGGAGGAGTGTGGGTTGCGCATAGAGCGTAAGTTAAATTTTTGGGGACTGAGAGACTTGACCTTGAGTGGTAAGATTTTGGTCATAAAAGCGGTGATTCTTCCAATTTTGCTTTTTATTGCAACAGTTTTTCCACCGTCTAATAGGAAAATAAAAAGAGTGGAAAAGTTAGTTTTTACCTTTTTCTGGAGTAGTAAAATAGAAAAACTTAAGAAAGAAAGTCTTTTTAAGGCATGTCACCATGGTGGCATGGCCTTTCCAACCATTGAGATTTTTCTGGGGCTTCAGTATATCAAAACGGTAGTTATTTTGTTGAATAAAGGAAATAAAGGAGCATATATGGCAAGATATTCTGCTGGTTGGATGTTGTATGGCTTGTGTTGGAGAAAGAGGGATGCTAGAGTGCCTGTTGCTTTCAAGTGTCCGGTCTGGTATGAGGTGATTGAAAAGTTTGTGAGGAAGCATGATTTACTGAGTGTGCGATGAATGATTTTAGAATGGCTAAGAAGGTGATGAAAATAATACATAAGAATGATGTGGAGTGTAATATTGTGGGTTTGAGAGGGAATGAAGTCTCGGTTGCATGGAAGAGTTTGGGAACGCATGGGATGTCTAATAGACAAAGGGATATTGTATGGATGTCCTTCCACAATATTTTGCCTGTGCGACAGGTTCAGAAGAGACGAGGTCTGACCAGAACGGAAGTGTGCCCGAGAGAAGGTTGTGGTGGTTGTGAGACTGTGTGGCATACTATGTGGGACTGTGATTACGCGTACAGTGTGTGGAAGTGTGTAGGTGGGTTGTGTAAGGAGTTAGCGGGGGTGAGCTTTATTGACTGGCGTGTTGCAATGTTTGGAATTGGTGCATGTGGTCGTGTGAAAAATAGAATCCTATGGTTAATTATGACTTGTGTGATGCAGAGTTTGTGGGATGTGAGGAATTTAGGAATTTTCAAAGAGAAGCATTTATCTGTGAATAAGTGTGTCGGGCTGATCCTTTCTAGATTATACTTGATTTATAAATTAGATAGTGAAGGCGGTGGTGGTTCTGATGCAGAGGGCGTTTGGAAATTTAAAAAATGGCAGCACCTGATCAAATATCAGTGAATTTTAGTGATGTTTATTGATGTTTATGACGTCTTTTGTGTATACCTTTAGTTTGTTATGCTGAATTAAATATGAACCATGATGATGAGAGTTGAAACAACGACGTTTAAGTTGATGAGCTTATATTGAGTTGTTTATAACTAACCTGAATGGTTTTTAAAAAAAAAAAAGAAACACAGTGTCTGCAAATTGAGATTCTGGTTTGGCTATTATCCTAGGTCATGTGATAAGGCTCGTTAAAGGGTCGACATTGACTTGTAGGATTGCTACCTTCCAAAAGGTGGCACTAGAGTTCTAGCTCTCTTCCTCTCTGAAGAGACAATTTGCATAATTAAATACAGTGCAACACATGAATTATACCAAAGCTTTAGCAGGCGCATTAAAATATGTTGCAAGATGGTAAAGCAGCGGATGACAGCAAGCAGAAGTATGGAGTTGTACCATTAGTATATATTGCAGCAGACAAGTTAGGTAGCAGAGGTGGGAATTGTACCATTCAGCTGTTTGCTTTCAATAAATGGAGTGCAAGAGAAAAGATGAATGTTAATTCCTTGCCATATCTTCTGTGATGCTTTGCTTTCAATGATGCATGCCCACCCCACACTGCTCCTACCTGGAGCTACTTAGCTACCGGGGCAGGGTTGGTATTAATACCTGCCTCAGATGTCATTCCGGTGCCGTTCTCCTCCGCGGGGACTGGGGTCGCTGGCCGCTGGATTGGACGCTGCTGTTCCAGCTGCTGTTTTTCTGTCAGGGCCGCCTTCCATTTCTCCACTGCGGTCAGCTGCACACCCAGGAGCTGGCGGCTCAGCTCCTCCACTTGTGCGCTTAGAAGCTCCGGTCCATGGCTGCTGGTGGGTCCGGGTCCGGACTCTGTCAGCTTGGGAAGCTCTCTCCTGCTCCTCCACACCCTGGGTCACCACCGCTCACCATCTTGTCCTCCTGCTCTTCTGCTGCACGCACGTGGCATTCCCACTCTCTCCTCTGTCGGCGGGCTTTTTTTTTCCTTCTTTTTCCGCCATCCAGGATCATGAAGTGGATCTCAGTCGCTGACTGGAAAGTTCTTAGGGTACAGTAACACTTTGAGTGGGCGGCCATGATCTTCTTGTACCGCCCACTATGACTCGCCTCTTAATGTACCATGTGGGACAGTAATGTCAGTCATTAAGCAATTTAGCACAATCTGTGGCACACAGGACCCGATTTTTCAGGTTGGTTCATCCAGTTCGTAACGCCAAGTTGGATCACCCACCAGGGCAGTGGGGATACTCGGTACCGGGCCGATTCTTAAAGGGGCAGTGTCACGGCAGCAGTGACCCGGCCCGTGGCCCTGGGCATCCAGTAAAAGGGGAATATGATGAAAAGGGATAATAATAAGTTTGTAATAAAGTGTTTGTGACGCCACCTGTGGTACTCGGCAATAAAGATGTTAGCCGACGCTGCAGATTCAGTCCACTGGGACAGTTGTTGATGCAGCAGAGTTGGTTCAGCTCTCCACAGGCAGAGCTATGTCCCAAGGCAGTTTGGATGTTAGAGGTGGTGCTGGTGGTGAGTGTGGTGCAGGGCAGGTGGGGCAGGAATGATTCAAAGGACACAGCGGGGTGCAGTTTCCAATGCTTTGCTCACAGTTCTTGTGTACACAGATGCCCGCTTGGTGCCGTGTCCTCCAGGTGAGGGGTCCAGCAAACTCCCAGGTAGATCAGGATACACCTTTCCAGGACTCCCTTCAATATGTTCTTTTCCTGGCCATCTCAATCTGCTGACTTTCCGCCCTGCCTGTTCAGCACCTCACAGTCAGTATCCCAAGCCAGCAGCCGGGGACCTTGTCGGGCGACATTCTCTAAGTCCCCTTGCTCCCTTATAGCTGCCTTTACGGAGAAGATAACTGTGGCTGTAGCTGAAACACCTAGAGGTGACCCAGCCTTCGGCTTGATAGCTGAGTCTGGTGATTTCTCCACTAGTCTCGGGGGCTGGTACCCACTGCGACCTGGTTCCTCCTCTACTGGATTGGGCCCCATGGATGGATCTCTAACTATCTGTGCCGCTAGGACCCCTTCTGTCCTTCCGGGAGCTTCCTTCTTTCTCTCTCTTACTATTCTCTTTCCTCGTCTGTGGGCAAGCTCCTCACAGCTTGAGCTCCCCTCCTGTTCTGACTGACTCTATGGTCTCTTTCCCGCTCAGTAAGCTCCACCCCCTTCCTCTCTGACCTTTCCCGGCACCTGCACACTGTAGCACTCCGCTCTGCCCTCACCAGGGCTGAGCAGTGCGACTGCGCAGGAGCCGCGATGGGACAGAAAGAACACGCCGGCTTCGTCACAAGATGGGAGGCCCCTGACATGACCGCGACGCCCATCTGACCCGAACGGACGGCGGAACACCCCTGAGTGAGTATAATATAACTTGTTTTTCTTCACTTTCAGGTGACATCGGGGGCTTATCTACAGCATTCTGGCCCTATCTCATAGGGTGAAAATGCGGTGACAGATTCCCTTTAATTATAACTATTCTATGAATCTGATGAGCAAGAAAGTCAGAACCCAATAAAATGTGATGGATAATCGGTAAACCATTGTCATTTCTGTACTTGGAGATAAATCCTGTCACATCTTATATATCCCTTTACTATTGGACTATTGGAAGAAATGCTATAAAACTTGGACATCTCCTAATCTGAGGGGTTCACTATTTGTTTTGGACCTGCTTGTATTATATAGAATAAAGACTTCTAATGAATAAAAAATAAATGAGAAATAGAAGAGAATGAAGGACACAAAAAGAGATGACATAGAGTCGACTTACCTCTCTCTCCACTGTCTGCAACTTTCTGTTGTCTCTGCAGCTCCTTACAGAATGTGTGTGATGTCATAATGCAAGGGGGCGGAGCCATAAACCACAACATTCCGTGACATCATCAGCAGGAGCAGCAGCTGTTATTTAAAAGGGACCAGACCAAGCCATGCAGCCAATTCATTACCATATAGATGAAATGGACTCTAATTATCCACCTTGACCTCTGAAACCTTTTACACAATGCACAATGTCATTATTGTCATACAATGTAATTCCGGAGTAGTAATCTACTAATTTGAACAGTGTTAAGGTACTGCCACACTACACAATCCCGCTAGCGATCTCGTTAGCGTCGCATACTAATGAGATCGCTAGCGGGATTGTTTCTATATCGCTAGTAGCTACCTAATTTAGCGATATCGTTAAGGACGCTATCGCGGTTAGCGATCTCCTTAACGACTTTAGCGGTACAAAAGTACCGCTAAATCGCTAAAAAAGGTGCCACACTCAGCGATTAGATACTTACCAACGGGGCGCCAGCGATGAAAATAGGGTCCGGAACGATCAGGACGACGGACGAGATCACAGCAGGGGCCACGTCGCTGGTAGATGCCGCACACAACAACATCGCTAACGGGATCGCTAAATAGTGACTTTTTTAGCGATCCCGTTAGCGATGTTGTTTAGTGTGGCATACCCTTTAAATCCAATTGCTGTGTTTAGAAAGGGCAGTGTGAGTGGCTCAGTGTCAGTGTGTGATAAGCACGCATGAGCTTGAAGCCCCCCTGCTGAACAGAAGAGAAGACTGCAAAGGTAAGCCTAAAATCAATGAATTGTTTACATAATAGGATTGATCATGGTGGTATTTCTCCTTGTATGTGATATTATTGGTCTTGGTATAGGGGATTATGTTGTGTATGGCGGTCATTTGTTCATTTTCGTTAAGTTTTATTCACATTTTTCGTTCTAAAATTTTACAACCCGAACGACCATGGCTTGCCCCCCTAGTTTTGATCCTGAGTACGCCCATGCTGGAAAGCAGAGGGAGTAGGAGACTACAGCCTGTGCACAGGCTGCTGCAAAGGGACAGCTTGCGGAGCAGAAGGTGAGTGACCAGTACGGAGTGCAGAGCCAGCACGGGGACTGAGTGTAACAGTATCCCCCTCTTTACACCCCCTCTTTTTCAAGCCTGCGTGAAATTTTTTAAGAAGAGGAGCCTGGATGTTCTCTTTAGGCTCCCAAGACCTCTCCTCAGGACCAAAACCCTTCCAGTCCACCAGGTAATGGGTCCTACCTCTTACTTTCTTAGTGGCCAAGATATGTTTTACCTCAAAAACATCATCCTCAGAGACCGGATCTGGAGTGGTACCCGGGTCCTTAAAGAAGGGCTCAAAACTACTGGTTTGAGGAGGGAAACATGAAAGGAGTTAGGCACACGAAGGGAAGTAGGCAATTTCAGTTTGTAAGAAACCGGGTTGATTTATCTCAAGACTTCAAAGGGACCAATGAAACGGGGACCCAATTTGTACGAAGGCAACTTCAAACGGATGTACTTGGAGGAGAGCCATACCTTGTCTCCGGGACGAAAGATGGGAGCATCCAAGCGTCTTTTGTCCGCATGCCTTTTCATACGTTGAGAGGCTCTCTCCAAAGCAGTCTTGGTATCTTTCCAAATGTTCGAGAAATATCTGGTAAAGGTATCAGCTGCCGGAACACCAGATGGTCCAGAGAAAGGAAGAGGAATTCCGGGTTGGAGTGCAAACACAATCTAAAAGGGAGATTTTCCAGAAGATTCACTTACTTGGTTGTTGTAGGAGAATTCCGCCCAGGGCAGTAATTCTACCCAGTCGTTATGATGAGCGTTGATGAAGTGACACAAGAATCCAGCCAGGATTTGATTGATCCTCTCCACTTGCCCATTGGACTGGGGATGGTATGCCGATGAAAAATCTAGATCTTTTTTTACCAGTTTACAGACTGCTCTCCAGAACTTAGAGGTGAACTGGACGCCCCTGTCGGACACGATGTGGAGAGGAAATCCATGTAGACGGAAGATGTGCTGAATGAAGTGAGCGGCCATATCTGGAGCAGACGGGAGACCAGATAGCGGAACGAAGTGAGCCATTTTAGAGAAGCGGTCCACCACAACCCATACCACTGAGCAGCCAGAAGAAATGGGAAGTTCCGTGATGAAATCTATCGCGATGTGCTGCCAGGGAGCGGACGGGATTGCAAGAGGCAGAAGCCTGCCGGCTGGTAGATGTTTATCAGTTTTGCTACGGGCACATGAAGGACAGGCTGCGAAAGTACTCCTGGATATCGTTACCCATGGTAGGCCACCAGTAGTAACGGGTGATGAGTTGCTGAGTCTTTTTCTGACCGGCATGGCCAGTCAACTTAGAAGAATGACCCCACCGCAGGACGTTCAGAAGCGGTCAGGAGAGTCTTCCCTGGGGGAAGCCGGGTAAGATCAATGGAGGCAATAGAGACTAACCTTGAAGGTTCAATAATGTGCTGAGGTTCTTTCTCCAGTTCAGGAGGCAAAAAGGCTCTGGAAAGCGCGTCTGCCTTGATGTTCTTGTCAGCTGGGTGGAAATGAAGGACAAAATTAAAACGAGCAAAAAACAACACCCACCGGGCCTGACGGGGATTCAGCCTTAGAGCAGATTGGAGGTAGGCAAGGTTTTTATAATCAGTGAATATGACTACCTGGTGATGAGCTCCCTCAAGAAGATGTCTCCATTCTTGCAGAGCCAATTTGTTAGCCAACAGTTCCCAATCACCAACGGAGTAGTTCCTTTCTGAAGGAGAAAAAACCTTCTGGGTGAGAACTGCTCCTGCACCTATGGAAGAAGCGTCTACCTCAAGAAAAAATTGCTCATTAGGATTTGGACGATGGAGAACGGGTGCGGAAGCGAAGGCTTTTTTGAGAGAAACAAAGGCCTCTTCTGCCTCGGAGGACCATTCCTTGGAGTTTACACCTTTCCGAGTTAAAGCTGTGAGGGGAGTCACTCGGGTGGAAAAGTGTGAAATGAATTGCCGGTAGTAGTTGGCGAACCCCAGGAACCGTTATATGGTTTTTAGCCCAGACGGACGAGGCCACTTGAGGATAGCAGACAACTTCTCTGGGTCCATCTTTAATCCTGTGGAAGATACAATGTACCACCCAAGGAAAGGCAAAGATTATTGCTCAAAGAGGCATTTCTCATATTTGGCATATAGCCTGTTCTCTGTCAGTCTTTGTAAGACCAGGCGTACTTGCCTCCGGTGTGAGGCGAAGTCTGCAGAGAAAATCAAAATGTCGTCCAGGTAGACAACGACATAAGTATAGAGCAGGTCCCTGAAAATGTCATTAACAAATTCCTGAAAGACCGCAGGTGCATTGCTTAGGCGAAATGGCATTACCATAGTGGCCATCACGGGTGTTGAAGGCTGTTTTCCATTCGTCTCCTTCTCTGATTCGGATCAGGTTGTAGGCCCATCTGAGATCCAATTTGGTGAAGATCTTGGCCCCTCTGAGACGATCAAACAGCTCTGAAATAAGAGGTAATAGATACTTGTTTTTTACCGTGATCTGGTTTAGACCCCGGTAGCCAATACAGGGCCGCAGGGATCCATCCTTCTTCTTCACAAAGAAGAATCCTGCTCCTGCCGGTGAAGATGACTTTCGGATAAATCCTCTTGCCAGGTTCTCTTGGATGTAGTCCGACAGCCTGAGTCTCTGCCTGAGAAAGAGGATAAACTCTCCCGCGAGGAGGAGATGTTCCAGGAAGAAGCTCTATCTGACAGTCATACGACCTGTGTGGAGGTAGCCTCTCAGTCTCCTTTTTGCCAAAGATGTCAGAGAAGGACCAATAGGAGGAGTTCAACCCTGGCAGGGTATCAGGCTGGACTGGAGGCGAAACAGGTTGAATCCGGATTAGGCATCGATTCATGCAGGTATCTACCCAACGCAGAACCTCTCCAGTTCTCCAATTTAGGACCGGTTCATGCATCTGGAGCCAAGGTAAACCTAAAAGCAAGAGATGAGATACCCGGATATACATAAAAATGGATTCTTTCAGCATGCATTAGACCTACCCGGAGTTCCACCAGCTCGGTTTGAAACTGGACGAGCTCGGTCAGTGGTTTTCCATCTACAGTGGTCACCCGTAACGGATCAGGAAGACGCTGGACTGGTAAGCGGTAACGAGCCACAACCGCCTGCTGGATGAAGTTCCCTGCATCTCCAGAATCCAGTAAACAATGTTCGGAGAATTTTATTGCTCCGCAGGACACAGAGACCGAGATTTGCAATGAGGGAGAGGACTGTTCTCTACCTAGGGTGGCCTCTCCTACCGAACCTAGGCACTGGAGTTTCCCGACTTCTTAGGACAGGAATGGATCAGATGCTCAGAACTACCGCAGTAGTAACAACTTCCTTCCTTGCGACGCGCCTCCCGGCGGCGGATGATCAAACTTACACGGTCTACCTCCATGGCCTCAGTAGAGGAAGGCGAGGTAACCGTTTTGAAAAAACTAGAGTCCAGGTGATAGGACCTTTTGTCCCACTTGATCTCCATGGAATGCTCCTGAAAACGCAGGTCAATTCGGGTTGCCAAGGATATTAGCTCCTCCAAGGTGGTAGGTCTGTCCTGTCCCGCCAGCTCATCCTTGATTCTTCCTGATAGGCCTTCCCAAAAGTTAGCTACCAAGGCCTCATTGTTCCAAGACAACTCAGACGAGAGGGTGCGGAACCTAACAGCATACTGAGCCACCGTGAGCGTTCCTTGGCGCAGGCGAAGCAAGGCTGAAGCGGTCGAAGTGGTGCGACCAGGTTCATCGATGGTCCTGCGAAAAGCCTCTAGGAAAGATTGAAGATCGTTAACACGCGGGTCCCCTCTCTCCCATAGCGGGTTTAGCCAGGCGAGGGCCTCTCCTCCCAGATGTGACATGATGAAGCCCACCTTGGCTCGGTCAGAAGCAAACATATGCCCAAGATTTCGAATTGTAAAGTGCACTGATTGAGAAAACCGCGACACTGAGTAGGATCACCCTGGAAGCGGGTAGGTGCCGCCAGGCGAGGACCTTTACTTGCCATGGGGGCTGGTACCTGAGTGCTGGTAGATGAGTCAGGTGCAGACGAGGGCGCCAGGGAATCCATGCGGGTAGACAAGCTGCGTAGATACGTCGTGATCTTGTCCTGTTGAACTCCTAAACGGGCCACCTCCTGGCACAGTTCCATGGCCGGAGTAATCTGTAACGAATGGAAGCGGAGGCAGAGATGGTGAAGTTCACATTCGTCTTTTATTTTTGAAGTGGAACCTCGAGACCGTGGTCCAGGGGGCTCCAAAGGGGGCGTAACTAGTAAGTATCGGGTACCCGTAGTAAGGCCCCTCGAACAGGACCAGAATGGAATACCCGGAGGACACAGGTGCTACCTCCAGTAAAGGGTATGCCACACTAAACAACATCGCTAACGGGATCGCTAAAAAACGTCACTATTTAGCGATCCCGTTAGCGATGTTGTTGTGTGCGGCAGCTGCCAGCGACGAGCTTCCTGCTGTGATCTCGCTCGTCGCTGGAATCGTTCCGGACCCTATTTTATCGCCGGCGCTCCCGCTGGGTAAGTATAATCGCTAAGTGTAGCACCTTTTCTTAGCGATTTAGCGGTACTTTTGTACCGCTAAAGTCGTTAAGGAGATCGCTAACCGCGATAGCGTCCTTAACGACATCGCTAAGTTAGGTAGCTACTAGCGATATAGAAACAATCCCGCTAGCGATCTCATTAGTATGCGACGCTAACGAGATCGCTAGCGGGATTGTGTAGTGTGGCAGTACCTTTAGACCCCGGACACGTGGCAGTGGTCCCAGATATGATAGCAGAAACCTGGAGTGGCCAGATATAGTAATCAGTGCGCTGCCATTGGTTGATTGACATTTTCATAAAATGCACGCTGTCCCTTTAAGAGGCCTAACGTCCTAAGCATTCTTCCTGGAGGCCTGCTGGCAGCGTGCCAGGAACTGGGGGAGGGAGCAGGACGCTGGGAAGCAGATGGAGTAGGAGACTCCAGCCTGTGCACAAGCTGCTGCAAAGGGACAGCTTGCAGAGCAGAAGGTGAGGGACCAGGACGGAGTGCAGAGCCAGCATGGGGACCGAGTGTAACAGGGTCACTGGAAACACAGTGCATCATAAAGTCAGCCATGCATGCCAGACTACTAACAGGCAAGACTTCCGTGTCCTCACCAACAGGACGACTGACCATGGTGGCCTCCTCCTCCTCATCCTCCTCCTCTCTGTCCTGAGGCCATTCCCGCTGAACAGACAGTATGACAACTGTGCTTGTAGCACCGTCTATAGCGCATGAAAGTAGCTCCTTTTCTTCCTCCTCATTGTCTACCAATCCACGTTCCGATGACATGAGGCTGGGTTGAGTGTAATCACCCTGTATGGTTCCTTGCTCCACGTCCTCGTTCTCTGCCTGCAATGCATCATCTTTAAGTGTGAGCAGAGAGGTTTTCAGAATGCTGAGAATCGGGATGGAGACGCTAATTATGGCGTCATCACCGCTCACCACCTTGGTGCAGCCCTCAAAGTTCTGGATGATGGTACATATGTCTGACATCCATGTCCACTCCTGAGGTCTAATGTGTGGAGTCTGAACTGAATATCAATGGCCTTGTTGATGCTGGTAGTCAACAACTGCCCTCTTCTGCTCAAAAATCCTTTCCAACATATGCAGTGTAGAGTTCCAATGATTGGGGACATCACACAACAGTCGGTGAGCCGGAAGATGCAAATGCTGCCGAAGCTATCCAACCAACAACTGTTTCACACTGCTCTGGCTTCAATAGTGGTGTGCTGCGGTCCCCTAGAAACTGGGACAGGAAGGTCGAGAGCGAAGATGTGGATCTTTGCTGTGGCCCACTTTCAGCTTGGCCACGGTCTTGTCCTCTGCATGCACCATCAGCATCACGTCCACTTCCCCTTCCCTTGCCCCTTGCCTTGCCCATTTTAAATGGACTACTGAAATATTTTAAAAGTTGAATGCAAATGGATTTATTTGGAGAAAAATTATATGTGATCAGTATGCCTGCAAAGTGAAGATTTTTCCACCACAGATACACCAGGCTTCAGCCTGAGATAACAGACTGTATTAATTTTTGGGGTTATGTTTTTTGCTACTTTTTTAAAACAATAAAAAATGCGTAGAACAAGGCTAGCTGACAGAACTATGCAACGTATGCCTGCGAAGAATAGATTTTTCCACCAAAAATACACCAGGCCTCAGCCTGAGATAACAGCCTGTATTAATTTTTTTTTTTTATTTTGGATTTAAAAGACTGCTGCATATAACGAGAGTGACAGACTGCCCAAAAAAGGGAAGTTAGGCCTAAAATGCCACAATTTTTGGCACACGGATGTATGAGGCGTGTCACTGATAGACCCCACTGTAAAATGTGGCCTGTTTTTTTTAAATAATGCAACATAGTGCTGTATATACTGTAAGTACAGTCACACCCAGGGGAAAAAAAAAACAGCGTACACTGGCCAAACTTTGAGCACGCACAGATATGAGCTGGTGTTACACTCGGTCCCCGTGCTGCCTCTGCTCTCCGTTCTGGTCACTTACATTCTGCTCCTCTGGCTGTCCCTCTACAGCTGTCTGTGCGCAGGCTGAGGTCTCCTGCTCCATCTGCTCCTCAGCGTCCGGCGTCCTCCCCCAGTTCCTGGCAAGCTGCCAGCAGGCCTCCAGGAGGATTGCTTAGGACGCAAGGCCGCGCCCACCGTCTCTCTTAAAGGGGCAGCATGCATTTTTTGAAATAGTCAATTAACCAATGGCAGCGCACTCAGTACTATATCTGGTCACTCCACCATAAGGGGAGTGCCGGAGCAACGTGTTCTATCATTGCTACACCAGGGTTCTGTTCCTGATCTGTCTGCGCTGCATCTGCAGTCTCTGTGCTTCGCTTATACTATTTGTCTCCACAGATCATTGCTAACCCGTGTCTGGCTAACTTGGACAATCTCGGTTATTACTGGCGCAAGTGTCATCCCGTTCCGCCATCAGCCATCCGTATCCGTGGACTGTGACAAGGTCACTGGAGCCAGCCCGCTACCACCCACTCTGGACCAGGACCTTCCTCATCTCCGTCTAACCCTCCACGGTTTCTGCTATTTTACCTGTTACCCTTTTGGTCCTTCTGGGACAGCTGCCACGTGTCCGGGGTCTAACTAGAGGTAGCACCTGTGTCAAACGGGTATTCCATTCTGGTCCTGTTCGAGGGGCCTTACTACGGGTACCCGGGGCTCACTAGTCACGCCCCCTTCGGAGCCCCCCGGACCGCGGTCTCGAGGTTCCACATTAAAAAATAAAGATGAATGTGAACTTCACCATCTCTGCCTCCATTCGTTACAGCTGGCATGGAGATACCACTATGACAAATGTGTGCCCTGTTTTTTTTGGCTAAATACTGGTGTATATAAGTGCAGTCACACCCAGGGCAAAAAAAAACCTGACGTACACTGGACAAACTTTGAGCACGCACAGGTATCAGCTGGCACGGAGATACCAGTACGACCAATGTGTGCCCTGGTTTTTTTTTTGGCTAAATACTGATGTATATAAGTAGAGTCACACCCGGGGCAAAAAAAAATAGCGTACACTGGCCAAACTTTGAGCACGCACAGATATGAGCTGGCACAGAGATACCATTATGACAAATGTGTGACCTGTTTTTTGATTTTTTTTGGCTAAATACTGGTGTATACAAGTACAGTCACACCCAGGGCAAAAAAATGCTACTTCAGTACACTGTCCAAACTTTGAGCACGCACAGATATGAGCTGGCATGGAGATACCACACCGTAACATGTGTGGCCTGTATTCCAATTACACCTGGGGCTAGCTATATACGGCCAATATATCATACAGGTAACAAACAGCAGCAGCACCAGAACACAGGAAGGGAATGGACCCTCTTGATGTATTCAATGATCTATATACACACATAAAGTGCCTGCAGGCCTTGCACTGATGTGTATAGAGTTAAGTACACTCCCCTGCCTACCTAACACTGGAACCTATATACTCTGAAATTAGTCCTTAGAAGGACTGTTTGTTGGTTTATCTGGATTTGAGTAGTTTAGGATGGTAGACCCTGCACTGAATAAGAAATCGCCAAATCAGACCCTATCTCTGCAGCAGCTCTCCCTATACTATCTCAATCCGGAGCTGAATGTGCCGAGCAGGGTGGCGTCCGGTCTTTTATACCCCTGATGATGCTGTGCGGCCAGGCAATCACTGCACGACCACAACAGAGATGGCTACGGGGTTTCATTGCCTGGCAGACAATCCCTGCATTGTGATTGGGTCTGTAAAGTCCTCCAAAAATGATGGGTGGAGACGAGTTCCCGCCGAGTAATCCCGGAAATGCTCAGTGCTTGCCGAGTAGACCAAGTACCGTAATACTCGGGCGAGTAAAGAGTAGTGGCAAGCATGTTCGCTCATCACTAGTAAACATCTACTTTAAAGTGCTATCAAACTTTCTTTAGAAACATTCACTTTTAGTGCAATCAACTTCAAGTGCTAAAATTCAACAGGGTTCAGCGTAACCCTGAACTGAGGTATTCTTCTTCTCTAGTGCAACATGGGGGACTCGTCTCAAACCCCCAACGTAGGCCTTGGGCGTGGCTACAAGGCATTGATGGTCTCCACGTCGGACCACTTCTTCGGCCACGCCAGATGGTTTTTGTTCTGAGGTCAGTGGTGCAAAAGGTATAGAGTGCCAGGCGCACCCTCAAGGTTTTATGTAAAACCATAAAGGAGCACATTAAGAAGTGCTAACTATATACAGGGGAAAGTTTGGATCATACATTGTTCATGATCTCTGAGTTCTGGTGAACACACCAACAGGTAAACTTTTTGGCAAAACCCTACTGGGTTAACTTTAACTTGTTTAACTATGTACAGTCATTCAAACAAAACTTGCTTAATTTTCTTCTCTTTTTCTTGAGGTAACACCTGGTGCTGGCTGTTCCCTGGCCTGGGAAAAGTCATACACGAAGGTCACCCCTGGTGCTACAAACAGTTCATGGTCAATGCTAGCATGAACGGTGAGGTTGTGTCCTGCCATGGGTGTCTGGGTGCCCATATTCAGGGCTGAATTGGGACTTGGGAGGACAATGGGGGCAGATACAGGGCAGGATGTTGATAAAGGGGTGGCTTTGGCCTGTGTTGATATTGGCATTGGCTTTTGTCCCCTGCTGGTGGCTTCCTGGTTGGCGGTGGCGGGTTTGCATTTTTGCATGTTCAAGGCGTACCAACACTTTGTACCCCAGTGTCAGGTGTAGGTGACACGGTCTCCCGGATAGAGATCCCTATCCGGGTGACCCTCCAGGAGATAGGATTCGACATCCCACCGGTTTACAAAGACCACTGCCAGCAGATTGAGCTCCTTGATGAAGCCCCAGCCTCCCTTTAGCCTAAAGGCCACCACCGTTCCCTGTCTCAGTGGCCCCTGGTCTGCTCCCTTAGCCTTGCAGGCTTGTCTCTTGGCCTGCAGGTCCTGGTCATCCTGGGCTCTACGCTGGGCCTGATGTTCTTCCTCCTCCTTCTCCCACCGGTGAGCAATCTGCTGGCTGTACTCTGTCCAGCTGAGGACCTCCACACTGCCTCCTTCTTTCTGCTCCCTGGGAACCCCATAAGATCTGCTCTCTGGTGAGTCCAGCGGTACACTACCCGCTCAGCGTACACCTCCCCCGCTAGACTGGTGGGTTGAAGCAGGGCCCCAAATTGATCCTCTAGGCCTGACGCCCGGTCCCAGTCCAGGGACGCATGAGGCTGGCCGGGTTCCCGGGCTGGGGTGTGGATAATAATAATCTTTATTTATATAGCGCCAACATATTCCACAGCGCTTTACAGTATAACAGTTTCAAAGCACAAGTCATAAGTAACAACGTTAACAATGCAATAATTAAAGCAAAATAAGATGACCCTGCTCGTGAGAGCTTACAATCTACAATGAGGTGGGGGAGATACAAAGTACAGGTGTGTATATACAATGGTGTATTTACAATGATGGTCCAGCCATCTTGAGGGAGTGGGGGATAGATGGAGATAATGAATGGGCTACACACGCACACTTACACATAGAATGACTGATTAGTGAACGTGATAGGCCGCTCTGAACAAATGTGTTTTGAGGGAGCGCCTGAAACCATGCAAATTGTGGATAGTCCTAATTTCTTGGGGTAGAGTATTCCAGAGGATTGGCGCAGCGTGGGAGAAGTCTTGGAGTGAGGAGTGGGAGGTACGGATTAGTGCAGAGTTTAGTCGAAAGTCGTTTGCAGAGCGCAACAGTCGGTTAGGCCGATAGATAGAAATGAGGGAGGTGATGTAGGGGGGTGCTGCACTGTGGAGTGCTTTGTGGGTGAGAACAAGTACTTTGAATTGGATCCTATAATGAATGGGCAGCCAGTGTAAGGACTGGCGAAGAGCGGACGCGTCCGAGTACCGATTAACCAGATGGATGACCCTGGCTGCTGCATTAAGGATGGACTGGAGAGGGGATAGTCGAGTAATGGGGAGGTCAAGTAATAGAGCATTGCAGTAGTCCAGGCGTTAGTGGATCAATGCTACAGTGAGGGTTTTTGTTGTTTCCATGATGTGAAAAGGGCGGATTCTGGAGATGTTCTTTAGGTGTAGGCGGCATGAGCGGGCAAGAGATTGTATATGGGAGGTGAAGGAGAGATTGGTGTCAAACATAACACCCAGACAGTGAGCCTGCTGCCTGGGTGTTATTATGGTGCCGCCCACGGAGGGGGAAATGTCAAATTTAGGGAGGTTAGTAGATGGCGGGAGCAGAAGGAGTTCAGTTTTGGAGAGGTTGAGTTTCAGATAGAGAGCAGACATGATGTTGGAGACTGCAGACAGACCGTCACTGGCGTTCTGTAGTACAGCGGGGGTGAGGTCGGGGGATGACGTGTATAGTTGTGTGTCATCAGCATAAAGATGGTACTGAAAGTCAAATCTGCTAATGGTCTGTCCAATTGGGGCCGTGTAGAGAAAGAAGAGAAGGGGGCCAAGGACTGGACCCTGGGGTATCCCGACAGCGAGAGGAAGAGGAGATGACATGGAGCCAGAGAACGAAACACTGAAGGAGCGGTCAGAAAGATAGGAAGAGAGCCAGGAGAGAGCAGTGTCCTTAATACCTAGTGATTGGAGCCTAGACAGTAGGAGACGGTGGTCAACTGTGTCGAAAGCTGCAGAAAGGTAGAGAAGAATGAGCAGAGAGTGGTCACCGTTACGTTTTGCTGTCAGAAAGTCATTGGTCACTTTGATGAGTGCAGTTTCAGTTGAATGTACGGGGCGGAAGCCTGACTGTGAAGGGTCTAAAAGGGAGTGAGTGGGGAGGTAACGGGTAAGGCAGGAGTAGACTAGGCACTCCAAAAGTTTAGAGATGAAGGGGAGATTGGAGACCGGTATGTAGTTGTTTGTGCAGGAAGGGTCGAGAGCGGGTTTCTTTAGTAATGGAGAAACAATGGAGTGTTTGAAGGCGGATGGGAAAATGCCAGAGGAGAGTGAGAGATTAAAGATTGTAGTTAGGTGAGTTGTGACAACTGGAGAGAGAGACTGGAGGAGATGTGAGGGAATGGGGTCGGTAGTGCATGTAGTAGGACGAGAGGAAGAGAGGAGTCTGGAGACTTCTTCTGTGATGGGATCAAATGTGGAAAGTGAGCCAGGGGAAATGCAAGGAGGGATGGGAGTCACAGCACTTGGTGGTTGAGAGCAGATTTCCTGACGGATAGTATCTATTTTTTCTATAAACTGGGAGGCCAGGCAGTCAGCACAAATGTCTGTGATAGGGGCTTGTGCTTTTGGCCTGAGGAGGGAGTGAAAAGTGTCAAAAAGTTTCTTGGGGTTGTTAGCTAGTGAGGAGATCAGGGTGGTGAAGTAGATCTGTTTGGCGAGGTGAAGGGCAGCGTCATAACATCTTAGCATAAATTTAAAGTGGATGAAGTCTTCTGGTGTGCGGGTTTTTCTCCAAAGGCGTTCAGCACTCCTAGAGCATCGCTGAAGAAGTTGAGTTTGCAATGTGAGCCAGGGCTGTTTTACTGTGTGTTTGGAAGTTCTGAGGGTGAGTTGCGCTACTTGGTCAAGGGTGCTTCTGACGCGCACCACATGTGTGTACCAGGGCTATGGGGTACTCGGCACCGAGCCCATGGAAGTCTATGGGGAATGTCACTGGCAGCAGAGCTCGGTCCGTGGCCCTGGGCGGTCATGCAATGGGGGGATATTTACAGGGGATTGTAATAATTGTTTGTGACGCCACCTATGGTTTCTGATCAATAAGACCAGCGCTGCAGGGTTAATCTTTTGAGGGGATGTTGTTGGGCAGCAAGATGTTAAGTCCCCCACAGGTGGGACTGGTCCCTCAAAGTCTATGGTGGTGCAGGGTGCAGATAAGAAGTCAGTCACACACAATGCAGTCTCTTTCCATACCTTTACTTGTAGATGTTGCAGGTATGTCCCGGGAAGCTGGTCAGGTTGGAGAATGCACATTCAGGGAATTGCTGAGCAGGTTTGAGGCCTCCTTTATCCTTGAATCGTGTGTGAATCTTAACCTGCGTGAAGTCAGGTTTAACTCTGAATATGACAGCTTCGCCCTGCCAACATTGTGGTGGAAGTCTTCTGTTGGATAGAACTAGTCTTTTGTGCAGGGCCCTGCTAGACTGTTGTCCTTCCTGACCCCGGTTACGTATCGGCACTTAGGGCTACCTTCTGTGACTTGAAGTCCAGCAAGGCCTCCAGATTTCCTATCACTAGCCGTGAAGTACTAGCAATGCTTCGGACCCGGTGTCCGGTTAACAAGTGACGGTAATTATCACCCAGGTCACGCTTCCTTCTTCTCCACTCGCCTGTCGCCCTGCTCTTGCCCTTAACATAAGCACGGGTAGCAACGAGTGTAGTTGTCAGCTTTCCTTCAGAGCTCACTGACCTGATCTCAGTTGACTCGATGCTATAACTGCTGTGATCCCCTTCTTTCTTTCCTTCACAGAACTCTGTCCAGAGCAGCTCACAGGACGCTTCGTCCGACTGTATACACGCTGTAGCTCTGAGAGTTGCTTTCCACTTTCTTAGGAACACAGGCAGCTTGTTCTGAGATAGCAGTTCTGATTGTAGTTCTGACTAGGCTAGAGTAAGTCCGTCTACTCGTACCAGCCTCCACGTCTGTATAATGAACTATCTGAGCTCTGTCAGGAATCAGTCTTCACTCCTCTCCCTCCAAAACTGAACTCTCCTCTCCTTCCGTCTGTCTCTGACTAAAACAGAAACTAAACGAACCTCTCGTCCAAAGACAGGAACTTGAATAACTTCTGTCTAGCTCAGACTGAGCTCTGACTAGAATGACTCACTATTGCTATGTCACACTACCAAACAGTCTGAAATGCCTCTAGTGGCAGTGTTAAGAAGTGTGTGATGTGAATGAATTTCAGGCTTTACAATTACCTTTCCTGTGCATTTTCCAGGAGACATGTGTGCCTTGCGCAGCTAAGAGTGTCATTGTAGTGATGAACAGCCAGATCAGGAAAGGAAAAAGAGGAGATTGGGGACAGTGATGAGTGTAGGGAGTCAGAAAGAGTCTGAGGGTTAATGGCTTGTAGATTTCTGAATGTGTGGTAGGTAGGAGTGCGCTGGGGGGTTGAGGATTTGTGAGCGTGAAGGAGAGAATGTTGTGGTCAGAGAGTGGAAGCGGTGAGTTATTTAGGTGGGAGATTGAACAGAGCCGGACAATGACAAGGTCAAGGGTGTTACCATCCTTGTGTGTCTCAGAGGTTGAAAGCTGTGAGAGGCCTAGAGAAGTGGTTAGTGATAGAAGTTGAGATGCAGATGTGGAAGTAGGGCTGTTAATGGGGATGTTGAAGTCTCCAAGGATGAGGGTTGGTAGTTCTGAGGACATGAAGTGCGGCAACCAGGCTGAGAAGTGGTCAAGGAACTGGGTGGGCGAGCCTGGGGGCTGATATATGACCGCTACTCTGAGGGAGAGGGGACGGAAGAGCCTGATGGTGTGGACCTCAAAAGAAGGGAATGAGAGTGATGGAAATGGGGGGATGACCTGGAAAGAGAATTGTGGTGACAGGAGTATGCCGACTCCACCACCATGTCTGTTTGCGGGTCTCGGGGAATGAGAGAACTGTAAGCCACCATAGGAAATGGCAGCAGGGGAGACAGTGTCTGAATCCAGGTTTCAGTGAGGGCCAACAAATTAAGAGAGTTGGCCAGAAAGTAGTTGTGAAGGAAGGATAGCTTGTTGCATACAGACCGTTTATTCCAGAGGGCACATTTAAAAGAAGGAGATGAGGGAGTGCAAGTAATAGTAATAAGATTATTATGGTTTCGATATGAGGTAGGGTAGGGGTTGAGGTTGGGGGATGGTGGACCAGGGTTGGGGGAGATGTCCACTGAAATCAGTAGGAGTAGGAAGATAAAGAGCAAGTAGTTGTTGGAATTGTAAGTAGGTTATTTCTGTGATGAGTTTGGGCAAGGTGGGCTGAGGTTTTTCAGGAAGGTGAGGAGTGCATGGGAGCTGAACATGGGAGAGGGAAATATAGAGGGGCTAATGTGTATGAGTTGTGATGGAGGGGGGATGGGGCGGTGAATGTGGAATGCAAGGGAACACAGGAGGAGAGAAATAAAGCACATGGTGAAAAGGGAAAGCAAAGTGTGGGTTACCTAATTCCTGCCCTGATTAACTGCCATGGATAACTGCCGTTCACATGATGCTTATCTTCTGTGATGCTTTGCTTCCTGGGATGCGTGCGCCCCTTAGACTACTCCTAAATATATATCCCACACTACATTGTGGGAGCTGGTTTGGGATAATTTGGCAACTGGGGCCAGCACACCAGGGGGTGGTTAGATCATCAAAGGCACTAGACCTGGCTACATCTATATGCTTTAGCACCTTCCACATGATAAGATCTAGAGAGGCCCCGGTCACACGGATATAAAGCAGTAAGTATTAAATACAGTGCAACACATGAATTATACCAAGGCTTTAGCAGGCGCATTAAAATATGTTGCAAGATGGTAAAACAGCGGATGACAGCAAGCAGAAGTATGGAGTTGTACCATTAGTATATATTGCAGCAGACAAGACAGGTAACAGATGTGGGAATTGTACCATTCAGCTGTTTGCTTTCAATGAATGGAGTGCAAGAGAGAAGATGAATGTTAATTCCTTGCCATGGATAACTGCTGTTCACATGATGCTTATCTTCTGTGATGCTTTGCTTTCTGGGATGCATGCGCACCCCACACTGCTCCTACCAGGAGCTACTCTCCTACCAGGGCAGGGTTGGTATTAATACCTGCCTCAGATGTCATTCTGGTGCCGTTCTCCTCCTCCGCGGGGACTGGGGTCACTGGCCTCTGGATTGGACACAGCTGTTCCAGCTGCTGTTTTTCTGACCGGGCCGCCTTCCATTTCTCCACTGCGGTCAGCTGCACACCCAGGAGCTGGTGGCTCAGCTCCTCCACTTGTGCGCTTAGAAGCTCCGGTCCATGGCTGCTGGTGGGTCCGGGTCCGTACTCTGTCAGCTTGGGAAGCTCTCTCCTGCTCCTCCACACCCTGGGTCACCACCCCTCGCCATCTTGTCCTCTAGCTCTTCTGCTGCACGCACGTGGCGTTCCCGCTCTATCCTCTGTGGGCGGGCTTTCTTTTTCCTTCTTTTTCCGCCATCCAGGATCATGAAGCGGATCTCAGTTGCTGACTGGAAAGTTCTTAGGGCACAGTAACACTTGGAGTGGGCGGCCATGATCTTCATGCCCTTTCTCTTGCACCGCCCACGATGACACACCTCTTAATGTACCATGTGGGACAGTAAGGCAGTCATTAAGCAATTTAGCACAATCTGTGGCACACAGGACCCGATTTTTCGGGTTGGTTCATCCTGTTCGTAACGCCAAGTTGGATCGCCCACCAGGGCATACTCGGTACCAGGCCGATTCATAAAGGGGCAGTGTCACAGCAGCAGTGACCCGGTCCGTGGCCCTGGGCATCCAGTAAAAGGGGAATATGATGAAAAGGGATAATAAAGAGTTTGTAATAAAGTGTTTGTGACGCCACCTGTGGTACTCGGCAATACAGATGTTAGCTGATGCTGCAGATTCAGTCCACTGAGACAGTTGTTGATGCAGCAGAGTTGGTTCAGCTCTCCACAGGTAGAGCTATGTCCCAAGGCAGTTTGGATGTTAGAGGTGGTGCTGGTGGTGAGTGTGGTGCAGGGCAGGTGGGGCAGGAATGATTCAAAGGACACAACGGGGTGCAGTTTCCAATGCTTTACTCACAGTTCTTGTGTACACAGATGCCCGCTTGGTGCCGTGTCCTCCAGGTGAGGGGTCCAGCAAACTCCCAGGTAGATCAGGATACACCTTTCCAGGACTCCCTTCAATATGTTCCTTTCCTGGCCATCTCAATCTGCTGACTTTCCGCCCTGCCTGTCCAGCACCTCACAGTCAGTGTCCCAAGCCAGCAGCTGGGGACCTTGTCGGGCGACGTTCTCTAAGTCCCCTTGCTCCGTTATAGCTGCCTTTTCGGAGAAGGTAACTGTGGCTGTAGCTGAAACACCTAGAGGTGACCTAGCCTTCGGCTTGCTAGCTGAGTCTGGTGATTTCTCCACTAGTCTCGAGGCTGGTACCCACTGCGACATGGTCCCTCCTCTACTGGATTGGGCCCCACAGATGGATCTCTCACTATCTGTGCCGCTAGGACCCCTTCTGTCCTTCCGGGAGCTTCCTTCTTTCTCTCTCTTACTATTCTCTTTCCTCGTCCGTGGGCAAGCTCCTCACAACTTGAGCTCCCCTCCTGTTCTGACTGACTCTATGATCTCTTTCCCACTCACTAACCTCCACCCCCTTCCTTCTACCTTCTACACCCACTCTCCCAACACCCTTTACTACCCAGCCTGTGATGAGACCATCCTCCCTTAGGGTACGTCCAGGGTGCCCTGCTGCAATAGTCTGTGTTGGTTGCAGGTGTTAGAGTCCTGAGTGGTGCTCCTTTCTTACCTGAGAGTGGGATACAACACCTCTGGATAAGGTGTAGTAGCTCTGAGGCGACTGGACCCTCAGAGGCGCCACATCTCAATAACACCCGACAATTACATAATTATTTTCAGATTATAAGACATAACTTTAAAGGGGTATTCCCATCTCCAAGATTCTATCCTAATATGTAGTAGATGTAATAATAACAATATTATCAAATACCTCCAAATAGAAATATAGTATAGTTTTTCTGAATAACAATGTTGCTTACTCCATGTAAAGGCATTGCAGTAGCTTATATTACCATGGTTACGATAACTAGCAAGTAGCTAACTGTCACTACATCAGTGGTTGTAACCATGGATGCATAAGGTTCAGCAATGCCTGCACATGAGGTAAGCGACATGGAGAATCGGAGTAACTATACATTTCTAATTGGAGGTATTTGCTAATATTATTTTTATTACACCTACTACATATTGGGATAAGATTTTGGAGATGGGAATAATCCTTTAATCTCCCAGATTTGGATGATTCTATAATATTACATGGCCAAAAAAATCGAAAAGACGTCATGTTCCAGTTATTACTGAGGGATTTTCTAAATTATAACTATTCTATGGATCTGATGAGCAAGAAAGTCAGAACCCAATAAAATGTGATGGATAATCGGTAAACCATTGTCATTTCTGTACTTGGAGATAAATCCTGTCACATCCTATATATCCCTTTACTATTGGACTATTGGAAGAAATGCTATAAAACTTGGACATCTCCTAATCTGAGGGGTTCACTATTTGTTTTGGACCTGCTTGTATTATATAGAATAAAGACTCCTAATGAATAAAAAATAAATGAGAAATAGAAGAGAATGAAGGACACAATAAGAGATGACATAGAGTCGACTTACCTCTCTCTCCGCTGTCTGCAACTGTCACATGGAATGTTGTCTCTGCAGCTCCTTACAGAATGTGTGTGATGTCATAATGCAAGGGGGCGGAGCCATAAACCACAACATTCCGTGACATCATCAGCAGGAGCAGCAGCTGTTATTTAAAAGGGACCAGACCAAGCCATGCAGCCAATTCATTACCATATAGATGAAATGGACTCTAATTATCCACCTTGACCTCTGAAACCTTTTACACAATGCACAAAGTCATTATTGTCATACAATGTAATTCCGGAGTAGTAATCTACTAATTTGAACAGTGTTAAATCCACAATAATAACCTATATATCCCAGTAATACAGAAGATTGGATTATTTGGGTGGTTTGTTGGGGAGGGTGTTATGTTTCGGTAGCTGAGGAGTGCAGGTAAAAAAGGCAATACACCAGAGCAGTTGGAATCTAAGAGATTGCAGTACCCTGACTAACCACCACAACTAGAGGCAGCCGTGGAGCGTTCCTACGTTGGTCCTAGACGCCTCGTCACAGCCTGAGAAACTAACTACACCTAAAGATAGAAAGAGGAAAGCTATCTGCCCCGGAGCAGATCCCCAAAGAACATAGAAAGCCCCCAAACATGTAATGGCGGTTAGACAAGAATAAATACTGACACAGACAGAAAATAGTATGAGCAAACGTTGGGGCCCAAACTACCTAAATAGAAAAGGATAGGAAGGGCACTTACTGCAATCCCAAAAAACCCTGAAAAGCACCAACTCTACTAATTTCAAAAACACCTGAGATCACACGACCTCTACCACCTAAATTAGTTCTCTGGTGTAACAAAATCAAAACAGCAGCCACTGAAAAAACTGGAAAAAGTAAATGTACAAACATCAGTGGCTGAACTAAACTGAGAGGGCAAAAGCCCCCGGAGGGGACCCTGAAGGCCCCCAACAGAAGTGCAGGACAAAATGCAAAAATCAAGCACAAAAACAAAAAGAAGAAAAAGTCTTATCTGTTAGCAGGAGATGTAGACACGACATAGCAGGCTACAAAGGAAACAGGAATCAAGGATTGAGACCAGAACAATTGATCACCGGCAACCCTGATGGGAAGGCGACTCCCTTATATAAGACCAGTCAGTAACACCTGATTCCCAATCCTCACAATCTTCACTGGACAGTCCAGTACCGCTTGTAACCACCAGAGGGAGCCTCTGCTCAGAACTCATTTCAAGTCCATTCACAACAGTACCCCCCCTTGAGGAGGGGTCACCGAACCCTCACTTGAGCAACCAGGTCGGTCAGGATGAGTTCTATGATACGCACGGATGAGTCTCCTAGCATGGATGTCCGAAGCAAACACCCAAGAATTGTCTTCCTGACCATAACCTCTCCACTTAACCAAATACTGGAGTTTCCGTCTAGAAAAACGAGAATTCAATATTTTCTCAACCACAAACTCCATATTGCCCTCAACCAGAACAGGGTCAGGAGGCAAAGCAGTAGGAACCACTGGCTCAACAAACCTCTTCAACAAGGACTTGTGGAACACGTTATGGATCTTAAATGTCCCTGGAAGAAGCAAACGAAAAGAAACAGGATTAAGAATCTCCATGATCTTATAAGGTCCAATGAACCTAGGCTTAAATTTAGGAGATGCCACTCTCATAGGAATATTTTTTGAGGACAACCAGACCAAGTCCCCCACTTTAAACCGAGGACCATCAGTCCTATGCCGGTTAGCAAACCGCTGGGCCCTCTCCTGAGAGAGGGACAACCTCTCCACTACCTGGTCCCAAATCTGTTGCATACGCTCCACAACAGAGTCAACACCTGGACAGACAGAAGCCTCCGTCTGTCCTGAAGAAAATCGAGGATGAAACCCAGAATTACAGAAAAATGGAGACATCAAAGTGGCAGAGCTAGCCCTATTATTAAGAGCAAACTCAGCCAAAGGCAAAAAAGAGACCCAGTCATCCTGATCAGTAGACACAAAGCATCTTAGATAAGTCTCCAATGTCTGGTTTGTTCTCTCAGTTTGACCATCGGTCTGAGGATGAAACGCCGAGGAGAAAGACAATTGAACACCAAGTTTAGAACAAAAGGTCCTCCAAAATCTGGAAACAAACTGGACTCTTCTGTCAGACACAATGTTCTCAGGAATGCCGTGTAAACGAACCACGTGCTGAAGGAACAAAGGCACCAATTCAGAGGAGTATGGCAACTTAGGTAATGGCACAAGATGTATCATCTTGGAAAACCTATCACAAATCACCCAGATGATGGTCATTCTCTGAGAAACAGGGAGGTCGGAAATGAAATCCATAGAGATATGGGTCCATAGTCTCTTGGGCACAGGCAATGGCATCAACAAACCACTAGAGCGAGAGCAAGGCTTGGAGAGAGAGCAAGTCCCGCAGGACTGCACAAATTCCCTGACATCACGAGACAAGGTAGGCCACCAAAAGGACCGACTAACCAAGTCTCTAGTACCAAAAATTCTGGGATGGCCGGCCAACGCGGAACAATGAATCTCAGACATCACACTCTTTTTCCACTGGTCCGGGACAAACAATTTCCCAACAGGGCAGCGCTCGGGCCTATCCTCCTGACACCCCTCCAGAGCCAGTCTCAAATTGGGCGAGATGGCGGAAAGAACTACACCTTCTTTCAAAATAACAGAAGGATCAGATAACTCAGGAGAGTCCGCAAGGAAACTCCTCGAGAGGGCATCCGCCTTAACATTCTTAGTGCCAGGAAGAAAGGAAACCACAAAATTAAAACGTGTGAAAAACAAGGCCCACCTGGCCTGTCTAGGATTAAGTCGCTTGGCAGATTCCAGATAAACCAGATTCTTATGGTCCGTAAGGACCACCACCTGATGTTTGGCTCCCTCCAGCCAATGTCTCCACTCTTCAAAAGCCCACTTCATGGCCAATAACTCCCGATTACCCACGTCATAATTACGTTCAGTAGGAGAAAATTTTCGAGAGAAAAAGGCACAAGGGTTACTTTTAGAGGTCTCTGGATCTCTTTGGGACAAAACGGCACCTGCCCCAATTTCAGAGGCATCAACCTCCACCTGAAATGGCAGAGAAACATCAGGCTGCCGTAGAACAGGAGCAGAAGTGAATCTCTGCTTAAGTTCCTGAAATGCAGAGACTGCCTCAGGAGGCCAATTCACCACATCAGAACCCTTTTTGGTCAAATCAGTTAATGGTTTAACAATAACCGAGAAATTACCAATAAATTTACGATAAAAATTGGCAAAACCCAAAAATCTTTGAAGAGCCTTTAATGAAGTAGGTTGGACCCAATCACAGATGGCCTGAACCTTGACCGGTCCATTTCAATAACAGATGGGGACAAAATGAATCCCAAAAATGAGATCCTCTGTACGCCAAAAAGACACTTTGATCCCTTCACATACAGAGCATTCTCTCTCAAAATCTGGAATACAGTTCGAACATGTTTCACATGAGAGTCCCAGTCATTGGAAAAAATCAAGATATCATCCAAATAAACAATCAGAAATTTATCCACAAAATCCCTGAAAATGTCATTCATGAAGGACTGGAAGACAGAAGGAGCATTAGTGAGCCCAAAGGGCATCACAAGGTACTCAAAATGCCCCTCAGGGGTATTAAATGCCGTCTTCCATTCATCCCCGTGCTTAATGCGAATAAGGTTATATGCCCCCCTGAGGTCAAGCTTGGTAAACCAAGTAGCGTTTTTCACCCTGGAAAACAGGTCAGAAATCAAGGGTAACGGATATTGATATTTCACAGTAATATTGTTCAAAAGACGATAATCAATACACGGCCTTAATGAACCATCCTTTTTGGCCACAAAGAAAAAACCGGCACCTAAGGGTGAAGAGGATGGTCTGATATGACCCTTCTCCAATGACTCCTTGATATAAGACCGCATAGCGTCATGTTCAGGTACAGACAAGTTAAAAAGGCGACCTTTAGGGAATTTACTACCAGGCACTAATTCAATAGCGCAGTCATAGCTCCTATGGGGAGGCAAGGATGCAGATTTACTTTCGCTAAACACATCAGAAAAATCAATCAAAAAGTCAGGAACATCCTGAGCCTGGGGGGAGGCAGAAAAAACAGGAGTGTTGGTATTAACACATTGGCAGCCCCAACTGGTTACAGACACAGATTTCCAATCCAAAACAGGATTATGAGACTGTAACCAAGGGAAACCCAGTACGATAATGTCATGCAGATTATACAGAACCAAAAATTTGCAGCTCTCCTGATGATCAGGTTCAACCCTCATTATCACCTGAGTAGAGAACTGAGGTTTATTCTCAGCCAAAGGGGTAGAATCGATCCCCAGTAGGGGAATAGACTTCCATAGGGGTATCAAGGGAAACCCTCAACGTTTAGCAAAATCAAAATCCATCAGGTTAATAGCTGCTCCCGAATCAACGAAAGCCTGAGCAGAAAATGAGGTCAGAGAGCATATCAGAGTAACAGTTAATAAAAACTTAGTCTGAACACTACCCAAGACAACTGAGCGTGCAAAACGTCTTCCCCGCTTAGGGCAGACTGAAATAGCATGAGAGGCATCACCACAGTAGAAACATAACCCATTGCGCTTTCGAAACTCATGACGCTGTGCCCCAGAAACCACTCTATCACACTGCATGGATTCAGAAGCAGGTTCACAAGGCAACACTATTCCACGCATACTTCTCCGCTCACGCAAACGTCTGTCAATTTGAATCGCTAAAGACATAGAATCATTGAGACCAGAGGGGACAGGGAATCCCACCATAACATCCTTTACATTATCTGACAGACCCTTCCGAAAAAGGGCTGCCAAAGCGTCGTCACTCCATTTGGTCAGGACTGCCCATCTACGGAATCTCTGACAGTATAACTCAGCGTCATCAAGCCCCTGATTTAATGCCAACAAGGCTTTTTCAGCTTGATCAGTGACATTAGGCTCATCGTACAATAACCTCAAGGCCTGAAAAAATGCATCAACATCACTCAAAACAGGATCCCCAGGTGTCAGGGAAAAAGCCCAATCCTGAGGATCGCCGCGCAGGAGAGAGATGACAATTTGAACCTGCTGTGCTGCGTTCCCTGAGGACTTAGATTTTAAGGCAAAAAACAATTTACAATTATTTTTGAAATTCAGAAACTTGGCTCGATCCCCCAAAAACAAATCTGGCATAGGAATCCTAGGTTCCACAACAGGCAACCCAGCAAGATAGGTAGCAATACTCTGAACCTCAGTGGCAAGCTGATCCACATGGCCAGACAACTGTGCAAACTCCATTGAGAGAAAAGATCCTCCCCAGCACCCAGAGATACAGAGGGAAAAAAAAAATGCAACAAACCGAAAAATATCTCTGACAACTCTGACAACCTTTTTTCTTTCACAATATTTTTTCCCTTCTGTGAGTACCATACAACTTTCAATTTTTTGGTTGGTGATACTGTTATGTTTCGGTAGCTGAGGAGTGCAGGTAAAAAAGGCAATACACCAGAGCAGTTGGAATCTAAGAGATTGCAGTACCCTGACTAACCACCACAACTAGAGGCAGCCGTGGAGCGTTCCTACGTTGGTCCTAGACGCCTCGTCACAGCCTGAGAAACTAACTACACCTAAAGATAGAAAGAGGAAAGCTATCTGCCCCGGAGCAGATCCCCAAAGAACATAGAAAGCCCCCAAACATGTAATGGCGGTTAGACAAGAATAAATACTGACACAGACAGAAAATAGTATGAGCAAACGTTGGGGCCCAAACTACCTAAATAGAAAAGGATAGGAAGGGCACTTACTGCAATCCCAAAAAACCCTGAAAAGCACCAACTCTACTAATTTCAAAAACACCTGAGATCACACGACCTCTACCACCTAAATTAGTTCTCTGGTGTAACAAAATCAAAACAGCAGCCACTGAAAAAACTGGAAAAAGTAAATGTACAAACATCAGTGGCTGAACTAAACTGAGAGGGCAAAAGCCCCCGGAGGGGACCCTGAAGGCCCCCACAGAAGTGCAGGACAAAATGCAAAATACAAGCACAAAAACAAAAAGAAGAAAAAGTCTTATCTGTTAGCAGGAGATGCAGACACGACACAGCAGGCTACAAAGGAAACAGGAATCAAGGATTGAGACCAGAACAATTGATCACCGGCAACCCTGATGGGAAGGCGACTCCCTTATATAAGACCAGTCAGTAACACCTGATTCCCAATCCTCACAATCTTCACTGGACAGTCCAGTACCGCTTGTAACCACCAGAGGGAGCCTCTGCTCAGAACTCATTTCAAGTCCATTCACAACAGGAGGGTAGACATACTACTGCAGGATAAATGATCAGTAAATAGGAGAGGACACTATAGACAATATTACTGTATACCAGAGATGGGCAATTAATTTTTCCTAGGGCTACATGAGAGACTTTGACTGTTGTATAGGCTGAACCAATAGGCTGAAATAATTCTGCTCAATATTCACATTAACTTACTAATTATAATTATTATTTTATATTACATTATTAGTAATTAGAACCCAAAATTATTACCACAGGCCTAGTTAAACGACACTTCCATTACGCAATATAGTCCTACAGATAGAGGAAAGTCAATGCCAAGTGTTAAGAAAACTATTACAACTTTATTAAACATACACAATTTCATAAAAATATTTTTTAAGGAGATACAAGTACAAAATAAACTCCAGAAATCAGGTGTGTACAATTGTTATTAAGAATGGCTCATATATAAGTTACGTTATCATTAGGAGGTTAAATCCTATGTGGTACTTATTTTAGTGAACACATATCACATAACATCTCTGCCATAATTTTAAGCTCTTTGACTGCTTTACTTCGAAAAATTGTGAATCTGAGGTTTATCTTTGTATTAGTAATTTACTAAGTAAATACTATAAAAGTGCTTAGTGCATGATGTTAAATCAATGGGTCATATGTGTGTGTGACCCACTGATATATGTATCATCAGTATCATCAGTAAAGTGCATAAAGTGTAGCAGCAGGTTATAGCAGTAAAGTAAGCAGTTTTATCAATGTGATTTTGGGAAGAAGGAGATTTTGGAAGCACTAATCGCTGAGAATGAATAGCAACAGGAAAAAGGGAGGCATCTATAGGAAAAGGACAGGAGAACTGGTAATCCCTCATCATCAAGATTACAGGTGATTAATCTATCAGATGTCAAATTAAGTGATCCACAGATAGACGTCTTAAGTTTAGATTTAACCTTTTCTCCTTCTCCTTTTGACCTCTTCTCAGCAGGAAAAGATCTCCACCTGTTTTGCACGCAAAATTATTCTAAAGAAACTCCATGATAAACCCAGGATGGGTGAAAACTGGAATGAGAAGGAATTGGAAGCCACAGCGACTTTGGAAGAATTGGGCAATGAACAGGAATCACCAACCACCATTAGTAAGTTTTCACCCCTGACCCCAAAAGATTCCCTCCCCTTAACCTGTACCCCAATGTGGAGATGTTCGTAAAGCTGGTAACTAACGAATTTGAGAAAATATCTAATGGAATAAAAAATGACAACTTATCCCCAATCAGAGAAAAGCGTTAAGAGAACTTAGGGATATTAAGGGAATCGTAATTAAACCAGCAAACAAAGGGAGCAACATCGTGATCTGGCCCGAAATACAATACGAAAAGGAGGTGTTTAGACAACTTATGGACATAGTATGTTACAAAAGTTTAACATACAGCCCTATGCTGAAATTTCAGAATAAACTAAAGGCAACACTGGAGAGAGCATACCAGGAAGGAATCATCATTACTAAAGAATTAAGAGACAACCTGACACCGACATACCCAAGGATGGCATGTATCTAAATTATTCCTAAGATTCACAAAAATCTATCAAATCCTCCTGGATGTCCCATCCTTTCAGTCAATGGCAGCCTGTGCGAGGTAATATGTAAATACCTAGACTTTTATTTAAAACCTTTAGTCCAAATGTTACTGTAACACATTAGGGACACAGGAGACATGCTTAACAAAATGGAGGGCATACCCATGGACAGTGACATGTGGCTCCTGACTCTAGATGTAGAGTCTACTGATGAGCGAGCACTAAAATGCTCTGGTGCTCTGTGCTCGGGTCGAGCAAATTGGAAAACTCGGGTACTCGGACAGAACAACGAGCCCGATGTAAGTCTATGAGAAAACTGAGCATTCTTGCCGCGATATCCCCCCGGGGGTCCTTTTAGGATCTAAAAACGTCTGAAATTGATGGAAACACTACTCAAATGACATTGGAACATCATCAATACTTATTCTATTTATATTAAGTTTAGTAATACAGTATAGCTATTTATTCTACAGAAAGGTAGGTAGATAGGTGTTATATAGATTATAAATAGATGTTATATAGACAGCTAGATAATAGATAATAGATAGATATATATAGAATAGATGATAGATAGATAGATAGATAGATAGATAGATAGATAGATAGATAGATAGATAGATAGGGACAGGACGACTGGTTGCAATTGAAGGAAACATGAATGTGGCCAAGTACAGAGATATCCTGGATGAAAACCTCTTCCAGAGTGCTCTGGACCTCAAATCCAGGTGTTAAACAACTTTTTGCATCATTCCCAAGAAGACTCATGGCTGTACTAGCTCAAAAGGGTGATTCTACTCAATACTGAGCAAAGGGTCTGAATACTTATGACCATGTGATATCTCAGTTTTTCTTGTTTAATAAATGTATAAATTTGCAAAAATTTCTACATTTCTGTTTTTTTCCTGTCAAGATGGGGTGCAAACTTTTTTGAATTTACCAAATGGCTGCAATGAAACAAAGAGTGAAAAATGTAAAGGGGTCTGAATACTTTCCATACCCACTGTATTTTTATGCAGATTCTTTATTTTGATTTTCCTCTGAATTAATATTTCCACATAAAACTTACTCACACTTTCTAGCAGTGTGCGCTCGTTCCTGCCCGTTCTGGATCTCCATGGTGAGTATAAATAACAGCCTCCCATACCCTTTCATCATCCCTCAGAAGAAGCAGCACGTGAAACGCGCTTCAGGGGTGCGTCTGTGGCTGTCACACAGGTTGTTCTCAGGTTTCTATTATTTCCACAATGGTCTTATGTTTTCAGCCTTTGTATTGCATTGCATTATCATGTTGGCTTCATTGCTGCAGTGTACATATCTACACAATTCCTTCTACATGATGTTCAATGCCAGCAATATGGTGTACTGTATATTTAGGAGCTCTTTTTCATCTATATTATTGAATACATAGTTCATCATTATCATTAATTTGCTCCTCCAATACATTAATGGTTCAATTTACTTGTGACATACTTTGGGAAGTTGTACGTTTTATTATTGTTGTAGGATAACAGTCCACAATATTTAGAATTTTCTGGTCTAATCATCCTATGTACTGTATGTCTCAAATACATTTTTAATAGGAGCCAAATACTTTTGTAACAAATGGTTGTATTTACCTGTGCAGTACATGGTGTGGCTTATGACTATGTGGGATATTCCTTCTTTTATTTATTTGTTGCTTTTAATATTTTGGAATTTAATAAAATATATAATATTTTAATATTTTTTGGCTATCGCTCCCAAGTTTGTTTCGGTTTTCTATGTAGTTAGGGGAGAGTCCTTTACCTTGGTCTATCTGAATTCTGGGCACATCAGGTCTGTGTGAGACAGAACCCAGGACAGTAAAGGCAAAGCTACTGATGCACCCTCGAAGGATACAGTGGTGCAGTGCGAACCAAAGGATAAAAGTTCTGAATTTATTTTGTGAGTTTGGCAGTAAAGACAGATACAGGATATATATATATATATATATATATATATATATATATATATATATATACATACACACACACACACACCAGGATGTGGGGCCATCCAAGTCTTGCACCGGGGCCCATCAGACTCTGGTTGCGCTACTGCATAGAATAATAGAATGGTGCCTGTATGAAACCTACTCATTTTCTTCCAGCTAACCCTTTTGTGAGATTTTCAGTGTCTTTGACAGTTCACGCTTAGATAAAGAATATCTTCTATAAGTGAACTTGATTAGTCAGCATCGCCACCCTGCAGAAACATTCACCACAGGCTTGTACCAAAAAGCTTTTAATGTTTATGGCTACAACTTCAGGATCGTTCAGCACAGAGTCCCTTTCTTAGAGTTCTGTAATATTTTGCAGTTAGCATCACTTTTTATAAGTGCTATTCTATGGATAGTTCTGTTCATTGCTTTTCACATAATAATTCAGAAGGAAAATGAAATTTCTGATTACATTGTACATATATAATATTTTTATGTCTTATTTTAATGCATTTCTGTTACAAGAAAAAGTGCATTTACAGTACTTCCTTAATAAAGATGAAAATTAGATTTGAAAACATCAAAGGAAGTGTGCATAGGTTCAGAATTGACCAATGCAATTTTGCGGCAATCTTAGTAAAACTCTATTCAAATTGGTATCATAATGCAGCCTATGTGAATGCGACCTAATTTTAGAAATTTGGAAAAATTAATTTCTTCCTAGAAATAGCTGTGCACCCCTGATGTAAGATGGTTTAGGTATGTTATGTACTACTGAAGGGCAATCCATGGGGTGTTGAACCTGTGCAAAGGCAAATTGATTAATTGCATGTTCTTGTCATTGGCTTGCATGTATATAACCCATGTATCTATCTATATAATTGTCTTACTTTTAACTTCTATCTGTAACGGAAATTTTGCGTGGGTGATTGGTCGCGCCCGGCAGAACGCGACCAATCAGCGACAGGCACATCCAGCCACGAATTGGCGCAGGATTTCAACCTGGCATGCCACCGCTAACGCCGCTGATCTCCCGACGGTAGCCGCGGGTTATCTCCACGTACATACTCACCTTCCGTCTCTGCATCCCTGTCCCGGCTGGCGCGTCTGCTTCTATCCTGTGCGGTGCGGTCATGTAGTACCGCTCATTAAGGTCATGAATATGGTCGCGACGCCACTCCTATAGGCGTGGCGTCCATATTCATGACCTTAATGAGCGATACCACTTGACTGCTCCACAGAGGAAGAAGCAGACCGCCGGGATAGAGATACAGCGACAGAGCGAGGAGGGTAAGTATGATGGGGGAGGATGGGGTAGGACAGGGGAGCCCAGTGGAGGGTGGGAGCGGAGCCATGTATACAGGGTGGGAGCGGAGCCATGTATATGGGATGGGAGGGTGGGAGCAGAGCCATGTATATAGGATAGGAGGGTGGGAGTGGAGCCATGTATATAGGATGGGAGGATGGGAGAGGAGCCATGTATACCGGATGGGAGGGTGGGAGCGGAGCCATGAATATAGGATGGGAGGGTGGGAGTGGAGCCATGTATATAGGATGGGAGGGTGGGAGCGGAGCCATGTATAACAGATGGGAGGGTGGGACCGGAGCCATGTATATAGGATGGGAGGGTGGGAGCGGAGCCATGTATATAGGATGGGAGGGTGGGATCGAAGCCATGTATATAGGATGGGAGGGTGGGAGCAGAGCCGTGTATCTAGGATGGGAGGGTGGGAGCGGAGCCATGTATATAGGATGGGAGGGTGGGAGCCGAGCCATGTATACAGGGTGGGAGGGTGGGAGTGGAGCCATGTATATAGGATGGGAGGGTGGGAGCCGAGCCATGTATACAGGGTGGGAGCGGAGCCATGTATATAGGGTGGGAGCGGAGCCATGTATATAGGATGGGAGGGTGGGAGCGGAGCCATGTATATAGGATAGGAGGGTGGGAGTGGAGCCATGTATATAGGATGGGAGGATGGGAGAGGAGCCATGTATACCGGATGGGAGGGTGGGAGCGGAGCCATGAATATAGGATGGGAGGGTGGGAGTGGAGCCATGTATATAGGATGGGAGGGTGGGAGCGGAGCCATGTATAACAGATGGGAGGGTGGGACCGGAGCCATGTATAACAGATGGGAGGGTGGGACCGGAGCCATGTATATAGGATGGGGGTGGGAGCGGAGCCATGTATATAGGATGGGAGGGTGGGATCGAAGCCATGTATATAGGATGGGAGGGTGGGAGCAGAGCCGTGTATCTAGGATGGGAGGGTGGGAGCGGAGCCATGTATATAGGATGGGAGGGTGGGAGCCGAGCCATGTATACAGGGTGGGAGGGTGGGAGTGGAGCCATGTATATAGGATGGGAGGGTGGGAGCCGAGCCATGTATACAGGGTGGGAGCGGAGCCATGTATATAGGGTGGGAGCGGAGCCATGTATATAGGATGGGAGGGTGGGAGCGGAGCCATGTATATAGGATGGGAGGGTGGGAGCCGAGCCATGTATATAGGATGGGAGGGTGAGAGCCTAGCTATGTATACAGGATGGGAGGGTGGAGCGGAGCCATGTATACAGGATGGGAGGGTGGAGCGGAGCCATGTATACAGGATGGGAGGGTGGGAGCGGAGCCATGTATACAAGGATGGGAGGGTGGAGCGGAGCCATGTATATAGGATGGGAGGGTGGGAGCAGAGTCATTTATATAGGATGGGAGGGTGGGAGCGGAGCCATGTATATAGGATAGGAGAGTGGGAGTGGAGCCATGTATATAGGATGGGAGGGTGGGAGCGGAGCCATGTATATAGGATTGGAGGGTAGGAGCGGAGCCATATATACAAGGATGGGAGGGTGGAGCGGAGCCATGTATATAGGATAGGAGGGTGGGAGCGGAGCCATGTATAGATTATGGGAGGGTGGGAGCCATGTACAGTCATGGCCAAAAGTTTTGAGAATGACACAAATATTAATTTTTACAAAGTCTACTGCTTCACTTTTTCTAATGGCAATTTGCATATACTCCAGAATGTTATAAAGAGTGATCAGCTTAACAGCAATTACTTGCAAAGTCAATATTTGGCTAGAAAATGAACTTTATCCCCAAAACACATTTCAACATCATTGCAGCCCTGCCTTAAAAGGACCAGCTAACCTCTTTTCAGTGATTGCTCCATTAACACAGGTGTGGGTGTTGATGAGGACATGGCTGGAGATCAATCTGTCATGATTAAGTAAGAATGACACCACTGGACACTTTAAAAGGAGGCTGGTGCTTGGCATCATTGTTTCTCTTCTGTTAACCATGGTTATCTCTAAAGAAACACGTGCAGTCATCATTGCAATGCACAAAAATGGCCTAACAGGGAAGAGTATCGCAGCTAGAAAGATTGCACTTCAGTCAACAATATATCGCATCATCAAGAACTTCAAGGAGAGAGGTTCCATTGTTGCCAAAAAGGCTCCAGGGCGCCCAAGAAAGACCAGCAAGCGCCAGGACCGTCTCTTAAAAGTGTTTCAGCTGCGGGATCGGGCTACCAGCAGTGCAGAGCTTGCTCAGGAATGGCAGCAGGCAGGTGTGAGTGCATCTGCACGCACTGTGAGGCGGAGACTCTTGGAGCAGGGCCTGGTCTCAAGGAGGGCAGCAAAGAAGCCACTTCTCTCCAGAAAAAACATCATGGACAGACTGATATTCTGCAAAAGGTACAGGCAGTGGACTGCTGAGGGCTGGGGTAAAGTTATTTTCTCTGATGAATCCCCTTTTCGATTGTTTGGGACATCAGGAAAACGCCTCATTCGGAGAAGACAAGGTGAGCGCTACCACGAGTCTTGTCTCATGCCAACTGTTAAGCACCCTGAAACCATTCATGTGTGGGGTTGCTTCTCAGCCAAGGGAATCAGCTCTCTCACAGTCTTGCCTAAAAACACAGCCATGAATAAAGAATGGTACCAGAATGTCCTCCAAGAGCAACTTCTCCCAACCCTCCAAGAACAGTTTGGCGATCAACAATGCCTTTTCCAGCATGATGGAGCACCTTGCCATAAAGCAAAGGTGATAACTAAATGGCTCAGGGAACAAAACATAGAGATTTTGGGTCCATGGCCTGGAAACTCCCCAGATCTTAATCCCATTGAGAACTTGTGGTCAATCATCAAGAGATGGGTGGACAAACAAAAACCTAAAAATTCTGACAAAATGAAAGCATTGATTGTGCAAGAATGGACTGCTATCAGTCAGGATTTGGTCCAGAAGTTGATTGAGAGCATGCCAGGGAGAATTGCAGAGGTCCTGAAGAAGAAGGGTCAACACTGCAAATATTGACTTGCTGCATTAACTCATTCTAACTGTCAATATAAGCTTTTGTTACTCATATGTTTGCAATTATATTTCTGTCTGTGATAAAAACATCTGTCAAACACACACATAAAAACCAGAGGGCAGAAGATCATGTGAAAATATAATATTTGTGTCATTCTCAAAACTTTTGGCCATGACTGTATACAGGGTGGGAGCGGAGCCGTGTATATAGGATGGGAGGGTGGGAGCGGAGCCATGTATATAGGATGGGAGGGTGGGAGCGAAGCCATGTATATAGGATGGGAGGGTGGGAGCGGAGCCATGTACATAGTATTGGAGGGTGGGAGCGGAGCCATGTATATAGGATGGGAGGATCGGAGCGGAGCCATGTATATAGGATGGGAGAGTGGGAGCGGAGCCATGTATATAGGATTGGAGGGTGGGAGCGGAGCCATGTATATAGGATGGGAGGACGAGAGCGGAGCCACGTATATAGGATAGGAGGGTGGGAGCGGAGCCATGCATACAAGGTGGGAGCGGAGCCATGTATATAGGATTGGAGGGTGGAAGCGGTGCCATGAATATAGAATGGGAGGGTGGGAGCGGAGCCATGTATATAGGATGGGAGGGTCAGAGCGAAGCCATGTATATAGGATTGGAGGGTGGGAGCGGAGCCATGTATATAGGATGGAGTGGAGCCATGTATATAGGATGGGAGGGTCGGAGCGGAGCCATGTATATAGGATTGGATGGTGGGAGCGGAGCCATGTATATAGGATGGGAGGATGGGAGCGGAGCCATGTATATAGGATGGGAGGGTGGGAGCGGAGCCATGTATATAGGATGGGGGGGTGGGAGCGGAGCCATGTATATAAGATGGGAGGGTGGGAGCGAAGCCATGTATATAGGATTGGAGGGTGGAAGCGGTGCCATGAATATAGAATGGGAGGGTGGGAGCGGAGCCATGTATATAGGATGGGAGGGTCAGAGCGAAGCCATGTATATAGGATTGGAGGGTGGGAGCGGAGCCATGTATATAGGATGGGAGTGGAGCCATGTATATAGGATGGGAGGGTCGGAGCGGAGCCATGTATATAGGATTGGATGGTGGGAGCGGAGCCATGTATATAGGATGGGAGGATGGGAGCGGAGCCATGTATATAGGATGGGAGGGTGGAGAGGAGCCGTGTATATAGGATTGGAGGGTGGGAGCGGAGCCGTGTATATAGGATGAGAGCGGAGCCCTGTATACAGGATGGGAGGGTGGGAGCGGAGTCATGCATACAGGATGGGAGGATGGGAGCGGAGTCATGTATACAGGATGGGAGTGTGGGATTGAAGCCATGTATATAGGATTGGAGGGTGGAGAGGAGCCGTGTATATAGGATTGGAAGGTGGGAGCGGAGCCTTGTATATAGGATAGGAGCGGAGCCATGTATATAGGATAGGAGGGTGGGAGTGGAGCCGTGTATATAGGATGGGAGGGTGAGAACGGAGCCATGTCTAAAGGATAGGAGGGTGGAGTGTAGCCATGTATATAGGATTGGAGGGTGGGAGAGGAGCCATGTATCTAGGATGGGAGGGTGGGAGCGGAGCCATGTATATAGGATGGAAGGGTGGGAGCGGAGCCATGTATATAGTATTGGAGGGTGGGAGCGGAGCCATGTATATAGGATGGGAGGATCGGAGCGGAGCCATGTATATAGGATGGGAGGGTGGGAGCGGAGCCATGTATATAGGATGGGAGGGTGGGAGCGGAGCCATGTATATAGGATGGGAGGATCGGAGCGGAGCCATGTATATAGGATAGGAGGGTGGGAGCAGAGCCATGTATATAGGATGGGAGGGTGGGAGCGGAGCCATGTATATAGGATGGGAGGACAAGAGCGGAGTCACGTATATAGGATGGGAGGGTGGGAGAGGAGCCATGTATACAGGGTGGGAGCGGAGCCATGTATATAGGATTGGAGGGTGGAAGCGGTGCCATGTATATAGGATGGGAGGGTGGGAGCGGAGCCATGTAAACAGGATGGGAGGGTGGAGCGGAGCCATGTATACAGGGTGGGAGCGGAGTTATGTATATAGGATTGGAGGGTGGAAGCGGTGCCATGTATACAGGATGGGAGGGTGGGAGCGGAGCCATGTATACAGGATGGGAGCGGAGCCGTGTATATAGGATGGGAGGGTGGGAGCGGAGCCGTGTATACAGGATGGGAGGGTGGGAGCGGAGCCATGTATACAGGGTGGGAGCGGAGCCGTGTATATAGGATGGGAGGGTGGGAGCGGAGCCATGTATATAGTATTGGAGGGTGGGAGCGGAACCATGTATATAGGATGGGAGGATCGGAGCGGAGCCATGTATATAGGATGGGAGGGTGGGAGCAGAGCCATGTATATAGGATGGGAGGATGGGAGCAGAGCCATGTTTATAGGATGGGAGGGTGGGAGCGGAGCCATGTATATAGGATGGGAGGACGAGAGCGGAGCCACGTATATAGGATGGGATGGTGGGAGCGGAGCCATGTATACAGGGTGGGAGTGGAGCAATGTATATAGGATTGGAGGGTGGAAGCGGTGCCATGTATACAGGATGGAAGGGTGGGAGCAGAGCCATGTATACAGGATGGGAGGGTGGAGAGGAGCCATGTATACAGGATGGGAGGGTGGTAGCGGAGCCATGTATACAGGGTGGGAGCGGAGCCGTGTATATAGGATGGGAGGGTGGGAGCAGAGCCATGTATATTGGATGGGAGGGTGGGAGCGGAGCCATGTATATAAGATGAGAGGGTGGGAGCGGAGCCATGTATATAGGATGGGAGTGTGGGATCGAAGCCATATATATAGGATTGGAGGGTGGAGTGGAGCCGTGTATATAGGTTGGAGGGTGGAGAGGAGCCATGTATATAGGATGGGAGGGTGGGAGCGGAGCCATGTATATCGGATGGGAGCGAAGCCATGTATATAGGATGGGAGGGTGGGAGCAGAGCCATGTATATAGGATGGGAGGGTGGGAGCGGTGCCATGTATATAGGATGGGAGGGTGGGAGCAGAGCCGTGTATATAGGATGGGAGGGTGGGAGCAGATTCGTGTATATAGGATGGGAGGGTGAGAGCGGAGCCGTGTATATATAGGATGAGAGGGTGGGAGCAGAGCCGTGTATATAGGATGGGAGGATGGGAGCGGAGCCATGTATATCGGATGGGATCGAAGCCATGTATATAGGATGGGAGGGTGGGAGCAGAGCCATGTATATAGGATGGGAGGGTGGGAGAGGAGCCATGTATATAGGATGGGAGGATGGGAGCGGAGCCATGTATATAGGATGGGAGTGAAGCCATGTATATAGGATGGGAGGGTGGGAGCGGAGCCATGTACATAGGATGGGAGGGTGGGAGCGGAGCCATGTATATAGGATGGGAGGGTGGGAGCAGAGTCCGTGTATATAGGATGGGAGGGTGGGAGCAGAGCCATGTATATAGGATGGGAGGGTGGGAGAGGAGCCGTGTATATAGGATGGGAGGGTGGGAGCGGAGTCATGCATACAGGATGGGAGGATGGGAGCGGAGTCATGTATATAGGATGGGAGGGTGGGAGCGGAGCCATGTATATAGGATGGGAGTGAAGCCATGTATATAGGATGGGAGGGTGGGAGCGGAGCCATGTACATAGGATGGGAGGGTGGGAGCGGAGCCATGTATATAGGATGGGAGGGTGGGAGCAGAGTCCGTGTATATAGGATGGGAGGGTGGGAGCAGAGCCATGTATATAGGATGGGAGGGTGGGAGAGGAGCCGTGTATATAGGATGGGAGGGTGGGAGCGGAGTCATGCATACAGGATGGGAGGATGGGAGCGGAGTCATGTATATAGGATGGGAGGGTGGGAGCGGAGCCATGTATAACAGATGGGAGGGTGGGACCGGAGCCATGTATATAGGATGGGAGGGTGGGAGCGGAGCCATGTATATAGGATGGGAGGGTGGGATCGAAGCCATGTATATAGGATGGGAGGGTGGGAGCAGAGCCGTGTATCTAGGATGGGAGGGTGGGAGCGGAGCCATGTATATAGGATGGGAGGGTGGGAGCCGAGCCATGTATACAGGGTGGGAGGGTGGGAGTGGAGCCATGTATATAGGATGGGAGGGTGGGAGCCGAGCCATGTATACAGGGTGGGAGCGGAGCCATGTATATAGGGTGGGAGCGGAGCCATGTATATAGGATGGGAGGGTGGGAGCGGAGCCATGTATATAGGATAGGAGGGTGGGAGTGGAGCCATGTATATAGGATGGGAGGATGGGAGAGGAGCCATGTATACCGGATGGGAGGGTGGGAGCGGAGCCATGAATATAGGATGGGAGGGTGGGAGTGGAGCCATGTATATAGGATGGGAGGGTGGGAGCGGAGCCATGTATAACAGATGGGAGGGTGGGACCGGAGCCATGTATAACAGATGGGAGGGTGGGACCGGAGCCATGTATATAGGATGGGAGGGTGGGAGCGGAGCCATGTATATAGGATGGGAGGGTGGGATCGAAGCCATGTATATAGGATGGAAGGTGGGAGCAGAGCCGTGTATCTAGGATGGGAGGGTGGGAGCGGAGCCATGTATATAGGATGGGAGGGTGGGAGCCGAGCCATGTATACAGGGTGGGAGGGTGGGAGTGGAGCCATGTATATAGGATGGGAGGGTGGGAGCCGAGCCATGTATACAGGGTGGGATCGGAGCCATGTATATAGGGTGGGAGCGGAGCCATGTATATAGGATGGGAGGGTGGGAGCGGAGCCATGTATATAGGATGGGAGGGTGGGAGCCGAGCCATGTATATAGGATGGGAGGGTGAGAGCCTAGCTATGTATACAGGATGGGAGGGTGGAGCGGAGCCATGTATACAGGATGGGAGGGTGGAGCGGAGCCATGTATACAGGATGGGAGGGTGGGAGCGGAGCCATGTATACAAGGATGGGAGGGTGGAGCGGAGCCATGTATATAGGATGGGAGGGTGGGAGCAGAGTCATTTATATAGGATGGGAGGGTGGGAGCGGAGCCATGTATATAGGATAGGAGAGTGGGAGTGGAGCCATGTATATAGGATGGGAGGGTGGGAGCGGAGCCATGTATATAGGATTGGAGGGTAGGAGCGGAGCCATATATACAAGGATGGGAGGGTGGAGCGGAGCCATGTATATAGGATAGGAGGGTGGGAGCGGAGCCATGTATAGATTATGGGAGGGTGGGAGCCATGTACAGTCATGGCCAAAAGTTTTGAGAATGACACAAATATTAATTTTTACAAAGTCTACTGCTTCACTTTTTCTAATGGCAATTTGCATATACTCCAGAATGTTATAAAGAGTGATCAGCTTAACAGCAATTACTTGCAAAGTCAATATTTGGCTAGAAAATGAACTTTATCCCCAAAACACATTTCAACATCATTGCAGCCCTGCCTTAAAAGGACCAGCTAACCTCTTTTCAGTGATTGCTCCATTAACACAGGTGTGGGGTTGATGAGGACATGGCTGGAGATCAATCTGTCATGATTAAGTAAGAATGACACCACTGGACACTTTAAAAGGAGGCTGGTGCTTGGCATCATTGTTTCTCTTCTGTTAACCATGGTTATCTCTAAAGAAACACGTGCAGTCATCATTGCAATGCACAAAAATGGCCTAACAGGGAAGAGTATCGCAGCTAGAAAGATTGCACTTCAGTCAACAAATATCGCATCATCAAGAACTTCAAGGAGAGAGGTTCCATTGTTGCCAAAAAGGCTCCAGGGCGCCCAAGAAAGACCAGCAAGCGCCAGGACCGTCTCTTAAAAGTGTTTCAGCTGCGGGATCGGGCTACCAGCAGTGCAGAGCTTGCTCAGGAATGGCAGCAGGCAGGTGTGAGTGCATCTGCACGCACTGTGAGGCGGAGACTCTTGGAGCAGGGCCTGGTCTCAAGGAGGGCAGCAAAGAAGCCACTTCTCTCCAGAAAAAACATCATGGACAGACTGATATTCTGCAAAAGGTACAGGCAGTGGACTGCTGAGGGCTGGGGTAAAGTTATTTTCTCTGATGAATCCCCTTTTCGATTGTTTGGGACATCAGGAAAACGCCTCATTCGGAGAAGACAAGGTGAGCGCTACCACGAGTCTTGTCTCATGCCAACTGTTAAGCACCCTGAAACCATTCATGTGTGGGGTTGCTTCTCAGCCAAGGGAATCAGCTCTCTCACAGTCTTGCCTAAAAACACAGCCATGAATAAAGAATGGTACCAGAATGTCCTCCAAGAGCAACTTCTCCCAACCCTCCAAGAACAGTTTGGCGATCAACAATGCCTTTTCCAGCATGATGGAGCACCTTGCCATAAAGCAAAGGTGATAACTAAATGGCTCAGGGAACAAAACATAGAGATTTTGGGTCCATGGCCTGGAAACTCCCCAGATCTTAATCCCATTGAGAACTTGTGGTCAATCATCAAGAGATGGGTGGACAAACAAAAACCTAAAAATTCTGACAAAATGAAAGCATTGATTGTGCAAGAATGGACTGCTATCAGTCAGGATTTGGTCCAGAAGTTGATTGAGAGCATGCCAGGGAGAATTGCAGAGGTCCTGAAGAAGAAGGGTCAACACTGCAAATATTGACTTGCTGCATTAACTCATTCTAACTGTCAATATAAGCTTTTGTTACTCATATGTTTGCAATTATATTTCTGTCTGTGATAAAAACATCTGTCAAACACACACATAAAAACCAGAGGGCAGAAGATCATGTGAAAATATAATATTTGTGTCATTCTCAAAACTTTTGGCCATGACTGTATACAGGGTGGGAGCGGAGCCGTGTATATAGGATGGGAGGGTGGGAGCGGAGCCATGTATATAGGATGGGAGGGTGGGAGCGAAGCCATGTATATAGGATGGGAGGGTGGGAGCGGAGCCATGTACATAGTATTGGAGGGTGGGAGCGGAGCCATGTATATAGGATGGGAGGATCGGAGCGGAGCCATGTATATAGGATGGGAGAGTGGGAGCGGAGCCATGTATATAGGATTGGAGGGTGGGAGCGGAGCCATGTATATAGGATGGGAGGACGAGAGCGGAGCCACGTATATAGGATAGGAGGGTGGGAGCGGAGCCATGCATACAAGGTGGGAGCGGAGCCATGTATATAGGATTGGAGGGTGGAAGCGGTGCCATGAATATAGAATGGGAGGGTGGGAGCGGAGCCATGTATATAGGATGGGAGGGTCAGAGCGAAGCCATGTATATAGGATTGGAGGGTGGGAGCGGAGCCATGTATATAGGATGGGAGTGGAGCCATGTATATAGGATGGGAGGGTCGGAGCGGAGCCATGTACATAGGATTGGATGGTGGGAGCGGAGCCATGTATATAGGATGGGAGGATGGGAGCGGAGCCATGTATATAGGATGGGAGGGTGGGAGCGGAGCCATGTATATAGGATGGGGGGGTGGGAGCGGAGCCATGTATATAAGATGGGAGGGTGGGAGCGAAGCCATGTATATAGGATTGGAGGGTGGAAGCGGTGCCATGAATATAGAATGGGAGGGTGGGAGCGGAGCCATGTATATAGGATGGGAGGGTCAGAGCGAAGCCATGTATATAGGATTGGAGGGTGGGAGCGGAGCCATGTATATAGGATGGGAGTGGAGCCATGTATATAGGATGGGAGGGTCGGAGCGGAGCCATGTATATAGGATTGGATGGTGGGAGCGGAGCCATGTATATAGGATGGGAGGATGGGAGCGGAGCCATGTATATAGGATGGGAGGGTGGAGAGGAGCCGTGTATATAGGATTGGAGGGTGGGAGCGGAGCCGTGTATATAGGATGAGAGCGGAGCCATGTATACAGGATGGGAGGGTGGGAGCGGAGTCATGCATACAGGATGGGAGGATGGGAGCGGAGTCATGTATACAGGATGGGAGTGTGGGATTGAAGCCATGTATATAGGATTGGAGGGTGGAGAGGAGCCGTGTATATAGGATTGGAAGGTGGGAGCGGAGCCTTGTATATAGGATAGGAGCGGAGCCATGTATATAGGATAGGAGGGTGGGAGTGGAGCCGTGTATATAGGATGGGAGGGTGAGAACGGAGCCATGTCTAAAGGATAGGAGGGTGGAGTGTAGCCATGTATATAGGATTGGAGGGTGGGGAGGAGCCATGTATCTAGGATGGGAGGGTGGGAGCGGAGCCATGTATATAGGATGGAAGGGTGGGAGCGGAGCCATGTATATAGTATTGGAGGGTGGGAGCGGAGCCATGTATATAGGATGGGAGGATCGGAGCGGAGCCATGTATATAGGATGGGAGGGTGGGAGCGGAGCCATGTATATAGGATGGGAGGGTGGGAGCGGAGCCATGTATATAGGATGGGAGGATCGGAGCGGAGCCATGTATATAGGATAGGAGGGTGGGAGCAGAGCCATGTATATAGGATGGGAGGGTGGGAGCGGAGCCATGTATATAGGATGGGAGGACAAGAGCGGAGCCACGTATATAGGATGGGAGGGTGGGAGAGGAGCCATGTATACAGGGTGGGAGCGGAGCCATGTATATAGGATTGGAGGGTGGAAGCGGTGCCATGTATATAGGATGGGAGGGTGGGAGCGGAGCCATGTAAACAGGATGGGAGGGTGGAGCGGAGCCATGTATACAGGGTGGGAGCGGAGTTATGTATATAGGATTGGAGGGTGGAAGCGGTGCCATGTATACAGGATGGGAGGGTGGGAGCGGAGCCATGTATACAGGATGGGAGCGGAGCCGTGTATATAGGATGGGAGGGTGGGAGCGGAGCCGTGTATACAGGATGGGAGGGTGGGAGCGGAGCCATGTATATAGTATTGGAGGGTGGGAGCGGAGCCATGTATATAGGATGGGAGGATCGGAGCGGAGCCATGTATATAGGATGGGAGGGTGGGAGCAGAGCCATGTATATAGGATGGGAGGATGGGAGCAGAGCCATGTTTATAGGATGGGAGGGTGGGAGCGGAGCCATGTATATAGGATGGGAGGACGAGAGCGGAGCCACGTATATAGGATGGGATGGGGGGAGCGGAGCCATGTATACAGGGTGGGAGTGGAGCAATGTATATAGGATTGGAGGGTGGAAGCGGTGCCATGTATACAGGATGGAAGGGTGGGAGCAGAGCCATGTATACAGGATGGGAGGGTGGAGAGGAGCCATGTATACAGGATGGGAGGGTGGTAGCGGAGCCATGTATACAGGGTGGGAGCGGAGCCGTGTATATAGGATGGGAGGGTGGGAGCAGAGCCATGTATATTGGATGGGAGGGTGGGAGCGGAGCCATGTATATAAGATGAGAGGGTGGGAGCGGAGCCATGTATATAGGATGGGAGTGTGGGATCGAAGCCATGTATATAGGATTGGAGGGTGGAGTGGAGCCGTGTATATAGGTTGGAGGGTGGAGAGGAGCCATGTATATAGGATGGGAGGGTGGGAGCGGAGCCATGTATATCGGATGGGAGCGAAGCCATGTATATAGGATGGGAGGGTGGGAGCAGAGCCATGTATATAGGATGGGAGGGTGGGAGCGGAGCCATGTATATAGGATGGGAGGGTGGAAGCAGAGCCGTGTATATAGGATGGGAGGGTGGGAGCAGATTCGTGTATATAGGATGGGAGGGTGGGAGCGGAGCCGTGTATATAGGATGAGAGGGTGGGAGCAGAGCCGTGTATATAGGATGGGAGGATGGGAGCGGAGCCATGTATATCGGATGGGATCGAAGCCATGTATATAGGATGGGAGGGTGGGAGCAGAGCCATGTATATAGGATGGGAGGGTGGGAGAGGAGCCATGTATATAGGATGGGAGGGTGGGAGCGGAGCCATGTATATAGGATGGGAGTGAAGCCATGTATATAGGATGGGAGGGTGGGAGCGGAGCCATGTACATAGGATGGGAGGGTGGGAGCGGAGCCATGTATATAGGATGGGAGGGTGGGAGCAGAGTCCGTGTATATAGGATGGGAGGGTGGGAGCAGAGCCATGTATATAGGATGGGAGGGTGGGAGCGGAGCCGTGTATATAGGATGGGAGGGTGGGAGCGGAGCCGTGTATATAGGATGGGAGGGTGGGAGCAGAGCCGTGTATATAGGATGGGAGGGTGGGGATCAGAGCCGTGTATATAGGATGGGAGGGTGGGAGCAGAGCCGTGTACATAAGATGGGAGGGTGGGAGCGGAGCCGTGTATATTGCATGGGAGTGTGGGATCGAAGCCATGTATATAGGATTGGAGGGTGGAGTGGAGCCGTGTATATAGGATTGGAGGGTGGGAGCAGAGCCATGTATATAGGATGGGAGGGTGGGAGCAGAGCCGTGTACATAAGATGGGAGGGTGGGAGCGGAGCCGTGTATATTGCATGGGAGGTGGGAGCGGAGCCATGTATATAGGATGGGAGGGTGGAGTGGAGCCATGTATATAGGATGGGAGGGTGGGAGCAGAGCCATGTATACAGGATGGGAGGGTGGGAGCAGAGCCATGTATATAGGATGGGAGAGTGGGAGCGGAGCCATGTATATAAGATGGGAGGGTGGGAGCAGAGCCATGTATATAGGATGGGAGCGTGGAAGCGGAGCCATGTATACAGGATGCGAGGGCATGGGCGTACCCAGGATCAAAACAAGCCAATGTCACATCTTATACAGGTTACATCATATACACTGTACATTATGCTGCATATTAGGTATGGAGCATTAGAACTGTTGTATATTGTATAATACAGCAGTGTATGCGACACTTTGCTGTATATACCATATATTATACATGGTACACTAACCTCTATACAAAGAATAAGAGGCATTATAACCTGTATATGAAAAGTATAATACAGCAGTGTATATACACTCTATATATCGCACACAATGTGTATGACCTTGTATACACCATATACTACACTCTTATTTTGAAGTAAAAAAAACAGAACAGGAACAAATACAATATTTAAAATAAAGAACAAGTAAAGTTAAAAATCAACAAACTTACTGGTATTTCAATGGGAACTATGGGCCTGCTTTTGGCTAACGAGATGGTCAATGTACGGTTCCATATTTGTCACTGCTAGTCGTAACAAGTGAAGCAATTTTTCTCTTTCTTGATATCATTATTTCCTAGGGATTCCAAATTGCTATTAGTAAAATACCAATATATATACAGCGCTACAAAAACAATATACCAGCAATAAAACTGCCCACACAGAGACATACAGCCTGCACTGCCCATTACTGCAGCCTTGCCAATCCATATCATTTCATCCTCATCAGTACACATATTGGCGCAACTCCCCTTTTAGCTCAGGCTCAGACTGGTGTGGTGCGAGAGTCCCTAATAGGCAGGTAAATGTCCCCAATAGGCAGAATTGGTCCCCAATAGGCAGGTAAATGTCCCAATAGGCAACATAGGTCCCCAATAGGCAGCATAGGTCTCCAATACGCAACATATGTCCTCAATAGGCAGCATAGTCCCCAATAGGCAGCATAGTAATCACCAATAGGCAGCATAATCCCCCATAGGCAGCATAATCCCCCATAGGCAGCATAATCCCCCCATAGGCAGTGTATACAGGATGGGAGGGTGGGAGCAGAGCCGTGTATCTAGGATGGGAGGGTGGGAGCGGAGCCATTTATATAGGATGGGAGGGTGGGAGCGGAGCCATGTATATAGCCATGTATATAGGATGGGAGCGAAGCCATGTATATAGGATGGGAGGGTGGAGTGGAGTCATGTATATAAGATGGGAGGGTGGGAGCGGAGCCATATATATAGGGTGGGAACGGAGCCATGTATGTAGGATGGGAGGGTGGGAGCAGAGCCATGTATATAGGGTGGGAACGGAGCCATGTATGTAGGATGGGAGGGTGGGAGCGGAGCCATGTATATAGGGTGGGAACGGAGCCATGTATATAGGATGAGAGGGTGGGAGCGGAGCCATGTATATAGGATGGGAGGGTGAGAGCAGAGCCATGTATAAAGGATGGGAGGGTGGAGTATAGCCATGTATATAGGATTGGAGGGTGGGAGCGGAGCCGTGTATACAGGATGGGAGGGTGGGAGCAGAGCCGTGTATCTAGGATGGAAGGGTGGGAGCGGAGCCATTTATATAGGATGGGAGGGTGGGAGCGGAGCCATGTATATAGGATGGGAGGGTGGAGTGGAGTCATGTATATAGGATGGGAGGGTGGGAGCGGAGCCATGTATATAGGGTGGGAATGGAGCCATGTATGTAGGATGGGAGGGTGGGAGCGGAGCCATGTATATAGGGTGGGAACGGAGCCATGTATGTAGGATGAGAGGGTGGGAGCGGAGCCATGTATATAGGACGGGAGGGTGGGAACGGAGCCACGTATATAGGATGGGAGGGTGGGAGCGGAGCCATGCATACAAGGATGGGAGGATGGGAGCGGAGCCATGCATACAAGGGTGGGAGCGGAGCCATGCATAAATAAACTACATACATATTCTAGAATACCCGATGCGTTAGAATCGGGCCACCAGCTAGTGTTAAATAAATGGGAACTTCTTAAACTATCTACTTAATATTTTCAGTGATATATCATGCCTATGTTCATAGAAAAAGCTATGGAAATCATAGGATCATTCTCAATACTGTTACTTTATATTTTGTTATCCAGGAGAGATCTAGAACAGTCTGATGTTCATTTACCATCTTCATTCTGCTATTTCACTCCCTTTGCATGACTCTTGGGACAATTCCACAACCACTTAGTGCAAAGAAATCAATTCCACTGAAGATATGAGTCCTGTACAGACATCACCCAATAGCAAGGGGAAATTGAACCAATGAACTCGCTATAGAATTCATTAGAGATGAGCGAACTTGTCGGAAAACGTTTGCCAATCTCGAATTCGGCACATTCCTATTCGTATTCAGATTCCCGAGCATTTTTCTCAAAATCTGCAAACTGCGGCCAAAGTTCGGTAAATGATCGAGTTTCCATTAATGCTTTTGTTAATACTTTGGCTAGGATAGTGGTACTGCATGATGAGAGGGGGAGAACGTGTTTGATGAGGGGAGGGGGTGGGGAGAGGTCAGAAAAGCTGCGGACTGTTATTTATTTATTTTTTTAACTTAATGTGAGGAGATTCCGGTAGCCAATCAGGGAGCAGAAACTATTCACAATGTACAGACACAAGGGCTTCTGTTTTTGGCTGCTGAATTCACATGTCCCTCTCTATGTAAAAAGCAAACATGTTTTTGCGCCATTTTGTCAGTGTAACAGTGCAGAGAGGCTGCTCCTGCTGCAAATAATGAGATAGATAGGATCCTATCTGAATTCGACCTTCCATAATCTAAATAATAGTGATAATAGTGTGGGCCATGCACCAGGCCACGTTTCAGAATCTAAATAGTTTGTGCTAATAGTGTGGTCTAGTCAGGCATCCACATTTCAGAATCTAAATAGTTTGTGCTAATGTGGTGGTCTAGCCAGGAGTCCACATATTAGAATCTAAGTCTTTTCTGCTAATAGTGGGGCCAGACATCAGGCCACATTTCATTACCTATATAGTTTGTTCTAATAGTGTGGGTCATACACAAGCCCACATTTCAGAATATAAATATAGTTTGCTCTAATTGTTAGGTCCAGCCAGGAGTCCACATATCACAATGTAAATCATTTATGCTAATAGTGTGGGCCAAACACCAGGCCATATATCAGAATCTAAATTCTTTCTGCAATTAGTGTGGGCCATATACCAGGCCACATTTCAGAATCTAAATTGCTTGTGCTAATAGTGTGGGCTACACACCAGGCCACATTTCAGAATCTAAATCGTTTGTGCTAATAGTGTGTGCCAGACACCAGGTCACATTTCAAAATCTAAATAGTCTGTGTTAATTGTGTGGTTAGTGGTCCAGAGACCAGGCCACATTTCAGAATTTAAATTGTTTGTGCTAATAGTGTGGTCCAGCCAGGAGTCCACATTTCAGAATCTAAATAGTTTGTGCTAATACTGTGGTCCAGCCAGGAGTCCACATATTAGAATCTAAATAGTTTGTGCTAATTGTGTGGGCCATACACAAGGCCACATTTCAGAATTTAAATAGTTTGTGCTAATAGTGCGGGGCATACACAAGCCCACATTTCAGAATATAAATATAGTTTGCGCTAATAGTTTGGTCCAGCCAGGAGTCCACATATCAGAACTAGTGATGAGTGAGTATGCTCATTGCTCAGGTTTTTCCCAAGCACGCTCAGGTGATCTCCAAGTATTTGGGCATGTTTGGAGATTTAGTTTCTGTCGATGCAACTGCATGATTTGTGGCAGCTTGACAGCCTGAATACATGTGGGGATTCCCTAACAAACAGGCAATGCCACAATATATTCAGGCTGTCTAGAAGCCGCAAATCATGCAGCTGCACCGAAAGAAGCTAAATCTCGGGGCACGCCCAAATACTCGGAGGTCACCCGAGCTCATCACTAATCAGAATCTAAATCGTTTGTGCTAATAGTGTGATCCAGACACCAGGCCACATTTCAGAATCTAAATTGTTTGTGCTAATAGTGTGATCCAGACACACTATCTCAGTAAAAAAAATACTGATTGTTAATTTAGTGACAAGTGACGGTCAGATCTTTGTCTAGGGTTGTCAAACAGCTGGTTAAAGGAGAGGAAGGTACATACAACATGAGTGGGAAAAAGCGAGGTCATGGTGGAAAGGGGAATAGGCTTGGTTTTCAAGTTGTACGTGGGTTAGATGTTAAAGTTTACTGAAAGCTCTACTGAACAAACACCGTCTCGTCCTATACAAAGACAACTAACAACATCTGTTATTGGAAGGGTTACTAGACTCTCATTCTTTGACATCCTTGTAGATGAGGGCCAGAAAGATCATATGCTCCAGTGGATGGCAAGCGCTGCATCAAGTGGCCTCTCCTCCTCTTCCTCCACCTTAACATCACCCACAGTACAATCTTCAGTGCTGCACCCCAATTACCCTTGTTTCCCCTCTCATCACAACTCTCCAACTGTCCAACTGACTGTGGGGAACCACATATGAGTGAGTCTGCAGAGCTGCTCACACATTCTATTCCATGGGCATCAAAGGTCTACTCCAAAAATTCACAGAATCAAGAGGAGGAAAACATCTGCACCGATGCGCAAAATATTTTTCAATTGGATCCGGGGCTGGACAAAGTAGGGTCTGAGCACAATCCAGATCCTCATCACCAGACACTAACCCACGGGGGTGTAGGGGATCCTGATTAGACTCAGATACGTGAGGTGCACGCAGACTGTACTGTGCTGTCAGGGCAAGAGGAGAAGGAGGATATCACTCAGGGCGAGGACTGGGAGAAAAGAGAGGTTGTAGATCCCACTTGGTGTAATCTCAGAAGCACGCAGCTGAGTAATTCAGCAGAGGAAGTGGAAGAGTAGGAAAACTAGGAGATTACGTTGCCGCTTGCCACATAGGCATGGAGTGATGCAACCACGACAAGCACTGCGTCCGCAACTCTGGCTGTGGCCAGCACCAGTCATGGGTCTGCAGTTCGCAATGGCAGCAAGACTTGACTAACCTGGGCCTTTTTTGAGACCGTAAAGGATGACCATCTTAGAAAAAAATCAACTCAGTAGAGCCAAAAATTGCAATAATTTAACTACTACATGCATGAACGGGCACATGCGCAATCAACATGCATTAGTCTGGGAATTCCACTGCACTTAAATGTGGACTGGCGGGCCTCGCCAACCATCAGGAGCTCCATCAATTGCACCTGCTGCTTCTTCCTCCGCCATCACCGTGGCAAGTGTTCTCACACAGGTCTCCGGCCGCAGAACTTTCACTTGTTTACCCCCTACAGTCGATGTGAGTGAGAGCCCGTCAGCTGTTACGGAAGTGGAGTTGCCTGCTGTTTTTGTTTCACCAAGCACACCACATCTTTGTCAATCCGCTATAACATCTCCGTCTGTACCTCACTGAGGGTCCAGCAGTTTGTCATGTTCACACTATTCCACCCTCTCACAGCACAGCAGCCAGACCTCTGTCCCACAGTTATAGTCACGTAGAAGAATCTTTCCTCTAACACTTGCCAAAGCTAAGAGCTCGAACCTCATTATCTCCAATCTGTTGGCCACGGAAAAGCTGATTTTCCACATTGTGGATACAGACAGTTTCTGCAAGCTGATGGCCGGCTCAGTCCGCCAGTACTAGTTGCCCAGTCGCTATTACTTCTCTAAGAAAGCTGTGCCTGCGTTAAAACATCATATCACAAACAATAGCACTCATTCCTTGAAAAAAATCTATGTCTGCCAAGGTGCATTTTAGCACTGACATCTGGACAAGCAAACATGTCCAATGGCGTTACATCTCGCTGACTAGCACTGGGTGACTCTGGTGGCTGTGGGGGCAGGCAGACAAGGGGCTGTTCCACAAGACTTGGAGTCCCCAAGGCTTGTGGGACAAACCTCAGTATCTAAAACTTCCTCCACTGCTTCTGCCTCCTAAACGTGCTCTAGGAACTCCACCTGAAATCTCAACCTCACACTTAAAAGACATGCATTTCAACAGTGCAGAGAGAATCCCCCTACCTCTGTACTGCAAAGCCAGGACTCTCCGAAATCAGGCAATGTATAAATTAATATGCCTTGAAGATCGCTGTCACAGAGCTCAAGAGTTGTTGACAGCTATCCAGGCCGAGTTTGAGCAATAGCTTTCTCCGCTGAAAATGGTTCCAGGGAAGGTTGTGTACAATAACGGGTTCTCAGAGCACCAGGCCTACACCCGTCTTAACCCAAACACATAGACCACTGCTCCTTTTAAGGGAACCTGACAGCAGATACATGGTGCTGATCCATGGGTAGCATGTATCAGGCACCTAGTGTGTGATCTCAGCCACATATGTGTCACAATCCACGTTTGGATCTGTGGCAGATCTCTCTCTGCATACTAAAACCTTTTTCCTTTCAGTCCATCAGGAGTTAATGTCAGTCTTTTCCCGGTGGCCGCTGGTGTAATTGCATTGCTTCTGACTTTTCAGGAGAAGGCTGTGACCACTCCCTTCATCCTTTAAAAGGTCATCTGAGGCCTCAGCTGACTGTTGGTGATATTGCTTCCTTTGGAAACCAACCAAGCTGGAGCCAGGAGCTGCTGAGTGCAGTGGTGCTTCTGCTGTTTTCCTGTTCTGGTGCCTTACTCTGCTGTGCGGTGCATCGCAGCAGAGAAAGCTAAGTGTTTATTGTTTAGTCGATTTAACTCCTAGGTGTCTGTCTTTCCTTTTGCTGTTTTAGTGTTATTCACATTATCCCCTATCTCACCTCCTGGGGAGGGGGTTGGTGGGTTTAGCTCAGGGCTAAACAGGAGACAGGGACAGATCGGTGGCTTGGGCCACACTACCTTCAAGTGTACCCCCAAGTTAAGGAAAGACAGGGCCCTTCCTTAGCCTTAGGGGAAGTTCAGGGGCCCAGGTTCCTCGTCCCCTGTATTTCTACAACTGCCCCGTGACAGTAAGTTTGACTGTGAAATGGTGCTTTGTTTCTGTGAAAAACATTTATTAAAAGCTACATTGCAGACTTGTCAGACAAGCGGGTCCCTGGTTGCTTCTCCCTGCCTACAGCCAGTGACTGACAGCTCACTCCCTACAGAGACACGCAGAGTCCTGTTACTCCCAGGAAATGGATGGAGATAAGCCGCCGGTGACTAGTCGCCCATGTAGTTGTAATTCGTGTACTGGCGTGTGTTCTTCAGGATACAGGGAAGTCACAGGTGAGAAAACCGACTCCTACACACAACACTCACGGTAATTATTTTACTTAGTTATATGGATGACTCAACCAAAAAATAGAAAACATTCAAAACATTACACAGGCATTCAGCCAGGAGGCTGAGACTCTTGCGCTGTACAGCACGGCACCCAAACAATTTGTACCTACTATACTTTCTATAAATCTGCATACTGGAGTGCCTGTCTAAGCCTGTTACCTGTTTACACCCTGGGAGCTGGGACAATTATGTGAAAATTAACATACGTGAAGTTTACAATCCTACAATCAATTACTTCTATTCCCCAACCAAATATCCCTCTCCCATCCCGATGTGACTTCAATGAACTCAGAGCAATATTGAAATATTGTCACAGAATCGAACTGAGGCTGTCACAGACCTGACCAAAAATTCAGGACAGAAAAGCACAGCAGGTGTCACTATTTTGTCCACTAAAATGCAAATTCCAATGATGAAAACCAAACAGATATTGCTACTGTCTGTAGGGTGCAACAGACACCACTAGTATTTGATAAGTAAAGGGTCCAGCACTGCTCTGATGAAGCAGAACAATTGAATTAAAAATGGCAGTGTTACCATAAAGTAACGGGTGGAGAGGTGTTTGATTGGGAACTATCAGGAGCTTAGTGACTTGGCCTCTTTAGATGGATTGATCCAGGCCATTAAATCGGTTGGCCACGTTTTCTAGGAAAGCCTGCAGTCGCTCTATATGACTCTATGTGACTTCAACCTTGTGAAGCCTTACATTGCGCACAGTGTGAGGGGGCAAGATTGAGCGATATGCGATATGCATGCTCCCGACTAGAAGTGCGCTGTCTTTCTCAATAGAAGTGTACTGAGAGGTGTCACACATTTCTAATCAGAATGTGGCAGGGAGTATACATCTCATATATTTGCACTCACCTTAAAGCTCGGTCTCGCCTCCGGCACTGGAGAATCCTCAGAGCGTGCTGTACGCCATGTGAGGTTTCACAAGTCTGCAGTCACATAAAGTGAATGCAGGCTTTCATGAAAAACTCGTGCAACCCCTTTAAAAATGATGTTTTACCATTTTTACATCCTAGCCTGGCCACACCATGATAAAGAAGCTGAAGATCTAAATAAAACATGTTTTCTAAAAAATTCTCCTCTCCATTGTGGAGATGTTAGCTCACATCTCAATCCCCGCACTTGGTCCTTATTCAGATGTCAATGATTTTTCACGGACTTAAAAAGTGTCCGAGTTTAATCAGTGTTTTCGTTTTTACCATCAGGATATCATTAGTGATGTTCATAGATGAAAATAATGAATTCATTACAATGCTTCTCCTATTACAATGTTAATCATGGACCACGCGGATTGTCAACTGGTACGATCCGTCTGTTGTCCATCATTGTTACATGTGCATAGACTTGTATAGGTGATTTTGTCTGTGATGCTGCTTAAAATCCAAAATGTCTCTGATTTTTATTTTTGGAGACACAGTCTGCAAAAAAAACACAAGCATATGAACAGCACGATAGACTATAATTGAAATAAAATCATGAAAACCACAGATATTACATGTAAGTGAGAAACAGACGTTTTAATGAGTCCTTATTGTCATTACATGTGCCAGGAAAAGAGTAGAACGGTGTACTGCAGCTGCAGTCTCCCTGCGTTGTCATAACATGCACATGATCACAGATCAGCTATTGACATGTCAGTCAGCATCCTATACAGCCTATTCACACAGGAGACCGCACTTCTCTGTGTGTAAGGGTTGGCCAGGACCATAGTCATGGCCAAGGACAGCTGGGCTTCTGTGTCCTGGCCTTCCCTCACAGGAACATATCCATTCTTAGTCAGCACACCTGTATCTTCAGGTCCAGGTCCTTCTGGTTCTCCCCTATGCTGTGGGAGACACTCTCCAAGCTGAGCAGCATAAACACACTGTCAGACCGGGCTTGAGGTTCGCCTGTACCCTCCACTCAAAAGTTAAGTTCCATTTTGTTGGTATGTCTCATGTAAGGTGGTGAGCGGAAAAGCAGAAGTGACGCTGCATCACAGACAGGCAAGCAGCAGAGTAAGAACGGCGAAAGCACGCACACACTGCCCACACTTTCAGCAGCAGCTTTGACATATGTGGGTTATTTTTCAGGAAGCTCTGCACCACCTAGTTTAGCACATGCGCCAGACAAGGCATGTGCATCAAACCAGCTAGGTGTTGTGAACACGTTGGAGGCGACTTCGGAGCTGGGTGTCAGGAGTCGAACCCAGTACCTCTTGTCCACTGGCCAGCAGCTCTACCATCTGAGCTATTCTGCTGGCTGCAAAGTTCCTTGCTGAACCCAGATACCATTGACTGTTCTTCCTGATTGGCTACACCTAGTGCTCTCTTGATTGGGCCTCTGATTGCCAATTACACACCCTATATAAACCTGGCCCTGTGGGTGTGTCATTGCGAGATTATTGTGCTTCCAGCCTTTAGTCAAGCTCTTTCTCCTGCTGTTCCTGCTGCTACAAACACTGCTCTCCTGTGTACCGACCTCCTGCTGCCACCTGACTACGTTATCTGCCTGCTCCTCTGCTACCGAACTGCCTTTCCTGTGTACCGACCTCCTGCTGCCACCTGACTACGTTATTTGCCTGCTTCCCTGCTACAAACACTGCCTTTCCTGTGTACCGACCTCGGCCTGCCTTCTGACTACGCTACCTGCCTCTGCTTTCCCTAGTGTTTGCAGTAACATCGGCTCCAACCCAGACGGGATCCTGACAGAATAATCTCGCGCCAAAATGGAGTCCGCTGTGAACACCCTGAGTCGGCAAGTTACGGAGCTTCAAAGTTTTTGTACTGACTCTCAAGGAAAATATGCCAAGTTACAAACTGATTTCACGGCGATACAACAGGAAGTAATTGAGCTACAAAAACAACTACTGGACGTGCGCAATTCAGGGTCCGAATCAAACGCGCGGCTGCCGCTGCCTGCAAAGTTCAGTGGGGATCGCAAGCAGTACCGAGGATTCCTCAATCAATGCCGCATATACTTCCAGATGCAACCTGCTCCCTTTACCAGTGAGAGGAAGAAAGTTTTTTTCATGATAAATCTCCTGACGGATGAAGCTCTTGCTTGGGCTTCACCTTATGTAGAAAAGGACTATGCCCTCCTTAATGACCTGGAAGCTTTCATCGCAGCTATGAATCAAGTTTTTGATGACCCAAACCGCTGTGCCACAGCAGAAACCAAATTACATAATTTGCGCCAAGGACGTCGCTCTGTTGCGGAATATACATCAGAGTTCCGTCGCTGGGTGGCCGACACCACCTGGAATCCAGCGGCCCAGAGAAGTCAATTTCGACGAGGGTTATCAGAACCAGTGAAAGACGAGCTTGCCAGGATTGAGACCCCTGACCAGTTGGAGGACTTTATTCAGCTATGTATCCGGATTGACCAGAGACTTACTGAAAGGAGAAAGGAGAGACTGCGAGCACTTGGGAATAGCCCTGGCTTCTCATTTTCAGCATCAGACCACCAAGAAAAGACGCAAGTTGTGTCTGAACCGATGCAGATCGACGTCATCCGAAGACCACTCTCTGCACAGGAGAAGGAGAGGGACGTGCAGAACATCTCTGCCTCTATTGTGGGGACCCTGGACACTATGCCATCAACTGTCCTAACAAAAGGACTATAGCCTTTACCAACAACAGGTCTGCCAGCAATACGGACCTTTCTCAGCAGTCGGATTCCATCTTGCAGACTATCTCATCAGTAACGCCAGAAATAGACAAAATACATACCACATCATCTCATTTTGTAATCCCCATTCAGGTTGTAATGGGCACCCAAAAAATACAATGCTCTGCCCTGTTGGATTCGGGAGCAGGAGGAAATTTTATGGACTTAAAATTTACACGTGATAATGATATTTCCAGTAGGACCAAATCCACACCAATTGAAATGGAAACTGTGGATGGATCACCTTTGTCTTCTGGACCTGTCACGCATGAGACAATCGAACTGGAGATTTGTATCGACCCGGATCATCATGAAGCTGTCAGTTTCCACCTTATTTCATCTCCGAAATTTCCGGTTATTCTAGGGATCCCCTGGTTTTCAGTCCATAACCCTTCTATCAACTGGGCATCAAGGACCATCACCTTTCCATCTGACTACTGTAAGAATAATTGTCATAAGGAACCCCCTGTTCTCCAACAAGTCCAAATCTCTGAGATTTCGCATGAGAAGGAAGAGAAACTACCACCTCAATATCAGCAGTTCTCTGATGTCTGCAGTAAGAAGAAAGCAGATCAATTACCTCCTCACCGTCCTTACGACTGTCCCATTGAATTGCTGCCAGGAGCAACCATTCCATTTGGACGGATTTACAATCTTTCCGAACCTGAATTGAAGGTATTAAGAAAGTTCCTGGATGAAAATTTAGAGAAAGGCTTTATTCGACCTTCCACATCTCCAGCTGGGGCACCCCTGTTCTTTGTTGAAAAGAAAGACTCCACTCTGCGGCCATGTATTGACTACAGAGAGATGAATAATATCACTGTCAAGAATCGCTACCCGCTACCCTTAATTCCTGAACTATTTGAGAGACTCCGTTCTGCGAAAATCTTTACGAAGCTGGATCTTAGAGGGGCTTACAACCTCATACGGATTCGCCCAGGAGATGAGTGGAAGACCGCCTTCAGAACGAGATATGGACATTTTGAATCTCTTGTTATGACCTTTGGCCTTAGCAATGCCCCAGCCACCTTTCAACATTTTATTAATGATGTATTTCGAGATTTCTTGGACCAATTCGTTGTGGCTTATCTCGATGACATTCTTATATTTTCAGACACCTTGGAAGAGCATCGCAGGCACGTCCAGTTAGTCTTGGAACGACTACAGGAGAACCATCTCTACATTAAACTTGAAAAATGTGAGTTT
>JARQOD010000001.1:925149066-925197354 GCA_033576555.1 Oophaga sylvatica | reverse complement strand
ACACCTCTCTTTCCCTCTGCCCTGATGGTTGCGATGGAAGCCAGCAACTGCAGCTTGTCGCAGCGCCGGTGTTCAGGGGACAGAGAACACTGCTCACCCTGCTGCGCGCTGCTTGTTCGCGCCAAAACTGCTGCCGCGCGCTTTTTCTTTGCCGCACCCCCTGCTTCCCGGTCATGAAGTTGGTCTGGTTCATGAGGTTGGTCCGGTCCCTCATTTCTTCCCACAGGCAACATGGGAGGCCACCTCAACAGTTCCGGACCCGGCTCGGTACAGGTACCCGCAGCCCGGTCTTCCTCCTTACAGTCACATCCTCTCTTTGCTGGGAGGCAGGTGGCCTCTTTGATCGTAAGCAAGAGGAAGAGGCCGAAACCACAGCAAAAGATGGGCAGGAGGAGTCTCAGATCTGTCATTCTTTTTAAGGTGTATACTCCACTGCACCTCTTGCTTGGAATTCAGATGACTCATTCAGGTTCAGAAGTTTTAAGGTTCACTTAAGGCTCTGATGGCACAGCGTGCAAAACACCCATCGCTTGTCATCAGCACATTCTCTGAAGAAATGCCACGCCAGGGAGCTCTTTTGAGCTGGCTTTGGTGTGCTGATTTCAGTGGCATGGTGCGCAGTAGCAGCCAACGTACGGTCTAGGAGCCGCCCGCTGTGCCTTTGCACCTTGCTTCCTCTTTTGCTGTGCTGCTGGGGTAGCCTGTTCACCTCCTCTTCATCTGAACTGCGCACATCACTAGGAAGACCTTTGTTTCATGTGGGATCTAGGAACTGATCATCCATGGATTCATCTTATGTGCTCAATACAACACCAGAGGAAGGTATTTGGGTCTTAAATGTATAGGGGGGTTGTGTTAGCCATCATACTGTATATAGCTTAAAGGGATGGCCGCGGGGCCGATGCACTGGAAGCTGTGTGGTGTTTTACCTCTGTAGCGTCTATTCTTCTAAGGTGTTCTCCTCCCACGAGGGAGTGTACAGAGCAATTAGAGTCAGAGTCCAGAATCACGTCAAACAGTTCTGCTTTATTTTCCTCCGGACTTAGCACATCCAAGACACCATAAGCACTTCTAACACGATACCAGCAATACATTCTTCACAAGACTGCTTCTTCTCCGCTGCCATACCAAAATGGACCAATAAGTATTGACGGGACGAGGAGCCCGGTGAAAACGACACTTCAATTGCTTCCACTGGAGACACTTCAATCCAGCGTAAGAAAGACACATTTACTAGGTCGTCCACCCCTCTCTGGTTATCCTGCCCGGATACTTCTGATGGCCCACTCGCTGCTACACTCTGCACAACCTCTTCTGCTGAGCGTTCCCACAGTGGTTCTTCCACTGGACTACTGCTACGTAAACCCACTCTCTTTGGGCTCATGTTTCCCACAGTGAATCCTTCACCGGCTTCTTCAGGGGTTGCTGGTCCCCTCTTCTTCCTACCCTATGCTCGGGCCCAGGAACGTGGACGTCCTCACACTAGCAAGGTCCACCCCAACTGATCTCCGCTTGGAGGAAACCTTCCTAACAGATTCCCGCTTGGAGGCAATCTTTTCCTGACAAAGAGTCCCTAACCTCTTGTGTCTATTGGGCTGGATGTGCGGCCAAACCCAAATACTGCCTGATGTATTTTTCCTAACGTTCTACTAGATCTCTAACGTGCCCCCATAAGTGATCACTCGCAAATTACAATTGACCCATGAATATATACACTATCCTCCTAGTGCCCTCCTCTAGTGACTCCTAGGATGCACTGACTACTTATCATTCAAACCCCACACACATATATATATATATATATATATATATATATATATATATAACATATACAAGGCATATATTTACACAAATAAACACAATTAAAGGGGAAAGAACCTAAAAGGGTTAATACCCTTGACCGCCTTACATTGTATAGTAGTGCAGTCAGCATATTACTACAGCAGGAGAGGCACAAAAATTTTTACCCTTGAGTGGTGAAAAAAGTAATTACATTTTTTCAATGAAAATATTGATTTTTCCTCAAGTTTTTAATTTATAAAAGTGGTAATAGGAGAAAATAGACCACATAATTTGTTACACAATTTCTCCTGAATGCGCAAATACCCCATTTGTTTTTGGAAATAATTTTCAGGCACAGTGCAAAGCTTAGGAGGGAAGGTACGCCATCTTAAGCCCATGTCTCACATAGCGAGATCGCTAGCGAGATCGCTGAAGCATCACCGATTATGTGGCGCAACAGCGACCTAGCCAGCGATCTCGCTACATGTGACACGCAGCGGCGACCGGCTCCCCTGCTGGATATCGCTGATCGTCCTCGAATGTTCTGGACCATTTTTTCATCGTTGGTGTCCCGCTGGCCAGCGCGCATCCCTGTGTTTGACCCCGACGAGCGACCTCGTTGGCGACACAGAACTCAGGGACGCAGGCGGGAATCGTCAGAAAAGCTGCTGTGTAATAGGTACCAACGACCACCGAGGTCATCATACGGATCGCCGGATCGTTGCTGCTTCGCTAAAGAGATCTGCCTGTTTGGCAGCTTACTAGCAACCATTTAGCGACGCACCAGCGATCCTTACCAGGTTGTATCGTTGTCGAGATCGCTGGTGCATCGCTAAGTGAAACGGGACCCTTACAGTGCAGATTTTGCTGGAATGGTTTGCAGGTATCATGTTACATTTACAGAGCCATTTAGGAGCCAGAACAGCAGAAGTCTCCCATATGCAGGGCCGGCGTTAAGGGCAGGCAGACCAGGCAGCTGCCTAGGGCCCCTCAGCTAGCGGCACATCACACAGCCACTATGGGGCCCATGAGGCAGGGGGACCAGCCTGCCCCCAGCACCGACTCCCCCCGCTGCCGCATTAAACTATACCAGCGTCATAGACGCCGGTACAGTTCAAAGCAATGATGGAGGAGAGAGTGTCAGCTGACGCTCCCTCTTCCATCATTCCCCGCTCTGCCTCTGACACAGCGGGTGCTCGATGATGTCATCGTGCACTCACTGTGTGCCGGGCAGAGCAGCCGCTGAGACAGGAGCCGGGAGCAGTGCGGGCACGATGAGAAGGTGAGGATTGTGGGGTTTTTTTTTATTTGTCAGTGATGTCAGTGAGTACTGGACTGTGGGGCCATTCCTGGGAGGGGTGTTATGTGGGCTGTGCTATATACTATGTGGGCCGCTCTATATATACTATGTTGGCCACGCAATATACTATGTGAGCCATGATATATACTATGTGGGCCGTGCTATATACTATGTGGGCTACGCTATATACTATGTGGGCCGTGCATATACTATGTTTGCCGTGCTATATACTATGTGGCTGTGATATATACTATGTGGGCCGCGCTATATACTATGTGAGCCATGCTATATACTATGGGGGCCGTGCTATATACTATGTGGCTGTGCTATATACAATGTGGGCCGTGCTATATTCTATGTGGGCTGCGCTATATACTATGTGGGCCCTGCTATATACTATGTGGGCCGTGCTATATACTATGTGGGCCGTGCTATATACTATGTTTGCCGTGCTATATACTATGTGGCTGTGTATATACTATGTGGGCCGCGCTATATATTATGTGGGCTGTGCATATACTATGTAGGCCGTGCTATATACTATGTTGGCCTTGCTATATACTATGTTGGCCGTGATATATACTATGTGGGTCGCGCTATATACTATGTGGCTGTGCTTGTGCTATATACTATGTGGGCCGCGCTATATACTATGTGGGACGTGATATATACTATGTGGGCCATGCAATATACTGTGTGGCTGTGCTATATACCATGCGGCTGCGCTATATACTATGTGGGCCTTGCTGTATACTATGTGGCTGTGCTATATACTATGTGGGCCACGCTATGTACTATGTGGGCACGCTATATACTATGCGGGCCGCACCATATACTATGCGGGCCGCGCAATATACTATGCAGGCCGTGCTATATACTATTGGGGGTATATTATTTTTTATGGGGAGGCTGTGTTATATACTATGTGGCTGTGTTATATACTATGGGGGACTACATTATATTCTATGGGGAGGTGGGCTTTATTATATTCTATTCGGGACTACATTATATTCTATGGGGGCTGTATTATATTTATTATATTCTATGAGGGGTGATTGCATCATACTCTGAGGGGGCTACATTATACTATATGAGGGGGCTACATTGTATTCTATGGGGGGCTGCATTATATTCTATGGGGAGCTAGATTATATTGTATTGGGGCTTCATTAGACTTTATGAGGGGGCTACATTATATTCTATGGGGGCTGCATTATACTATATGAGAAGGGCTACATTGTATTCTATGGAGGGGCAACATTATACTATATAAGTGGGCTGCATTATATTCTATGGGGGTTGCATTATACTATATGAGGGGGCTGCATTACATTATATGGGGGGTGTTAGGGTTCGAGTTGCCGCTGTTGCACAAGGGGAGTCTCGAACCTGTCCCGCTGTGGTCCCCCATCCATCTCCGGCCGCAGTGGAGCCTGCTCAGCAAAGACGTCGGTCCCAGCGTCTCGCCAAGTTTAACACTGTGCAGAGGCTTGTTGCGGTCTTTCCTGGTTCCTCTATTATAACCAGTGCTGGAGCAGGCAGTTCGGGAACTAAGTCCCTGCTTTCTCCATCTGAGCATGCCCAGGGCAAGATCTCCCATTGGAGATCAGAGGTCACATGCTCGGTTCCAGCATCGACTCCCATTGGTCCGCCAGGAAGGTCCTGAAACTACATGTGTTCTGGAATGGTTTCGCATTGGTCTTTTTCTGGTAGGTCCTGCAGTTGCTACTATAAAAGGGTGGCATGGCTGGGCCGCCATGCTCTAGTATCAAATCCGTTATGTGCTTGCGCCAGTGTGGTCATGTATGCATGTGGTTAGGTCTGGCTGAAATAAGCCCCTAGAATACCGGCACCTCCGGTGAGGAGATTGTATGCACGTGTTCAGGGCTCGGCTGAAAACGCCATTAGAATACCGGCTACTGCGGTGAGGAGATTATGGCTTGTGTTCTGACTGCATGATCACGGACTGCTATCCACACAGCAGTTAACCGTGTACCTGGACCCAGTAGGGTTACTCAGCGACTTTGTGACGCAACAGGGTTCGCTGTAAAACGCTAGTCAGCGCCCTAGTGTTTTACTTTGCTGCTCACTGAAGCTAAGTGAGTTCGCACTTATCTCCATATAGCGCTGTGGCATTCCTGCTAGCGGCTCTGTGGATTAACAGAGTTTGCACTAACTGCCACAGCGCGCTACGGTGTTTATTTTAGCGAATTTGCGGGATAACAGAGTTCGCTACTCACGCTGTTATGTTACGGTAGCTGAGGAGTGCAGGCAAAAAAGGAAATACACCAGAGCAGTTGGAATCTATGAGATTGCAGTACCCTGACTAACCACCGCAACTAGAGGCAGCCGTGGAGCGTTCCTACGTTGGTCCTAGACGCCTCGTCACAGCCTGAGAAACTAACTACACCTAAAGATAGAAATAGGAAAGCTATCTGCCCCGGAGCAGAACCCCAAAGATAATAGAAAGCCCCCAAACATGTAATGGCGGTTAGACAAGAGGAAATACTGACACAGAAAGAAAATAGTATGAGCAAACGTTGGGGCCCAAACTACCTAAATAGAAAAGGATACGAAGGGTACTTACTGCAATCCCAGAAAACCCTGAAAAACACCAACTCTACTAATTTCAAAATCACCTGAGATCACACGACCTCTACCACCTAAATTAGTTCTCTGGTGTAACAAAAACAGCAGCCACTGAAAAAACTGGAAAAAGCAAAAGTACAAAACACAGTGGCTGAACTAAACTGAGAGGGCAAAAGCCCCCGGAGGGGACCCAGAAGGCCCCCACAGAAGTGCAGGACCAAATGCAAAAATATAGCAAAAACACAAAATAAGAAATTGTCTTATCTGATAGCAGGAGATGCAGACATGACACAGCAGGCTACAAGGGAAACTGGAAAGAAGGATTCAGACCAGAACAATTGATCACCGGCAACCCTGATGGGAAAATGATTCCCTTAAATAAGACCAATCAGTAACACCTGATTCCCAGTCTTCACAATCCTCACTAGTACCGCTTGTAACCACCAGAGGGAGGCTCTGCTCAGAACTCATCTCAAACCCATTCACAACAGTACCCCCCCCTTGAGGAGGGGTCACCGAACCCTCATTTGAGCAACCAGGTCTGTCAGGATGAGTTCTATGATAAGCACGGATAAGTCTCCTAGCATGGATGTCCGAAGCAAACACCCAAGAATTATCTTCCTGACCATAACCTCTCCATTTAACCAAATACTGGAGTCTTCGTCTAGAAAAACGAGAATCCAATATTTTCTCAACCACATACTCCAGATTGCCCTCAACCAAAACAGGGTCAGGAGGCACAGCAGCAGGAACCACTGGCTCAACAAACCTCTTCAACAAGGACTTGTGGAACACGTTATGGATCTTAAATGTCCCTGGAAGAAGCAAACGAAAAGAAACAGGATTAATAATCTCCATGATCTTATAAGGTCCAATGAACCTAGGCTTAAATTTAGGAGATGCTACTCTCATAGGAATATTCTTTGAGGACAACCAGACCAAGTCCCCCACTTTAAACCGAGGACCATCAGTCCTATGCCGGTTAGCAAACCGCTGGGCCTTCTCCTGAGAGAAGGACAACCTCTCCACTACCTGGTCCCAAATCTGCTGCATACGCTCAACAACAGAGTCAACACCTGGACAGACAGAAGCCTCCGTCTGTCCTGAAGAAAATCGAGGGTGAAACCCAGAATTACAGAAAAACGGAGACATCAAAGTGGCAGAGCTAGCCCTATTATTAAGAGCAAACTCAGCCAAAGGCAAAAAAGAGACCCAGTCATCCTGATCAGCAGACACAAAGCATCTTAGATAAGTCTCCAATGTCTGGTTTGTTCTCTCAGTTTGACCATTGGTCTGAGGATGAAATGCCGAGGAGAAAGACAATTGAACACCCAGTTTAGAACAAAAAGTCCTCCAAAATCTGGAAACAAACTGGACTCCTCTGTCAGACACAATGTTCTCAGGAATGCCGTGTAAACGAACCACGTGCTGAAGGAACAACGGCACCAATTCAGAGGAGGAAGGCAACTTAGGTAATGGCACAAGATGTATCATTTTGGAAAACCTATCACAAATTACCCAGATGGTGGTCATTCTCTGAGAAACAGGAAGATCGGAAATGAAATCCATAGAGATATGGGTCCATGGTCTCTTGGGCACAGGCAATGGCATCAACAAACCACTAGAGCGAGAGCAAGGCTTGGAGCGAGAGCAAGTCCCGCAGGACTGCACAAATTCCCTGACATCGCGAGACAAGGTAGGCCACCAAAAGGACCGACTAACCAAGTCTCTGGTACCAAAAATTCCGGGATGCCCAGCCAATGCGGAACAATGAATCTCAGACATCACACTCTTTTTCCATTGGTCCGGGACAAACAATTTTCCAACAGGGCAGCGCTCGGGCCTATCCTCCTGACACCCCTCCAGAGCAAGTCTCAAATTGGGCGAGATGGCGGAAAGAACTACACCCTCCTTCAAAATAACAGAGGGATCAGATAGCTCAGGAGAGTCCGCAAGGAAACTCCTCGAGAGGGCATCCGCCTTAACATTCTTAGTGCCAGGAAGAAAGGAAACCACAAAATTAAAACGTGTGAAAAACAAGGCCCACCTGGCCTGTCTAGGATTGAGTCGCTTGGCAGATTCCAGATAGACCAGATTCTTATGGTCCGTAAGGACCACCACCTGATGTTTGGCTCCCTCCAGCCAATGTCTCCACTCTTCAAAAGCCCACTTCATGGCCAATAACTCCCGATTACCCACGTCATAATTACGTTCAGTAGGAGAAAATTTTCGAGAGAAAAAGGCACAAGGGTTACTTTTAGAGGTCTCTGGATCTTTTTGGGACAAAACGGCACCTGCCCCAATTTCAGAGGCATCAACCTCCACCTGAAATGGCAGAGAAACATCAGGCTGCCGTAGAACAGGAGCAGAAGTGAATATCTGCTTAAGTTCCTGAAACGCAGAGACTGCCTCAGGAGGCCAATTCACCACATCAGAACCCTTTCTGGTCAAATCAGTTAATGGTTTAACAATAACAGAGAAATTACCAATAAATTTACGATAAAAATTGGCAAAACCCAAAAATCTCTGAAGAGCCTTTAATGAAGTAGGTTGGACCCAATCACAGATGGCCTGAACCTTGACCGGGTCCATTTCAATAACAGATGGGGACAAAATGAATCCAGAAATGAGATCTTCTGTACGCCAAAAAGACACTTTGATCCCTTCACATACAGAGCATTCTCTCTCAAAATCTGGAATACAGTTCGAACATGTTTCACATGAGAGTCCCAGTCATTAGAAAAAATCAAGATATCATCCAAATAAACAATCAGAAACTTGTCCACAAAATCCCTGATAATGTCATTCATGAAGGACTGGAAGACGGAAGGAGCATTAGTGAGCCCAAAGGGCATCACAAGGTACTCAAAATGCCCTTCAGGGGTGTTAAATGCCGTCTTCCATTCATCCCCGTGCTTAATGCGAATAAGGTTATACGCCCCCCTGAGGTCAAGCTTAGTAAACCAAGTAGCGTTTTTCACCCTGGAAAACAGGTCAGAAATCAAGGGTAACGGGTATTGATATTTCACAGTAATATTGTTCAAGAGACGATAATCAATACACGGCCTTAATGAACCATCTTTTTTGGCCACAAAGAAAAAACCGGCACCTAAGGGTGAAGAGGATGGTCTGATATGACCCTTCTCCAATGATTCCTTGATATAAGACCGCATAGCGTCATGTTCAGGTACAGACAAGTTAAAAAGGCGACCCTTAGGGAATTTACTACCCGGCACTAATTCAATAGCGCAGTCATAGCTCCTATGGGGAGGTAAGGATGCAGATTTACTTTCGCTAAACACATCAGAAAAATCAAACAAAAAGTCAGGAACATCCTCAGCCTGGGGGGAGGCAGAAAAAACAGGAGTGTTGGCACTAACACATTGGCAGCCCCAACTGGTTACAGACACAGATTTCCAATCCAAAACAGGATTATGAGACTGTAACCAAGGGAAACCCAGCACTATAATGTCATGCAGATTATATAGAACCAAAAATTTGCAGCACTCCTGGTGATCAGGTTCAACCCTCATTATCACCTGAGTAGAAAACTGGGGTTTATTCTCAGCCAAAGGGGTAGAATCGATCCCCAGTAAAGGAATAGACTTCTGTAGGGGTATCAAGGAAAACCCACAACGCTTAGCAAAATCATAATCCATCAGGTTAATAGCTGCTCCAGAATCAACGAAAGCCTGAGCAGAAAATGAGGACAGAGAGCATATCAGAGTGACAGTTAATAAAAACTTAGTCTGAACACTACCCAAGACAACTGAGCGTGCAAAATGTCTTCCCCGCTTAGGGCAGACTGAAATAGCATGAGAGGCATCACCACAGTAGAAACATAACCCATTGCGCTTTCGAAACTCATGACGCTGTGCCCAGACACCACTCCATCACACTGCATGGGCTCAGCAGCTGGCTCACAAGGCAACACCACTCCACGCATACTTCTCCGCTCACGCAAACGTCTGTCAATTTGAATCGCCAATGACATAGAATCATTGAGACCAGAGGGGACAGGGAATCCCACCATAACATCCTTTACATTATCCGACAGACCCTTCCGGAAAAGGGCCGCCAAAGCGTCGTCATTCCATTTGGTCAGGACTGCCCACCTACGGAATCTCTGACAGTATAACTCAGCGAGTAGTATAGGAACCATAGTATTCGTCAAACTCAAATCTGACAGGTCGACACGCCCCCTATCATTTAATCCGTCTCCCTGTCAGATTGATCCAGGTCGTCACGCCCTCTGGCTGAACTTTGCTCAGGCTGGGAGATTTGAACTTTGCTCAGGCTGTGAAATCTGGTCTGCTGGATTTTTATTCAGTGTCTTTGATTAGTCTGTGGAGTTTTTAGTGTATTAAAGGGTAGTTTTAACTCCATCCGTAGATGTAAAGCTATTTTCTAGCAGAGAATGCCCTGACATGAAGTGTAAAGGGTTTGTATTAGAAGCACCCAGTAAATGTCTGTATTAGAATCCATCAGTAAATGTAAAGCTATTTTCTAGCAGAGGAGAGAAACTTTTAAGGACCCAGTAATTGTATAAGGAGTTCTAGTTAAATACAGACTTCTGTATATAACTAGTATATAAGGATTTTTAGTGAAATAAAGAGTGAATCTTGATTTTATACTGTTGTTAGAAGTCTAAATATTTTTCTATCTACTGGCTAACATGGTACAAAGATATACATCTTTACTGCACCATAGAGGTAATTTATCTATGTGTGTGTTTCACACAGGACAAGTTCTGTGATCCGTCTTTTGTGTGGGAAAAGTCAACAATTTTTATTAAGGTCTAAAATACATTATCATGGATAAAAATCCAAAAGAGTGGGATATACAGCATGCAGAAAAAATAGCCAAATGCAGACAGGTGTGAATTACATTCAAATCAATATATAATAGTGCACATCGACATATCTTATTATGTTATAGCGATAATAGACTAATCCGGGGCTATACAATAATAAACTCCATATATTTGTGGGATATACAGCATGCAGAAAAAATAGCCAAATGCAGACAGGTGTGAATTACATTCAAATCAATATATAATAGTGCACATCGACATATCTTATATGTTATAGCTATAATAACTAATCCGGGCTATACAATAATAAACTCCATATATTTGTCCGTATATATGCAATCTATGTAACTCACAATATCCCCCATAGGCAGACATATATGCACTATATATAGGATTATAAGTATCTCAATGAATTCAGGTATATCAATAAAGTAACTTCCCATCACAGTTGTAATATAATGATATTTAGCATGCGAATGCAGAGCTCACAATACATACTGTGCGTGCATATGAAGTCAATTAGCACATCCATATGAGGAGCTATATCAAAAGAAGCGCCATAGATGTGAGATATACCTGAATGCTGCTTGGCACCCCTTGTGTATAGCCCTCATTTCTAACAGTGTTTTTCACAGATAGATCACTTCAAGAAAACTGTCCGACAGTTCATCCATATAGTGTAGTTTAATGTATCAAGGTGTGTACAAGGTTGGAATTGTCAGAATGAGTGAAGGTCGATGCTACGGTAATTCAGGCAACAGTAATAGTATTGCATTGTGTATAGTCAGTGGATCTTTAAAACCAACACATTTATGTGGTATCTGAAGCAGTGCCCATGAATAGTGAAGGTCGTTGCTACGGTAATTCAGCAACAGTAAATAGTTTGCATTGTGTATAGTCATGTGGGTCTTTTAAAACCAACCATTATGTGTGTTCTGAAGTTATGCGCAATCAGATATGTGAAGGTCGTGCTAATTGATAATTCAGGCAAACAGTAAATATAATTGCTTGTGTTAAAGTCAGTGGATCTTTTAAAACCAAAACAAGTTTAGATGTGTATCTGATGCATGACCCATAGAATATGACAGGTCGTTGCTACGGTAATTCAGTGCAACCAGTAAATAGTATATGCATTTTATAGTCGTGGGGTCTTTTAAAACCAACACATTTATGTGTGTTCTTCTTGAAGTTACAGCTCAAAGACATTTCAATCATTGACTTAATTGTGACATGCTAGCCTGAAATTGAAATAAATTCAAAAAGGAAGCTTTTGCAGTATAAAATACAAATTTTATTAAGGTCTAAAATACATTATCATGGATAAAAATCCAAAAGAGTAGGATATACAGCATGCAGAAAAAATAACCAAAGTGGTGACATGAAGTTACAGCTCAAAGACATATACATTATCATGAATAAAAAATATAGTTGTCCATATATATGCAGTCTATGTAACTCACAATATCCCCCAATAGCAGACATATATGCACTATATATAGGATTATAAGTATCTCAATGAAGCATGTATATCAATAAAGTAACTTCCCCATCACAGATGCTAATATAATGATGTTAGCATGCAAGTGCAGGGCTCACAATACATACTGTGCGTGCATATGAAGTCAATTAGCACAGCCATATGAGGAGCTATATTAAAAAAGCAGTTGTGTATAGTTGGCCAATCGAATATTAGTTATGCGTTCACTACCACTGTCAACCATAGCAGCTCTCATGATGCTAGCTATTCTGATCACCTTATCATATCAACCATGAAGCCTCTTTTAACCCCTTCACAATAATGTACAGAGGAGTTTTTATGTTTTAATACTGATAGACATATTGTGAACGGACATATAGGGTCCATGTGAGATACCATATTTTTCAAATATTAGTTAAGCGTATATTTCAACATTTTGCTCCTTCACAGATTTATTTTACATTATTTTTTTTTATTTTGCTTAAGGATCGTGTACAGAGGAGTTTTTATGTTTTAATACTGATAGACATATTGTGAACGGACATATAGGGTCCATGTGAGACATGTCTGGACAAGTCCGGGCATGTCTGGGCATGCCTGGACAAGTCCTGGTCACGGGACAGCCGTGGAAAAAACAATACTGAAATTCAAAAACTAGTGTGCTGGCCGTTAACAACCGCAGCAAGTCATCTAAGAAATATATTGAGCGAGTTGCTTCACACAAACCCTCTCAGAGGCATGTAAATTTAACGTTCCCGCTATGAGCTACACACATGACCAACTGTATAGCCGTGGTATGCGTAGCGTTTCTGCAGCCAAGACTATGTTTTTTAAAACGCCATAGACCATCAGATATAAAAGACAGGCATGTTGAGACGTGTCCCGGCCTATTTTGGTACATACCCACTCCTATGCAGCGATATTGAGTACCGTTCAACAAAAAATCAGGTACAAACTTTTTAACATACCTGTGTTTCGGACCCTCAGACCATGCCAGAAGCACTCTGTGCCATGTACTCTAACTCATAATATTCGATTTTGATCAGCATTCAACAAAAAATTGGGTGCTAACTTTTTACCATACCTGTGTTTCTATAACGAATACACGGACCCCTACAGCGCATCCCAAAGTGTAGTTTAATGTAGGGGGCAAACAGATTATCGCTGGTGCTTGGAAAATACCACATTTCATAGATGGTGCTGATCCGCTGAATCATTTTTAAACATTTCACGCCACTCATGCACCCACAGCACACTATCAGATATAAAAGACAGGCATGTTGAGACGTGTCCCGGCCTATTTTGGTACATACCCACTCCTATGCAGCGATATTGAGTACCGTTCAACAAAAATCAGGTACAAACTTTTTAACATACCTGTGTTTCGGACCCTCAGACCATGCCAGAAGCACTCTGTGCCATGTACTCTAACTCCATAAAATATTGCTAATTTTATTGTTCACGACATTCAACAAAAAATTGGTGCAATTTTTACCATACTTGTTCTATAACGATCACGGCCCTACAGCGCATCCAATAGTGTAGTTTAATGTAGGGGGCAAACAGATTATCGCTGGTGCTTGGAAAATACCACATTTCATAGATGGTGCTGAACCGCTGAATCATTTTTAAACATTTCACGCCACTCATGCACCCACAGCACACTTATGCTGTACCAGCACCGCTGCAGCTAGCGCTTTTTAGCTAAAAAAGACCCTTATTTGCATCATTTTCATTATAGTACGACTGGTACATACCCACTACTATGCAACGATACTGAGTAGCGTTCAACAAAAATCAGGTACAAACTTTTTAACATACCTGTGTTTCCGACTCCCATGTCGTACCAGAAAGACCTATTTTGGCACAGGCCTACACCTATGCAGCGGTTTTGACCACTACTCAACAAAAATGGCTACAAACTTTTTAACATATCTGTGTTTCGAACTATCATGTCATAGCAGAAGCACCCTGTGCCATGTACTCTAGACCATAATATTCGTTTCTGATCACCATTCAACAAAAAATTGAGGCATGTTGAGACGTGTCCCGGCCTATTTTGGCCCATGACAAATGTTTCTGACTATCATGTCATAGCAGAAGCACCCTGTGCCATGTACTCTAGACCATAATATTCGTTTTTGATCACCATTCAACAAAAAATTGAGGCATGTTGAGACGTGTCCCGGCCTATTTTGGCACATGACAAATGTTTCTGACTATCATGTCATACCAGAAGCACCCTGTGCCATGTACTCTAGACCATAATATTTCACATCGGGTATGGGAACTACATAGCTTTGTTTTCTCAGGTATTTAAAAAAGTGTGGAAAACTGAAAATCCCGCGACCTGTGGTAATTTAGTGAGAACCATATAGACAAATCGGGTAGCGTCACACACGAGACCACGACACCTCGGGCTATCACATTTACCATTAGTTTTCAAAAATCAGCTCCTTAACAATAAAGTAAGAATCGTAGTGTCCTGCATTGTGGTCTATAAATGTATAGTTTGAAAATTTACCGTTGCTAAAGAACAGTAAATAGTCGTGCGTACAACTATCAACCCCAAAACTCTCACCACTATCACAAACATCTATAAATGTATAGTTTGAAAATTTACAGTTGCTAAAGAACAGTAAAAAGTCGTGCGTACAACTATCAACCCCAAAACTCTCACCACTATCACAAACACAATTGCCTACAGAGGCGGCCAGCGAGAATTTCCGTATGTGTGTATCAAGATGCTCCCTGCTATGACCGAATGTTTGCTCGTGGATGCTGGCATTTCCAGTGACATCATAGTTGTGTAAATGCGCAGGGGCACGTGTATCGATCCCCTAGGGTGTAATGCGTGATCATTTTAATTATTTTTCAATTCATAACCACACGTTCTCAGGCAGACAGGTTTATTTCACAGAAGTTGACCGTACAGTTGCATAATCTTTGTTTAAAATCATACATTTGCATAATTTTGTTTAAAATCGCACAGCTCTGCAATAATGTCGGGTGTTGGACATGCACTTATCAGTCTTTCATACGTGTCGCAGAAAGATTTTAGTCTGTTCTGCGAGAGTTTATTATGCACGTACTGTGCAGACATGTCAAGAAACATTTTGGTGTGTTCACCAGTCCATACGGGTGTTGGTGTGTAAGGCGATCGACCATCATCCTTCTGCTTCTTACTTACACGACGGCGTGATACAGTGCGTTTCTTTGGCGGTAATGCATCGGCTGAATTGGCAGCTGCTGCTTCCGCGTTGCTATTTGCAGATTCTGTAGCTTGACACAGACGTATATTCTTAAGCCGACTACTCTCAGCATTCCCGGGGTGCTCGGTTGGCGCGTCGTTTTCTTCACGATCTGCGACACACCCGTGTGAAAGAGGCTCCGTTCTCACCTCCGTTCTGTTCTCAAATCCATAATTGCGCTGCTGCAAAACTCGCGAATGACGATCCTCCGTAACTAAAGAAAAGATACGTGGTGTAGTTAACCGCTAAGTGGGGGAGATATAGGAAGAGCTACATGAGCCACTTTACTCTGATTCAACGCGATATTTGTAAAGCTACCAGCACCGATTATCTGTGAAACCGATGCATGATTGTTTGTATAAGTACAGTATAGAGCGGCCTAGACATATATACTTACAAGTATGCCCCGGGTGCTGATCTACAGAGAATGCTGAATTAACAGACATCTCGCTGCTGGGGCGCCGCCGTATGGGGCTGTTTTCTCCCTCAAACTGCAACCTCACGGGCGATACTTTAGCAGCTGTAAATAAAATATAGCATACATGAATGCGCACAACACATTCACAAAGCTAACTTGACACACGTAAATAAAATATATCTACTAGTTACCGCAGAAATTTTTATCTGCGTGTATAAGTACACTATAGAGATGCGTAGACATATATGCTTACAAGTATGAGACGTGTAGTGTAGTTCAGAGATTGGTGAATTAAACGGTGTGGAGGTGCTCGGGCGTTTTCGTATGGGTGTGTTTTCTTTTTCAAGCTGCAGCCTCCTGCTCGTTAGTTTAACATCTGTAAATAAAATATAACTATTACTCGCCACAGAAATGATATCTACGCGGGCCACACGCACAAAGCTAATACAGGGTAATGATGGTTGGGGTTCTGTCGTGAAATATTACTTCTACAATATTGCATCAACGCGGTTAGCCGCCATGTTCCCTCTGTAAAACATGAATGGGATGTTTTTTTTGCCCCTAGCATGGGGGCAGTGACAGAGGGCGTGTTCTCTCTGCTAGCCCTAATAAATACGGGTAGCTCACAAGCAATACAGTTCGCACTTGTTCACAACTCACAGACCACAACTCCGATCTGAACAGGACTAGAGTGAGTATTTTTACGGATTTCGTTTCAATTATATTTAAGTTTGTGTAGTATTTGTATTAACAGGTTAGCCGTGTTTTCATACTTGATCTTTATTTGCTTTAATTCAATAGCGGACCCTTTTTTATTCAAGATGGAGGCCAGATATTCTCGCGGTCAATATACTGCTATGCTTTCACCAGAACAATCGGGTAAATTTTACACCGTATATAGTGTACGTCGTATTGTGTCGGGCTGTCTGAGTCTGCGCCTTGTATATATAAACGATATATTTCATTCTTTCTTATTTAAGAAGTGGGAGTCCATTCAGACTACTCCTATGAGAACCGGTTCATTACGCAGAACCTGTTAGAGGAAGGCAACTCTACTAGCGGGCGACGAGCCTCAAGCTCTCACCAGTCTGTCACAGGCAAGAAACCTATAGCTATATCATATGTTTTAAACCTATGTATCTAGACGTGTAAACGTGGTAGCTGTAAATTTATAACGCCTACTATTAATATTAATAATTAATATAGACTGCCGTTAAAATCCATACAGTTAATTTTATTTTAGCTGACTGGGTCGTTAGCTAGACATGTTTTAATAATATAAACATTTTCTCATACAGATACAGCTGTAGCGGACTGGGCGGTTGGAAACCCTGTGGCGACTGAGCCGCTCGAGCATCGCGATTCCGATGTTGAGATCGTGGAGGATCCCCAGGATTCAGATGTCGAGTTCGTCGAACTGGACTATAATCCTCCCAACGCTCCTAAAAGATGGGGTGATTCGCTAAGCACACGGCTCTGGAATAGAAAAGGTAGCGGGTCCTTGAAACCCGGGTGATATGTGTGTTTGTATCCTCTGTACCCTGTGACCCCACCGATAACTAGTGGATATATTTTATTTACGCGCGTTACGATAGCTTTGCGAATTTAGCTTTGTGCGTGTGGCCCGCGTAGATATCATTTCTGTGGCGAGTAATAGTTATATTTTATTTACAGATGTTAAACTAACGAGCAGGAGGCTGCAGCTTGAAAAAGAAAACACACCCATACGAAAACGCCCGAGCACCTCCACACCGTTTAATTCACCAATCTCTGAACTACACTACACGTCTCATACTTGTAAGCATATATGTCTACGCATCTCTATAGTGTACTTATACACGCAGATAAAAATTTCTGCGGTAACTAGTAGATATATTTTATTTACGTGTGTCAAGTTAGCTTTGTGAATGTGTTGTGCGCATTCATGTATGCTATATTTTATTTACAGCTGCTAAAGTATCGCCCGTGAGGTTGCAGTTTGAGGGAGAAAACAGCCCCATACGGCGGCGCCCCAGCAGCGAGATGTCTGTTAATTCAGCATTCTCTGTAGATCAGCACCCGGGGCATACTTGTAAGTATATATGTCTAGGCCGCTCTATACTGTACTTATACAAACAATCATGCATCGGTTTCACAGATAATCGGTGCTGGTAGCTTTACAAATATCGCGTTGAATCAGAGTAAAGTGGCTCATGTAGCTCTTCCTATATCTCCCCCACTTAGCGGTTAACTACACCACGTATCTTTTCTTTAGTTACGGAGGATCGTCATTCGCGAGTTTTGCAGCAGCGCAATTATGGATTTGAGAACAGAACGGAGGTGAGAACGGAGCCTCTTTCACACGGGTGTGTCGCAGATCGTGAAGAAAACGACGCGCCAACCGAGCACCCGGGAATGCTGAGAGTAGTCGGCTTAAGAATATACGTCTGTGTCAAGCTACAGAATCTGCAAATAGCAACGCGGAAGCAGCAGCTGCCAATTCAGCCGATGCATTACCGCCAAAGAAACGCACTGTATCACGCCGTCGTGTAAGTAAGAAGCAGAAGGATGATGGTCGATCGCCTTACACACCAACACCCGTATGGACTGGTGAACACACCAAAATGTTTCTTGACATGTCTGCACAGTACGTGCATAATAAACTCTCGCAGAACAGACTAAAATCTTTCTGCGACACGTATGAAAGACTGATAAGTGCATGTCCAACACCCGACATTATTGCAGAGCTGTGCGATTTTAAACAAAATTATGCAAATGTATGATTTTAAACAAAGATTATGCAACTGTACGGTCAACTTCTGTGAAATAAACCTGTCTGCCTGAGAACGTGTGGTTATGAATTGAAAAATAATTAAAATGATCACGCATTACACCCTAGGGGATCGATACACGTGCCCCTGCGCATTTACACAACTATGATGTCACTGGAAATGCCAGCATCCACGAGCAAACATTCGGTCATAGCAGGGAGCATCTTGATACACACATACGGAAATTCTCGCTGGCCGCCTCTGTAGGCAATTGTGTTTGTGATAGTGGTGAGAGTTTTGGGGTTGATAGTTGTACGCACGACTTTTTACTGTTCTTTAGCAACTGTAAATTTTCAAACTATACATTTATAGATGTTTGTGATAGTGGTGAGAGTTTTGGGGTTGATAGTTGTACGCACGACTATTTACTGTTCTTTAGCAACGGTAAATTTTCAAACTATACATTTATAGACCACAATGCAGGACACTACGATTCTTACTTTATTGTTAAGGAGCTGATTTTTGAAAACTAATGGTAAATGTGATAGCCCGAGGTGTCGTGGTCTCGTGTGTGACGCTACCCGATTTGTCTATATGGTTCTCACTAAATTACCACAGGTCGCGGGATTTTCAGTTTTCCACACTTTTTTAAATACCTGAGAAAACAAAAGCTATGTAAGTTCCCATACCCGATGTGAAAATTATGGTCTAGAGTACATGCACAGGGTGCTTCTGGTATGACATGATAGTCAGAAACATTTGTCATGTGCCAAAATAGGCCGGGACACGTTCAAATGCCTCATTTTTTGTTGAATGGTGATCAAAAACGATATTATGGTCTAGAGTACATGGCACAGTGGCTTCTGCTATGACATGGAGTCGAAACATTTGTCATGGGCCAAAATAGGCGGGACATCGTCTAAATGCCTCAAATTTTTGTTGAATGGTGATCAAAACGAATATTATGGTCTAGAGTACATGGCACAGGGTGCTTCTGCTATGACATGATAGTTCGAACACAGATTGTTAAAAAGTTTGTAAACCATTTTTGGGGTAGTAGTTGGTCAAAACGCTGCAATAGGTTAGGCCTGTGCCAAATAGGTCTTCTGGTGCATGGGAGTCGAAACACAGGTATGTTAAAAAGTTTGTACCTGATTTTTGTTGAACGTACTCAGTATCGTTGCATAGTAGTGGGTATGTACCAGTTAATAATGAAATGATCAAATAGGGTCTTTTTATAAAGCGTAGCTGCAGCGTGTGTACGCATAAGTGCTGTGGGTGCATGAGTGGCGTGAAATGTTTAAAATGATTCAGCGGATCAGCACCATCTATGAAATGTGGTATTTTCCAAGCACCAGCGATAATCTGTTTGCCCCCTACATTAAACTACACTATTGGGTGCGCTGTAGGGGTCCGTGTATTCGTTATAGAAACACAGGTATGGTAAAAAGTTAGCACCCAATTTTTTGTTGAATGCTGATCAAAATCGAATATTATGAGTTAGAGTACATGGCACAGAGTGCTTCTGGCATGGTCTGAGGGTCCGAAACACAGGTATGTTAAAAGTTTGTACCTGATTTTTTGTTGAACGGTACTCAATATCGCTGCATAGGAGTGGGTATGTACCAAAATAGGCCGGGACACGTCTCAACATGCCTGTCTTTTATATCTGATAGTGTGCTGTGGGTGCATGAGTGGCGTGAAATGTTTAAAAATGATTCAGCGGATCAGCACCATCTATGAAATGTGGTATTTTCCAAGCACCAGCGATAATCTGTTTGCCCCTACATTAAACTACACTATTGGGATGCGCTGTAGGGGTCCGTGTATTCGTTATAGAAACACAGGTATGGTAAAAAGTTAGCACCCAATTTTTTGTTGAATGCTGATCAAAATCGAATATTATGAGTTAGAGTACATGGCACAGAGTGCTTCTGGCATGGTCTGAGGGTCCGAAACACAGGTATGTTAAAAAGTTTGTACCTGATTTTTTGTTGAACGGTACTCAATATCGCTGCATAGGAGTGGGTATGTACCAAAATAGGCCGGGACACGTCTCAACATGCCTGTCTTTTATATCTGATGGTCTTAGCGTCTTTAAAAATAGTCTTGCGCTGCAAGAACGCTACGCATCCCAGGCTATACAGTTGGTCATGTGTGTAGCTCATAGCGGGAACGTTAACATTCAACATGCCTTGAGAGGGTTTGTGAAGCAACTCGCTCAATATTTTCTAGATGACTGTGCGCGTGTTAACGGCCAGCACATAGTTTTTGAATTTCAGTATTGTTTTTTCCACGGCTGTCCCGTGACCAGGACTTGTCCAGGCATGCCCAGACATGCCCGGACTTGTCCAGACATGTCTCACATGGACCCTATATGTCCGTTCACAATATGTCTATCAGTATTAAAACATAAAAACTCCTCTGTACACGATCCTTAAGCAAAATAAAAAAAAATAATGTAAAATAAATCTGTGAAGGAGCAAAATGTTGAAATATACGCTTAACTAATATTTGAAAAATATGGTATCTCACATGGACCCTATATGTCCGTTCACAATATGTCTATCAGTATTAAAACATAAAAACTCCTCTGTACATTATTGTGAAGGGGTTAAAAGAGGCTTCATGGTTGATATGATAAGGTGATCAGAATAGCTAGCATCATGAGAGCTGCTATGGTTGACAGTGGTAGTGAACGCATAACTAATATTCGATTGGCCAACTATACACAACTGCTTTTTTAATATAGCTCCTCATATGGCTGTGCTAATTGACTTCATATGCACGCACAGTATGTATTGTGAGCCCTGCACTTGCATGCTAACATCATTATATTAGCATCTGTGATGGGGAAGTTACTTTATTGATATACATGCTTCATTGAGATACTTATAATCCTATATATAGTGCATATATGTCTGCTATTGGGGGATATTGTGAGTTACATAGACTGCATATATATGGACAACTATATTTTTTATTCATGATAATGTATATGTCTTTGAGCTGTAACTTCATGTCACCACTTTGGTTATTTTTTCTGCATGCTGTATATCCTACTCTTTTTGGATTTTTATCCATGATAATGTATTTTAGACCTTAATAAAATTTGTATTTTATACTGCAAAAGCTTCCTTTTTGAATTTATTTCAATTTCAGGCTAGCATGTCACAATTAAGTCAATGATTGAAATGTCTTTGAGCTGTAACTTCAAGAAGAACACACATAAATGTGTTGGTTTTAAAAGACCCCACTGACTATACACAATGCAATACTATTTACTGGTTGCCTGAATTACCGTAGCAACGACCTTCACTCATTCTATGGGCACTGCTATCAGAACACACATAAATGTGTTGGTTTTAAAAGATCCCACTGACTATACACAATGCAATACTATTTACTGTTTGCCTGAATTACCGTAGCATCGACCTTCACTCATTCTGACAATTCCAAACCTTGTACACACACCTTGATACATTAAACTACACTATAGGGATGAACTGTCGGGACAGTTTTCTTGAAGTGATCTATCTGTGAAAAACACTGTTAGAAATGAGGGCTATACACAAGGGGTGCCAAGCAGCATTCAGGTATGATCTCACATCTATGGCGCTGCTTTTTTGATATAGCTCCTCATATGGATGTGCTAATTGACTTCATATGCACGCACAGTATGTATTGTGAGCTCTGCACTCGCATGCTAACATCATTATATTAGCAACTGTGATGGAGAAGTTACTTTATTGATATACCTGATTCATTGAGATACTTATAATCCTATATATAGTGCATATATGTCTGCCTATTGGGGGATATTGTGAGTTACATAGATTGCATATATACGGACAAATATATGGAGTTTATTATTGTATAGCCCCGGATTAGTTTATTATAGCTATAACATATAAGATATGTCGATGTGCACTATTATATATTGATTTGAATGTAATTCACACCTGTCTGCATTTGGCTATTTTTTCTGCATGCTGTATATCCCACAAATATATGGAGTTTATTATTGTATAGCCCCGGATTAGTCTATTATCGCTATAACATATAAGATATGTCGATGTGCACTATTATATATTGATTTGAATGTAATTCACACCTGTCTGCATTTGGCTATTTTTTCTGCATGCTGTATATCCCACTCTTTTGGATTTTTATCCATGATAATGTATTTTAGACCTTAATAAAAATTGTTGACTTTTCCCACACAAAAGACGGATCACAGAACTTGTCCTGTGTGAAACACACACATAGATAAATTACCTCTATGGTGCAGTAAAGATGTATATCTTTGTACCATGTTAGCCAGTAGATAGAAAAATATTTAGACTTCTAACAACAGTATAAAATCAAGATTCACTCTTTATTTCACTAAAAATCCTTATATACTAGTTATATACAGAAGTCTGTATTTAACTAGAACTCCTTATACAATTACTGGGTCCTTAAAAGTTTCTCTCCTCTGCTAGAAAATAGCTTTACATTTACTGATGGATTCTAATACAGACATTTACTGGGTGCTTCTAATACAAACCCTTTACACTTCATGTCAGGGCATTCTCTGCTAGAAAATAGCTTTACATCTACGGATGGAGTTAAAACTACCCTTTAATACACTAAAAACTCCACAGACTAATCAAAGACACTGAATAAAAATCCAGCAGACCAGATTTCACAGCCTGAGCAAAGTTCAAATCTCCCAGCCTGAGCAAAGTTCAGCCAGAGGGCGTGACGACCTGGATCAATCTGACAGGGAGACGGATTAAATGATAGGGGGCGTGTCGACCTGTCAGATTTGAGTTTGACGAATACTATGGTTCCTATACTACTTCAGCGTCATCAAGCCCCTGATTTAATGCCAACAAGGCTTTTTCAGCTTGATCAGTGACATTAGGCTCATCGTACAATAACCCCAAAGCCTGAAAAAATGCATCAACATCACTCAAAACAGGATCCCCAGGTATCAGGGAAAAAGCCCAATCCTGAGGATCGCCGCGCAGGAGAGAGATGATAATTTGAACCTGCTGCGCTGCGTTTCCTGAGGACTTAGATTTTAAGGCAAAAAACAATTTACAATTATTTTTGAAATTCTGAAACTTAGCTCGATCCCCTAAAAACAAATCTGGCATGGGGATCCTAGGTTCCACAACAGGCAACCCAGCAAGATATGCAGCAATACTCTGAACCTCAGTGGCAAGCTGATCCACACGGCCAGACAACTGTGCAAACTCCATTGGGAGAAAAGATCCTCCCCAGCACCCAGAGATACAGAGGGAAAAAAAAAAAAATGCAACAAACAGAAAAATATCTCTGACAACTTTTCTTCCTTCAAAATATTTTTTCCCTTCTGTGAGTACCATACAATTTTTTCAGGCCGGTGATACTGTTATGTTACGGTAGCTGAGGAGTGCAGGCAAAAAAGGAAATACACCAGAGCAGTTGGAATCTATGAGATTGCAGTACCCTGACTAACCACCGCAACTAGAGGCAGCCGTGGAGCGTTCCTACGTTGGTCCTAGACGCCTCGTCACAGCCTGAGAAACTAACTACACCTAAAGATAGAAATAGGAAAGCTATCTGCCCCGGAGCAGAACCCCAAAGATAATAGAAAGCCCCCAAACATGTAATGGCGGTTAGACAAGAGGAAATACTGACACAGAAAGAAAATAGTATGAGCAAACGTTGGGGCCCAAACTACCTAAATAGAAAAGGATACGAAGGGTACTTACTGCAATCCCAGAAAACCCTGAAAAACACCAACTCTACTAATTTCAAAATCACCTGAGATCACACGACCTCTACCACCTAAATTAGTTCTCTGGTGTAACAAAAACAGCAGCCACTGAAAAAACTGGAAAAAGCAAAAGTACAAAACACAGTGGCTGAACTAAACTGAGAGGGCAAAAGCCCCCGGAGGGGACCCAGAAGGCCCCCACAGAAGTGCAGGACCAAATGCAAAAATATAGCAAAAACACAAAATAAGAAATTGTCTTATCTGATAGCAGGAGATGCAGACACGACACAGCAGGCTACAAGGGAAACTGGAAAGAAGGATTCAGACCAGAACAATTGATCACCGGCAACCCTGATGGGAAAATGATTCCCTTAAATAAGACCAATCAGTAACACCTGATTCCCAGTCTTCACAATCCTCACTAGTACCGCTTGTAACCACCAGAGGGAGGCTCTGCTCAGAACTCATCTCAAACCCATTCACAACATCACGCCATCTTACTAGCAGCAGGCTCTGCCTGCACGGTGGACCCCGGGCTGCGACGCACCGCTCCTTAATATCTATTAGGTGTGTTCCGCAGGCCCTTAACAGGGGGTTTACATTATATTCTGTGGAGTGGCTGCATTATACTATGTGGGATGGCTGCATTATGCTCTATGGGGTGATTGCATTATACTATATGTGGGCTGCATTATACTGTATCGAGGACTATGGGACATTATGGGACATTATAATATATGAAGAACTATGGGGTGCATTATATTATGGGAAGTGAATTGTACTACATGGATGAGTACTGTATGTCGATGCATTATACTATATGGAGCACTATGAGGAGTGTATTATACTATATGGAGGACTGAGTGTATTTTAACATATGGAGGGCTATAGGGAGTGTATTATACTATATGGAGAACTATGCGAAGCGTATAATACTATATAGAGGACTGAGGAGTGTATTTTAATATAGGGAGGACTATTGGGAGTGTATTATACTATTTGAGGACTATGAGGAGTGTATTATACTATATGGAGGACTGAGGAGTGTATTATACTATATGGAGGACTATAGGGAGTGTATTATACTATATGGAGGACTATGGGGTGTGCATTTTACAATATGGAGGACTGTGGTGCACATTATAATATATGGAGGACCATGGGGTATATTATAATAAACAAGCAAAATGCTGCATATTCATCCAGAGATTGGATTGTTTATGTCGGAACAAATATCATTGTTCTCAGCAGCACATCGCCGGTGTAAACTGCAGATATGCTGCTGATAACATGATACTGTATGGGGATCTATTAGTGATTGTTCTGTCCCCATCATTGTTCCTCATGGAGACAAAAAGATTAAGGTTTGCACCATAACTTACCAATTATGATTACTCTAGAGCATAGGAACTGCATTACTGCCATAGAAAATGGCAGAAAAAAATGAAAAAAGCACTATATAGTGTATATATGAAATCTGTAAAAATTGCTATGAAAAAAAGGAAGGTTCTTAGCACATAGATTGGCCAATATATATGTGCCCAAGTGCCATATCAAGGTGTCATTCGTAAATTGGGTCCTTGTCGTCTAATGTCACCTCACTTGGGCAAGAAAGCCTACAATTTTTGGGGCAGGAATGGACCAGCTAGTCTGCTTAAAATCACCTGTGGCTAATGGGAGTGGGAGTGCACATGTTCAAAAGGCTTGGACCCCATCACTAACCCACCTCTTCAACCTATCACTAACTTCCGATACCTTCCCTTCTGCTTTCAAACATGCCACAATCACGCCTATCCTTAAAAAGCCAACCCTTGACCCAACCGCTATGCCCAGCTATCGCCCAATATCGCTGCTTCCATTCGCTTCCAAACTCCTGGAGCAGCACGTCCACTCTGAACTTTCCTCCCATCTCTCATCTAACCTGCTCTTTGACAATCTACAATCTGGTTTCCGCCCCCATCACTCCACCGAGACAGCCCTGACCTACTTACAGCCAAAGCGAATGGACAATATACTGTACTCCTCCTTATAGACCTGTCCTCTGCCTTCGACACAGTTGACCAATGCCTCCTACTTCAGATCCTCTCTTCCTTTGGCATCAAAGACCTCGCGCTATCCTGGATCTCCTCATACCTCTCCAACCGCACATTCAGCGTCTCCCACTCCCACACTACCTCCTCATCCCACCCTCTCTCTGCTGGAGTCCCCCAAGGCTCTGTTCTAGAACCCCTACTCTTCTCAATCTATACACTTGGCCTGGTACAACTCATAAAGTCCCATGGATTCCACTATGACCTTTATGCCGATGATACTCAGATCTACCTCTCTGGCCCAGATGTCACCTCTCTGCTCTCTAAAATCCCGGAGTGTCTATCAGCCATATCCTCCTTCTTCTCCTCCCGCTTCCTCAAACTGAATGTGGACAAACCTGAACTGATCATCTTTACCCCATCTCACAGATCTTCCTTACCTGACCTATCTATAACAATTGAAGACATCATGCTTTCCCCGTACCATAGGTCTGCTGCCTCGGAGTAACCCTTGACTCTGCCCTGTCCTTCAAACCGCACATCCAAGCTCTCTCCACCTCCTGCCGCCTCCAGCTCAAAAATATTTCCAGAATCCGTCCCTTCCTCAAACCTCTCTCTACTAAACTGCTTGTGCATGCCCTCATCATCTCCCGTCTCGACTACTGCAACATCCTTTTCTGTGGCCTGACTGCTAACACCCTCGCACCTCTCCAGTCCATCCTTAACTCTGCTGCCAGACAAATTCATCTCTCTCCTCGCTACTCCTCCGCTTCTCCCCTCTGCAAATCTCTTCACTGGCTCCCACTCCCTCAGCGTATCCAGTTCAAATGACTAACACTGACCTACAAGGCCATCTATAACCTGTCCCCTCCATATATCTCTGAACTAATCTCCTGATATCTTCCCTCACGTAATCTACGATCCTCCCAAGACCTTTTTCTCTCCTCCACACTTATTCGCTCCTCACCCAATCGCCTCCAAGACTTCTCCCGAATAGCCCCCATCCTCAGGAATTCTTTGCCCCAACACGTCCGGCTATCAACCACACTCAGATCCTTCAGACGGAACCTGAAACCTATCTCTTCAGGAAAGCCTACAGCCTGCAGTGATCCCCGTTGCCTCCTCACCACTACTGGAGCTACTGCCTCACCATCACTGGAGCTGCTTCAACTCCCCAACCTACTGTCTCCTTCCCCACCATCCTGTAGAATGTAAGCCCGCAAGGGCAGGGTCCTCTCAAACCTCTATATCAGTCTGTGATTGTTAGTTTGTTTACTGTAAATGATATCTGTAATTTGTATGTAACCCTGTTATGTTTCGGTAGCTGAGGAGGACAGGAACAACAGCAGGGCAGCCGAACACCTGAGATATTGGTAACTGATGGGTTGCAGATTCCTAAACTAACGACACAACTAGAGGTAGCCGTGGAGCGTTCCTACGTTGATCCTAGACGCCTCGTCACAGCTTGAGAGATAACTACACTTAAAGGCGGAAAGATGAAAGCTATCTGCCCCGGAGCAGATCCCCAAAGAAAATAGGAAGCCCCCAAACATATAATGGCGGTTAGACAAGATGAAAATACAAACATAGGCAGAAAATAGACTTAGCAAACGCTGGGGCCACAAGCTGACTAAATAGGATAGGACAGGAGATATTACTTTCTGCAACCCAGAAAACCCTACAAAAATCCAACAATTCTGATTACAAAAATACTGAGATCACACGAACTCGCCACCCACTAAATCAGATCTCAGTGTGAACAAAAACCAAGCTGCAGCCGCTGAAAAAACAGGAAAAAGCAAATGAGCAAATAACAGTGGCTGCAGAAAAACTGTGAGGAGCTCAGGCCCCAGGAGGGGACCTGGCTGACCTCCACAAAAGTGCAGAAAACAATGCAAAAAGCAAGCACAAAAATAAAAGCAAAAAATATCTTATCTGAAAGCAGGAGATGCAGGCAGGACTCCAGCAAACTTCCAAATGAACCAGGAACCACAATTGAGACAAGAACAATTGATCACCGGCAACCATTATCGGAGGGAACCTTCCTTATATAAGACCAGTCCGTGATTCCAGATTGCCACTCCTCGCTAAAAGGTTCAGTACTGTCTGTAACCACCAGAGGGAGCCTCTGCTCAGAAACCATCTCTAGCACATTCATAACAGTACCCCCCCTTGAGGAGGGGTCACCGAACCCTCACTTGTGCAACCAGGCCGATCAGGATGAGCTCGGTGATAGGCACGGATCAGTCTCCTAGCATGGATGTCCGAAGCAAACACCCAAGAATTGTCCTCCTGACCATAACCTCTCCACTTAACCAAATACTGGAGTTTCTGTCTAGAAAAACGAGAATCCAATATTTTCTCAACCACATACTCCAGATTGCCCTCAACCAAAACAGGGTCAGGAGGCGCAGCCATAGGAACCACTGGCTCGACAAACCTCTTCAATAAGGACTTGTGGAACATGTTATGGATCTTAAATATCCCTGGAAGAAGCAAACAGAAGGAAACAGGATTAAGAATCTCCATTATCTTATAAGGTCCAATGAACCTGGGCTTAAACTTTGGAGATGCAACCTTCATAGGGATATTCCTTGAGGACAACCAAACCAAGTCCCCCACTTTAAAATAAGGACCATCAGTCCTATGCCGGTTGGCAAACCACTGGGCCTTCTCCTGAGAGAGAGACAACCTCTACACTACCTGGTCCCAAATCTGCTGCATACGCTCCACAATAGAGTCAACCCCCGGACAGACAGAAGCCTCCGCCTGTCCTGAAGAAAATCGAGGGTGAAACCCAGAATTGCAGAAAAATGGAGACATCAAGGTGGCAGAGCTAGCCCTATTATTAAGAGCAAACTCAGCCAAAGGCAAGAAAGAGACCCAGTCATCTTGATCAGCAGACACAAAACATCTCAAATAAGTCTCCAAGGTCTGGTTTGTTCTCTCCGTTTGTCCATTGGAATGAGGGTGAAATGCAGAGGAGAAAGACAACTTAACACCAAGTTTAGAACAAAATGTCCTCCAAAATCTGGAAACAAACTGGACTCCTCTGTCAGACACAATGTTCTCTCCGGAATGCCATGTAACCGAACAACGTGCTGAAAGAACAAAGGCACCAATTCGGAGGAGGAAGGCAACTTAGGTAATGGCACAAGATGTATCATCTTGGAAAACCTATCACAGATTACCCAGATAACGGTCATTCTCTGAGAGACAAGGAGGTCAGAAAGAAAATCCATAGAAATATGGGTCCATGGCCTCTTGGGTACAGGTAATGGCATTAACAAACCACTAGAACGAGAGCAAGGCTTGGAACGAGAGCAAGTCCCACAGGACTACACAAAGTTCCTGACGTCACGAGACAAAGTAGGCCACTGTAGCATCGGCGTCCCTGCCTTCTGTTCCCCTGCGACAGCGTCCTCTGTCAGGCAGGGACGTCGCCCCTCTTACCCGCGCTCAGCGTCCTCCTTCCGCCCTGCTGGGGCCGCGCGCTCCTTCCCTGCTGCTGGACTTAGGGTGCGCACCCGCGCCCTCCCCCGCTCTTAAAGGGGCCGCGCGCATCTTTCAAAAAGGTCCCCGGCCAATGCCGGAGGACTCCACCCTATATAAAGTACTTCCTCCTTAATGGAGGTGCCCGAGCAATGTTGTTGTTGTTGTTGCACTGTTTTACTCTGCTTCAGCCCTCAGGTGCCGTTACCAGTTACCTGCCTGTTTCCTGCCCGTTTGCTGTCTGCTACCTGTCCGCAAGCCTGCTTGGAGGTTCGGCCGTCACATGTGGTGACCATCGGCTATTCCAGAGACTCTCGCCTGCTCGCTTGGGGGCGCTCATCTGCCATCTGACTGCAGCCCTACCCGGAGGTTCGGACGTCACATGCGGTGACCCTCGGCTATTCCAGAGACTCTCGCCTGCTCACTTGGGGGCGCTCATCTGCCATCTGACTGCAGCCCTACCCGGAGGTTCGGACGTCACATGCGGTGATCCTCGGCTATTCCAGAGACTCTCGCCTGCTCACTTGGGAGCGGTCATCTGCTATCTGCCTGCTAGCCTACCGGGAGGCTCCACCATCTCAGGTCGTATATACCTGCCTGTCTGTCCAGAGACTGCCCCGGTCGCTTGCTGTGACTACCTGCATGTGAATCTAGAGACTGCCCCGGTCACTTGCCGTGACTCTCTGCTTACCTATCCAGAGACTGCCCCGGTCACTTGCCGTGACTCCCTGCATACCTATCCAGAGACTGCCCCGGTCACTTGCCGTGACTCCCTGCATACCTATCCAGAGACTGCCCCGGTCACTTGCCGTGACTCCCTGCCTACTTATCCAGAGACTGCCCCGGTCACTTGCCGTGACTACCTGCCCGTATAATCAGAGACTGCCCCGCTCACTTGCCGTGATCCCTTCCCGTCTGTCCAGAGACTGTCCCTGTCACTTGCCGTGACTTCCTGTCCGTCTCCTCGGGCGCCACCCGCTCCTTTACAAGGAAAACCTTCTTGTATAATAAAGCTCAGAGGTTCCGCCTACCAGACCCGTTACAGTTTGCTCGGGCCATGGAACCCGGTGGCACCCAAACCCCTTCGCTCTCGGACCTGTGTCATGAACTGTTTCGTCAGAGGTCTCAACAGGAGTCCATCCTGGGTCACTTACGGAATGTTAATTCCCGCCTGGACACCCTGACTACTTCACCAACAACCACCGCGGGCGCCATGACTCGTAATCCGGCAGTCCCGCTGCTTACCAATTCCGTGGTTTCCATTCCTGGACCTCGACTCTCAGCTCCTCCTCGGTTTGGAGGCGATCCAGCTCTGGCTCGGGGTTTCATTAACCAGTGTACCCTGCATTTTGAACTCCTGGCACACCAGTTTAACTCCGACCGGGCCAAAATTGCCTTCATCATGTCCCATCTCACCGGAGAGGCTCTGGCCTGGCTTAATCCTCTATGGGAGAGGGAGGATCCTCTGGTGTCTGACCTGCCCGCTTTCCTCTCGGCCTTCCGGAAGGTATTCGACGAACCCGGACGGAAGACCTCCTCTGCATCATCTCTGCTGCGTCTCCGTCAGGAAAGTCTCACCGTTGGTCAATATGCCATACGGTTCCGTACTCTAGCCTCGGAGCTGGCTTGGGACAATGACGCTCTGATATCGGTTTTCTGGGAGGGTCTGTCCAGCCGTATTAAAGATGAACTTGCCGGTCGGGACATTCCAACCTCTCTTGATGACCTAATAACTCTTGCCAATCGAATTGATCTACGGTTCCAGGAGCGTGCCAAAGAGGTCACCCGTGAGAGAAGGTTTCCTCCTCTAGCATCTTCTTTTCAGAGACCCGTCACTCCCTCCGTTTCTCCCCAATTACACTCTCCTGAGCCTATGCAGGTCGACCAGACCAAGATGGTCAAAACCCGTCAGGACTTACGCCGTGCCGAGGGGAGTTGCTTCTACTGTGGCAGTAAGGAGCACCGGATCCGTACCTGTCCGGAGAGGTCGGGAAACGCCTGTGTCTAGGTTCGCTCGGAGAGGTCAACCTAGACAAGAATAAATCCTCTTCATCCCTGCTGCTGTCAATCTCAATTCTTCTCGGTGAAAACCGTTATTTCGAACTAGCCCAACTTGATTCTGGAGCAGCCGGGAATCTTGTTTCACAGGCTCTAGTGGAAAAATATCGCATTCCTACCAGACCTCTGGTTGAACCAGTATCTATTGCTGCTGTGGATGGAGGTCTCCTACCACGTCCCATCCAACTTATCACAGAAGCTATAACCCTGCAGGTGGGAATGCTGCATTCGGAGAGTATCTCGTTTCATGTTCTGCCTGGACTCTCTCACGCTTTCTTACTAGGTCTGCCTTGGCTCCAAAAGCATGCACCCGTGCTCGACTGGCAGACTGGAGAGATCCTTCGCTGGGGACAGGACTGTCATAAAACGTGTTTGGTTCCTGTTCATCCCGTCCGTCCTTCTCCTACACCAGCTAATCTACCAGGGCTCCCGATTCCATATTGGTCATTCGCTGATGTCTTTAATAAAAAGGAAGCAGAGACATTACCTCCTCACAGACCGTATGATTGCCCGATCGACCTACTACCCGGTACTACGCCTCCCGTGGGCGTATTTACCCATTGTCCGCTGCTGAGACTAGGTCGATGTCCGAATATATCGAGGAGAATTTGGCCAAGGGATTCATCCGGAAATCTACCTCCCAGCGGGAGCAGGTTTCTTCTTCGTCAAAAAGAAAGACGGCTCTCTCCGTCCCTGTATTGACTACAGAGGCCTAAACTTGATCACAGTGAAGAATAAGTACCCTCTTCCGCTCATTCCAGAATTGTTTGATCGTCTGAGGGGGGCTAGAATCTTCACCAAACTGGATCTTCGTGGAGCATATAACCTAGTCCGTATCCGTCAGGGAGATGAATGGAAGACGGCATTCAACACCCGAGACGGCCACTACGAGTATTTGGTGATGCCCTTTGGTCTCTGTAATGCTCCGGCAGTCTTTCAAGAGTTGGTCAATGACATATTCCGAGACCTTCTCTACTCCTGCGTTGTGGTGTACCTAGACGACATCTTGGTCTTCTCTCCGGATCTCCAGTCTCACCGGAGGGATGTTCGTCAGGTTCTGCTCAGGCTCAGGCAGAATCACCTCTTCGCCAAATATGAGAAGTGCCTCTTTGAGCAGACCTCGCTTCCGTTTTTGGGCTACATCATTTCTCAGACAGGCCTACGAATGGATCCGGAGAAATTATCTGCCATCGAGAAATGGCCCCGACCGGAGGGGTTGAAGGCCATTCAGCGGTTCCTGGGATTCGCCAATTATTACCGCCTCTTCATACCGCACTTCTCTTCCCGGACTGCTCCAATCTCCGCGCTCACCCGCAAGGATGCCAACCCCAAACAGTGGACGCCCGAAGCAGAAGAGGCCTTTCTGTCCTTAAAACAGGCCTTCTCTTCCGCTCCAGTGCTGCATCGCCCGGATGGCAACAAGCAGTTCTTCCTGGAGGTGGACGCTTCCTCTTCTGGAGCCGGAGCGGTACTTACTCAAAAATCTTCATCCGGGAGGATGGTATCTTGCGGCTTCTTCTCCAAACTCTTCTCCTCTTCTGAGCGCAATTACTCCATAGGAGACCGAGAGTTATTGGCCATCAAGCTGGCATTAGAGGAGTGGCGTTACCTACTCGAGGGGGCTCTTCATCCGGTAATCATTTACACTGACCACAAGAATCTGGCTTACCTCCAGCATGCCCAGAGGCTTAACCCTCGCCAAGCCCGGTGGTCCTTGTTTTTTGCCCGCTTCGATTTTTTGTTACATTTTCGCCCAGCCGATAAGAACATCAAGGCGGATGCCTTGTCCCGGTCTTTTCTGGTGTCTGATCTCGAGGAGGAACCTAAACATATCATCGATCCCACCAGAGTGATGCAGGTAGCTCCCCTGAGTCTAAATCGTCTTCCTCCTGGTAAGACGTTCGTATCGGAACCTGATCGGGAAAGGATCCTACACTGGGGTCATTCGTCTAAACTAGCTGGCCACGCTGGTCAGAAAAAGACCCTCCAGCTCATTACCCGGCATTACTGGTGGCCTACCCTGCACAAAGATATAATAGACTTTGTTTCTGCCTGTGCCTCCTGTGCCCGCAACAAAGTTCCGAGATACCTGCCTGCCGGCCGTCTTCTCCCACTTCCTGTACCCGCTGCCCCCTGGCAGCATATAGCCATGGACTTCATAACGGATCTTCCCGTCTCTGCTGGTTGTACGGTCATTTGGGTGGTCGTTGACCGATTTTCCAAGATGGCTCACTTCATTCCCCTGCCAGGGCTTCCGTCTGCACCCAAGCTGGCTAAAGACTTTATCCGCCACATCTTCCGTCTTCATGGTCTGCCTCGTCACATTGTGTCGGATCGTGGGGTGCAGTTCACCTCACGTTTCTGGAGAGCCACTTGTAAGTTGCTAGACGTCACCCTGGATTTCTCCTCCGCTTACCACCCGCAGTCCAATGGACAAGTCGAGCGAATCAATCAGAATCTGACCAGTTATCTCCGGCACTTCGTTAATGCCCACCATTCTGACTGGGTGGATCTCCTGCCTTGGGCCGAATTCTCTTACAACAATCACGAGAGCGAATCTTCCTCCAAATCTCCGTTTTTTGTAGTCTTCGGTCAACACCCTCGGATCCCTGTTCCTGTCTCCATCTCTGTGGACAATCCAGCTGCAGAATCTCTGATTAAGGAATTTTCCTCCATATGGGAGAGTACCCGGTCCGCACTCATTCGGTCATCCGAGCGCATGAAAAGACATGCTGACAAAAAACGTCTGGATCCTCCTCAATTCCGTCCTGGGGATAAGGTCTGGCTCTCGTCCAAGTATGTCCGGCTCAAGATTCCTTCCTACAAGTTAGGTCCTCGGTTCATCGGTCCTTTTGAGATCATCAGTCAGATCAACCCGGTGTCCTATAAATTGAAACTCCCGGCCAATTTGCGGATTCCTAACTCCTTCCATGTATCTCTCCTCAAACCGGTGGTACTTAACTCTTTTGTCAAGTCTACAGGTACACCTCCTGCTCCAGTGTCTGCTGAAGACGAATTTGAGGTAGAGAACATTCTGGCCACAAAAAGGGTAGGAAGAAAGACTTATTTTCTGGTGGATTGGAAGGGGTTTGGTCCTGAGGAGAGAACGTGGGAGCCTCGGGAGAACATCCATGCCCCTCTCATCCTAGCTAACTTTCTTTCTGGCCTAAAAAGGGGGGGCCTAAGGGGGGTGGGTACTGTAGCATCGGCGTCCCTGCCTTCTGCCAGGCAGGGACGCTGTTCCCCTGCGACAGCGTCCTCTGCCAGGCAGGGACGTCGCCCCTCTTACCCGCGCTCAGCGTCCTCCTTCCGCCCTGCTGGGGCCGCGCGCTCCTTCCCTGCTGCTGGACTTAGGGTGCGCACCGCGCCCTCCCCCGCTCTTAAAGGGGCCGCGCGCATCTTTCAAAAAGGTCCCCGGCCAATGCCGGAGGACTCCACCCTATATAAAGTACTTCCTCCTTAATGGAGGTGCCCGAGCAATGTTGTTGTTGTTGTTGCACTGTTTTACTCTGCTTCAGCCCTCAGGTGCCGTTACCAGTTACCTGCCTGTTTCCTGCCCGTTTGCTGTCTGCTACTTGTCCGCAAGCCTGCTTGGAGGTTCGGCCGTCACATGTGGTGACCATCGGCTATTCCAGAGACTCTCGCCTGCTCGCTTGGGGGCGCTCATCTGCCATCTGACTGCAGCCCTACCAGGAGGTTCGGACGTCACATGCGGTGACCCTCGGCTATTCCAGAGACTCTCGCCTGCTCACTTGGGGGCGCTCATCTGCCATCTGACTGCAGCCCTACCCGGAGGTTCGGACGTCACATGCGGTGATCCTCGGCTATTCCAGAGACTCTCGCCTGCTCACTTGGGAGCGGTCATCTGCTATCTGCCTGCTAGCCTACCGGGAGGCTCCACCATCTCAGGTCGTATATACCTGCCTGTCTGTCCAGAGACTGCCCCGGTCGCTTGCTGTGACTACCTGCATGTCAATCTAGAGACTGCCCCGGTCAATTGCCGTGACTCTTTGCTTACCTATCCAGAGACTGCCCCGGTCACTTGCCGTGACTCCCTGCATACCTATCCAGAGACTGCCCCGGTCACTTGCCGTGACTCCCTGCATACCTATCCAGAGACTGCCCCGGTCACTTGCCGTGACTCCCTGCATACCTATCCAGAGACTGCCCCGGTCACTTGCCGTGACTCCCTGCCTACTTATCCAGAGACTGCCCCGGTCACTTGCCGTGACTACCTGCCCGTATAATCAGAGACTGCCCCGCTCACTTGCCGTGATCCCCTTCCCGTCTGTCCAGAGACTGTCCCTGTCACTTGCCGTGACTTCCTGTCCATCTCCTCGGGCGCCACCCGCTCCTTTACAAGGAAAACCTTCTTGTATAATAAAGCTCAGAGGTTCCGCCTACCAGACCCGTTACAGCCACCAAAAGGACCGACTCACCAAGTCTCTGGTACCAAAAATACCGGGATGACTAGCCAACGCGGAACAATGAATCTCAGACATCACACTCTTCTTCCACTGGTCTGGGACAAACAATTTCCCAACAGTGCAGTGCTCAGGTTTATCCTCCTGTCACCCTCCAGAGCCAGTCTCAAATTGGGCGAGATGGTGAAAAGAACTACACCCTCTTTAAAAATAACAGCAGGATCAGATAACTCAGGAGAACTCCTCGAGAGGGCATCCGCCTTAACATTCTTAGTGCTCGGAAGAAAAGAAACCACAAAACTAAAACGTGTGAAAAACAAGGCCCACCTGGCCTGTCTAGGATTAAGTCGCTTGGCTGATTCGAGATAAACCAGGTTCTTATGGTCCGTGAGGACCACCACCTGATGTTTGGCTACTCCAGCCAATGTCTCCACTCTTCAAAGGCCCACTTCATGGCCAATAACTCCCGATTACCCACGTCAAAATTACGTTCAGTTGGAGAAAATTTTCGAGAGAAAAAGGCACAAGGGTTACTCTTAGAGGTCTCTGGATCCCTTTGAGACAAAACGGCACCTGCCCCAATCTCAGAGACATCAACCTCCACCTGAAACGGCAGAGAAACATCAGGCTGCCGTAGAACAGGAGCAGAAATGAATCTCTGCTTAAGTTCCTGAAATGCAGAAACTGCCTCAGGAGGCCAATTCACCACATCGGAACCCTTTTTGGTCAAATCAGTCAATGGTTTAACAATACCAATTACCAATAAATTTACGATAAAAATTGGCTAAACCCAAAAATCTCTGAAGAGCCTTCAATGAAGTAAGTTGAACCCAATCACAAATGGCCTGAACCTTGACCGGGTCCATTTCAATAGCAGACGGAGACAAAATGAATCCCAGAAATGAGACCTTCTGTATGCCAAAAAGACACTTTGATCCCTTAACAGACAGTGCATTCTCTCTCAAAATCTGGAACACAGTCCGAACATGTTTCACATGAGAGTCTGTTGTGAATGTTTTGGAAATGAATTCTGAGCAGAAGCTCCCTCTGGTGGTTACAAACAGTACTGAACCATTCAATGAGGTGTCATGTATAGTGTACAGTTCCTATAGCGTCTTGTGCTTGGGTGCGAGGAAAACACAGGAGACATAGGTTGAAATAAAATGACTTGTATTACTTCATACAAGCATGCTGAAAAGTTCACACAGTTTGCAGGAACAGCGACAGGAGACACAGCAGGCCAGAGTAACTTCAAGCACTACAATAAATCTCCAAAGCAGGCTCAGGATCTCTTCTCTGTACCGTAATTCCTCTGCAAACATGGATTCACCAAACAGCAGGTTTCCAGAGTCCAAAAGTGTTCCAAGGTTCCTCAGTAGGGAATAGCTGGAGTACAAATCCAAGGCTTCCAGGAGTCAGGTCACAGACTGACTGAGGCTTGATTCAGGAGCATTGATTGTTCAGCTGAGGCTGCTTAAGAAGCAAGAGGGAAGAATCAGGGCGGGAACATGAAAACTGGAAACTCCATATTAACTGAGGGCAAGAGCTGCAGAAAGACAGAAAGCAAAATGGCCGACGGAAAACTGAGTTTCAAGGAACATGTCAACAGAGACAAAGAACCTTACATTACTCCCCCCTTAGGGACAACCTCCGGATGACCTCAGACCAGGCTTGTCAGGGTACCTCTGATGAAACTGGCGGAGCAGGCGAGGAGCATTTACATTATTGACTGGTTCCCATGAGTTGTCCTCCACTGGGTAGCCCTGCCATTTAATCAAATATTGCAACTGATTTCTGTAAAACCTGGAATCTAGAATCCTTTCCACCATAAATTCTTCCTGACCATCGACCAGCACTGGGTCAGGGCAAGGAGAAGAACGTCCAGGAAACGTATTGGGTGTTGCAGCCTTTAGTAGGGATACATGAAAGACAGGGTGGATTCTCATAGTTCTGGGCAGTTGAAGACGACAAGCAACAGCACTTATAATCTTATTGATCTTATAAGGTCCAATGTACTTATGTCCCAATTTAGACGATGGAATCTTTAATTTAAGATTTCTGGTTGACAGCCAGACCAAATCTCCTACCTTGAAAGCTGGTGCAGGTTTACGAAATTTATCTGCTGCTTTCTTGTACCTTTCCTGAGCCAATTCTAGATTTTCCTTTAGAAGATCCATATTCTTTTGTAAAGAAGTGATTCTTTCAGCCACTGCCGGCAAGGGCGTATCTATGGGAAATCGAGGAAGAATGTTAGGATGATAACCTAGATTGGAGTAAAAAGGAGACTGCTTAGTGGAGGCGCTCTGAGAGTTGTTATAAGAGAACTCAGCCAGTGGAAGTAGATCCACCCAATCATCCTGTAGGTGGCAGATAAAACAGCGGAGATACTGCTCCAGGGTCTGATTGGTTCGTTCTGTCTGTCCATTAGTCTGGGGATGAAAAGCAGAAGAAAGGTTTACTTTAATGTCCAATGCTGCACAGAAATTTTGCCAAAACTTTGAAGTGAATTGCACCCCTCGATCCGAAATGACCTCATCCGGTACTCCATGTAAGCGAAACACATTCTTAATCATCAAATCTGATGTCTGTTTTGCAGTGGGTAAGCCGACACAAGGGATAAAATGAGCTGCCTTTGTTAGACGGTCAACCACCACTAGAATGGTGTTCTTCCCTTGAGAGGTTGGTAACTCCACAATGAAGTCCATAGAAATGGATCCCCACGGGCGGGACGGGGTGGGAAGAGGTTGCAACAGACCAGTTGGTGAGGAGCGAGGTGTTTTGCATCTTGCACAGACTTCACATGAAGTGACATAGTTTAAGACATCTTTCCTGTAAGTGGGCCACCAAAAGAAACGAGAAAGAAATTCTTGTGTCTTTAGAATTCCCCTATGCCCGGCTATCTTGGAATCGTGGATGAGTTGCAATACTCTCAATCTGACTGTTTCAGGTATATACAGACGTTGTCCCTGAATCCACACACCATTCTTAAAGACAAGACTTACGTCCCTTGGGGGTTGAGCCAACAAAGAATCCGCATGGTATGCTTCCTTGATGTCCTTAAGTAGGTCTTGATTATGAATCACTCCCAGGAATCTAGAGTCAGGAAGAATAGTCTTAGGAGGAGTAAGTGGACGTGTCTCTGCTGAATGAATCCTAGAGAGTGCATCAGCCTTTCCATTGCGCGATCCTGGTCTATAAGAAATGACAAAATTAAATTGGTTTAGGAAAAGATTCCAGCGAGCCTGGCGAGGAGTCAGGCACTTAGCCGACCTGATAAATTCAAGGTTACGATGGTCTGTCAGGACGACTATTTGCTGTGCAGCTCCCTGAAGAAGGTGTCTCCATTCCTTGAAGGCGGCAATAATGGCCAACAATTCTCTATTGCCCACATCGTAGTTCCTCTCAGCCGAAGACAACTGCTGGGGAAAGAAGGCACAGGGATGCAAGACATTCTTCTCACCTGTTCTCTGAGAGAGTATAACTCCAACGGCACAGTCTGAAGCATCCACCTCTATTATGAAGGCAAGCTCGGGTTGGGATGTACTAAGATAGGTGCGGTGGTAAATTTATCCTTTAAACAGGAAAATGCTTCCTGAGCTTGCGGGGTCCAGGAGAAACTAGACTGTTTCCGGGTAAGTTGGGTGATAGGTGACACTACCTCAGAAAAATTCTTAATGAAACGTCTATAGAAGTTGGCAAACCCGATGAAACGCTGCACCTCCTTCACATTTCTAGGAATTGGCCAATCCTTGATGGCTTGGGTCTTGCTTCCATCCATACTAATCCCTTGCGTAGATAGTACATACCCCAGAAATTGAATTTCGGTCCTATGGAATTCACATTTTTCAAGTTTGATGTAGAGATGGTTTTGTCTTAGGCGTTCTAAGACCATTCTCACATGTCCATGATGTTCCTCTGTGGAGTTAGAAAAAATTAGAATATCATCCAGATAAATCACCACAAATGTATCTAGGAGATCCCTGAAGATATCATTCACGAAGTGTTGGAAAGTGGCTGGGGCGGTACTCAGACCAAAAGGCATAACTAGATATTCAAAGTGTCCATAGCGTGACCTGAAAGCAGTCTTCCATTCATCCCCAGGTCTAATACGGACCAAGTTATAGGCCCCACGGAGATCCAGTTTAGAGAAAATGTTGGCATGCCGCACTCTCTCCAACAATTCAGGGATTAAAGGCAATGGATAACGGTTTCTAATAGTAACCTTATTGAGTTCCCTATAGTCTATGCAGGGTCTCAGAGATCCATCTTTCTTCTTCACAAAGAAGATGGGTGCACCTGCGGGAGATGAAGAGGGGCGTATGAAGCCCTTGGCTAAATTTTCGTCTATATAATCCTTCAAAGCTTTTAGCTCGGGCCCCGCTAGGTGGTAGATCTTACCAAAAGGTATCTCGGCTCCAGGCAATAATTCAATTGGACAATCATATGGACGGTGAGGAGGAAGCTGATCAGCGTTCTTCTTGTCACATAAATCCACATAGTCCTGGTATACAGCTGGTAGTTCACGGACTGACATGGTTCCTTTAGGAACAGAGCAAGCTGAAACTCCTTGACTCATCTGTTTCTCTGGAAAGTGTAATTCCTTGGTCTCCCAGTTAATCGTAGGATTCTGCGCCTGCAGCCATGGTAGCCCTAGAATAATGGGAAAGTGGGGAGAAGAGATAAGCATAAAAGACATTTTCTCCTGATGATCTTTACCCATAAGGACCCTCAAAGGCTCTGTTTCTTGATCCACTGGTCCAGAAGTCAGTAGAGAGCCATCCACAGTCTCCATCTGTACTGGAGTAGCCTTCTTCACTGAACGTATCCCCTGTTTCAGAGCAAAGGAGATATCCATAAAATTTCCACTTACTCCTGAGTCGATCATAGCAGAGCTAGACACCCAGACTGAGTCAACCCAGAGTTTGATGGAAAGGAAGCAATGAGAATTGTTTCTTTTACAACTCAGCTGGGACACCGCTGAGGAAACTTGAAAAATTGCAGCGTTTATACCGTCATCGTCCCCAGAACTAACAGAGTTTAAGTCCGAGAAATCAAGATCTCTTGCAGCAGATCTCTCTGGAGCCTGAGGCTCGGACATGACAGAGCTCCTCTCGCAACCCTCACAGTGAATGACTGCTGCAGTAGTCTTACGAGAATGGCTGGGGCAGTTTATAATGAAGTGCCCTGACTTACCACAGTAGAAACATAGATTTTCCTTTATACGATGTTCTTTGCGTGCATCACTAACCCGTCTTTGTAAAGAGTCCACCTGCATGGGTTCAGGTTCTGGTTCCCTTGTGATCCTACTCAAAGGTTCCTTAGCTGAGGAGGGAGGTAGTAAAAGGTTAGTGCGATTATTTTCAAACCATCTCTCTTGTCTGCGTTCAGTCAGACGAGCATCAATACGGATACAATAGTTAATAAAGTCACCTAACGCAGTGGGAGGGTCGGCACGAGCAAGTTCATCCTTAATCAGTGGAGACAACCTGTAAGGTTCTATGTATATATTCCTGAAACTCAGTTTGTTCGTCAGCCATTTTTACTTTCTGTCTTGCTGCAGCTATCTTGCCCTCAGTCAAAATGGAGTTTCCAGCTTGCATGTTCCCGCCCTGATTATCTCCTTTGCTTCTTAAGCAGCCACAGCTGAGCAATCAGTGCTTCAGAATCTAGCCTGCAGTGAACCTGTGACTTGACTCCTGTAAGCCTTGGACCTCGTACTCCAGCTATTCCTACTGAGGAACTCTGAAGCACTTGTGGACTCTGAACCCTGCTCTTTGAAAGACCCACATTTGCATGGACTTACGGTAACAAGAGAAGAAGATCCTGAATCTGTATTGGAGAGTGATTGCTGAGCTTGGATTACTCTGGCCTGCTGTGTCTCCTGTTTCTGTGTCTGCAAACTGTGTGACTATTTCTGCCAACTTGTATGAAGTAATACAGGACTTTTCTATATCAAACCTGTGACTCCTGTGTTTTCATCGCACCCAAGCACAAGACGCTATATGAACTGTACTACATACATTACAAGATTCTGAAGCCAAAACGTTAGTGTCTGCTGGGTCTGGAAGGCTGTGTCTGCTGTACTGTGGATATCAGATGTCCGGTTGTACTTTCTGTGATGACAGTGGTTGTGACTTCTCACAACCATTCCAGGTGAGCAATTCCCTTAAGTTTTTTCTTTTTGCAGTGTTACCACAGGTAAACACTATTGTTTTTTTTTTTTCCTTTCTTTTCTCTTTTTTGTCTGCTGTAACTCTGGATATCAGATGTCTGGTTGAAACTTTCTGTGATGATAGTGGTTGTGACTTCTCACAACCATTCCAGGTGAGCAGTTCCCTTAATTTTTTTTTTCTCTCTGCAGTGTTGCCACAGGTGAACACTATTGTTTTTTTTCTCTCCTCTTCTTCCAGTAATCCTGTCTTAAAAGATCTGGAAAATGGAGGCCCGCATAAAGGAACTTTGCGGAGTGACTGATAATATCCTTGCAGATTTGCAGAATATAAAGACCCGTTTTACAAATCTACAGGACCTCAATAATCACAATTTGCAAGTGGTTGGACAGACTACCCAGGATTTGCGAGCCAGGATTGAGGTTCTAGAGGGGCGAGTCCAGGCTCCTGCCGTAGCCCTGAGTGCTGGGATTCCCAAGTTGCCCCCTTTTCGTTTTGGCGGTGAACGTGAGAAATTCAGGGGATTTATTAATCAATGCAATCTTTTTTTTTCTGCACATGCTTCACAATTTCCCACTGAACGATCTAAGGTGCTTACTATAATTATGTTGCTTACCAACAAGGCTTTAATGTGGGCAAACCCTCTGATTGAGACTGAGGATGATTGTTTGAATCACCTTGATGATTTTATTTCAGCCATGGGGCAGGTGTTTGATGACCCCAATCGAGGTGCAACAGCTGAAGCAGCCATGTTAGCTTTGCGCCAAGGTAAGCACTCGGTAGCTGAATATGCCTTGGATTTCAGGAGATGGGCCCTTGATACCACCTGGGACAGTTCCGCCAAAAAATCTATTTTTCGAAAGGGGTTATCTCCACTGATTAAGGATGAACTTGCTCGTGCCGACCCTCCCACTGCGTTAGGTGACTTTATTAACTACTGCATCCGTATTGATACTCGTCTGACTGAACGCAGGCAAGAGAGATGGTTCGAAAGCAATCGTACTAACCTTTTCCTACCTTCCTCTCCAGCTAAGGAACCTTTGAGTAGGATTACACGGGAACCTGAACCTGAACCCATGCAGGTAGACTCTTTACAACGACGGGTTAGTGATGCACACAAGGAACATCGTTTTAAGGAGAATCTATGTTTCTATTGTGGTAAGTCAGGGCACTTCATTATAAACTGCCCCAGCCGTTCTCGTAAGACTACTGCAGCACTCATTCATTGTGAGTGTTGCGAGAGGGGATCTGTCAGGTCCGAGCCTCAGGCTCCAGAGAGATCTGCAGCAACAGATCTTGATTTCTCGGACTTAAACTCCGTTACCTCTGAGGACGTTGACTGTGTAAACGCTGCCATTTTTCAAGTTTCCTCAGCGGTGTCCCAGCTGAGTTGTAAAAAAAACAATTCTCATTGCTTTCTTTCCATCAAACTCTGGGTTGACTCAGCTTGGGTGTCTAGCTCTGCTATGATCGACTCAGGGGCAAGTGGAAATTTTATGGATGTCTCCTTTGCTCTGAAACAGGGAATACGTTCAGTGAAGAAGGCTACTCCAGTACAGATGGAAACTGTGGATGGCTCCCTGCTGACCTCTGGACCAGTGGATCAGGAAACAGAGCCTTTGAGGGTTCTTATGGGTAAAGATCATCAAGAGAAACTGTCCTTTATGCTTATCTCTTCTCCCCACTTTCCCATTATTCTAGGGCTACCATGGCTGCAGGCTCAGAATCCTACCATTAACTGGGAGACCAAGGAATTACACTTTCCAGAGAAACAGATGAGTCCAAAAGTTTCAGCTTGCTCTGTTCCTAAAGGAATCATGTCAGTCCCTGAACTACCAGCTGTATACCAGGACTATGTGGATTTATGTGACAAGAAGAACGCTGACCAGCTTCCTCCTCACCGTCCATATGATTGTCCAATTGAATTATTGCCTGGAGCAGAGATACCTTTTGGTAAGATCTACCCCCTGGCGGGGCCCGAGCTAAAGGCTTTAAAGGATTACATAGATGAAAATCTAGCCAAGGGCTTCATACGCCCTCTTCATCTCCTGCAGGTGCACCCATCTTCTTTGTAAAGAAGAAAGATGGATCTCTGAGACCATTCGTAGACTATAGGGAACTCAATAAGGTTACTATTAGAAACCGTTATCCATTGCCTTTAATCCCTGAGTTATTGGAGAGAGTGCGACATGCCAAAATTTTTTCTAAACTAGATCTTCGTGGGGCCTATAACTTAGTCCGTATTAGACCTGGGGATGAATGGAAGACTGCATTCAGGTCACGCTATGGACACTTTGAATATCTAGTTATGCCTTTTGGTCTGAGTACCGCCCCAGCCACTTTCCAACACTTGGTGAATGACATCTTCAGGGATCTCCTAGATACATTCGTGGTAATTTATTTGGATGATATTCTAATTTTTTCTAACTCCACAGAGGAACATCATGGACATGTGAGAATGGTCTTGGAACGTCTAAGACAAAATCATCTTTACATCAAACTTGAAAAGTGTGAATTCCATAGGACCGAAATTCAATTTCTGGGGTATGTACTGTCTACACAAGGAATTAGTATGGATGGAAGCAAAACCCAAGCCATCAAGGATTGGCCAAGTCCTAGAAATGTGAAGGAGGTACAGCGCTTCATCGGGTTTGCCAACTTCTATAGACGTTTCATTAGAAATTTCTCTGAGGTAGTGTCACCTATCACTCAACTTACCCGGAAAGAGTCTAGGTTTTCCTGGACTCCCCAAGCCCAGGAAGCATTTTCCCGTCTAAAAGATAAATTTACCACTGCACCTATCCTAGTACATCCCAACCCCGAGCTTGCCTTCATAATAGAGGTGGATGCTTCAGACTGTGCCGTTGGAGCTATACTCTCTCAGAGAACAGGTGAGAGAAGAATGTCTTGCATCCCTGTGCCTTCTTTTCCCAGCAGTTGTCTTCGGCTGAGAGGAACTACGATGTGGGCAATAGAGAGTTGTTGGCCATTATTGCCGCCTTCAAAGAATGGAGACACCTTCTTCAGGGAGCTGCACAGCAAATAGTCGTCCTGACAGACCATCGTAACCTTGAGTTTATCAGGTCGGCTAAGTGCCTGACTCCTCGCCAGGCTCGCTGGAATCTTTTCTTAAACCAATTTAATTTTATCATCTCTTATAGACCAGGATCGCGCAATGGAAAGGCTGATGCACTCTCTAGGATTTACTCAGCAGAGACACGTCCAATTACTCCTCCTAAGACTATTCTTCCTGACTCTAGATTCCTAGGAGTAATTCATAATCAAGACCTACTTAAGGACATCAAGGAAGCATACCATGCGGATTCCTTTTTGGCACAACCCCCAAGGGACGTAAGTCTTGTCTTTAAGAATGGTGTGTGGATTCAGGGACAACGTCTGTATATTCCTGAAACAGTCAGATTAAGAGTATTGCAACTCATTCATGATTCCAAGATAGCTGGGCATAGAGGAATTCTAAAGACACAGGAATTTCTTTCTCGTTTCTTTTGGTGGCTCACTTGCAGGAAGGATGTTTTGAATTATGTCACTTCATGTGAGGTCTGTGCAAGATGCAAAACACCTCGCTCCTCACCAACTGGTCTGTTACAGCCTCTTCCCACCCCGTCCCGCCCGTGGGGATCCATTTCTATGGACTTCATTGTGGAGTTACCAACCTCTCAGGGGAAGAACACCATTCTAGTGGTGGTTGACCGTCTAACAAAGGCAGCTCATTTTATCCCTTGTGTCGGCTTACCCACTGCAAAACAGACATCAGATTTGATGATTAAAGATGTGTTTCGCTTACATGGAGTACCGGATGAGGTTATTTCGGATCGAGGGGTGCAATTCACTTCTAGGTTTTGGCAAAATTTCTGTGCAGCATTGGACATTAAAGTAAACCTTTCTTCTGCTTTTCATCCCCAGACTAATGGACAGACCGAACGAACCAATCAAACCCTGGAGCAGTATCTCCGCTGCTTTATCTGCCACCTACAGGATGATTGGGTGGATCTATTTCCATTAGCTGAGTTCTCGTATAACAACTCTCAGAGTGCCTCCACTAAACAGTCTCCTTTTTACTCTAATCTAGGTTATCATCCTAACATTCTACCACGATTTCCCATAGAAACGCCTTTACCAGCAGTGGCTGAAAGAATCACGTCTTTACAGAAGAATATGGATCTTCTAAAGGAAAATCTGGAATCGGCTCAAGAAAGGTACAAGAAAGCAGCAGATAAATTTTGTAAACCTGCACCAGCTTTCAAGGTAGGAGACTTGGTCTGGCTGTCAACCAGAAATCTTAAGTTAAGGATTCCATCGTCTAAGTTGGGACATAAGTACATTGGACCCTATAAAATCAGTAAAATTATAAGTGCCGTTGCTTGTCGTCTTCAACTGCCCAGAACTATGAGAATCCACCCTGTCTTTCATGTATCCCTACTAAAGGCTGCGACACCCAATACGTTTCCTGGACGTTCCTCTCCTTGCCCTGACCCAGTGCTAGTCGATGGTCAGGAAGAATTTGTGGTGGAAAGGATTTTAGATTCCAGGTTGTATAGAAATCAGTTACAATATCTGATTAAATGGCAGGGCTACCCAGTGGAGGACAACTCATGGGAACCGGTCAATAACGTTAATGCTCCTCGCTTGCTCCGTCAGTTTCATCAGAGGTACCCACACAAGCCTGGTCTGAGGTCATCCGGAGGTTGTCCTTAAGGGGGGAGTAATGTAAGGTTCTATGTATATATTCCTGAAACTCAGTTTGTTCGTCAGCCATTTTTACTTTCTGTCTTGCTGCAGCTATCTTGCCCTCAGTCAAAATGGAGTTTCCAGCTTGCATGTTCCCGCCCTGATTCTCTCCTTTGCTTCTTAAGCAGCCACAGCTGAGCAATCAGTGCTTCAGAATCTAGCCTGCAGTGAACCTGTGACTTGACTCCTGTAAGCCTTGGACCTTGTACTCCAGCTATTCCTACTGAGGAACTCTGAAGCACTTGTGGACTCTGAACCCTGCTCTTTGAAAGACCCACGTTTGCATGGACTTACGGTAACAGAGAAGAAGATCCTGAATCTGTATTGGAGAGTGATTGCTGAGCTTGGATTACTCTGGCCTGCTGTGTCTCCTGTTTCTGTGTCTGCAAACTGTGTGACTATTTCTGCCAACTTGTATGAAGTAATACAGGACTTTTCTATATCAAACCTGTGACTCCTGTGTTTTCATCGCACCCAAGCACAAGACGCTATATGAACTGTACTACATACATTACACAACCCTTTCCGAAAAATAGATTTTTTAGCGGAAGTGTCCCAAGTGGTATCAAGAGCCCATCTCCTGAAATCCAGGGCATATTCAGCTACTGAACGCTTACCTTGGCGCAAAGTTAACATGGCTGCTTCAGCTGTTGCACCTCGATTGGGGTCATCAAACACCTGCCCCATGGCTGAAATAAAAGCATCAAGGTGATTCAAACAATCATCCTCAGTCTCAATCAGAGGGTTTGCCCACATCAAAGCCTTATTGGTAAGCAACATGATTATAGTAAGCACTTTGGATCGTTCAGTGGGAAATTGTGAAGCATGTGCAGAGAAAAATAAATTGCATTGATTAATAAATCCCATGAATTTCTCACGTTCACCGCCAAAACGAAAAGGAGGTAATTTGGGGATCCCAGAACTTGGGGTTATGGCAGGAGCCTGGGCTCGTTCCTCTAGAGCAGATCTGGGCAAAGTGCGGCCCGCGGGCCACATCCGGCCCTCTTGTTGTCTCAGTCCGGCCCGCGGACCGAGACAGCCGTGGGGCTGAAAACCTGAGGTCCGCAAGCTGCACCGTGCCCGCCCACTCGCTGTCTCTCTACCAGTGATTTTCAACCAGTGTTCCGCGGCACACTAGTCTGGTGTGCCGTGGGGAAAGTTCCCCAAACTATGGTGCCAGGAGCCGGTGGCTGGGATCATACTCACCCCTCCCCGTGCCATCGCTGAGGGTACCTG
>JARQOD010000001.1:925028253-925148966 GCA_033576555.1 Oophaga sylvatica | reverse complement strand
CCAAAAGGGGGATTTTGCTGTGGAGATATATTTCTCTGAGACTGAAGTTTGCTCATGATTTCAATATCACAAGGACCTGGAAAAGGGTCAAGAACGGATCTGGTCAGCTCATTGTACCCACCTGGGGTGTGGAGTAGGCCTAAAAATAAGGAGCTGTTGTAGTTGGTGTGGGAAGGAAGGAGTTTGGCTGGAGTCAGCCTGAAATGTTTTGTTATGGTGCCATGGCACCAGGAAGCAAATACCAACCCCCCCCTAAGGGGCCCTGGGGGTCTTGCTGACCTGAAAAGCCGCTTAGTTAAGCCCGTCCCAAGCAAGGTGAGTCTGGGCCCAGTGTTCCCCAAACTGTGTGATTTATTCTTTTTTTTATTTTTTTATCTGGATTTTTTGTTGAAATCTGTTTAAAAACCACTGATATTTAACTAAAACTGTGTTTTGCCTCATTACGCGGCCCAGCCCTGCTACCAAGGGGATCCCTACAATTGGTGGCTTCAATGGGGGCAACGCGTGATTTCGGGCTGTTTTTTCCTGCATGCACTAAAGTCCGGGGTAAAAAAATGACGAAAAACCCTGGTGGATAACTGTCCAAAAAGGGGGAGAACACCGAAAAAATGCGGTGGAGGCCAGCACAGCAACAGCAGGCTAACAGCAGAACAGCAGGGAAATGCGCAGGCTATACAGGGGCAGGCTATGGAGCGGCAGCAGGCTAAAAACAGCAGCAGGCTAGGGCAGCAGCGTATTTAATCGACAGCAACAGGAAAAAAATATCAACTGATGCAGCACATCACAGCCCGCAGACACAGGAGCTTCCCGGGGATGCCAGAGTCCTAAAGCGGGTGCGTACACCGACCGAAAAAATGGAGCAATCAGATACTCGAGGTACCGGGGATTTTGAAAGGGGTGCAAAAAGGGAGAGAGTGCCTCGGACCATGGGCCGAGATCGTGGGTCCGTTTTTGACTTTAGGACCCCAAAAAGCCTAAGGGACCTACCCCCCACAACAGAAAATATAGAGCGTCAAGGGGGAGATACTTGCACCTTGGGTAAATGTTTTGGGCCGGGGCCGCGGGGACGCCGGAAGTTTTTCCCCTTCGAGCCAGCCGGGACCAGTATTATGACTTTATACCCTGATAGAAAATGGTTTTCAGCCGAGGGGTTGTCACCCCCCCTATGCTGGGTCTATAGTGACTGAAAATTCGGAGAACTTTGCCCCACACCCTTCAAACAGGGGGGGACAGGCAGCCCCTACTGTGGGCTCCAATGGAACCTCATTGAAAGATTGGGGCAAACCCAAGGGGAACAGGGAGAACTACCCGAAGGATCAATAAATTCCCCAAACTTCACCCACACCCGGCGAGCAGAGACCTGAGGGCTCCCGACGGCGGGGAACAAAAGGGCCCCCAAAACTGTTGGCGGGCCAAGAACCCAAAATGGGGAACGTTGCCCCCACCTGACTGACCCATGGAAAAACAACTTTGCTACATCATCTCACTATGCAGAACACATGTTGCAGGGGGCAAACCAGAGGGACCCAAATGAACCATTTTTGTAAAAATGGAGGTGGGGGGTAACCCGCTGTGGGGGTACTGGACTCAGGGAGTCTCGGACCCCAATACGAGCCCGCCACTTCCAAAAAACGATAAACTCCGAAAATGGGGTGTTTTGTATTTTTATGGGGGGCTTTAAAAAATTACCCCCCCCCGGGGATATAAAAAGTCAGCGGGGAGGAGGTGAGACGAGGTGGGGGGGGTGTTTAATTGCATTATGAGTAAGAACGGGATAAATTTTTCCCATTTTTCTGTGCTTTGCCTGGAATTACCCTCCCACGAACAGTCGTCGGGACCCCGGGGAACCAGGTTCATTCTCCTGAAACGGCGTAACCCGGTGGCCCGAGGAAAAGGCGGGGGGGAGTACCTTTCCTTCGGTGGAGGAGGGAAAAACCCCTCCCATAGAGTGTTTTGCGGGGGGATGGGAAGATTTGCCACCGGGGCCAGAATCAATAGTTAAATTGGCAGGTGACAAATTTTGTTCGGGCGCAAAACGTGACCCACTTGACCCAGCCCGTAAAATGTACTGGTTTCAATGGGGACCCCAACACCCCGGGGGCAGCTACAATTTTTCCCCCAAATTTCGAATAACCCAAATTTTTTGTGTAGGGGTTTAAAAAATACATGGGAAATTGTCGAGCTTTTCTGGCCCCGCAGTGAAATCGGGGGTTTGGAAGGACTTAGCGAGCGCATGTCAGGGGGACATTTGGGAAAAAAGAAAACCCAGACGAATTCCAAATGGTTTTACTGGCTAGGGGTCTATGAAGAATTAAACAGTTTTGTAACTTTTGCCCCGGTGCCAGAAAACCACCCGCGCCTCATTTTCCCGGACCCTTGTCCCTTTAAAACCAAATTTTAAAGAGGTACCGTTTAGACAATAGCCATGGATCTGGGGGGGTCCGGAAAAATAACCAGGGGTCATCAACACCCCGTTCTAATTACCTAGCGGGTTCCTGGGCTATCCCCTGCGACACACCTCGCCAAACAGATCGAAAAAGAACCAGGGAGTTTCTCCGGGTGGGAATCCCAAAAATCTTAACAGATCGGGGAACCCGCTTATGTCAAAAATCATGAAGGAAATGTGGGACTTTTAAGTTTAAACAGTGCGCACACGGTCTATCCCCCCAAACAGATGGTTTAGTAAAAGGTTTAAAAAAAACCCTGAAGAATATTTTAAAAAACCAGTCCGAAAGATGCTTTGACTGGGGCTCTTGTTTTCCATAACGAGTTTGCAGTGCGGGGTTTCCCCAGGGACTACGGTTCCGCCCTTTTAACTTTAATGGCAGACATCCCCTTGGGTACTCATAAGCAAAAGAGGCCTGGGAAAACCACCAACCCCCACAAAAGTTTAAAACTGTGGCCAAAAAGCAAGAGAGAATTGAGACAGCCACCCCCTAGTCCAGAACATATGGGAAACAGCACAAAAGGGCACAGAGGCAGGGCTATAAAACCCGGGGGCACGGGGAAAGGGGCCTTTAACCCTGGGGCGGGTTTTGGACTTTTGCCTACAGTGGATAAAAGTTCCTTGCAAGGTGGGGGGACCCTAAAACATTAAGAGAAGGTGGGACCATAAACTAAAAGTACAGCAACCGGCGAGAAAACGAACAGGTATACCATGTGAATCAGCTCAAACCATGGAAAAACAAGACACCTTTGGTGGGGTTGCCACGGGGCCCGCATTTCCAGACAATGGTTCCTTGCCTCAGGGGAAGGCAAGAGAACCTCTCCGCCGCAAAAAACCAACACTTTGTCGCCCAAAAAAGTTTGGAAATCCGAGAGTTTTTAGCCAAATACAAGATTTTTCGGAACTCCTGGTCGACCCCCTAACCCACTGACATTGTCACTGAGCCACGGGGAAAAGTACAATTAAAGCAATGGGCTGCCTGAGGCCCGCGACAAGCCAGCAAGGAAGGGGTCAAGAAAGCGCATTTGGGGGTCATTGAAGAGTCCCAGAGTGATGGGCCAGCCCAAAGTCCAAAATCCCAAAAAAGCCAATGGGACCTAAGTTTTGTAATGACTTAAAAACTGAAAAAAATTTTAAAGTTTGACGCCTACCCCATGCCCCGGGTCGATATTAAAAACGGTTTGGGGAGGGCCGTTATTTTTTAGCCTTGACCTCACAAAAGGGGATTGGCAGGGGCCCAACAAAAAAACAGAGAGAAAAACGGCTTTTGTAACACCCGAGTGACTGTTCCAGTAAATTTTCCACCCTTCGGGTTGCATGCGCTCCAGCGACATTCCAGAGGTTTTTTGGACGTTTTTCTTTGTCCCCATCGCCAATATGCCCCGACAAGACGATATTTTGGGGTTTTCTACAGCTGGGGAAAATCCTTAGCCAATACAGGCAGTGATACATTCGCTAGAAAGCGGGCAACTGCCAACCCAAAAAATTTCATAGGGTGGGGGAAGCCGTACCCGGGGATGGATTGTGAAGGAGTTACAAACCCCAAATAAACAAAATGAAGGGAATCCCCAAAAGGCCCCGGGCCCCTTTACCCCAAAACACTAAAGGGTTTTTGGGGGTTAGTGGGAACTAGCGGGGGTTATTCCCAATTTTTCAACCCCGTCCGCCGTTAACTGCTGCCTAAAAGGAGGAAGTCGTAATGGTGCGATGGAATGATCACTTGAAAAGCGTTGTAAAACTAAAAGGGCACTGTGTGTCACCTTTTTTTGACACACCCACTTCAAAAGAGAATTCTTGTCCAACAACTCAGAGGAGTTGTGGTCCCTTTTGTCTCAGGAGGTTAACGGGAGGACACCCATTATTTCCTATCAAAGCTACTCCGAAACCAGATACAGCATTGAGAGAGAGAGATGCCTGGCGATAAAGTGGGAAACTGGATCGTTGCGCTACTACGTTGGGGAAACTTTTTTGGTTGAAACTGATCTTCCCCTCTGACGGGCAGTGTTTGTACCCGGGGAGTAAGTTCAGGGGTAAAGAGAACATAACAGAACAGGAAAACGTTGCCAACCATTATTTAATCGAAAACGGACAGGCAAATTCAGGCGAGATCCATGCCTTTTTCATTTTTTGAAAAGTAAGCCGTCTCTTATCGGAGGGAACGCATGCGACGGTCGTTTTAAAACCCCCTGCAGCACTAAAAACGCGCTCCGATAAAAACTGGCAGCAGGGGAACCAGCACCCCAATGCATACGGCTAAGCTCGGGCCCGTATCCACTAAGAGACCCAAAACTTGAAAGGGGGAAGACCAACTGGGGGTACACGAGAGGGCAAGACTTACTGTCACCATCTTACGGAAACGTTGCCTCCGGTGACTGGAGGCTCTCGGATGGTTTAGACATTGGGGGCGCGCCACAAAACTCGCCACATTTGGAACATACTGGGCTTCCTTGTGCAGACGCTGCTTGTGCTCCCCGGTTGCGACTTCTCCCCGCCAGACGCACAGAGCTGCTTTTTAAAGCTACAGCAGCGCTCCGGGTGGAAAAGGGGAACTTAGGGTTGCACCGTGTGTCTTGTACCCCCCATTTTACGCTCCCCCTTAAAGGTGTGATGAGGGTTTGTAATTTTTCCCGGTAGTGAGGGCTAGGAGGGGGACACCCAATAATCAGACTGGGAAATGTGGGCTGCGCGGTCGTTTTTTCAGCACTGCAGCATAAAACAAACCCGGCGCAGACTCCCACTGGCCAACAAACGCTTTCCTCTCTAAAAACGTCATCTCTGCTGCTCTGCATCCCCCCACCCTCGCTCTACATACTGACTAGAGCATTGTGTACCCCCCCTGTACGATTTTTTTCCCCCTCCATTGACTCCCCCATCCCCTCACAAAGTGCCCTGCCCACCCTTTGTGAGAAACCACTTCGCTGACTGTCCGAAGGTGATGGAATTTTGACTCCTCTCCTCCCCCCCCCAAACCCCATCCCTTAGTGCTTGAAAGGTTTTTAAAGCAGGCAGAAAAGGGGGACAGTCAGGCTGACTTGCATCCTGCACCGCCATCCCGTTGACTCATCAAACCCGCAAAACGGGCAGATGTCCTTTCATAGAGGCCCACTCAGTAGGGTGAAGTGTGGACGGTGCAAATTCGACTTGATTGCGCCTGAGCAGCTGATACTCCATTTACTGCTGGCTGCTGCTCACACAACCGCTCAACATATGTAACGTGGAATCCACCTGTGGGACGTCACATAGATGCGTTTCAGGAAGGCGAAATCGCGTTGCGAGCTGCAATCGCATTGGGCCCTGCGGAACTCCAAGTGAGCGCATTCTAGGGGACCTTTTGCACATTCACAAGATGGGGTATTCCCTCAAAAAACTCTGCACGACCAAGTTGAGCACATGGCCGACTTTATGTGAGTGAGGTTTCCAAGGCCCAAGCGCCCCAAAATTTTTGGGCCCTTGCACACACTACCCAAACCTGGCTGTAATTTGCTGGCAAAAAACCCCACTTCCTCTCCCTTGATGGCATTCCAGACCTCCTGCGCTGTTGGCTTTATTCCCCTTGAAATTTTAATTTTAGGACGGGCCTTTTTACGTTTGCCACGGCTGTGCTCTATTGGTGCAACAGGGAACGTTCACGGCCCAGTGGGGGTAGACCCTGAGCTCCCGCAGCGATGATCGAAAAATGGATAGGAAGGATCAATTTTTCAAATGGATCCTGCAATCCTTTTGGGGTTTGGGAAACACGTACACGCCCTCGCAACTCTGTACCCGGGTCCACAACATTACCCAATGGGGGGTGAGGGAAAGTTCGTCCCTGGCCAGGGTACTGTCCACCATCGGTGGCAGGTGGGCCTTCCCTACTGACTGCGTTAGTAGCCATGTTTAATTTTTTCCCTCAACAGTTTTTGCAGACCAGGGACGGCTTGCCTGCTGAAAAAAAATCGTCTTGGCACTTTAAAAGGGGGACTGCCAATGCCATAAATTTCCCTAAACCTCAGTCTCCACCCCCTGAATGACAGCATTTCAAGGGGCAGGAGTTTTTCATGCCCCCCATTAGAGCCTTGCTCGTGGAGGGTTTGCCAGTATGGCCGTCTTTTTTTTCCCCTGCCTGGCACCCATGGCTTTTTGTGGGTGGAGAGTGAGGATGACAGGGGAAATTTTCTGCTGTGGGGAAAACACTTTTGCTCTGGACAACAGTGACCATGTTTTTTCCAGGCGACCTGTGAGGAAACCCCAACCCTTGTGTGAGCTGGAGGGAAAGGCCAACACACTGAAAATGAGGGGCTGCTGTAGTTTCCTCTCTCCAGTGTTCTTGTAACTCAACTACGGCTTTGCCGCACATTTTCCCATATTTGTGGATTTAGGTTTCTGACACTTTTCCCCTTTTTTTCTTTTGCTTACACAGCTGCATTTTACAAGCAAAATCCTGCAAGTGTGTCAAAAAAAGGGGCCCGCAGGCAACCTGGGGGCGCCCATTTTTGACTTTTGAAAGAACTCTCCCAACAGGGGGCCAAAAATGGGGCTACAAGGAACCGATTTGCAGCCTACCTCTCCCTCCTGTTTGACCTTGGGCCAATCCCCCCCAGAGCTGCTCCCCCCACCTTCCTGTTCCTCACGCCAGTTGGGTCTTTTGGGCCTCATCATCTCCACTACCCCCTTTTCCCAAAACCGCTCGTTGGTGGTCTGGACAGCACCCCTCAAAAGAAACTGGGAAACCCGATCCCCATCATCACAGATGCTTCTGCGGTGTCTGACCACGGCACTGGGTCACCCCCTCTTTTAATCAGAGAACACAGCTGTTTTCGCATCATGCATACCCCTCTTCTTAAAATTCCAAAAAAAATCCTTGGCTGGGGGCCCCTGTTTGCAACCAACAGATTTTAAAACAAAGCAGAGACCAGCTGCCCCAGTTAGAACCCTGACCCCGGGGCAATTTGACAGGCGGTGAAGAGACGATTTCCCAAACAGTGTTGGGCCCCGAGAGGAGGTAAGCAATTGAAGTCGAGCTTTTGGCGCCATCCAACCAACAACGGCTTCAATTTTTCTTCCCGCAGCAGGGGGTACGCCGACCCTCCACAAAGTGGGCAAAAGGAACCTAGGGGGGAAAAATGGTGAAGCTGTGTCCTGGGCAGCAGCAACACGAACCCCCCACTGCCTCCCTGTGAAACCCAAGGAGCCCGTTTTTCCCCGCCTCCCAAAATAAAAAATCAGAAAAAAACCAAGTGTTTTCAAAATGCAAAAACCAACCCGTTCACTATTGAAAAGGCCCCCTTTTGTACTTCAATGTTTTGCAACCAAGATGGAACGGGTGGAAGCGCGTCACACTAATAGATTTAAATTTTTTTAAAAAAGAATGGAGCGCACCAATTAGAGAAAAATTTCAAAATGAGGCAGTGACCACGTTCAGCAACTACAACCAGCAGTGGGTTTAAAACTAACGGGCTGACTGCACTCCAAAAAAGAAAACCCAGACTAAGTAACACTGCACACAACTGTTTACAAACTCTGAAACTCCTTCTGTACTTCTATAGTTTTGCAAACCCAAAGCATTTTATACGGATGGGAAACGCGTCACCAATAGATTAGATTTTTTAAATAAATGGAGCAGCACCAGTTAAGAAAAATGCAAGGATGAGGCAGTGACACACTTCAGCAACTACAACCAGCAGTGGTTGAAGAACTAACTGGAGCGGAACTGCACTCCAAAAAGAAAACCTAACTACAGTGAACACGCCCAAAAAACTGCCTATCCTGAAAAGGGTCCTTTCTGAAATTCATATGTTTGCAACCAAGCATTGGATACGGGTGGAAGCGCTCACACAAAATTAAGTTATGTAAAAGAATGGAGCCCGCACCCAATTTGAGAAAAAGACAAGGAAGGCAAGGGGCACACGTTCACAGACTACAAACCCGCAGTGGTTAAGAAATAACTGAGCGTGATCTGCACTCCAAAAATGAAAACCTCAGACTACAGTGAACACGCCAAACAACTTTCACATCTCTGAAAGGGCCCTTTTTTGTACTCTATAGTGTTTTGCAACCCAATGTATTGGATACGAGGGAAACGCGTCACACTAATAGTTAAGTTATTTTAAAAAAATGGAGCACACCAATTAGAAAAAATACAAGGGGAGGCAGGAACACGTTCAGCAACTCAAAACCAGCATGGTTGAAGAACAACTGGGCGGATCTGCACTCCAAAAATGAAAACCTAAAACGGAACACTGCACACCGTTCACTATCTCTGAAAGGCTCCTTTCTGAATTCATGTGTTTGCAAACCCAAAGTATTTTGGGTGGAGGAAGCCTCACACAAAAATTAGATTATTTTAAAAAAAAATGGGGGCAGCACCAATTAGAGCAAAATGTCAAGGGAAAAGGGAGTGCAAAAAAAAGGGTTTTAGGCACCCAAAATATATTAGAAGGACTAGACAACACACTGTGAACACATGTAGAACAAAAGAAAGAAAGGGAGGTGTATAGGTCACGATCAACCCCAAAAAATAAAAATGATAGAATAATAGAAAATATAATCAAATTTATTATACAAAACACACACTGAAAAACAGGATACAATTAAAAACAATTAAAAAGGGCCAGGAAGGGTCCATAAGAAACAAGAAAAGACCCATGTGGGGACCACTAAACAAAATCCCATTAAACCTGGCTGAAATAAGGACAGGTGTGTTGCACAATGAATGTGAAAGTAATGCACAATAAAGCAAATTATAAGATCATGTCAGATATACAGACAGTAAGATTTAAACATTAAACCCCCCAGATCTGTTGTGTTGCAACAAAAGAACCAATGATTTGGGTTAATAACTAACTGGAGCTGATCTGCACCCAAAATGAAAACCCCAGACTACAGTGAACCTGCACACAAATGTTCACATCCTGAAAGGGCCCTTCTGTACTTTTATATGTTTTCAACCAAAGTATGGGTTCGGAAGGAAGCGCTCACACTATAATTTTAATTTAATGGGGCACAAGAATTCCTAAAGAAAAAAAAAAAGAGTCTGTGATGACACGTGCATGCCTACAAAAAAGCGTTGGTGGGAGCAAACTGAGCGTCACCTGCACCTCACACACACAATTGCACAGAGCTGTTAAAACAACACGAAAGGAAAAAGGGAAGTTTACACACGGGGGTAAACACCTCCCAAAAGAAACAGTACACAAAACGCAATCTCTAACGTCCCTCTAGTCACAGAGCAGCTTTTCGCCCCAACGAATTCACAGCACATAAACGCTAAAATGGCGGCGGCGTTTTTTAAAGTGCATTCGAAAATTTTTCAGCATCCAATCACAGCCCCCCTTTTATTAACATGACCGCAGTTTCAGGTGTCCCCCCACACTTTTTAGATTCCCATGGCACAAAAATCACATTCCCTCCAAGAATTATGGAACTTCCGATTCCGGTTACGAATATGGAAAATATCGGAACAAAAATCGGAATTCCGATACAGCGAATATCGGCCAAACTTTCCGGTATGGGAATGCTCAACTCTACCAGTGACTTATCACAACTCTTAAATTAGTTTCAGGGGGTTTCTATGGGGGACACTGGTACGAGAAAAGAAAAAAAGAACAGGGAGAGAGAGAAAGAGAGAGAAAAAAAACGAGAAGAAAAAAGCGAAAGAAAGGGGGAAAGAAAAAACAAGAGAGAAAGGGAAAACAGAGAGAGAAGAGGGGGAAAAAAAAAAGAACAAAGAGAGAAAGAAAGAACAAGAGAAAAGAAAGAAAAGGGGAAAAAAAAGAGCAAAAGAAAAAGGAAAAGAAAGAACAAAAAAGAAAAGGGAAAAACAGAAGAAAAAAGAGGGGAAAAAGATGAACAGAGAGAAGAAAGAAAGAGGGGGAAAAAAAGAACAAGAGAAAGAAAAAAGGAAGGGTAAATAAAGAACATAAAAAGAAAAAAAAAAGGGGGAAAAAGAACAGGAGAGATTAAAAAAAGAAAGGAAAAAAAAAGAAAAGAGAGAGAAGAGAACGAAAAGGGGAAAGAAAGAACAGAGAGAGAAAAAAAGAGAAAAAAGAAAAAATGGAAGAGAAAAAAGAAAGAAAGAGAGAAAAAAAGAAAAAATTTTGAGAGAAAAAAAGAACGAGAAAAAAAGAACGGGAGAGAAAGAAAAACGGAGAGAGAAAGAAAGAATGGAGAAGAAAGAAAAGGAGAGAGAAAAATGGAGGAGAAAGAAAAATAACAAGAGAAAAAAGAATAGAGAGAGAAAAAAAGAACATAGAGAAAAAGAAAGAGGGAAAGAAAAAAGAAGAGAAGAAAGAAAAAGAACAGAGAGAAAAAGGGAAGAACAGAGAGAAAAAAAGAGGGGAAAGAAGATGAAAAGAGCAAAAGAAAGAACACCTCATACACACCAGCCCCTCCCGCACACCTCGACACACCGGCTCCCTCCGCACACCTCATACACACGGCTCCGCACACCTCGTACACATGCGGCTCCTCTCCGCACACCCGTACACAGGGACTCCTCTTCGCACTTCTTAACACACAGGGTTCCGCACACCTCGTACACAGTGGCTCCGCTCCCACACCTTGTACACACCGGGGCCCACCACACACCTCGTGCTCACGGGGCTCCGCACACCTCGTACACACGGGGCCCCTTGCTACGCAAAACCTCTATACACGTGCTCCGTACACTTCAAACACGGGGCCCCACCGTACACTTAGTACACCAAGGCCCCATACACCTTGCACACACATGGCCCGCCACCCATACAACATGGCTCCCTCCGCACACCCCTTTTACACCGCGCTCCCCTGCACACCTCGACACACAGGTTCTGCACACTCGACACATGCACCTGCTCCGCACCCCTCGAATTAAGGCTCTAACACTTCATACACACTGGCACTGCTCCACACACCTTTTATACACTGGGTCCGTACACTTTAACAAACCCGGGCCCATTCCGTACAAATCGTACACAACATCCGCTCCCCACACCTTCCCACCGGGTCCGCCCGCCCAAACCCCCAACACAACCGGCTCCGCTCTTACACCTTTTAAACACGTGGCTCCGCTCCGAAAACTTTAACACACAGGGGGTCCCTTCAGTACACCTCACACCAGGGGCCCCTTTCCGACACCCGTACCATATGGCTCTGCTCCGACACCTTGTACACATGCAGCTCCCCCTCACCCCATACAACACCCCCTCCGATCCGTCCCCCCTACACCGCACTGCTACTCCACCCTGCAAACCCCCCCTTTACCCCACACATATACGTCCCCCATCCAGCACCATGAAACCCCGTAAGCAGTCCTGCATACACGAGGCACCCCCGATCATTGACACCTGGTCCTCCCCCCTGTGTCCCCAAAAAACAGGCCCCGTGCCCCCCAAGCACAAAACAGGAAAACCCCACTGATCAGGAGCCAGGAGATAAAATCTGCCACCCCCCCACTCTCAGGGGGTCCACCCGAGGCAGAGTGCTCAACTCGCCATGGTAGGTTTTTGGAAGGGTTTTGAGATGATTCGAGCAAGCTCCCCGGGTGTTACAATTTACTGTCTGTCCAGTGAAAATGTAAAGATTGTGGGGGTTTGGGAATCAGGTGTTACGACTGGTTTTTAAAAAAGGGAGTCCCCTTTCCCCACGGGTTGCCGGTGATCAATTTTTCGGCTCATCCTTTATTCCTGTTTCCCTTGTAGCCTGCTTTCGTGTCGCATATCCGCTAACAATAAGACTTTCTTCTTTTTGTTTTTTTTGCTTTATTTTGCATTTTTTTCCTGCACTTCTTTGGGGGCCTTCGGGGCCCCTCCGGGGGGTTTTTCCCCTCGTTTTTGTTCAGCCACGAGTTTGTACTTTTTTTTTTTTTCCATTTTTTCAGTGGCTCTTTTTTTGATTTTTTTACACCTGAAAATAATTTGGGGAAGGTCGGTGATCTCAGGGTTTTTTTAATTAAGAGAGTTTGGGCTTTTAGGGGTTTCTAGATTGCAGTAAGTACCCTTCCAACCTTTTCTTTTTAGTTAGTTTGGGCCCCAACTTTTTCTCAACTATTTCTGTCGTTCATATTCTTCTTCTAACCGCCATTACATGTTTTGGGGGCTTTCTATTATCTTTGGGGGTTTTGCTCCGGGGGAGATAGCTTAGGTGTGTTTAAATTTCTCAGGCTGTGACGAGGGGTCTAGGACCAACGTAGGGGAAAGCCCACGGGTGCCTCTATTTTTGTGGTTATTTAGGGACGCAAACTCAAGATTCCAACGCTCTGTTATTGCCTTTTGCCTGCACTCCCCCTCCCCGAAACATAACGATCACCGGCCCCAAAATTTAAAATTGATGGTACTCACGAAGGAAAAAATTTGTGAAAGAAAAAACGTTGTCAGAGTTGTCAGAGTTTTTTTTTCTGTTTTTTGCATTTTTTTTTTTTCCCCTGTATCTTGGTGCGGGGGAGGATTTTTTTTTCTCTCAATGGAGTTTGCACATTTCTGGCCGTGGGGATCACTTCCCACTGAGGTTCAGAGAAATTGCTGCATATCTTCATTTTCCTGTTTGGAACCTGATTCCCATGCCAGATTTTTTTTTGGGGGTCGAGCTAAGTTTCAAATTTTCAAAAATAATTTTAAATTGTTTTTTGCCCTTTAAAAACAAATCCCAGGGAACGCACGCCAGGTTTAAATTTTCACTCCCCTTCGCGGCGATCCTCAGGATTGGGGTTTTTCCCTGACAAAACCCGGGGACCTGTTTTTAGTGATGTTTATCATTTTTTCAGGCTTTGGGGGTTTTTTGCGATGAGCCTAATGTCACTGATCAAGCTGAAAAAACCTTGTAGCATTAAATCAGGGGCTTGATTACGCTGAGTATACTGTCAAGATTCCGTAGGGGGGGCTCCCGACCAAGTGGAATGACGACGCTTTGGCGCCCTTTTTTCGGAAGGGGCTCAAAATGTAAAGGGGTTTAGGGGGGACCCTGTCCCCTCTGGTCTCAATGATTCAATTTTATTTGCGATTCAAATTTTACAGAGTTTGCGTAGCGTAGAATATGCGGGAATAGTGTTGCCGTGAACCTGCTTCTGAATCCATGCAGTGTGATAGAGTGGTGTCGGGGCACAGCGTCATGATTTCGAAAGCGCAAGGGGTTATTTTTCTACTGGGGTGAGCCTCCAGCTTTTTTCTCCCCCAAGGGGGGAAGACTTTTTGCACCTCATTGCTTGGTATGTTCAGACTAAGTTTTTTTTTAACTGCACTCGAATGCCTCGTCCCTTTTTCTCTCGGGGCTTTCGTTGTTTCTGGAGCACTATTAACCGATGGATATGATTTTCTAAACTTTTTGGGGGTTTCCCTTGATCCCCCTACAGAAGTCTTTTCCCCTACGGGGATCGATCCCCCTTTTTGGCTGAGAATAAACCCAGTTCTCTACTCAGTGATAATGGGGTTGAACCTTCATCAAGAGTGCTGCAAATTTTTGGTTCGTATAATCGCAGATTTTATCGACTGGGTTTCCCTTTGGGTTTCATCTCAAAATCCTGTTTTGGAGGAAATCGTGTCGAACCATTGGGGGCTCCCAATTGTTAATACCAACACTCCTGTTTTTTCTGCCTCCCCCCCGGGTAGGATGTTTTCCCCTTTTTGATTATTTTTTTTGATGTATTTAGCGAAAATAAATCTGCATCCTTTCCTCCCCATAGGGGCTATGACTGCGCAATGAATTAGTGCCCGGGAGTAAAATTCCCAAAGGTCGCCTTTTTAACTTTTCGTACCGAACATGACCTATCGACTTTTACAAGGGTCATTGAAGAAGGTCATAACTAGGGTTTACATTCCGATACTGCAAAAAACGGGTATCGGCCCTATTTCTTATCGGAAAATTCCGATTCCCCAGTTCCGATATTTGTCATATCGGATACCGAAACGGGGTTGTCACTGTCCTGTCAGTGTCCGCCGGCGGGGCTGTCAGGGGTCAGCGGGACTTACCTGCAGAAGACCCGGGGGTTTTACTCCTGGCTGCGCATGGGGCCCCCACATCTTTCCCCGGGGTCACATCAGTTCTCGCGATAAGCAGGACGCTGGGTAATCCCGGCCGTAAAGCATCAGTCCGATACGCACCGCCGGGGAAGGGGTAATCATTGCGCGTCGGGAAGACAGGTTCTGCCTTTCATTGCGATGTACAAGCTGGATCGTCGTGGGGCGGGCGTTACAAAAAACGCGTCGGACAGGTGGATACTGTTGGTTTTTTTTTTTCTTTTTTTTCAGGGGATCGATGGCGCGTAGGAATGATGTATAATAAAAATTTAAAGAAAACTGTGTTTTCTCTTTATTTTATTAAAATACTTTTTCTGCTTTTTCTTTTTTTTATACATTTTAAAAACTTTGGGGTTAAAAATGGATCGTGTCTTATTGACACCCCTCATTTTTAAACGGCTTATTGTCACCGTCAATCAACTGACATTAACCCCTTTTTACCCCACTTGCCACCGCTACAGGCAGTGGGAAGACCGGAAAGTGCCACAATTGCACATCTTTTGATGCCCAAAAAGTGGGCTGCTGTAGCCGGATTTTCACCTGTTGGGGCCAAAAACCCTGGGCCTTACAGCTTTTAAACCACCCCCATCCCGCATTTTTTCTTCGGAACAAAATGGGGACCCCCCCCGCCGTTTTTTTTTCGAGGGAACCCCCATTTTTTAACCCCGAAACTAAGCAACGCGTGGCCGGTATTATCAGCTTTTCAAGGTCCATGGGGAAAGGATCCCCACCAGCCGAAAAAAAAAGGCCTCACGGCCCGCTTCATCTGCTGGTTTCCCAAAAAAAAAAGGGGGGGCCCCACGCCAATTTTTTTCGAGGGGGTCCCCTATTTTTTTTTAATCACCAAAAAATGCAGACTGCGTCCTGGAAAAAAACAGGCTGGCAAGGTTTATGGACTTGCTCCTAACAGCCTGAAAATCCAGGGCCCCAGCGGTCTGCTTCATCTGGCTGTTAACAAAAATAGGGGGGACCCCCGCCAATTTTTTTCGAGGGGATCCCCCATTTTTTTTTAAACACCAAGAAGCAGACGCTTGGTGGTATTTTCAGGGGGGCAAGGTCCATGGAAATTGGGTCCAAAAAACCTAAAATCCAGGCCTCACGGCTGCTTCATCTGGCTGGTTAACAAAAATAGGGGACCCCACCCATTTTTTTTTTCGAAGGGAACCCCTATTTTTTTTAATCAGTTCCCTCGACTCATGATGGTGTCCCGCGACCTAATGAAAGTGGAAAAAATCAATTAAGCTTCCCACTTCCTCTCCTGTCCCGGGAGGGGACCTTTCTTTTGGGGGGTTTACTGGAGGCTGCGCATTACTGCGCCCCCTGCAAAAAACATTAACCCTTTCTAAGGGTTAACCGGGGGACCTGACTGTGCAGGGGAAGGGTAAAAAAATTTTTGCTTTATTATTTTTTTTTTTATTACGGGAATTTTTTTAGCGGGTAAATAAAATAGGCAAAAACTGTGTGATTATTTCATTAAACTTTTTTTTATTAAAATGTGGTGTTTTTTATTTTTCTTTCATACAAAAGGATTAATAATTATATTTTTCTAATGGCACTCTCAATTATTTAAACCGGGTTAAAGTGACCTTTCAATTCAAGTCATTTTAACCCCTTATAACCCATTCGCCACCCCTACAGGGCAATGGGAATGACGGGGAAAGTCCAGAAAGGGGAAATCTAATTAGAGATTTGCCCTTTCGGGGTTCCCGGGGCAGATTTTAGTAGCCGGGGGGGGCCCAAAAAAAATGCCCTCTCGGCTATTATTTTCTGCCCCCACTCACGGCTTTGTCTTCGGTTTTCGAAAAAGGGGAGGACCCACGCATTTTTTTTCAGCAATTTTTCACCTCAAAAATATATATACATTCATTATTTTGACCATATATATATATAATATTTATAGTTCATACACTTCACATAGTATAATAGCCGCTTAATTCAATTGCCGGCTTTTGTGAAAATGCAAACCCCGACATGAAATGACACTTGGTTTACATGATTAACCTTTCCCTTTCAGTATTTTTGATATCTGTTTTTGCACAAACAATACATGAGTGTAAGTGTGCAAAATTTCACCCCTGTGGGGGTTAATTAAAGGTGAAATTTCGTAGCAAAAAATCCGTTTTTTTTACAACGAATTTACACCTTAATTTAAACCCCCTAAGGTGGAAATTTCACACTACACTCATGTAATTTTTGTGCAAATCAAAAAAAACTACAAAAAAAGACAGGAACTCAAGTAAACCAAAGTTCTTTTCAGTGGGGTGTTTCTCCTTTCAAAAAACCCACTTTACCCGCAATTGAACAGAGGCTTTTTTACTTTTTTAGAAGTGTATAAACTATAAAATATTATAATATATATATATGTCACAATGACGTATATAATATATAATATTATTTATGTGTGTAATTTAGTGTTTAAAGGAAAGAAAGAGGTTTTTTAGTTACGATATTTTTTTTCCATAACTTACTGGACTTTCCCCTATCGGTAACGGGTATCCCGATATTTTAATGGGATCGGCGATACCATTCCCATTCCGATCTTTTTGGGTATGAAAGTATCCTCAACCTAGTCATATCAGACCTCCCTTCACCCCTTTGGTGCCGGTTTTTTCTTGTGGCCAAAAGGATGGTTCATTAAAAAGGCCTGTATTATTATCGCTTTTAACAAATTTCTGGAAATATCAATACCCTTACCCTTTATTTTCTGACCGTTTTCCAGGTGAAAAACCTACTTTTTTACCAAGCTGACCTCAGGGGGCATATAACCTTATTTGCATTAGCACGGGAGAATGGAAGACGGCAAATTTAAACCCGGAGGGGCATTTTGAGTACCTTGGATCCCCCTTTGGGGTCACTAATGCTCCTTTCTGTCTTCCCGTCCTTCATGAATGACATTTTTAGGGGTTTTGTGGGTAAATTTTTTGATTTTTTTTTTGGATGAATCTTTTATTTTTTTTAATGAATGGGCCCATGGAAACAGTTCGAACTGTATTCCAGATTTTTAAAGAAGCTCTGTAGTAAGGGGGTCAAAGTGTCTTTTGGGGACAAGGACCATTTCTGGGGTTCAATTTTGTCCCCCTCTGTCATTGAAAAAGGGCCCGGGCAAGGTTTTAGGCCATCTGTGATTGGGGCCCAAAACCACTTCATTAAAGGCTTTCAAGATTTTTGGGGTTTTGCCAATTTTTTATCGTAAATTTTTTTGGTAATTTCGGGTTTTGTTAAACCATAAAAGATTTGACCAAAAAGGGGGCTGGTTTGGGGAAATTTGGGCCTCCGAGGCAGTCCCTGCTTTCAGGAACTTAAACAAGTTTACTTCTGCTCCTTTCTAAAGGGCAGCCTGATGTTTCCTCCTTTCAGTTGGGGGTTTTGATGCCTCAAAATTTGGGGGCAGGTGCCTTTTTGCCCCAAAAGATCCAAAACCCTCTAAAAGAACCCTGTCCCTTTTTCTCTCGAAAATTTTCTCCTACGAACGAAAATTATGACTGGGTAATGGGAGTTTTTTTTCCAGAAGTGGGCTTTTGAAGAGGGGACTTTGGGCGGAGGGAGCCAAACATCAGGTGGTGCCTTACTGACCTAAGAATCGGGTTTATCTGGAATCTGCCAAACACTCAACCCTAGACAGGCCAGGGGGGCCTGTTTTTCACACTTTTAATTTTGTGGTTTCCTTTTTCCGGGCACTAAAATGTTAAGGCAGATGCCCTCTCGAGAGCTTCCTTGCGGACCTCCGATTTAAACTGATCCTTCTTTTAATTTGATAGGGGGTGTAGAGCTTCCCCATCACCCAATTGAACTGCCTGGGGGGGTGTCGGGAGGATAGGCCCAGGCTCCCTTTGGAAAATTGTTTGCCCGGGACCAGGAAAAAGATGTGATGTCTAGATTCATTTTCCCGTTGCTGGGCATCCCGGAATTTTTTCCGGGAAATTTTTTGGTACCAGAGATTTGGGTTTAGTCGGTCCTTTTGGTGGCCTACCTTGTCTCGGATGTCAGGGAATTTTGCAGTCCTGCGGGACTTGCCCGCTCCAAGCCTTGCTCCGCTCTAGGGGTTTTTTGAGCCTTTGCCGTCCCAAGAGACCAGGGCCCATATCTCTAGGGTTTTCTTTTCCGCCCTTTCCTGTTTCCAAAATACCGCCACTGGGTGTTTTTGTGATAGGTTTCCAAAAAGATACATCGTGCATTACCTAAGTTGCCTTCCTCCTCAATGTCCCGTTTTTCCTTCAGCACGTGGTTCGTTTACAGGGCATCCTGAAAACATAGTGCCCTGAAAAGGGGATCCATTTGTTTCCAATTTGGAGGACTTTTTTTTCAAAACTGGGTGTTCTTTTGTCTTTCCCTGGGTTTTTTTATCCCTCGACCAATGGTCAAAATAGAGAACAAACCCGACTTGGGGACTTATCTAAGATGCTTTGTGTCTGCTGTCAGGAGACTGGTCTCTTTTTTGCCTTTTGGGTGAGTTTGCTCTTAATAATAGGCACTCGCCACTTTGATGCTCCGTTTTTTTTAATTCTGGGTTTCACCCTCGATTTTCTTCAGGCAGACGGAGGGTTCTGCGTCCAGGTGTTTTACTCTGTTGTGGGCATGCAACAGATTTGGGGCCCGGGTTTTAGAGGTTTCCTCTCTCAGGAGAGGCCCACGGTTTGCAACCGGGATAGGACTGAGGCCCTTTTAAAGTAGGGGGCTTGGTCTGGTTTTTTTCCCCAAAAAATTTCCTATGAAGTAGCATCTCCTAAATTTAACCCAGGGCATTGGGGCCCTTTTAAATAGGAGATTCTTAACCTTTTCTTTTTTGTTGCTTCTTCCCGGGCATTTAAGTCCATAACGGTTCCACAATCCCCTTTTTGAAGAGGTTGTTGACCAGTGGTTCCTGCTGCGTCCTCCTGACCCTGTTTTTGGTTAGGGGGAATCTGGAGTATGTGGTTGAGAAAAATTAGATTCTCGTTTTTCTAGACGAAACCCAGATTTGGTTAAATGGGGAGGTTTGGTCAGAAACAATTCTTGGGTGTTTGCTTCGACATCCATCTAGGGCTCATCCGTCGTACCATAGAACCATCCTGACCGACCTTGGTTGTCAAATGAGGGTTGGGGTTACCCCCCTAAAGGGGGGGGGTACTTTTGTGAATGGCTTAATGATTCTGGCAGAGGCCCCTCTGGGGGTTACAAGCGACGGTCTTTTCCATGAAGATTGTAAAGATTGGAGGTTTGGGGGAATCAGGTGTTACGACTGTCTTATATAAGGGAGTCCCCTTTCCCCCATCAGGGTTCCCGGGTGATAAAATTGTCGGGTCTCTACCTTGATTCCTGTTTCCCTGTACCTGCTGTTCGTGTCGCATTCCTGCAAAAAAAAACAATTTTTTTCTTTTTGTTTTTGTGCTTGATTTTTGCTTTTGTCCGCACTTTTGTGGGGGCCTCTGGGTCCCCTCCGGGGGTTTTGCCCCCTCAGTTTAGTTCAGCCCGATTTTGACTTTTTTTTTTCCAGTTTTTTCATGGCGCTGTTTTGATTTTGTTACACCAGAAACTAATTTTGGTGGGAGAGGTCGTGTGACCAGTGTTTTTTAAATAGTAGAGTGGGCTTTTTAGGGGTTTTTTGGATTGCAAAGTACCCTTCCATCCTTTTCTATTTAGTTAGTTTGGGGCCCCCAAAGTTTGCTCAACTATTTTTCTGTCTGTGTCGTATTTTTTCTTGTCTAACCCCATTTAATTTGGGGGCTTTCTATTTTCTTTGGGGGGTTTTGCCCGGGGGAGAACTTTCCTATATCTATCTTTAGTGTACTAGTTTCTCAGGCTGTGACGAGGCGTCTAGGGCCAACGAGGAATGCCCCGGGTGCCTCCCCCTTTTGGGTTTTCAGGTTTCTGCAATCTCAAATTCCAACTGCTCGGTGATTGCCTTTTTTTCCTGCACCCTCACTACCGAAACATAACGTAGGGCCCCTGCTACAAGATGTCGGGAATAAGCAAGCTAATAACGGATACTGCATCTCAGGGTACTATGTCTGTCTTTAGGGGAAAGGGTTTTATCACTGGCAATTTCGGTGATAAAGTCCCTTTTCTGCATCGGGTCAGAAAAAGGGTTTCAACCAATCCTCCACCCCCCCCAGAAGGTATAGTGGGGTTTTTAAAGGGGCAATTTATCCACTCCCCCCAAGGCGGGGCAGACATAGGTTGCCCAGGGGGAACCCCGAAATGGGATAACCTTTTGGCCCATTAAAAAGGGGACCAGGGGGTCGAGAGGTCCCTAAGGGAAACCGGGGCATCTCCAATGTTTTTTTTGTTTTTTCCCCTTTTTAAAAAAAATTTTTTTTTTTTTTTTTTTTCCCTTTTGGGGTTTTGGGGCCCCCGGGGGGCCCCCCCCTTTTTCCCTTTTTTTTTTTTTTTTTTTTTTTTTTTCCCCTTTTTTTTGGGGGGGTTTTTTTTTTTTTTAAAAAAAAAAAAAGGGGGGGTTTTGGGGGGGGTTTTTTTTTTTAAAATTTTTTTCCCCTTTTTTTTTTTAGGTTTTTTTCCCAAAAAATTTTTTTTTTTTTTTCCCCGTTTTCCCCAAAAATTTTTTTTTTTTTTTTCTTTGGGTTTCCCCTTTTTTTTTCCCCATTAAACTTTTTTTGGGGGGGAAAAATTTTTTCCCCAAAAAATTTTTCCCCCCCCTTTTTTTTTTTAAGGGGCCCCCCCCAATTTTTGGGGGTTTTTTTTCCCCCCCCCCCTTTTTTGGGGGGTTTTTCCTCAATTTTTTAAAAAAAAAACTTTTCCCCCCAAAGGGGGGGGAAAAAATTTTCCCCTTTTGGGGGTTTTTTTTTGGGGGTTTTTTTAAAAAAAAACCCCTTTTTTTTGGGGGAAAAAAAAACCCCCCCCCCCCCCCCGGGGGTTTTGGGTTTTAAGGGAAAAACCCCAAAAGGGGGAAAATTTGGGGGGGCCCGGGGGTTCCCAAAAGGGGGTTTAAAATTTGGGGGGGGGGCCCTTGGGGGTTCCCCCGGGCCCCCGGGGGGGGGGGGCCCCCCAAAGGGGGTTTTTAAACCTTTTTTTTGGGGGGTTTCAAAAAAGGGGGGGCCTTTTTTCCCCCCCCCCCAAAAAACCCCCCAGGGTTTCCAAAAAAACCCCCCCTTAAAATTTTTGGGGGGGCCCCCCCTTTTTTAAAATTTTGGGGGGGGCCCCTAAATTTTTTGGGGGGGGGGGGCCCCCCCCAAAAAAAAAAAAAAATTTTCCCCGGGCCCAAATTTTTTTTAAGGGGGTTTAAAATTTTTTTTGGGGGGGCCCCCCAATTTGGGGGGGAAGGGGGGGAAAAAAAAGGGGGGGGGAAAAAAAAAAAAAGGCCCAAAAAGGGTAAACTTAAAACATTTTTAAAAAAAAGGGGTTTTAAAAAAAAACCAAACCCTTTTTTTTTTTCCCAAAAGGGCCCCCCCCCGGGGGGGGGGGGGGTTAAAAAGGGGGGGGGAAAAAAGAGGTTTGGAAAAGGGAAAAAATTAAAAAATGGGGGGAAATTTAAAACCCTTTTTGGGAAAAAGGGGGGGTTTTTTGGGGGGGGGGTTTTTTTTGGGGCCCAGGGGTTTTTTTTCCCCCGAGGGGCCCTTTTTGGTTTAAAAAAAACCCCGGGGGGGGGCCCCAAAAAATTTTAAACCCCCCGGGAACCCCCAAAAAAAAAGGGGGGGGAAACCCAAAAAAAAAATTTTTTAAAAAGGAAAATTTTAAAAAAAACAAAGGGCCAAAAACAATTGGAAAAAAACCCCCCCTTTTTTTTTTTTCCGGTTTTCCCCCCCGGGGGCCCCCTTTTTTAAAAATTTTTTTCCCAAAAAACCGGGGGTTTTTGGGGGGGGGGGGGGGTTTGGGGGAAAAAAGGGGGGGGCCCCCCGGGTTTTTTAAAAAAGGTTTTCCCCCCCCAAAAAAAAAGGGGGGCCCCCCCCCCCTTTTTAAAATTAAAATTTTTCCCTGGGTTTTCCCCCCCCCTTCAAAATTTTTGGGCCCCCCCAAATTCCAAAAAGCCGGGGGGGAAGGCCCCGGGGGTTTTAAAAAAAGGGGTTTAAGGGGGGGGGGGGGCCCCGGGGGGGGGGGGGGGTTTTTTGGGGGGGGAAAAAATTTTTTTTAAAAAAGGGTTTTTTTCCCCAAAAAAAAATGGCCCCTTTTAAAAATTCGAAAAGAAAACCCCCCCTTTTCCGGGGAAAAAACCCCCCCCCCGGGGGAAAAAGTCAAAAAAGGGGGGAAAAAAATTTTCCAAATTTTAAAAAAAATTTTAAAAAAATTTTTTTTTTTTTTCCCAAAGGGAAAATTTCCCCCCCTTTAAAAAAACCCCCCCCCCTCTTTTTTTCCCCCCAAACAAAATTTTTGGGTTGAAATTTTTGGAAAAATTCCCAAAACCGGAAAAAGGGGAAAAAAAAGGGGGGGCCCCTTAACCCCCTTTTAAAAAAACCCCCCCCCCGGGGAATTTAGCGGGAACCCTTTAAAATGGGGTAAAAAAACCTTTAATTTTTGGGGAAAGGGTTTTAAATGCCCCGGGAAAAAATTTTTTCCCCCCCGGGGCCCCCCAAAAAGGGGGGGCCCCCCCCCCCTTTTTAAAAGGAAATTTTTTCCCCCTAACCCAAAAAAAAAATTTTTTGGGGGGGGGCCCCCCCGGGGGGCCCCCCAAAATTTCCCCCCCCAAAAAAAAAAAAAAAAACCGGGGGGAAAAAAAAACCCCCCCCAAAAAAAGGGGGGGCCCCCCAATTAACCCCCCTTTTAAAAGCCAAATTTTTTCCCCGGGGGCCCCCCCCAAAAGGAAAAAAGGAAGGGGGGGCCCCCCCCCCAAAAAGGGGGGAAAAAAAAACCCCCCCCCCCCCTTTTTTTTTAAAAAAACCCCCCTTTTGGGGGGCATTTTTTTAAAAAACCGGGGGTTTTAAAAAACCCCGGGGGGTTTTCCTTTTTCCGGAAAAAGGGGAAAATTTTTAAAAAAAAAAAAAAACCCGGGAGAAAATTAAAAAAATTTCCCCCCCCCCCTTTTGGGGTTTGGGCCCCTTTTTTTAAACCGGATTTTCCCCCCCGGCCCCGGTAAAAGGGGTTTTTCCCAGGGCCCCCCCTTTTTTTTGGGGTTTAACCCCAAAAAAAAAAAAAACCCCCTTTGGAAGGGCCCCCCCTTTTTTAAAAACCCCTTTTTTTTTTTTCCCCCCCCCCCCCCCTTGGAAAAGGGGGGGGAAAACCCCCCCCGGGGTTTTTAAACCCCCAAAACCTGGAAAAAACCCCTTTTTTTTGGAAATTGGGCCGGGAATTCCCTTCCCCCCTTTTTTGGGGGGGGGGGCCCCCCCCTTTTAAAAAAAATCCCCCCAAAAGCAAAAACCCCCCCCGGGGGGTGCGGGGCCCCAAACCCCAAACCCCCTTTTTTCCCGGCCCGGGGAAAAACCCCCCCTTTTTTTTGGGGGGGGGGGTTTTTTTTTTTTTAAAAAAAATTTTTTTGGGGGGGGGGTTTTTTAAAAAATTTTTTAAATTTGACCCCCCCCTTTTCCCCTTAAAAATTTGGGAAAACCCCCAAAAAATTTAAAAATTTTTGGGGGATGGGAATTTGGGGTTTTTTTGTTTTTTTTCCCCCCAAATTTTTTTAAAAAAAAGGGGCCCCCAAAAAAACCCCCCCTTTTTAAATTTTTAAACCCCGGCCCCCCCCCCAAAAAAAGGGGCCCCCTTTTTTAAAAATTTTGGGGTTTTGCCTTTTCCCCTTTGGTTTGGGGCCCCCCCCGGGAAAAAAAAAAATTTTTTTTTTTTTCCCCTTTTCCCCCCGGCCGGGCCGGCCCCCAAAACCCCCCAAAAACCAAAAATTTTAAAATTTTTTAAAAGGAAAAACCGGGGCCCCCTTTTCCCCCCAATTTTCCCCCCCCCTTTTTTAAAAAAATTTTTTCCCAGGTTTTAAAAAGGGGGCCCCCCCCTTTAAAAAAAACCCCACCCCCCCCTTTTTTTTCCCCCCCGAAACCCCCCCCCCCCCAAAAAAAAACCCCCCTTTTTTAAAAAATTTTTTCCCCCCTTTTTTTGGGGGTTTAAAAAAAAAGGGAAAAGCCAAAATTTTGGGCCCCCCCCCGGGGGGGGGGGGGGGGAAAAAAAAAAAAAACCCCGGTTTTTGGGGCCGGAAAGGGGCCCCCCGGGGGGAAAATTTAAACCCCCCCCCGGGGGGGAAAAATTTTTGGGGGGGGGGGGGGGCCCCCCCCCCCTTTTGGGGCCCCCCCCAAAAACAAACCCATTTCGGGAACCCGGGCCCTTTTTTTAAATGGAAAAAAAAAAAACCTTTTTTTCTTTTTTGGTTTTTTAAAAACCCCAAAAAAGGGGAAAAAAAAAAACACCCTTTTTAAAAAAAAAACCCCCCCAAAAAAACCCCCCTGGGCCCTTTTTCCAAAATTTTTTTTCCGGCCCCCCCAAAAAGGGGGGGCCCCCCCCAAAAAAAACCCCCCCCCCCCCCCCAAAAAAAAAAGGGGTTTTTTTAAAAAACCCCCCCCCCCCAAAACCCCCCTTTTTTTTTTGGGAAAATTTTTTCCCCCCTTTTTTCTTTAAAAAAAAAAACCCCCCTTAAAAAAAAAAAAGGAAATTTTTGGGGGAAAAAAACCTTTTCCCCAAAAAAAATTAAAAAAAACCCCAAAACCCCAAAAAAAAAAAGGGGGGGCCCCCCCAAAAAAAACCCCCCAAAAAAAAAAAAAAAACCCCCCCCCAAAAAAATTTTCCGGGGAAAAAAAAACAAAACCCCCCAAAAAGGGCAAAAAAAAAATTGGGGGAATTTAAAAAACCCCCAAAAAAAAGGCCCCCCAAAAAAAAAAAAAACCCCAAAAAAAAAAAGGTTTTTTCCCTTTAAAAAAGGGGGGCCCCCGGAAAAAAACCAAAAAAAAAAGGGAAAAACCCAAAAAAAAAAATTTGGGGGCCCCCTTTTAAAAACCCCCTTTTAAACCCCAACCAATTTTCCCAAACCCCCAAAAACCCCCAAATTTTTCCCAAAAGGGGGGGCCTTTCCCCCAACCCTTTTTCCCCCAAAACCCCCCCAAAAAGGGGAAAAAAAGGGGGCCCCCCTTTGGTTTTGGACCCGGAAAGGGCCCCCCCCCTTTTTTTTAAAAAAAAAATTTTTTGCAAAACCCCCCCCCCCCCGGGCCCCGAAAAAAACCCCCCCAAAAAAAAAACCCCCCCCCAAAAAAAAACCCCCCGGGGGAAAAAAAGGGGAAAACCCCCAAAAGGGGGAAAATTTTTTTTTTAAATTCCCGGGGCCCCCAAAAAAAAAAGGGGGCCCCCCCAAATTTAAGGTTCCCCAAAATTTTTTTAGGAACCCCCCCCTTTTTTTTTTTTGGAAAAACCCCCCCCCCCTTTTTCGAGACCATTCCCCCCCCCCCGGGGAAACCCCGGGCCCCCCCCCCCGGGGGCCCCCCCCCAAGGGCCCCCCCCCCTTTTTAAAAAAAAAAAACCCCCCAGTTCCCCCCCCCTTTTTTTTTTTTTTTTAAAAAAAAAAAACCCCCAAAAGGGGGCCCCTTTTTTAAAGGAAATCCCAAAAAAAAAACCCCCAAACCCCCCAAAAAACCCCCCAAAAAAAAAAAAATTTTTTTGGTTTTCCCTTTGGTTTTTTGGGGAAAAAACCGGGGGGCCCCCCCCCCCAAAAAAAAAAATCTTAAAAAACCCCCCAAAAAAATTTTTTTTAAAAAACCCCCAAACCCCAAAAAAAATTTTTTTTTTTTCCCCCAAACCAAAAATTTTTATTTAAAACCCTTTTTTTTAAAACCCCCTTTTTTTTTGTAAAAAAGGTCCAAAAAAACCCCGGGGGCCCCGGGGGGGGGGGGGGGGAAAAAAGGGGGGGGCCCCGGTTTGGGGGGCCCCCCCAAAACCCCCCTTTTGGGGGGAAAATTTCCAAAAAACCCCCAACCCCAAAAAAAAAAAAAAACCCCCCCCAAAAAAAATTTAGAATCCCCTTTTAAAAACCCCCCCCCCCAAAAGGGGCCCGGGGCCCCCCCCCCCCCCCCTTTTTTTTAAGGGGGAAAAACCCCTTTTTAAAAAAAAAAAAAACCCCAAAAAAAAAGGGGCCCCCCCAAAAAACCCCCCCGGCCCCTTAAAAAAAAAAATTTAAAAAAAAAAACCCCCCCCCCCTCAGGTTGGGGGGGAAAAAAAACCCGATTTTTTTAAAAAAACCCCCCCCCCCTTTTCCCCCCCAGGCCCCCCCTCAAAAACCCCCCCAAAAAAAAAAACCCCCCCCCCCCCCTTTTTAAAAAAAATTTTAAAAAAAAAAAAAAAATTTTTAAAATTTTTTTAAAAAAGGCCCCCAAAAAAAAAGGGGGGAAAAAAAAGAGAAATCCAAATGCCGGAAAGGGGCCCAAACCCAAAACCAAACCCCCCCAATTTCCCCGGGGCCTTTTTAAAAAAGGGGGCTTTTAAAGGGGAAAAACCCCCCTTCCCCTTTTTTTTGGCCCCAAAATTTAAAACCCTTTTTTTGGGGCCCCCCCACAGAGGCCAAACCGGGTTCCCTTTAAAAAGGTTTCCCCGGGGGGAAAAAAAAATTTGGAAACCCCAAAAAAAACCCCCCCCAACCTTTAAAAAAATTTTTTATTTAAAGCCCCCTTTTTTTAAAAAAAAAAGAAAAAAAAAAACAAATTTAACCCAAAATTTTAAATTTTCCCTGGGGGGGAATTAAAACCCCAAAAAAAAAAATTTTTTCCCCCCGGAAAGGGTTTTTCCCCCCCCTTTCGAAAAAGGTTTTTCCCCCCGGGAAAAAAAAGTTTTTTTAAAAGGGGGGCCAAAAACCCTTTTTTTCCCTTTTTTAAAAAAATTACCGGTAAAAAACCCCCCCCCAAAAAAAACCCCCGGGGGGGGGTTTTTTTGGGGGGGAAAAATTTGGGGGGGAAAAAAAAAAAAAAAATTTAAAACCCCAAAACCCAAAAAAAAAAAAAAAAATTTTTTTTAAAAAAAAAAACCCCCTTTTTTTTCCCCCTTTCCCCCGGAAACCAAAAAAAAAATTTTGGGGTTTTTTTTTAAAAAAAAAAAAAATAAAAAAAAAAAACCCCCAAAAAAAAAAAAAGTCCTTTTTAAATTCCGGAAAAAAATTTTTTTTCTAAATTTTTAAAAAAATTTTTTTTTAAAAAATTAATTTAAAAAAAAAAAAAGGGGGGAAAAAAAAAAAAAAAAAATTTTAAAATTTTTTAAAAAAACCCCGGGGGGGCCCCCCCAAAAAAAAAAAGGGAAAACCCTTTAAAAATTTTGGGCCCCTTTTTAAAAAAAAAAGGGAAAAAAACCTTTTTTTTAAAAAAAAAAACCTTTTTAAAAAAAAATTTTTTCCAAAAAATTTTTTAAAAAATTTAAAAAAAATTTAAAAAGGGGAAAAAAAAAAAAATTTTTTTTTTAAAAAAAAAAAAAAAATTTTTCCCCCCCTTTTAAAAAAAAAAAAATTTTGGGGAAAAAATTTTCCCAAAAATTTTTTTTCCCCCCCCTTTTTTTTCCCCCCCCCAAAAAAAAAATTTTTTAAATTTTTTTTTCCGGGCCCGGGTTTTTTTCCCCTTTTTTTAAAAAAAAAAAAAAAAAAATTTAAAACCCTTTTAAAAAAAATTAAAAAACCGTTTAAAACCCTTTTTAATTTAAAAAAAAAAAAACCCCCCAAAAAAAAAAAAAAAACCCCCCTTTTTTTTTTATTTTTTTTTTTTTGGGAAAAAAAATTTAAAAATTTAAAAAAAAAAAATTTTTCCCCCCCCCAAAAAAAAAAAATCCTTCCCCAAAAAAATTTTTTGGAAAGGGCCCCCCCTTTGGGGCCCCGGGAAACCCAAATTTCCCCCCCCCAAAAGGGGGAAAAAAAAATTTTGCCCCCTTAATTCCCCGGGGGGGGCCCTTTTTTTAAAAAAAAAAAGGGGGGGGGGGAAAAAAAATTTGGGGCCCCTTTTTTTTTTTCCCCCAAAAAAAACCCCCCCCTTTTTTTTTTGGGGAAACCCCTTCCCCCCGGCCCCCCCCCCGGAAAGGGGCCCCTTTTTTTAAAAAAAAAAAAACCCCCCAAAAAAAAGGGGGGGGCCCCCTTTTAAAAAAGGAAAAAAAAAGGGGGCCCCCCGGGAAAAGGGGCCCCCTTTAAAACCCCTTTAAAAAAAGGGAAAAAAAAAAAAAAACCCCCTTTTAAATTCCAAAAAGGGGCCCCTTTAAAAAAATTTGGGGCCCCCTTTTTTTTTCCCCCAAAAAAGGGGGCCCCCCAAAAAATTTTTTTTTAAAAAAAAAAAAATTAAACCTTTTACCCGGGAAAAAGGGGGGGAAAAAAGGGGCCCCCAAAAAAAAGGGGGGCCCCCTTTTGTTCCCCTTTTTAAAAAAAAACCCCCCCCAAAAGGGGGGCCCCCGGGTTTTTTTCCCCCCCCCTTAAAAAGGGGGAAAAACCCCCCTTTTTTCCCGGGGGGGGGAAAAAAACCCCCCCCCCCCCAAAAATTTTTAAAAAAAAGGGTTTTCCCCCTTTTGCCCTTAAAAAAAACCCTTTTTTAAAAAAATTTTTTTTTAATTTAACCCCTTTTTTTAAAAAAAAAAAAAAAAATTTTTTTTTTAAAAAAAAAAAAATTTTTTTTTTTATCCCCTTTTTTTAAGGGAAAAAAAAAAAGGGAAAAAAAAAACCCCCCCCGGGGGCCCCCCCCTTTTTTAAAAAAAAGGGGGGAAAAGGGGGCCCCCCCCGGGGGGCCCGGGAAAAAAAATTTTTCCCCTTTCCCCCCGGGGGGGGAAAAAAAGGTTTTTGGGGGCCCCCCCCCCCTTTTTTAAAAACCCCCCCCGGGGGGGGGGTTTTTGGGGGGGAAAAAGGGGGGGGGTTTTTCCCCCCCCCCCCTTTTAAAAAAAACCCCCGGGGGGAAAAAAAAAAAAAACCTTTAAACCTTTTCCCCAAACCCCCCAAAATTTTAAAATTAAAAAAAAAAGGGGGTTTTTTTTTTAAACCCAAAATTTTAAAAAAAAAATTTTTAAAAAAACCCCGGGAAAACCCCCAAAAATTTTTTTTTTTTGGGGGGGGGGGGGGTTTTTTTGGGGGGGGGGGAAAAAAAAAAAGGGCCCAAAGGGGGGGGGAAAAAAAGGGGGGTTTTTTTTCCCCCCCCCCCCCCCAAAAAAAAAAAAAGGGGGTTTTTTTTGGGGGGGAAAAAAATTAAATCAGGAAAAAAAAACCCCTTTTTTTTTCTTTGGTTTTTTTTTTAAATTTTTTTCCCGTTTTGGAAAAAATTTTTTAAAAAAAAAAAAATTTTTTGGGTTTTTTGGAAAAAAAAATTTTTTTTCCTTAAATTTGGGGCTTTGGCCCAAAAAAAAAAGGGGGGGGTTTTTTTAAAAAAATTTTTTTTTTAAAAAAAATTTTTAAAAAAAAGGGGGACAAAAGGGGGGGGGGGGGGAAAGGGGAAAAAAAAGGGCCCCAAAAGGGGGAAAAAAAATTAATTTTAAAAAAACCCCCCAAAGGGGGGGAAAAAAAAAACCCCCCAAAAACCCCCCCCTGCCCGCCGGAGATCTTTCTCCAGTAAGTCCCGCGACTCCTGCACCCACCGACGGACACTGACAGGACAGTAAAAAAACCCATCCGGGTTATCCAAATATGACGAAAAACGGACTCGGAATCGAATTCCGATACAGCCAATATCGGCCGATACCCGATATTGCAGTATCGGAATGCTCAACCCTAGATATGACCCTTCTTCAATGACTCCTTGATATAAGTCCGCATAGCGTCATTTTCAGGTACAGACAATTTAAAAAAGGCGACCTTTGGGGTTTTTAAACTACCAGCACTAATTCAATAGCGCAGTCATAGCCCTATGGGGAGGCAAGGATCAGTTTTTACTTTCGCTAAATACACAGAAAAATCAATCAAAAAGTCAGGAACATCCTGAGCCTGGGGGAGGCAGAAAAACAGGAGTGTTGGTATTAACACTTTGGCAGCCCCAACTGTTACAGACACAGATTCCAATCCAAAACAGGATTATGAGACTGTAACCAAGGAAACCCAGTACGATAATATCATGCAGATTATACAGAACCAAAAATTTGCAGCACTCTTGATGATCAGGTTCAACCCTCATTATCACCTGAGTAGAGAACTGAGGTTTATTCTCAGCCAAAGGGTAGAATCGATCCCCAGTAGGGGAATAGACTTCTGTAGGGGTATCAAGGGAAACCCACAACGTTTAGCAAAATCATAATCCATCAGGTTAATAGCTGCTCCAGAATCAACGAAAGCCTGAGCAGAAAATGAGGACAGAGAGCATATCAGAGTGACAGTTAATAAAAACTTAGTCTGAACACTACCCAAGACAACTGAGCGTGCAAAACGTCTTCCCCGCTTAGGGCAGACTGAAATAGCATGAGAGGCATCACCACAGTAGAAACATAACCCATTGCGCTTTCGAAACTCATGACGCTGTGCCCCAGACACCACTCTATCACACTGCATGGATTCAGAAGCAGGTTCACAAGGCAACACTATTCCACGCATACTTCTACGCTCACGCAAACATCTGTCAATTTGAATCGCTAATGACATAGAATCATTGAGACCAGAGGGGACAGGGAATCCCACCATAACATCCTTTACATTATCTGACAGACCCTTCCGAAAAAGGGCCGCCAAAGCGTCGTCATTCCACTTGGTCAGGACTGCCCACCTACGGAATCTCTGACAGTATAACTCAGCGTCATCAAGCCCCTGATTTAATGCCTACAAGGCTTTTTCAGCTTGATCAGTGACATTAGGCTCATCATACAATAACCCCAAAGCCTGAAAAAATGCATCAACATCACTCAAAACAGGATCCCCAGGTGTCAGGGAAAAAGCCCAATCCTGAGGATCGCCGCGCAGGAGAGAGATGACAATTTGAACCTGCTGCGCTGCGTTCCCTGAGGACTTAGATTTTAAGGCAAAAAACAATTTACAATTATTTTTGAAATTCTGAAACTTAGCTCGATCCCTAAAAACAAATCTGGCATGGGAATCCTAGGTTCCACAACAGGCAACCTAGCAAGATATGCAGCAATACTCTGAACCTCAGTGGCAAGCTGATCCACACGGCCAGACAACTGTGCAAACTCCATTGAGAGAAAAAAAATCCTCCCCAGCACCCAGAGATACAGAGGGAAAAAAAAAAAATGCAACAAACAGAAAAATATCTCTGACAACTCTGACAACCGTTTTTTCTTTCACAAATTTTTTCCCTTCTGTGAGTACCATACAATTTTAAATTTTGGGCCGGTGATACTGTTATGTTTCGGTAGCTGAGGAGTGCAGGCAAAAAGGCAATACACCAGAGCAGTTGGAATCTATGAGATTGCAGTACCCTGACTAACCACAACAACTAGAGGCAGCCGTGGAGCGTTCCTACGTTGGTCCTAGACGCCTCGTCACAGCCTGAGAAACTAACTACACCTAAAGCTATCTGCCCCGGAGCAGAACCCCAAAGATAATAGAAAGCCCCCAAACATGTAATGGCGGTTAGACAAGAAGAAATACTGACACAGACAGAAAATAGTATGAGCAAACGTTGGGGCCCAAACTAACTAAATAGAAAAGGATAGGAAGGGTACTTACTGCAATCCTAGAAAACCCTGAAAAGCACCAACTCTACTAATTTCAAAAACACCTGAGATCACACGACCTCTACCACCTAAATTAGTTCTCAGTGTAACAAAATCAAAACAGCAGCCACTGAAAAAAACTGGAAAAAACAAAAGTACAAACATCAGTGGCTGAACTAAACTGAGAGGGCAAAAGCCCCCGGAGGGGACCCAGAAGGCCCCCACAGAAGTGCAGGACAAAATGCAAAAATCAAGCACAAAAACAAAAAGAAGAAAATGTCTTATCTGTTAGCAGGATATGCAGACACGACACAGCAGGCTACAAGGGAAACAGGAATCAAGGATAGAGACCAGAACAATTGATCACCGGCAACCCTGATGGGAAGGTGACTCCCTTATATAAGACCAGTCAGTAACACCTGATTCCCAATCCTCACAATCTTCACAATCTTCACTGGACAGACCAGTACCACTTGTAACCACCAGAGGGAGCCTCTGCTCAGAACTCATCTCAAGCCCATTCACAACAACCTACCATGAGGCGAGTTGAGCACTCTGCCTCAGGTGGCACATCCCTGAAGAGTGGGGGGGTGGCAGATTCTTATCTCCTGGCTCCTGCATCAGCTGGTGTTTCTCATGTATTGCTGCTCTGTGCGCACAGGACCTGTGATGAGGACACAGGAGGGGAGGAGCCAGGTGTCACATGATCAGGGGCTGCCCTCAGTGTATGCAGGACTCTGCTGTACTGGTTGTCATGGTGCTGGATGAGGGACGTATATGTGTGGGGTCAAGAGGGGTTTGCAGGGTGGATGTAGCAGTGCTGTGTGTACGAGGTGCACGGATCGGAGCCGGGTGTGTATGGGGTGAGCGGAGCTGCATGTGTACAAGGTGTACGGAGCAGAGCCATATGGGTACGAGGTGTACGGAATGGAGCCCTGTGTGTACGAGGTGTACTGAATGGAGCCCTGTGTGTATGAAGTGTACGGAGCGGAGCCACGTGTGTACAAGGTGTACAGAGCGGAGCCGCGTGTGTATAGGGTGTGCGGAGCGGAGCCACGTGTGTGCAAGGTGTACGGAGCGGAGCTGTGTGTGTACGAGGTGTACGGAATGGAGCCCTGTGTGTATGAAGTGTACGGAGCCACGTGTATACAAGGTGTGTGGAGCAGTGCCACGTGTGTATGAAGTGTTCAGAGCCCTGTAAGTACGAGGTGTGCGGAGCAGAGCTGCATGTGTACGAGATGTGCAGAGCACTGTGTGTACGAGGTGTGCAGAGAGGAGCCGCGTGTGTAAAAGGTGTGCGGAGCGGAGCCATGTGTGTATGAGGTGTGCGGAGCCATGTGTGTGCAAGGTGTATGGAGCCGTGTGTGTACTAAGTGTACGGAATGGAGCCCTGTGTGTATGAAGTGTACGGAGCCACGTGTATACGAGGTGTGCGTAGCAGAGCCACGTGTGTACGAGGTGTGCGGAGCCCTGTGAGCACGAGGTGTGCTGAGTGGAGCCGCGTGTGTACAAGGTGTGTGGAGCGGAGCCACGTGTGTACGAGGTGTGCGGAACCCTGTGTGTATAAGAAGTGCGAAGAGGAGTCGCATGTGTACGAGGTGTGCGGAGAGGAGCCGCATGTGTACGAGGTGTGCGGAGCCCTGTGTGTATGAGGTGTGCGGAGAGGAGCCGCGTGTGTACGAGGTGTGCGGAGAGGGGCTGCGTGTGTATGAGGTGTTCTTTCTTTTGCTCTCTGTTCATCTTCTTTCCCCTCTTTCTTTCTCTCTGTTCTTCCTTTCTCTCTCTGTTCTTTTTCTTTCTGTCTCTTCTTTTTTCTTTCCCCTCTTTCTTTCTCTCTATGTTCTTTTTTTCTCTCTCTATTCTTTCTTTCTCTCTGTATTCTTTCTTTCTCTCTCCATTCTTTCTCTCTCCGTTCTTTCTTTCTCTCTCCATTCTTTCTTTCTCTCTCCGTTCTTTCTTTCTCTCTCCGTTCTTTCTTTCTCTCTGTTCTTTCTTTCTCTCTAAATTTTCGTTTTTCTCTCTGTTCTTTCTTTTTTCTCTCTCCATTCTTTCTTTCTCTCTTTTCTTTCTCTCTCTGTTCTTTCTTTCCCCTCTTTCGTTCTCTCTCTCTCTCTGTTCTTTCTTTTCTTTCTTTCTTCTTTCTATCTCTCTCTGTTCTCTTTCCCCTTTTTTTCTTTCTTTCTATGTTCTTTATTTACCCTTCCTTCTTCTTTCTTTCTTTCTCTCTGTTCTTTCTTTCCCCTCTTTCTTTCTCTCTCTCTGTTCATCTTCTTTCCCCTCTTTCTTTCTCTCTGTTCTTCCTTTCTTTTTCTGTTCTTTCTCTTTCCTTTTCTATCTGCTCTTTCTTTCCCCTCTTTCTTTCTTTCTCTCTCTGTTCTTTCTTTCTCTCTTTGTTCTTTCTTTCTTTCCCCTCTTTCTCTCTCTGTTCTTCCTTTCTCTCTCTGTTCTTTCTTTCCCCTCTTTCTTTCGCTGTTTTCTTTCTCTGTTTTTTCTTTCTCTCTCTTTCTCTCTCTCCCTGTTCTTTTTTTCTTTTTCTCAGTACCAGTGTGCCCATAGTACCAGCCACTGACACTAAATACAGAGCTCCTGTGTATAATGTCACTGGTAGAGTTGAGCATTCCGATACCGCAAGTATCGGTTCGGCCGATATTCGCTGTATCGGAATTCCGATACTTAGTTCCGATATTTTCCATATATCGTATACCGGAATCGGAAGTTCCCATAATTCTTTGAGAGGCAATGTGATTTTAGTCAGCCAATGAGGAATCCTAAGAAGTGTGGGCACATCCTGTAATGCTGCGGTCATGTTAACTAATGGCATGGCTGTGATTGGATGCTGAAATGATGTCAGAATGCACTATAAAAGGCGCCGCCGCCATTTTAGCGTCACTGTGCTGTGAATTCAGTTAGGGACAGAACGCTGCTCTGCTGACTCAGAGGGACAGTTAGAGATTGCGATTTTGTGTACTGTGCTTTAGGCAGGCTAGTTTACCAACCGCTGTGTAAAGCTTCCTTTTGCCTTGCAGTGTTGTTTTAACAGCTCTGTGCAAGGTGTGTGTGTGAGAGTGCAGGTGACGCTGCAGTTTGCTCTCCATCCAACGCTGTTTGTAGGCATCTGCACGTGTCACTCACAGACTCTTTTTTTTTTTCTTTAGTGTAATTCTTGCTGCTCCATTCAATTGAAATTATAGTGTGACGCGCTTCCATCCGTATCCAATACATTGGTTGCAAACACTATAGAAGTACAGAAAGGAGCCTTTCAGAGATAGTGAACAGTTGTGTGCAGTGTTCACTGTAGTCTGAGGTTTTCATTTTTGGAGTGCAGATCACGCTCCAGTTAGTTATTCAACCACTAATCATTGGTTCTTTTGTTGCATACACAACAGATCTGGGTGGTTTAACTGTTTAAATCTTACTGTCTGTACTATCTGACATGATCTTATAATTTGCTTTATTGTGCCATTACTTGCACATTCATTGTGCAACACACCTGTCCTTATTTCAGCCAGCGTTAATTGGGAGTTTTGTTTAGTGGATCCTCACATGGATCTTTTCTTGTTTCATTATGGACCATTCCTGGCCCTTTTTAATTGTTTTTAATTGTATCCTGTTTTTCAGTGTGTGTTTTTGTATCAATAAAATTTGATTATATTTTCATATATATTCTATCATTTTTATTTTTTGAGGTTGATCGTGACTCTATACACACTGCCTTTCTCTTCTTTTGTTCTACATGTGTATCACAGTGTGTTGTCATAGATCCCTTCTAATATATTTTTGTGGTGCCCTCAAATCCTCTTTTTTTGCACTGCCTCATCCTTGACATTTTGCTCTAATTGGTGCTGCTCCATTCTTTTTAAAATAACTCTAATCTATTAGTGTGACGCGCTTCCATCCGTATCCAATACATTGGTTGCAAACACTATAGAATTACAGAAAGGAGCCTTTCAGAGATAGTGAACAGTTGTGTGCAGTGTTCACTGTAGTCTGAGGTTTTCATTTTTGGAGTGCAGATCACGCTCCAGTTAGTTCTTCAACCACTGCTGGTTGTAGTCTGCTGAACGTGTGTCACTGCCTCATCCTTGTCATTTTTCTCTAATTGGTGCTGCTCCATTCTTTTTAAAATAACTCTAATCTATTAGTGTGACGCGCTTCCATCCGTATCCAATACATTGGTTGCAAACACTATAGAAGTACAGAAAGGAGCCTTTCAGAGATAGTGAACAGTTGTGTGCAGTGTTCACTGTAGTCTGAGGTTTTCATTTTTGGAGTGCAGATCACGCTCCAGTTAGTTCTTCAACCACTGCTGGTTGTAGTCTGCTGAACGTGTGTCACTGCCTCATCCTTGTCATTTTTCTCTAATTGGTGCTGCTCCATTCTATTTACAATAACTCTAATCTATTAGTGTGACGCGCTTCCATCCGTATCCAATGCATTGGTTGCAAACACTATAGAAGTACAGAAAGGAGCCTTTCAGAGATAGTGAACAGTTGTGTGCAGTGTTCACTGTAGTCTGAGGTTTTCATTTTTGGAGTGCAGATCACGCTCCAGTTAGTTCTTCAACCACTGCTGGTTGTAGTCTGCTGAACGTGTGTCACTGCCTCATCCTTGACATTTTTCTCTAACTGGTGCTGCTCCATTCTATTTAAAATAACTCTAATCTATTAGTGTGACGCGCTTCCATCCGTATCCAATGCATTGGTTGCAAACACTATAGAAGTACAGAAAGGAGCCTTTCAGAGATAGTGAACAGTTGTGTGCAGTGTTCACTGTAGTCTGAGGTTTTCATTTTTGGAGTGCAGATCACGCTCCAGTTAGTTATTCAACCACTGCTGGTTGTAGTCTGCTGAACGTGTGTCACTGCCTCATCCTTGACATTTTTCTCTAATTGGTGCTGCTCCATTCTATTTAAAATAACTCTAATCTATTAGTGTGACGCGCTTCCATCCGTATCCAATACATTGGTTGCAAACACTATAGAAGTACACAAAGGAGCCTTTCACACCTAGTGAACAGTTGTCTGCAGTGTTCACTGCAGTCTCTGCGTAATAACCACACTTAGGCCTTCTAACTTTTCTGACTTTCTTTATCAATCTACCAAGATGAAGTAGGCAGGGAGTAAAGCACGTGGTCGTGGCCGTGGAGTTTCAGCAGGGAGAGCACGTGGGGATTCTGTGTCTGCTGCTGCCCCCAGTGACACAGCATCCACCATTTTTCCCCGTGAGCGTTCCTTTATGCGCACTTTTGTAGGAGGTCGGCGTACCCCCCTGCTGCGGGAAGAACAAATTGAAGCCGTTGTTGGTTGGATGGCAGCCAATGCATCGACTTCAATTGCTTACACCTCCTCTCAGGACCACAACACTGTTGAGCAACCATCTGTCTCTTCACCGCCTGTCAAATTGCCCAGGCAGTCAGAGAGTTCTGAACTGGAGCCAGCTGAGTCTCTGCTTCTGTTCTTAGAATCTGTTGGCTTGCAAACAGGGGCCCAGCCAAGCAGCATTCTGGAATTTGAAGAAGAGGGAGTATGCAGTGATGCGCAACAGCTGTGTCTCTCTGAATCTGAAGAGGCGGGTGAGCCAGTGCCGATGGTCAGCACACCGCAGAACGCATCTGATGATGATGAGACTCAGGTTCCAGTTTCTGTTGAGCATGGTGCTGTCCAGACCACCCAACAGCAGCAGGTGTTGGAAGAGGGTAGTGGAGATGATGAGGTCCAAGACCCAACATGGCGTGAGGAACAGGAAGGTGGTGGGAGCAGCTCTGAGGAGGAGATTGGCCCAACGGTACAAACAGGAGGGAGAGGTAGGCTGCAGACTCGGTTGCCTGTAGCCTCCAGTTTGGCACCTGTTCGGAGCAGTTCTCTTACAAAAGTCAAAATGGGCGCTCCCAGGACTTGCACTGCGTGGTCCTTTTTTGACACACTTGCAGATGATATTTGCTATGTCAAATGCAAGCTGTGTAAGCAAAAAGTAAAAAGAGGTAAAAGTGTCAGTAACCTCAATACCACAAATATGTGGAAACATGTGCGGACAAAGCACGTAGTTGAGTTACAAAGACACACTGGAGATGTAGGCCAACCTACAGCAGCACCTACATCTTCAGCTCGTGTTGGAGCCTCTTCCTCCAGCTCACACACAGCTGGTTCGGCTTCCTCACAGGATCGCCATGGAAGAACATCGGTCACTGTTGTCCAGAGCAAAAGTGTTATTCCACCCACAGCAGCAAGTTCCCTGTCATCCTCACTCTCCCAGGCCACAAAACAGCCATCGGTAGCACAGGCATGGGATAAAAGACGGCCATACTCGGCAAACCATCCACGAGCACAGGCTCTGAATGGTGGCATTGCAAAACTCCTGTCCCTTGAAATGCTGTCATTCAGGCTGGTGGAGACTGAGAGTTTACGGAACTTAATGGCATTGGCAGTCCCACAATACAATGTGCCAAGCCGATTTTATTTCAGCAGGCAAGCCGTCCCTGGTCTGCAAAAGCATGTTGAGGGAAAAATTAAACATGCGCTACTAAACGCAGTCAGTAGCAAGGTCCACCTGACCACCGATGCGTGGACCAGTACCCATGGCCAGGGACGATACCTTTCCCTCACTGCCCATTGGGTCAATGTTGTGGAGCCGGGTACAGATGTTGCGAGTGGCGCTGTACGTGTTCTGCCAACTCCAAGGATTGCAGGAATCCATTGTGTACACATTGACTCCTCCTCCTACTCCAGTTTCTCAGAATCATCGCTGCAGGAGCCGTCACGGTCTACCTCCACATGGACCCGTGAACGCTTACCTGTTGCGACCAATATGAGCACAGCCGTGGCCAAACGTCAACAGGCCGTCCTCAAATTAATTTCAATGGGAATCGAAGCCACACAGCGCAGGAGGTCTGGAATGCCATCAAGCAGGAGAGCGACGTGTGGTTTTTGCCAGCGAATCTACAGCCAGGCTTGGTAGTGTGTGACAATGGCCGAAATCTGCTGGCAGCTCTGGGCCTTGGCAACCTCACTCACATACCATGTCTGGCACATGTGCTCAACTTGGTCGTGCAGAGTTTTTTGAGGGAATATCCGCATCTTGATGAACTGCTGCACAAGGTCCACCTAGAATGCGCTCACTTGCGACGTTCCAGCATGGCCAGATCGCGCATTGCAGCTCTGCAACGCAGATTTCGCCTTCCTGAACATCGCATCATATGTGACGTACCCACCAGGTGGAATTCCACGTTACATATGTTGGAGCGGTTGTGTGAGCAGCAGCCAGCAGTAATGGAGTATCAGCTGCATCAGGCGCAATCAAGTCGCAATTTGCACCGTCCACACTTCACCACTACTGAGTGGGCCTCTATGAAGGACATCTGCCACGTTTTGCGTGCGTTTGATGAGTCAACGCGGATGGCGAGTGCAGATGATGCACTAGTCAGCCTGACTGTCCCCCTTATCTGCCTGCTTCAAAAAACACTGCAAGCACTAAGGGATGAGGTTTTGGAAGAGGTGGAGGATGAGGAGTCACAAATTCCATCACCTTCTGGACAGTCAGCGCAACGTGGTTTCTCACAAAGGGCTGGGCAGGGCTCACTTTGTGAGGAGGATGAGGAGGAGTCAATGGAGGAGGAAGAAATCGCTACAGAGGGGGTACACAATGCTCTAGTCAGTATGTAGAGCGAGGGTGGGGTGATGCAGAGCAGGCAGAGATGACGTTTCTTAGAGAGGAAAGCGTTTGTTGGCCAGTTGGGAGTCTGCAGCACATGGTTGATTTCATGCTGCAGTGCCTGAGAAACGACCGCCGCATCGCCCACATTCTCACCACGTCTGATTATTGGGTGTACACCCTCCTAGACCCTCACTACCGGGACAACTTACAAAGCCTCATCACACCGTTGAACCGGGAGCGTAAAATGCGGGAGTACCAAGACACACTGGTGCAATCCATAATGTTCTCCATTCCAGCCGAGAGCGCTGCTGCTACTGCTTTACAAAGCAGCTCTGTGCGTCGTGGCAGTGGAGACAGCTCTGCAACACGAGGGAGCACAAGCAGCGCCTCTGCACAAGGCAAGACCAGTATGTTCCAAATGTGGCGAAGTTTTGTGGCAGCGCCACCAATGTCTACACCATCCGAGACGCCTCCAGTCACCAGGAGGCAACGTTTCCGTAAGATGGTGACAGACTACATGTCTTGCCCTCTCAGTGTACTCCCAGATGGCTCTTCCCCTTTCAAGTTTTGGGTCTCTAAGCTGGATACATGGCCTGAGCTTAGCCAGTATGCATTGGAGGTGCTGGCTTGCCCTGCTGCCAGTGTATTATCGGAGCGCGTCTTTAGTGCTGCAGGTGGTGTACTAACAGACCGTCGCATGCGACTATCCTCCGATAATGTAGACCGGCTTACTTTTCTGAAAATGAACAAGGCATGGATCTCGCCTGAATTTGCCTGTCCGTTTTCCGATTAAATAACTGGTTGGCAACGTTATCCATGTTTCCTGTTATGTTCATCTATCTACCACCTGAACTCTACTCCCTGGGCTACAACACTGCCAGTCAGAGGGGAATGATCAGTTATCAACCAAAATGTTCTCCCCAACAGATAGTAGCGCAACGACTCCAGTGCCCACTTGATCGCCAGGCACTCTCTCTCTCTACAATGCTGTATCTGGTTTCAGCTGGAGTAAGCTTTCGACTCAGGAAACTAATGGGATGCTCCTCCCCGTTAACCTCCTGAGACAACACGGCACCCACACCTACCTCTGACGCATCTGTCTGGACAATGAATTCTCTTTTGAAGTCGGGTGTGATCAAAAATGGTGACACACACAGTGCCCCTTTTAGTTTTACAAACGCTTCTTCAAGCTGATCATTCCATCGCACCATTACTGACTTCCTGCCTTTTAGGCAGTCAGTTAACGGCGCCGACAGGGTTGCAAAATTGGGAATAAACCGCCGCTAGTATCCCACTAACCCCAAAAACCCTTTCACGTGTTTTGTGGTGAAGGGACGGGGGCCCGTTTTGGATTGCCTTCATTTTGTTTATTTGGGGTTTGATAACTCCTCTCACAATCACATACCCCAGGTACCGAGCTTCCTCCAACCCTATAGAACACTTGTTTGGGTTGGCAGTTAGCCCTGCTTGTCTCAGCGAATGTATCACTGCCTGTATCTTGGCTAAGTGACTTTCCCAGTCTGTACTGTACACCACAATATCGTCTTGTCGGCGGCATATTGGCGATGAGGACGAAGAACAACGTCCATTAACCTCTGGAATGTCGCTGGAGCGCCATGCAACCCGAAGGGTAGGACTATATACTGGAACAGTCACTCGGGTGTTACAAAAGCCGTTTTCTCTCTCGCTGCTTTTGTTAGGGGCACCTGCCAATACCCTTTTGTGAGGTCAATGACTGAAAAATAACGGTCCTGCCCAAACCGCTCTATTAACTCATCGACCCGGGGCATGGGGTAGGCGTCAAACTTTGAAATTTCATTCAGTTTTCTGAAGTCATTACAGAACCTTAGTGTCCCATCTGGCTTTGGTATTAGGACTATTGGGCTGGCCCACTCACTCTGGGACTCTTCAATGACCCCTAACTGCAGCATCTTCTTGACCTCTTCCTTGCTGGCTTGTCGCCGGGCCTCAGGCAGCCGATATGGCTTTAATTGTACTTTGCCCTGTGGCTCAGTGACAATGTCATGTGGGATTAGGGAGGTACGACCAGGAAGTTCCGAAAATACATCTGTATTTCGGCTAACAAACTCTCGGACTTCCTGAACTTGTCTGGGCGACAAAGTGTCTGGTATTTTGACGGCGGAGAGGACTTCTCTTGCCTTCTCCTGAGGCAAGGAAGCCATCTGTACTGGAAATGCAGGCCGTGGACAATCCTCACCAAGCGTGTCTCTGTCTTTCCATGGTTTGAGCTGATTCACATGGTATACCTGTTCTGGCTTTCTCCGCCCTGGTTGCTGTACTTTATAGTTTACTGGTCCCACCTTCTCTATAATGTCGTAGGGTCCCTGCCACCTTGCAAGGAACTTACTATCCACTGTAGGCACAAGTACCAACACCCGATCCCCAGGGTTAAAGGACCTTACCCGTGCCTCCCGGTTATAGACCTGCCTCTGTGACCTTTGTGCTGCTTCCATATGTTCTCGGACTAATGGTAGGACTGTCTCAATTCTCTCTTGCATTTTGGCCACATGTTCTATCACACTTTTGTGGGGAGTTGGATGGTTTTCCCAGGCCTCTTTTGCTATATCGAGTAAGCCAAGGGGATGTCTGCCATATAATAGTTCAAAGGGCGAGAACCCCGTAGATGCCTGGGGCACCTCCCGCACTGCAAACATCAGATATGGCAACAAGAGATCCCAGTCCAAAGCATCTTTCGAGACTGGTTTTTTAAACATATTCTTCAGGGTTTTTTATTGAACCTTTCTACTAAACCATCTGTTTGGGGATGATAGACCGATGTGCGCAACTGTTTAACACTTAACAAGTGCCACAGTTCCTTCATGATTTTTGACATAAAGCGGGTCTCCTGATCTGTTAAGATTTCTTGACGGATTCCCACCCGAGAGAACATACCCATGAGTTCTTTTGCGATCTGTTTGGCCGAGGTGTGTCGCAGGGGAATAGCCTCAGGATACCTGCTAGCGTAATCTAGAACGAGGATGTGTTGATGACCCCTTGGTGATTTATTAACCGGACCCACCAGATCCATGGCTATTGTCTCAAACGGTACCTCTATAATTGGTAATGGCACCAAGGGACTCCGAAAATGAGGCTGCGGACTGGTTACCTGGCACACGGGACAAGAGTTACAATACTGTTTAACTTCTTCATAGACCCCTAGCCAGTAAAACCATTTGAGAATTCTGTCTAGGGTTTTCTTTTGTCCCAAATGTCCCCCTAGTACATGCGCATGCGCTAAGTCCATTACCAACCTCCGATATCACTGCGGTACCAGCAATTGCTCGACAATTTCCCCATGTATTTTTTCAACCCGATACAGCAAATCTTGGTTCATCTCGAATTGGGGAAATATTGTAGCTGCCCCGGGGTGTTGGGGTTCCCCATTGACAACCAGTACATTTTCACGGGCTGGAGTCAACGTAGGGTCACGTAGTTGCGCCGTAACAAAATTGTCACCTGCCACATTTAACTATTAGAATTCTGGTCCCGGTGGCAAATCTTCCATCTCCCCAGCTAACACTTCTATAGGAGAGGGGTTTTCCTCCTCCACCGAAGGCAAAGGTACTCCTACCGCCATCTTCCTCTGGGCCACCAGGTTCACGCCCGATTTCAGGAGAATGCAACCTGGTTGCCACTGGTGCCGACGACTGTTCTGTGGGAGGGGTAATTACAGGCCAAAGCACAGAAAATAACGGAAAATCTATCCCCGTTCTTACCTCATAATGCAAATTAACCACCACCCCCACCTCGTCTCACCTCCTCCCCGCTGACGTGTTTATCATCACCAGGGCGGTAGGATAATGTTTTAAGTCCCCATGAATACACAACACACCCATTTTCAGAGCAGTATACTCGCTGATTTGGAAGTGGCTGGCTCGTATTAGGGTCACGAGACTACCTGAGTCCAGTACAGCCACAGCAGGGTTACCCTCCACCTCCACTTTACACAAATGGTTCATACTGGGTCCCTCTGGTTTGCCCACTGCACACATGTGTTCTGCATAGTGAGACTGATAGTAGCCAAAGTTGTTGTCCATGGGCTCAGTCAGGTGGGGGCAATCAGCTCTCCCATGTCCTGGTTCTTGGCACCGCCAACAGATTATGGGGCCTCTTTCGTTCCCCGACCCGTCATGGGCAGCCCTCAGAGTCTCTGCTCGCCGAGCTGTGGGTGAAGGTTTGGGGAATTTACTTGATACCTTCCGGTAGTCTCTCCCTGTATCTCCTTGGTAGCCCCATATCTTTCAATGAGGTCTACCATTTGGAGACCATCAGTAGGGGCTGCCTGTCCAACCCATGTTTGAAGGGTGTGGGGCAAAGTTCTCCAGAATTTATCAGTCACTATACGATCCAGCATAGCGCGGGGTGACAACACCTCCGGCTGCAACCACTTTTCTATCAGGTGTATCAAGTCATAATACTGGTACCGAGCTGGCTCGGAAGGGGAAAACTTCCACTGGCGTACCCGCTGGACCCGGACCAAAACATTTACCCCAAGACGTGCAAGTATCTCACCCTTGACGCTCTCATAGTTCTCCTGTTGCTCGGGGGGTAGGTCCCTATAGGCTTTTGCAGGTCCTGAAGTCAAAAACGGAGCCACGATCTCGGCCCACTGGTCCCGAGGCACTCTCTCCCTTTTTGCCACGCCTTCAAACATCTCCAGGTACACCTCGACGTCATCTGATTGCTCCATATTTCGGATCGGTGTACGCACCGCTTTACGACATCCTGGCATCCCCGGGCAGCTCCTGCTGTCTGCGGCGCTGTGATGTGCTGCATCAGTAGACTATTGTTTTCCTGTTGCTGTCGATTAAATATCTGCTGCTGCTCCATAGCCTGCTGCTGTATAGCCTGCTGCCGCTCCATAGCCTGCCGCTGTATAGCCTGCTGCATACCCTGCTGTTGCTGCTGTGTAGCCTGCTGTTGCTGTCGCATGGCCTCCACCAGCATTTTTACGGTGTTCTCCATCTTCGGACAGTTATCCACCAGGTTTTGCGTCACTTTCTTTACCCAGGACATTTAGTGTCATGCAGGAAAAAACAGCCTGACCTCACTGCGTTGCCCGCATTGAAGCCACCAATTGTAGGGATCCGCTCTGGTAGGCAGGGCTGGGCCGCAGTAATGAGGCAAACACACAGCCTTTTAGTTCAAATATCAGTGGTTTTAATCATGATTTCAACAAAAAGTCCAGATAACAAAATAAAAACAGAACATAAATCACTACAGTTTGGAGAACCACTGGTCCCAGACTCACCCTTGCTTGGGACGGGCTTAACTAAGCGGCTGCAGGTCAGCAGAGACCGCCAGGTCCCATTACGGGTGGTCTGGTACTCGCTTCCTGGTGCACACTGGCACACAGTAACAAAACAATCTTCCAGGCTGACTCCAGCCAAACTCCTTCCTTCCACACACCAACTACAACAGCTCCTTATTTTATAGGCCTACTCCACACCCTCAGGTGAGGTACACATGAGCTGACCAGATCACGTTACTATGACCTTATCACAGGTCCTTGTGATCATGTGAAATCATGAGCAAACTTCAGTCTGCTAGAAGAAATATATCTCCCATCCAGCAAGATCCCCTTTGGTGTACCACACCGGCAAGAAGTCTCCTGTTCCCTACACATGCACAGAAAAACCCATGTCGAACATGCTCCAAATAGGGAAGAGCCGTCACCCTGATTGTTATGCTTAAAACAGGAAATTGTGAAGTTTTCAAGGCCTAAAATGATAAATTTTACTAAGAAATATGGACAAATCTTAATTTGTCATCACAGCGCATATCTGCACATGGCTAGTAGAAATGGTAACAAAAACTAAAACATAGTGTTTACTTTTGGAAATTAATGCATAAAACTAAATTTCATAATTATCAATTAATGGTTCTTAAGGAACGTTATCTGTACCTGTAAGATAATGCAGTCAATGGATGTACGAATCATAAACATCATCATCATCCTCACGAGTTTTATTTATGACAGACATAATAAAATACAAAGACTGAGGACAACTGTAACTTCACACACCATATACAGTTATATGAAAAAGTTTGGGCACCCCTATTAATCTTAAGCTTAATGTTTTATAAAAATTGGTGTTTTTGCAACAGCTATTTCAGTTTGATATATCTAATAACTATTGGACACAGTAATGTTTCTGCCTTGAAATGAGGTTTATTGTACTAACAGAAAATGTGCAATCTGCATCCAAACAAAATTTGACAGGTGCATAAGTATGGGCACCTCACCAGAAAAGTGACATTAATATTTAGTAGATCCTCCTTTTGCAAAAATAACAGCCACTAGTCGCTTCTTGCAGCTTTTAATGAGTTCCTGGATCCTGGATGAAGGTATTTTTGACCATTCCTCTTTACAAAACAATTCCAGTTCAGTTAAGTTTGATGGTCGCCGAGCATGGACAGCCCTCTTCAAATGATCCCACAGATGTTCAATGATATTCAGGTCTGGGGACTGGGATGGCCATTCCAGAACATTGTAATTGTTCCTCTGAATGAATGCCTGAGTAGATTTGGAGCGGTGTTTTGGATCATTGTCTTGCTGAAAGATCCATCCCCTGCGTAACTTCAACTTTGTCACTGATTCTTGAACATTATTGTCAAGAATCTGCTGATACTGAGTGGAATCCATGCGTCCCTCAACTTTAACAAGATTCCCGGTGCCGGCATTGGCCACACAGCCCCAAAGCATGATGGAACCTCCACCAAATTTTACTGTGGGTAGCAAGTGTTTTTCTTGGAATGCTGTGTTTTTTTGATGCAATGCATATCGCCTTTTTGTATGACCAAACAACTCAATCTTGGTTTCATCAGTCCACAGGACCTTCTTCCAAAAAGAAATTGGCTTCTCCAAATGTGCTTTTGCATACCTCAGCCAACTCTGTTTGTGGCGTGCTTGCAGAAACGGCTTCTTTCGCATCACTCTCCTATACAGCTTCTCCTTGTGCAAAGTTCGTTGTATAGTTGACCGATGCACAGTGACACCATCTGCAGCAAGTTGATGCTGCAGCTCTCTGGAGGTGGTCTGAGGATTGTCCTTGACTGATCTCACCATTCTTCTTCTCTGCCTTTCTGATGTTTTTCTTGGCCTGCCACTTCTGGCCTTAACAAGAACTGTCCCTGTGTTCTTCCATTTCCTTACTATGTTCCTCACAGTGGAAACTGACAGGTTAAATCTCTGAGACAGCTTTTTGTATCCTTCCCCTGAACAACTATGTTGAATAATCTTTGTTTTCAGATCATTTGACAGTTGTTTTGAGGAGCCCATGATGCCACTCTTCAGAGGAGATTCAAACAGGAGAACAACTTGCTAGTGGCCACTTTAAGTAGCTTTTCTCATGATTATATATACCTGGCTATGAAGTTCAAAGCTCAATGAGGTTACAAAACCAAAAAGAGTAATTTGGTAAGTCAGTAAAAAGTAGGTAGGAATATTTAAAACAAGAAAATGATAAAGGTGCCCATACTTATGCACCTGTCAAATTTTGTTTGAATGAAGATTGCAGGTTCCAGTACCGTCAGCTGGTTCTACGCAGTGCCTTTGGCCTAGGTGCCTCCATCTCGGTATCCGAGTTCCAGCAACGTCTGCTGGTCCTTGGTAGTGCTTTGGAGCACAGGTACCTCCTGCTTAGTAACCGTGTCCCAGTAACGTCAGCTGGTCCTCGGTTGTGCCATTGGCTCTTTTCCTTCTGCTGCCCCTCCGGGTTCCAGCACAGTCAGCTGGTCTCGTTACTTGCATTGGCTCTTGTACCTTCTGCTACCCGTCCGGGTTCCAGTAACGTCAGCTGGTTCTCGGAAGTTAGTCAGCCTTCTTGTACCTTCAGCTACATTTACAAATTGAAGATTTTTTAAATGTTTTTTTGGGTAATCACTCTGGATCTCCAACAATGAAGACGACGACCCTGATGACCACCCCGAAGAAGATGACGACCACAAAGACGACGAGCATCAAGCCAACCAGCCTGAACACCATCACAAAGAAGAAATAAAAGATTACCCAAAAGAAGATCACCAACAGGACAAAGAAGGTTAAGACAAACTACAAGATACAGAACAAGAGACAGAAGAACAATAAGCAGAAGATCAAAAAGCAGAAGAACATGAAGTATAAGACCAAAATGAAGAGCAAAATATATGCTCTAAATTATAAGCAGAAGAAGACTAAGAAGTGTATGGGGGTGAGTCCGTTCCTCCTCGTGGTGCCCCTGGAAAATGCCTGCTGCTGCAGGCTAAACTGAACACGGACAAATACTGTTGTAATTTAAATCTTTTGTGACAGCAAGAACGGAAGGATGAAAAATTCATACTTTGACAGATTACAAGTACAGGAATCTCTGTCACAAATAAGAATATGATGAAGAAGATGAAGATGAAGTAGAATATGAAGAAGAATAATAGTTTAATAAGAACAATATGAGTAATGTTAACAAAAAGATGAATAGCAAGAAGTTTAAGAAGATAAAGAAGGTGAAGATGAAGAATAATTTGATGAAAAAGATGATGCTGCTGAAGATTATGAAGGAGAAAGTGTGTCAAAAGTTAAAAAGGTGAAGAGCATGGAAGTTGTGAAATATACATATTTGCCAAAATAGAAAAAACGTTAACAACATTGTCAATTTCTTCGTCAATCCGAACATCTTTAAAAAAAAAAAATATTAATGCTATTCCATTTGATTGGGTTAAACATCTATGCCTTTAATGTCTCCTCAACCTCCCCCAATACATTCTACATTACTCTTTGTTGTTTTCCTTCATGTACAATTAACCAACAAGGCAAGAATGGGGTTTTTTTAATTCCGATATTTTGTTCCCATAGACTTACATTGGATTTCCGGTATCGGTATCGGGTATCGCCGATATTTTTTGGGTATCGGCGATAGCATTCCGATTCCGATACTTTTGGATATCGGAAAGTATCGCTCAACTCTAGTCACTGGTGATCACTGTATTACCTGTACACTGACACTATATACAGAGCTCCTGTGTATAATGTCACCAGTGATCACTGTATTACCTGTACACTGACACTGCATACAGAGCTCCTGTGTATAATGTCACCATCTCTACCTTTTATCGGCGCCATCTTGTGACTGCAACTTCTGTCAGGCCACGTTCACACGTTCAGTATTTTACCTCAGTATCTGTAGGCCAAAACCAGGAGTGGAACAATCAGAGGAAAAGTATAATAGAAACACGTCACCACTTCTGGATTTCTCACCCACTCCTGATTTTGGCTTACAAATACTGAGGTAAAATACTGACCAAATACTGAAAGTGTGAATGTGGCTTTAGGCTGGTTTCACACATGCTGATATTTCCGGTACCGTAAAAACAGTTAGTGGATATATCCGTGTCCATGTGTGTAATACGTGTGGCAACTGTGTGCCACATCAGTACCACACGGACAGCCGCCGGGGAAGAAGCGCTACAGTAAGTACTGTTCCCCGGCCAGGGGCGCACCTAAAATGAAACAAGTTGATCACTTCCCCTCTGTTGGCATTGATTCACTGAAGAAGTGTAAAGATCAATGTTTCAAATATATTCCTATTTAAAAGTGTATGTATTTTACATGTGTGTGAGCTTAGGCTAGTAAATAGTAAACCAGATTTGTACTGATTTTACTACGTGGTGGGGGTGCCATTTTGCAGTTCGCCTCAGGCAGCAGAGAGGCTAGGTTCACCCCTGCTTGTAAGGCCAGGTCATAATAAGCCTTCTGGGGCTCGCCGGTTATATAGGTGGCCAGCAGTCTCTTTCGCTCCGTAACCCACTCAAAAACAGTCAGAAATGACACTACATCATCACCTGGGGTAATTTTCTGCATCGCTCGGCTTACTGCCTTATGGACATACGTGTCATCACCTGGACTTGTGGAATGGGCTTCCGGTCTCCGAAGAACTGCCTCGGCAAGCAACTCAATCTGCTGCTGATGTTGTCTGAACTGGTCCTGTTGGTATTGCAGCTGTTGTTGGAGCTGATGCTGCTGCTGTTGCATCTGCTGGATAAGCAGCTTACTCGTCTCCTGATGTACCGGCTGCTGCTGCACGTTCACCAGATGCTTAAGCAAGTCCTCCATTTTGCCTGATGTCGTCTGCTTGCTTGTGGCCTCCTTTACCCAGGACAAGCGGTTTGACCACAGCTGCTACTGGTGTTCCCGGAAAGTTGCCCACAATTGAAACACTACTTGTGGTAGTTCAACTCAATTGGTGGTACATAGAGGTAAAAAACAGGAACACTGTCTATTTAAATCTTCAGTTAGTTTATTGTGTGGCAGCATAAACCAACAAGAAGCGGAAAATAAACACAGCTCTTCAGGCAAAAACAGAAAAACAACAAAGAAAACAAAATGCTGTAACAGAGTCCATACGTTTGCAGGTAGCAGCCCGCTCTGCAGCAACACAGGTTCAGTCTTTCCTCCTCAGGACACAAACCACTGGAGATCCTCTCTCCAGACCTGGTGAACAAAGACTGCCTCTGGACCCCGGCAATTTAAGCCCCAGACCATGTGACTCCTCCGTCATGTGACTGAACACATGACTGTGACATCACACAGGTCCTGTCAGCACACTGTAGTGTCGGCTCTGCAGGTGGAGATAAGGTGGACATCCTCCCACCCACTCTATCTATAGATGTCCACATAAAAGCCAACCCATTTATGCTACTTAGCTAAATCCTCACAACACTTAATGTGCTGGAGGAAAATACTCTGGGTTTTACATCACAGACACCAATAAGCGTAGCAACACATATCTTCTCTCCAGTACATTACCAGTGACTTTGTCACAGTATACAAATTGTATATGTGTGGTCACATGACGAACACTCAAACTGCTTAAGTTGTGTATAGGATGGAGCACCAAACTTAATTTTATCCTGGGTGAAGGAAAATTTAGATTTACCACTGCTCTGACACTTTTGGCTTCCATTTAATATTAAGCTCCTAAATTAGGAAATGTTGGAGAAAAGCCTTTGGGCAGTTTTGCCCTCAGCAGATCAATATTTACTTAGCTTTAGTGTCTTGTACTTCCACCTATCCTCTTTAACTGCAGACACTGAGACAGTTAATTTAGATATCCTTATTAATCTGCAATCATTTGCACTTAAATGTATTCATTTGATTGATTATTATTAGTGATAACCAATATACATCACATCATAGAATTGCCGGTATGGCTACTATATGCACTGAGTGAATGCGAGAGTGGCAATTTGAAGTTCAGCAAACATGGGAATTAAGTTTGCACGTTGCAAAGGAAAGACCAGAATGACTATCTTTACTATATTAATGACAAGCTGCTAGAATATCCCCACAGGCAGTAAAGCAATTAGACCATTGCAGCTGCAGACACAATGAATGGTAGCTAGTCAGAACTGATGAAACTCCTACAGGCTTTTTGTTTTATTATCAAAGATTTGTAGAACTGAAGCCAAGAAGCTACACCCGAGAGTTTTCTTGTGGGACAAACATGGTTTATATGTGGAAAACCTCAACAGACTCAACAGATCCACAGATCTGTATTGCTCCCAGAGATGGGAGAATCGATTCGCAAGACTCTGGTCCATAGGCCAGGGCAGTAGTCTGTGACCGCTGGACAGGAGCCCTGTGCCTTGCTGCTAACCTCACGGCACTCTAGCTCTTATGGTTTTCCCGTGATGTGACCATTGCTTTATGATGCACGCACAACGTTGTGCCAGGACAGCTAATAAAAAGAAGTGGTGCGGATGACGGGATGTAAATGATGATTCACAAGCCTTCCGTCCAGCGGTCAAAGATTACTGACATGGCCGATGGGCCAGAGTCCTGCAAACTGAGTCTTCCATCTCTACTTGTTACAATTTGTGACACACCCATTGTCCATGTAGCAATATGTTATATGCTGAGCCACCTCTAGGGGTCTCACTACCTGGATGTATTCAGAGGATAGAGAGGAGGGACTCGTTGGTAAGAGCATGAGACAGGAAGCATTCATGTAATGTGGCTGAGAGAACGTGCACACAATAAAAGTAACCCGTTACCACAATCGTGTCAGAGGCATAAACAAGAAATAGAACATGGTGGCAGCAGGGCTGAACCTATAAAGAACAAGTGGACAGACAATCCAGGCAGCTTGTGGTACAAAGCTCAACTGTAAGTACAGTACCCACAGTACAGCATTATGGAGACCGCATTAAAACCTCCTCAGAGACTAGACATCATGTCCTCAAATCTATCGCAGACCTGGAGACATTGAAAGGAGGAGTTTACTCTGTATGTGGATCTTACAGTAGACACCAATGATCAGAAGCGTAAGGTGAAGCTCTTCTACTATCTGATTGGAGAAAAAGGCAGAGAACTTGCTCAGACCCTGATCCAGGACGGTACGGACAGTCTGGCAGACATTGTACAGGCATTTGATAAGCACTGTGACCCCAAGAAGAATGAGACAGTGGAAAGATTTAAGTTTTTCACCAGAAATCAGGAGATGGGAGAGAATATAGACGCATATGTGACTGAGCTGAAAAGACTGGCAGCAACATGCTGTCACGCTGTCTAGCAGATGTATAAATATATAATGTCAGTAATCTATCAAGTGGGACAACATACTATCTAACATATAAGTAGGTAACATTAACATGTATATATAGCATAGTATTACCTGACATAATATCCTGTGAGTCAATACCGAATCCTTTTCACGCTGTCTCTGGCTAGAGGTGGACCGGAGTCTATGCTGACCCTAAACTGGGGTCCTGACTAGTCCCTCTACCTGGAGGTACTGTTAATGGTACAGAGGTCCAGGCCACCAGCGTAAACCCTGTCTCCTACTAATCCCTGACCACTGTAATCTAGTCCTTAGAAGGACCCTGATTACCACCAAAGGGAATGGACAGGCAAAGGTTAACAAACAGTATAGACAAACGAGACAGACAGGGGATAAAGTAAATACTGTCTTTCATACAACATATAAACACAGAGGGAACACCAAAGGTCTAGGAGATAAACTATAAGCAAGGAGGGGATGAACAACAAAAGAGCTCTTAGCTTAAGTCTTCTCAGAACCGATCCTATCTGCAGTCTGTATGAATGCTTTCACCGACATCTAACACCCAGACTGGCAGGGATATAAAGGAAGCTAATTAGAACATAATCAAAAGCAGCCGGGCAAGGCTGGACCTAGTCTTAGCAAAGAGCTAGGTAAAATTAACTCTCTCATTACCAAACACAAAGTAACAGCAACTCAGCTGCGAGAAGTCAGAATGTGCAATCGCGACGATCCTCGTGGCGATGCACCCATGACAGTACCCCCCCTTCTACGAGGGGCCTCCGGACCCTCAGGGCCAGGTCTGCCCGGGTAAGTTGTGTGGAAGGTCCGAACCAATCGATCTGCGTTAACCTCCGACGCAGGGACCCACGTCCTCTCCTCAGGACCATACCCCTTCCAATGAACCAGGTACTGAAGGGACCGACGATTCAGACGTGAGTCAATGATCTTCAACACCTGAAACTCCAAGCTACCATTGACCACCACCGGAGGAGGAGGCAGAGGCGACGGTATAACTGGCGCCACGTACCTTTTAAGCAACGATTTGTGGAACACATTGTGGATTTTAAACATAGGAGGGAGGTCCAGACGAAATGCCACAGGATTAACTATAGAACTGATCCTGTATGGACCGATGAACCTGGGACCCAGTTTCCAGGAGGGAACCTTGAGTTTTATATTCTTGGTAGACAACCACACCAGATCGTTCACACCTAGGTCCGGACCAAACCTTCTCCTCCTATCAGACCTCCGCTTGTAACGGTTCCCCATAGCACTCAGACCATTCAGCACTCCTCTCCAAACTGAAGCAAGTGACGACGAAAATCGTTCCTCCTCAGGAACCCCAGATGGACGGGTTTGTGGGGTCTTAGAGCGAGCACAAACTCCACATGACGTGACAAATTTTATTACCTCTTTAAGTTAGGCCACCAAAACCGGCGAGAAAGGAGATCCACAGTTGCTTTACTCCCTGGATGTCCTGCTAAAGCAGAACTATGATGTGCCTCGATAACTTTTTGTCTTAACTGATTAGGAACAAGCAGTCTCCCTGGAGGTCCTACAGGAGTGTCCCCCTGAGCCTCCAACACCTCCTCCTCAAGCTCAGAGCACACAGCCGACACCACCACTCCCTCCTGCATGATAGGAACCGGGCCATCCGTCTTTCCGGCCCCTGGGACACTATGAGATAAGGCATCAGGAAGCAATTTTATTGAGCAGTCATACGTGCGATGAGGAGGTAACTCTTGACACCCCTCCTCTGAGAACATCTCCCCAAAGTCCTCCAGAAAAGGAGGCAAAGTCTTAGGCACGACCGCACCGATGACCGTGTTCATGCAGTTATTCTTGCAAAATTCACCCCACTGGCTTATCTTTCTGGATTGCCAATCAATCACTGGGTTATGTTTAGTTAACCAAGGAAGTCCCAACACAATAGGAGTAGGAAGACCCTCCAACACATAACAAGACAACCGTTCTTTATGTATTGCCCCTACTCGAAGGTCTATGCTATGAACAGCTTGTACAAAGCTACCTTGACCGAGAGGTCTGGCGTCAATAGAAAGTATAGGGATCGGTTTGGCCAATACACTCAGTTGCATACCTTGCACCTGGGCAAACCGAGCGTCCACCATATTAGCCCCAGACCCACTATCAAGAAGAACAGAAATCCTCTCAACTCTCGCACCAACCACCACCTCCGCAGGCACGAGAAATTGAGACGGACCCGGGGACGAAATACCTACTCCCAGGTTGTCGTCCACCACACAACCTGGGATTAACAGTTTTTCGGTGACTCCTTTGCTCAATGAGGCATGGGAGGGACACCCCCCAACAAAATGCCCCTCTCTCCCGCAGAAGAAACACCTTCTTGTCTTGCGGCGCACCGCTGATTCCCTCCTACAAATTGATGTCTGTTGAGAATGGGTTTGAGATGAGTTCTGAGCAGAGGCTCCCTCTGGTGGTTACAAGCGGTACTAGTGAGGATTGTGAGGACTGGGAATCAGGTGTTACTGATTGGTCTTATGTAAGGAAGTCATTTTCCCATCAGGGTTGCCGGTGATCAATTGTTCTGGTCTGAATCCTTCTTTCCAGTTTCCCTTGTAGCCTGCTGTGTCGTGTCTGCATCTCCTGCTATCAGATAAGACAATTTCTTATTTTGTGTCTGTGCTATATTTTTGCATTTTGTCCTGCACTTCTGTGGGGGCCTTCAGGGTCCCCTCCGGGGGCTTTTGCCCTCTCTGTTTAGTTCAGCCACTGTGTTTTGTACTTTTGCTTTTTCCAGTTTTTTTTCAGTGGCTGCTGTTTTGTTTTTGTTACACCAGAGAACTAATTTAGGTGGTAGAGGTCGTGTGATCTCAGGTGATTTTGAAATTAGTCGAGTTGGTGTTTTTTCAGGGTTTTCTGGGATTGCAGTAAGTACCCTTCCTATCCTTTTCTATTTAGATAGTTTGGGCCCCAGCGTTTGCTCATACTATTTTCTTTCTGTGTCAGTATTTCCTCTTGTCTAACCGCCATTACATGTTTGGGGGCTGTCTATTGTCTTTGGGGTTCTGCTCCGGGGCAGATAGCTTTCCTATTTCTATCTTTAGGTGTAGTTAGTTTCTCAGGCTGTGACGAGGCGTCTAGGACCAACGTAGGAACGCTCCACGGCTGCCTCTAGTTGTGGTGGTTAGTCAGGGTACTGCAATCCCATAGATTCCAACTGCTCTGGTGTATTTCCTTTTTTACCTGCACTCCTCAGCTACCGTAACATAACAGTATCACCGGCCATAAAAATTGTATGGTACTCACAGAAGGGAAAAAATATTTTGAAGGAAGAAAAGTTGTCAGAGATATTTTTTGTTTTGTTGCATTTTTTTTTTTTTTCCCTCTGTATCTCTGGGTGCTGGGGAGGATCTTTTCTCCCAATGGAGTTTGCACAGTTGTCTGGCCGTGTGGATCAGCTTGCCACTGAGGTTCAGAGTATTGCTGCATATCTTGCTAGGTTGCCTGTTGTGGAACCTAGGATCCCCATGCCAGATTTGTTTTTAGGGGATCGAGCTAAGTTTCAGAATTTCAAAAATAATTGTAAATTGTTTTTTGCCTTAAAATCTAAGTCCTCAGGAAACGCAGCGCAGCAGGTTCAAATTATCATCTCTCTCCTGCACGGCGATCCTCAGGATTGGGCTTTTTCCCTGATACCTGGGGATCCTATTTTGAGTGATGTTGATGCATTTTTTCAGGCTTTAGGGTTATTGTACGATGAGCCTAATGTCACTGATCAAGCTGAAAAAGCCTTGTTGGCATTAAATCAGGGGCTTGATGACGCTGAGTTATACTGTCAGAGATTCCGTAGGTGGGCAGTCCTGACCAAGTGGAATGACGACGCTTTGGCGGCCCTTTTTCGGAAGGGTCTGTCAGATAATGTAAAGGATGTTATGGTGGGATTCCCTGTCCCCTCTGGTCTCAATGATTCTATGTCATTAGCGATTCAAATTGACAGACGTTTGCGTGAGCGGAGAAGTATGCGTGGAATGGTGTTGCCTTGTGAGCCAGCTTCTGAATCCATGCAGTGTGATAGAGTGGTGTCTGGGGCACAGCGTCATGAGTTTCGAAAGCGCAATGGGTTATGTTTCTACTGTGGTGATGCCTCTCATGCTATTTCAGTCTGCCCTAAGCGGGGAAGACATTTTGCACGCTCAGTTGTCTTGGGTAGTGTTCAGACTAAGTTTTTATTAACTGTCACTCTGATATGCTCTCTGTCCTCATTTTCTGCTCAGGCTTTCGTTGATTCTGGAGCAGCTATTAACCTGATGGATTATGATTTTGCTAAACGTTGTGGGTTTCCCTTGATACCCCTACAGAAGTCTATTCCTTTACTGGGGATCGATTCTACCCCTTTGGCTGAGAATAAACCCCAGTTTTCTACTCAGGTGATAATGAGGGTTGAACCTGATCACCAGGAGTGCTGCAAATTTTTGGTTCTATATAATCTGCATGACATTATAGTGCTGGGTTTCCCTTGGTTACAGTCTCATAATCCTGTTTTGGATTGGAAATCTGTGTCTGTAACCAGTTGGGGCTGCCAATGTGTTAATACCAACACTCCTGTTTTTTCTGCCTCCCCCCAGGCTGAGGATGTTCCTGACTTTTTGTTTGATTTTTCTGATGTGTTTAGCGAAAGTAAATCTGCATCCTTACCTCCCCATAGGAGCTATGACTGCGCTATTGAATTAGTGCCAGGTAGTAAATTCCCTAAAGGTCACCTTTTTAACTTGTCTGTACCTGAACATGACGCTATGCGGTCTTATATCAAGGAATCATTGGAGAAGGGTCATATCAGACCATCCTCTTCACCCTTAGGTGCCGGTTTTTTCTTTGTGGCCAAAAAAGATGGTTCATTAAGGCCGTGTATTGATTATCGTCTCTTGAACAATATTACTGTGAAATATCAATACCCGTTACCCTTGATTTCTGACCTGTTTTCCAGGGTGAAAAACGCTACTTGGTTTACCAAGCTTGACCTCAGGGGGGCGTATAACCTTATTCGCATTAAGCACGGGGATGAATGGAAGACGGCATTTAACACCCCTGAAGGGCATTTTGAGTACCTTGTGATGCCCTTTGGGCTCACTAATGCTCCTTCCGTCTTCCAGTCCTTCATGAATGACATTTTCAGGGATTTTGTGGACAAGTTTCTGATTGTTTATTTGGATGATATCTTGATTTTTTCTAATGACTGGGACTCTCATGTGAAACATGTTCGAACTGTATTCCAGATTTTGAGAGAGAATGCTCTGTATGTGAAGGGATCAAAGTGTCTTTTTGGCGTACAGAAGATCTCATTTCTGGGATTCATTTTGTCCCCATCTGTTATTGAAATGGACCCGGTCAAGGTTCAGGCCATCTGTGATTGGGTCCAACCTACTTCATTAAAGGCTCTTCAGAGATTTTTGGGTTTTGCCAATTTTTATCGTAAATTTATTGGTAATTTCTCGGTTATTGTTAAACCATTAACTGATTTGACCAGAAAGGGTTCTGATGTGGTGAATTGGCCTCCTGAGGCAGTCTCTGCATTTCAGGAACTTAAGCAGAGATTCACGTCTGCTCCTGTTCTACGGCAGCCTGATGTTTCTCTGCCATTTCAGGTGGAGGTTGATGCCTCTGAAATTGGGGCAGGTGCCGTTTTGTCCCAAAAAGATCCAGAGACCTCTAAAAGTAACCCTTGTGCCTTTTTCTCTCGAAAATTTTCTCCTACTGAACGTAATTATGACGTGGGTAATCGGGAGTTATTGGCCATGAAGTGGGCTTTTGAAGAGTGGAGACATTGGCTGGAGGGAGCCAAACATCAGGTGGTGGTCCTTACGGACCATAAGAATCTGGTCTATCTGGAATCTGCCAAGCGACTCAATCCTAGACAGGCCAGGTGGGCCTTGTTTTTCACACGTTTTAATTTTGTGGTTTCCTTTCTTCCTGGCACTAAGAATGTTAAGGCGGATGCCCTCTCGAGGAGTTTCCTTGCGGACTCTCCTGAGCTATCTGATCCCTCTGTTATTTTGAAGGAGGGTGTAGTTCTTTCCGCCATCTCGCCCAATTTGAGACTTGCTCTGGAGGGGTGTCAGGAGGATAGGCCCGAGCGCTGCCCTGTTGGAAAATTGTTTGTCCCGGACCAATGGAAAAAGAGTGTGATGTCTGAGATTCATTGTTCCGCATTGGCTGGGCATCCCGGAATTTTTGGTACCAGAGACTTGGTTAGTCGGTCCTTTTGGTGGCCTACCTTGTCTCGCGATGTCAGGGAATTTGTGCAGTCCTGCGGGACTTGCTCTCGCTCCAAGCCTTGCTCTCGCTCTAGTGGTTTGTTGATGCCATTGCCTGTGCCCAAGAGACCATGGACCCATATCTCTATGGATTTCATTTCCGATCTTCCTGTTTCTCAGAGAATGACCACCATCTGGGTAATTTGTGATAGGTTTTCCAAAATGATACATCTTGTGCCATTACCTAAGTTGCCTTCCTCCTCTGAATTGGTGCCGTTGTTCCTTCAGCACGTGGTTCGTTTACACGGCATTCCTGAGAACATTATGTCTGACAGAGGAGTCCAGTTTGTTTCCAGATTTTGGAGGACTTTTTGTTCTAAACTGGGTGTTCAATTGTCTTTCTCCTCGGCATTTCATCCTCAGACCAATGGTCAAACTGAGAGAACAAACCAGACATTGGAGACTTATCTAAGATGCTTTGTGTCTGCTGATCAGGATGACTGGGTCTCTTTTTTGCCTTTGGCTGAGTTTGCTCTTAATAATAGGGCTAGCTCTGCCACTTTGATGTCTCCGTTTTTCTGTAATTCTGGGTTTCACCCTCGATTTTCTTCAGGACAGATGGAGGCTTGTCTGTCCAGGTGTTGACTCTGTTGTTGAGCGTATGCAGCAGATTTGGGACCAGGTAGTGGAGAGGTTGTCCCTCTCTCAGGAGAAGGCCCAGCGGTTTGCTAACCGGCATAGGACTGATGGTCCTCGGTTTAAAGTGGGGGACTTGGTCTGGTTGTCCTCAAAGAATATTCCTATGAGAGTAGCATCTCCTAAATTTAAGCCTAGGTTCATTGGACCTTATAAGATCATGGAGATTATTAATCCTGTTTCTTTTCGTTTGCTTCTTCCAGGGACATTTAAGATCCATAAAGTGTTCCACAAGTCCTTGTTGAAGAGGTTTGTTGAGCCAGTGGTTCCTGCTGCTGTGCCTCCTGACCCTGTTTTGGTTGAGGGCAATCTGGAGTATGTGGTTGAGAAAATATTGGATTCTCGTTTTTCTAGACGAAGACTCCAGTATTTGATTAAATGGAGAGGTTATGGTCAGGAAGACAATTCTTGGGTGTTTGCTTCGGACATCCATGCTAGGAGACTTATCCGTGCGTATCATAGAACTCATCCTGACCGACCTGGTTGCTCAAATGAGGGTTCGGTGACCCCTCCTCAAGGGGGGGGTACTGTTGTGAATGGGTTTGAGATGAGTTCTGAGCAGAGGCTCCCTCTGGTGGTTACAAGCGGTACTAGTGAGGATTGTGAGGACTGGGAATCAGGTGTTACTGATTGGTCTTATGTAAGGGAGTCATTTTCCCATCAGGGTTGCCGGTGATCAATTGTTCTGTTCTGAATCCTTCTTTCCAGTTTCCCTTGTAGCCTGCTGTGTCGTGTCTGCATCTCCTGCTATCAGATAAGACAATTTCTTATTTTGTGTCTGTGCTATATTTTTGCATTTTGTCCTGTACTTCTGTGGGGGCCTTCAGGGTCCCCTCCGGGGGCTTTTGCCCTCTCTGTTTAGTTCAGCCACTGTGTTTTGTACTTTTGCTTTTTCCAGTTTTTTTTCAGTGGCTGCTGTTTTGTTTTTGTTACACCAGAGAACTAATTTAGGTGGTAGAGGTAGTGTGATCTCAGGTGATTTTGAAATTAGTAGAGTTGGTGTTTTTTCAGGGTTTTCTGGGATTGCAGTAAGTACCCTTCCTATCCTTTTCTATTTAGATAGTTTGGGCCCCAGCGTTTGCTCATACTATTTTCTTTCTGTGTCAGTATTTCCTCTTGTCTAACCGCCATTACATGTTTGGGGCTGTCTATTGTCTTTGGGGTTCTGCTCCGGGGCAGATAGCTTTCCTATTTCTATCTTTAGGTGTAGTTAGTTTCTCAGGCTGTGACGAGGCGTCTAGGACCAACGTAGGAACGCTCCACGGCTGCCTCTAGTTGTGGTGGTTAGTCAGGGTACTGCAATCCCATAGATTCCAACTGCTCTGGTGTATTTCCTTTTTTACCAGCACTCCTCAGCTACCGTAACATAATAGATGTCCCTCCCAACTGCATAGGTTCCTCAGAACAGACCAGGGGAATCTCAACATCAGGGACTTTAGTAGTGGATGGAGTCATAACAGTGGGCGGAGTTACCTCGCACCTCCCCCGAAGCCGTCTATCAATACGAATGGCAAGAGCCATAGCAGCCTCCAGTGACGGAGGAGAATCATACTGAGCCAAAACGTCTTTTACTTTGTCAGATAACCCTTGACAAAACTGGCTCCTAAGAGCTGGGTCATTCCACTGAGTATCTGTGGCTCATCTACAGAACTCAGAAGAAAATTCCTCCGCCGGACGATCTCCCTGCTGTATCCTACGTAACTTCGTTTCAGCAAGGGAGACCCGATCCGGGTCATCATACACCAAACCGATTGCAGCAAAAAATTGATCTACTGACTGGAGGGCCGGGGAGCCCGGGGGAAGAGAGAACGCCCAGGATTGAGGGTCCCCTTGTAAGAGCGAGATGACAATTCCCACCCTCTGCTCTTCACTCCCCGATGACCGAGGCCGCAGCCGAAAGTACAATTTACATACCTCCCGGAAGGTAAAAAATTTGTCCCGCCCACCAGTGAACCTGTCCGGGAGAGCAACCTTAGGTTCAGATCTGGTTTGCTCCGGGGGGGACAAAACCTTGGACTTAATATCCATAAGCTCCATGGACAACCTCTGCAACTGCCGGGCAAGCTGGGCTACTGGATCCATGGTAGCTGAGGAGAATTTTTAGTACGGCCGGTGAAAATGTCACGCTGTCTAGCAGATGTATAAATATATAATGTCAGTAATCTATCAAGTGGGACAACATACTATCTAACATATAAGTAGGTAACATTAACATGTATATATAGCATAGTATTACCTGACATAATATCCTGTGAGTCAATACCGAATCCTTTTCACGCTGTCTCTGGCTAGAGGTGGACCGGAGTCTATGCTGACCCTAAACTGGGGTCCTGACTAGTCCCTCTACCTGGAGGTACTGTTAATGGTACAGAGGTCCAGGCCACCAGCGTAAACCCTGTCTCCTACTAATCCCTGACCACTGTAATCTAGTCCTTAGAAGGACCCTGATTACCACCAAAGGGAATGGACAGGCAAAGGTTAACAAACAGTATAGACAAACGAGACAGACAGGGGATAAAGTAAATACTGTCTTTCATACAACATATAAACACAGAGGGAACACCAAAGGTCTAGGAGATAAACTATAAGCAAGGAGGGGATGAACAACAAAAGAGCTCTTAGCTTAAGTCTTCTCAGAACCGATCCTATCTGCAGTCTGTATGAATGCTTTCACCGGCATCTAACACCCAGACTGGCAGGGATATAAAGGAAGCTAATCAGAACATAATCAAAAGCAGCCGGGCGAGGCTGGACCTAGTCTTAGCAAAGAGCTAGGTAAAATTAACTCTCTCATTACCAAACACAAAGTAACAGCAACTCAGCTGCGAGAAGTCAGAATGTGCAATCGCGACGATCCTCGTGGCGATGCACCCATGACAGTACCCCCCTTCTACGAGGGGCCTCCGGACCCTCAGGGCCAGGTCTGCCCGGGTAAGTTGTGTGGAAGGTCCGAACCAATCGATCTGCGTTAACCTCCGACGCAGGGACCCACGTCCTCTCCTCAGGACCATACCCCTTCCAATGAACCAGGTACTGAAGGGACCGACGATTCAGACGTGAGTCAATGATCTTCAACACCTGAAACTCCAAGCTACCATTGACCACCACCGGAGGAGGAGGCAGAGGCGACGGTATAACTGGCGCCACGTACCTTTTAAGCAACGATTTGTGGAACACATTGTGGATTTTAAACATAGGAGGGAGGTCCAGATGAAATGCCACAGGATTAACTATAGAACTGATCCTGTATGGACCGATGAACCTGGGACCCAGTTTCCAGGAGGGAACCTTGAGTTTTATATTCTTGGTAGACAACCACACCAGATCGTTCACACCTAGGTCCGGACCAAACACTCTCCTCCTATCAGACCTCCGCTTGTAACGGTTCCCCATAGCACTCAGACCATTCAGCACTCCTCTCCAAACTGAAGCAAGTGACGACGAAAATCGTTCCTTCTCAGGAACCCCAGATGGACGGGTTTGTGGGGTCTTAGAGCGAGCACAAACTCCACAGGACGTGACAAATTTTATTACCTCTTTAAGTTAGGCCACCAAAACCGGCGAGAAAGGAGATCCACAGTTGCTTTACTCCCTGGATGTCCTGCTAAAGCAGAACTATGATGTGCCTCGATAACTTTTTGTCTTAACTGATTAGGAACAAACAGTCTCCCTGGAGGTCCTACAGGAGTGTCCCCCTGAGCCTCCAACACCTCCTCCTCAAGCTCAGAGCACACAGCCGACACCACCACTCCCTCCTGCATGATAGGAACCGGGCCATCCGTCTTTCCGGCCCCTGGGACACTATAAGATAAGGCATCAGGAAGCAATTTTATTGAGCAGTCATACGTGCGATGAGGAGGTAACTCTTGACACCCCTCCTCTGAGAACATCTCCCCAAAGTCCTCCAGAAAAGGAGGCAAAGTCTTAGGCACGACCGCACCGATGACCGTGTTCATGCAGTTATTCTTGCAAAATTCACCCCACTGGCTTATCTTTCTGGATTGCCAATCAATCACTGGGTTATGTTTAGTCAACCAAGGAAGTCCCAACACAATAGGAGTAGGAAGACCCTCCAACACATAACAAGACAACCGTTCTTTATGTATTGCCCCTACTCGAAGGTCTATGCTATGAACAGCTTGTACAAAGCTACCTTGACCGAGAGGTCTGGCGTCAATAGAAAGTATAGGGATCGGTTTGGCCAATACACTCAGTTGCATACCTTGCACCTGGGCAAACCGAGCGTCCACCATATTAGCCCCAGACCCACTATCAAGAAGAACAGAAATCCTCTTAACTCTCGCACCAACCACCACCTCCGCAGGCACGAGAAATTGAGACGGACCCGGGGACGAAATACCTACTCCCAGGTTGTCGTCCACCACACAACCTGGGATTAACAGTTTTTCGGTGACTCCTTTGCTCAATGAGGCACGGGAGGGACACCCCCCAACAAAATGCCCCTCTCTCCCGCAGAAGAAACACCTTCTTGTCTTGCGGCGCACCGCTGATTCCCTCCTACAAATTGATGTCCCTCCCAACTGCATAGGTTCCTCAGAACAGACCAGGGGAATCTCAACATCAGGGACTTTAGTAGTGGATGGAGTCATAACAGTGGGCGGAGTTACCTCGCACCTCCCCCGAAGCCGTCTATCAATACGAATGGCAAGAGCCATAGCAGCCTCCAGTGACGGAGGAGAATCATACTGAGCCAAAACGTCTTTTACTTTGTCAGATAACCCTTGACAAAACTGGCTCCTAAGAGCTGGGTCATTCCACTGAGTATCTGTGGCCCATCTACGGAACTCAGAAGAAAATTCCTCCGCCGGACGATCTCCCTGCTGTATCCTACGTAACTTCGTTTCAGCAAGGGAGACCCGATCCGGGTCATCATACACCAAACCCAGGGCAGCAAAAAATTGATCTACTGACTGGAGGGCCGGGGAGCCCGGGGGAAGAGAGAACGCCCAGGATTGAGGGTCCCCTTGTAAGAGCGAGATGACAATTCCCACCCTCTGCTCTTCACTCCCCGATGACCGAGGCCGCAGCCGAAAGTACAATTTACATGCCTCCCGGAAGGTAAAAAATTTGTCCCGCCCACCAGTAAACCTGTCCGGGAGAGCAACCTTAGGTTCAGATCTGGTTTGCTCCGGGGGGGACAAAACCTTGGACTTAATATCCATAAGCTCCATGGACAACCTCTGCAACTGCCGGGCAAGCTGGGCTACTGGATCCATGGTAGCTGAGGAGAATTTTTAGTACGGCCGGTGAAAATGTCACGCTGTCTAGCAGATGTATAAATATATAATGTCAGTAATCTATCAAGTGGGACAACATACTATCTAACATATAAGTAGGTAACATTAACATGTATATATAGCATAGTATTACCTGACATAATATCCTGTGAGTCAATACCGAATCCTTTTCACGCTGTCTCTGGCTAGAGGTGGACCGGAGTCTATGCTGACCCTAAACTGGGGTCCTGACTAGTCCCTCTACCTGGAGGTACTGTTAATGGTACAGAGGTCCAGGCCACCAGCGTAAACCCTGTCTCCTACTAATCCCTGACCACTGTAATCTAGTCCTTAGAAGGACCCTGATTACCACCAAAGGGAATGGACAGGCAAAGGTTAACAAACAGTATAGACAAACGAGACAGACAGGGGATAAAGTAAATACTGTCTTTCATACAACATATAAACACAGAGGGAACACCAAAGGTCTAGGAGATAAACTATAAGCAAGGAGGGGATGAACAACAAAAGAGCTCTTAGCTTAAGTCTTTTCAGAACCGATCCTATCTGCAGTCTGTATGAATGCTTTCACCGGCATCTAACACCCAGACTGGCAGGGATATAAAGGAAGCTAATTAGAACATAATCAAAAGCAGCCGGGCGAGGCTGGACCTAGTCTTAGCAAAGAGCTAGGTAAAATTAACTCTCTCATTACCAAACACAAAGTAACAGCAACTCAGCTGCGAGAAGTCAGAATGTGCAATCGCGACGATCCTCGTGGCGATGCACCCATGACACATGCAGCTTTGGAGAGATCAGAGATTCTCTTATCAGAGATAGAATAGTGTGCGGCATCAGAGAGCCACAGCTAAGAGAGAGACTGCTGAGAGAGGGGGAGTTAACCCTAGAGAAATGCATGCAAATAAGCAGAGCTGCAGAGCTAAGAAGAGACAGCCTGAAGATGATGGCAGACACCACTGAGGAGCCAGTACAGGCAGTAACCATGAGAGGAAAAGCAGAGCACCAAGCGAGAACAGTCCAATGCAGATACTGTGGCAGAAGACATGAGAGAGACAAAGAGAAGTGTCCAGCATATGGACAAAGCTGCAGGACCTGTGGTAAGATGAATCATTTCGCAGCTCTCTGCAGACTTAAGCCCTTTAAAAAGCACAGAGAAATTCACAGTGTGACACAGGACAATAACAGTGACAGTGCAGAAGATATTACATGGATACAGCTACAGTCTGCAACAGAGAATGTCAATACAGTCAGACAGCCAGAACCTAAAGATACAAGACAACTGTTTGCAACTCTTTTATTAAATGACAAACCCATTAGATTTCAGTTGGACTGTGGAGCAAGTTGCAATGTCATACCAGAGGATCTACTAAATGAACAGGTGTCCATTGAACCTACTTATAAGGTACTTATGATGTACAACAAAACGATACTGAAACCTCTTGGGACATGCAAACTGAAGGTTAGTAACCCATGCAACAGAAAGAGTTATAGAGCCAAATTTACAGTGCTGCAGGGTGGTGACCACATACCGTTACTAGGTATAAAAGCAGTTCAGGCAATGGACTTAATAAAGGTACAATTCCATAACATTATGTCTGTGGAAGTCAAACAGAGTATGAAGGATATCCCAAAAGCAGACAGCAATCTAGATTTACAGATTATAAAAACACAGTATGCAGATGTATTTGAGGGTGATGGATGTTTTGAAGGAAAACACAAACTGGAAATTGATAACACAGTACAACCTACCAGATTACCGACAAGAAAAGTGCCTGTAGCGCTACTTCAGCCATTGAAAGAAGAACTACAGGATTTAGAAAAGCGAGGCATGATAGAAGTCGTCCATCAGAGCACAGACTGGATAAGTAGTTTGGTCATAGTGCAGAAACCATCAGGAAAACTAAGAATTTGTATCGATCCCAAACCACTCAACAAAGCTCTCAAAAGGAATCACTATCCGATGCCTACAATAGAGGATGTGCTACCAGATTTATCAAAGGCAAAAATATTTTCAGTTTGTGACGTAAAAAATGGATTTTGGCATGTGGAACTGGATGAAGAATCCAGTTTATTGACAACGTTTTCTTCTCCATTTGGTCGCCGTAAATGGCTGAGAATGCCCATGGGACTGACACCAGCTCCAGAAATATTTCAGCAGAAGTTGATGCAAGCTTTGGAAGGACTCCCAGGGGTAAAGACGATAGCAGATGATATATTAATAGTGGGAGAAGGTGACGATATGCAATCTGCAATAAAGAATCACGATACAAGGATGCTACGATTTTTAGATAGGTGTAGAGAAAAAAGGATAAAGTTGAACTTGGAAAAGTTGAAACTGAAAATGACGGAAGTGCCATATATAGGACATCTTCTAACCTCAAATGGAGTGAAAGTGGATCCAGAAAAGGTGAAGGCGATACAAGAGATGCCTACCCCAACAGATGTGTGTGGAGTACAACGATTTTTGGGCATGGTGAATTATCTGTCCAAGTTTTGCAAGAATCTATCAGACATGTGTGAGCCAATGAGACAGCTAACTCACAAAGATGTGTTGTGGGAATGGACAGAAGCACAGGAGGCGGCTTTTCAATCAGTAAAGACAGCCATTGCAGACACAGCAACCTTAAAATATTTTGATCCACAGTTAGAGGTGGTAGTCCAATGTGATGCATCAGAAAAAGGCCTAGGCGCCACATTAATGCAAGAGCGGCAACCAATCACATTTGCAAGCAAAGCGCTAACACCGACAGAGCAGGGATATGCCCAAATCGAAAAGGAGTTACTAGCTGTGGTGTTTGGAATGGAAAGGTTTCATCAGTACACATACGGTCGACAGGTAACAGTACAGTCCGATCACAAACCGTTGGAGAGCATTACAAAAAAAACACTACTAAATGCACCAAAGAGACTGCAGCGCATGCTTCTGCGACTTCAAAAATATGATTATGAAATTGGATATTGTCCAGGAAAAGACTTGTTGATTGCAGATACTCTAAGCAGAGCGTACTTACCCAACTCAGAGGATAAAGGACAAGAAATGGACAACATCAATATGTGTGAGTATTTTGCAGTATCTAAAGATAAACTGAAACAAATACAGACCTTCACAGAAAAAGATAAAACACTACAGATATTAAAAACTGTGATCCTGCAGGGCTGGCCAAAATATAAGCAGCATGCTCCAAAGGAAGTTTCTCCATTCTTCCATATACGAGATGAACTGTCAGTACACCAAGGAATCATCATAAAGGGAGAAAGGGCAGTGATACCGGAGACTCTGAGAAGAGACATACTACAGAAATTACACTCGTCCCACTTGGGCATTGAAGGATGTTTGCGGCGAGCAAGAGAATCAGTTTATTGGCCGGGTATGAATGATCACATAAAAAGTTACATAGCACAATGTGAGATATGTGCGTCCGGCGGGGATAAACAACCGAAAGAGCCATTGCAACCGCATGCCATTCCAAATAGACCATGGTCAAAAATAGGAATAGATTTGTTCACATTGGAGGAAAGAGAATACCTGGTAACTGTGGACTATTTTTCTAATTTTTGGGAAGTGGACCATTTGAAGGATACAAGAGCAAGAACAGTTATTAAAAAACTCAAGGCTCATTTTGCCAGATATGGGATTCCAGAGATTGTTTTTACTGATAATGCCGCTCAATTTAGGTCAGAAGAGTTCAAGGAGTTCAGCAAGTTATGGGAATTTGAACACAATACATCATCTCCTGGATATCCTCAAAGCAATGGCAAAGCGGAATCAGCGGTGAAAACAGCAAAGAAGTTGATTAAGAGAGCGAAACAGGCAGGGACAGATGTATATCTATCTATACTGGACCACAGAAACACACCTTCCCAAGGTCTAGACAGCAGCCCAGCACAGAAGCTTCTGAGTAAACGGACAAGGACACTCATACCAACAGCTAGTCGTCTTCTGAAGCCAAATCTGGTGAGAGGAATGAGGTCAAAACTAAAGGAAAATCAGGATAGACAAGCGTTCTATTATAATCAGTCGGCAAAAGATCTACCAGAACTGAGACAAAATGACAACATCAGGATGCAGCCGAGCAAATATGACAAACAATGGAGAAAAGCAAAGGTGCTCCAGAAACTAGGACCTAGATCCTACGAGATTGTGACAGAGGAGGGAAGAAAACTAAGGAGAAATCGGAGACATCTGAGGAAAACGCAAGAAGGATCTGATACATGGTCATATGAACAGTATCCTCATATCCAAGATGAGGAAACAGCAAGTCTAAGCAGAGAGGCTACAGGGATGGCCCAGGTTCAGTGTGGAGATTCCGGTCGGAGACAGGCAATACCAGATGCGGTAACGCCCGAATCGAGAGAACCACCGAATAGTGGCAGTAACGCATCGTATGTTACTAGATCGGGCAGAATGATCACAAAGCCAGCACACCTCAAGGACTATATATACAACCAAGTATTTTGAAGTATCTTAATAGCATGATGCTTGCCAGTTATGTTTATGTCACCAATATCTTGAATATTGAAATGTTCACATGTTAGTTATATTAGCTTAGTTATTTCTTCAGTTAAAAGACAAAGGATGTAGCAATATGTTCTATGCTGAGCCACCTCTAGGGTCTCACTACCTGGATGTATTCAGAGGATAGAGAGGAGGGACTCGTTGGTAAGAGCATGAGACAGGAAGCATTCATGTAATGTGGCTGAGAGAACGTGCACACAATAAAAGTAACCCGTTACCACAATCGTGTCAGAGGCATAAACAAGAAATAGAACAGTCCATAGCATGTGCTATTCTGGAGGTTCTATGCCTGTCATTTCTATTTATCAATACCATTTTTTACTGTTGACTCTACAGGCACCTCTTCAAATGAAATCATGTATTATCTCTTCATTGTTATATCAGAATTTCTATCCACTATGAGCCCAAGTCATTGCTTGTTAGTTCAGCTGTCCATGACCAACCTGAAATATGTTCTGAATTAGCAGCTGTTAGATTGTGTGAAGTCTCTAGAGAAGTCATCATAGTTGTAATCCAAACATAGAACTTTCCAAGATTTATACCTGCTCATCGTTATAAAACATGAACATATCACATAATATACAGCTTTTGTATGCATACCCTCCCTTCACCTTCATGACGTCCACTAACCTTCAGGATCTGATTCCCAACTTTCAGTGTTTGTTTGCAAGTCACACCTGGAAAGTCTTTGAATTAGTAAAATACAGTATGACATTTTGGGATACATTAATTTTATAACCTGTGTGGTAGAGCGGCTCACTCGGCTGGACACAGAGGTAGAAACGGAACAATGTCTCTTTAAGAACGTGCTTGGTTTGCTTGGGCAAAACAGCAAAAACAACAAAGAAAACAAAAATGCTGTACATAGTCTGTATGTTTATGGGGGGCTGCACGATCTGCAGCACCACAAGTTCAGTCTTTCCTCCTTAGGACACCAACCACTGCAGAGTCCTCTCTCCAGTCCTGCTGAACAAAGGCTGCCTCTGAAGACTAGCTATTTAAGCCCCAGACCATGTGACTCATACGCCCATGTGACTGATCACATGACTGTGACATCACACAGGCCCTGTCTTCAGATGGTGGTGCCGCTTCAGCAGGTGAAGATAAGGTGGACATCCTCTCACCCACTCTATGGATGTCCACCTAAAAAACAGCCCATTATGTAACTTGGCCTAAACCTCACATCACGTAGTGTGCTGGAGGAAAATCTCGGGGTTTTACATCACTGACACCATTAAGCGTAGTGACACATACAGTACAGACCAAAAGTTTATCCGAGTCACCAGCCTCAGAAATCGCAGGTTTACAGCAGCTCAGATTAGAGACCAGGTCAATGTCACACAGAGTTCTAGCAGCAGACACATCTCCACAACAACTGTTAAGAGGAGACTTTGTGCAGCAGGCCTTCATGGTAAAATAGCTGCTAGGAAACCACTGCTAAGGACAGGCAACAAGCAGAAGAGACTTGTTTGGGCTAAAGAACACAAGGAATGGACATTAGACCAGTGGAAATCTGTGCTTTGGTCTGATGAGTCCAAATTTGAGATCTTTGGTCCCAACCCCATTTATAAGGCCGGCGTCACACTGGCGAGTTTGATGCGAGTAAGTCGCACGACTTTCTCACATCAACACCCGGCACGGCCGCCCGCTCTCAGACCCGAGTATGCGGCTGCATAGAAATACATGCAGCCGCACACTCGGGTCCGAGAGCGGGCGGCCGTGCCGCGTGTTGATGTGAGAAAGTCGTGCGACTAACTCGCATCAAACTCGCCAGTGTGAGCCGGCCTAAGGCAAAAAATCACACTAATTAAACCTGACAGGGCACACCTGTGAAGTGAAAACCATTTCCCATGACTACCTCTTTAAGCTCATCAAGAGAATACCAAGAGTGTGCAAAGAAGTAATCAAAGCAAAAGGTGGCTACTTTGAAGAACCTAGAATATAAGACATAACTTCAGTTGTTTCACATTTTTTTGTTAAGTATATAATTCCACATGTGTTAATTAATAGTTTTGATGCCTTCAGTGTGATTCTACAATTTTCATAGTCATGAAAATGCAGAAAAATCTTTGAATGAGGTGTGTCCAAACTTTTGGTCTGTACTGTATATCCCCTCCAGTACTTTACCAGTGACTTTGTCACACCTGATAGAACAATTATTTCACAACTAATTATATATCTGCATGATCGCTAACATTAAACCGTATGCCCAACATGCACATTAGATGGCTGTCAGGCGAACAATGCTTCAGCCGTCAGCCAATACTCTCATTCACACGAGTGCACGCTTGGCCGAGAACTCCTGTGGTATCTGTGAGAAACCCAGCTGCTTATCTCAGGGAGAACAAAATGATTGGCAGTCTGAAATTAGTCATGCACAATCAACAACTCTCCAGACCATCTGTTGACCAGCACCCCCATACATGTTAGATCATCGTTGGAAGACATTGATATCGGCAATGGTTCAGCTGACTTTATTCTACTGTGTATGCCTGGCCTTACTCATCTTCTGATGGGACCTAAAATAAATGACATATGGTAGAAAAATGATGATCATGGTCTATTCCTCCAAGGCAAAGACTGATGGAAGGTCAACAGAAACGGTAGCCACATTGCTTTACTTTGATCAATCTTTATATTAACATAATCTATAAGCTATTATGATTCTGGATGTGACAGTGTCAGTAAGAGAACTAATCCATAGTTCCCATCCAAACATTGACAAGTAGATTGCAACTTTGATAATTTGTAGAAGAGGTCAAAGCGGCAGCTCCTTCTTGATCTAACTGCATGATAGGAAAGGAAATCAATTTTCACTTTGCTTTTAAAGTTGGGCTGTCTTCTAATTGTCTGTTTTGCTGGACAACCTCAGGAAATATAGCTCAGGAAACCACATGATACCAAATTTACACTGAAATATTATTTGTGCTCTTTATTCGAGATGCTCTGCCAGTTACACAGATAGTGGACAACATACAGTACGTCTGGTTGAGGATTAAGTACAAACGCAAAGATGAAGAAATTAGTGCACAAGAATTTGCTTTTAATTTTCCATGTAACTAAGAAAACAGTCATGAACTCTTGCAGTTTTTTCACTGTTCCCACAATAGACTGACACATTCTGCAATGCAAACCCTTAGAGCAACTATAATGGGGTCTTGGGTTCAGTAACCCTTTATTTAATCAGTATGGCTGGCTTTCAACGCAAGGTCTTTAAGGATTGCACCACAAACTATTGACTACAGGGTATTTGGGTTTTGCTTTGTTTTATTTTCGTGTGTAAAAATATGAAATTTTGCAGTTTTCTCCCTGGCTGCACAAATGGCTGACACCTCGTTGTGTAGTGATCCCTTCTCAGCTTATTCTGTGCAGAGTGGTCAGCAGCGATTATTATCAAAGTGCAGAATAACCCCTAGATAATAAATAAGTTATTAAAGATATAAAGTGATACATTACCTATAAAATGTGATAGTATGTTTTGTGCAGTTGTTGGCACAGGAAGGTTTGTCATGTTTGCACTTTTCAGGCTGACCGTACCTTGCTGTAAGGCCTCATTCACACGACTGATTTCTTCCTGTTCAAGAAAATCGGACAGAGTTTTCTGATCAGAGTTTGATCAGAGTGTGGTACAAGCAGGGACGGAGTCAGCACCCGGGCAAGTGCCGGGGCCCTGAGCAGGCGGGGGGCCCACTCGCCATCGGGAACACCAGCGCGCTATGGAGGCCCAATGCCTTTGCCAGCACCCACGAGTGGGTCCCCGGCCGCTTGCTCAGGGCCCTGGCATTTGTGATACTCACCTCTCCCCGTTCCTGCACTGCGGCATCTTCCACATCCTCTGACTGTGACGTTTCAGGTCAGAGGGCACGATAACATGACTAGTGTGCGCCCTCTGCCTTAACAGTCACAGTATAGAGAGCTGGAAGACGCCGATGCTGAGCAGTCCGGAGCAAAGCAGCGGCCAGCGAGGAGAGGTGAATATTTCATTATTTTTTTTCATGCTTGGAGTAATATATGGGGCCCATTATATATGGAGCAATGTATAGGGCCCATTATATATGGAGCATTATATGGGGCCCATTATATATGGAACATTACATGGGGCCCATCATATACTAGATCATTATACAGTACAGACCAAAAGTTTGGACACACCTTCTCATTCAAAGATTTTTCTGTATTTTCATGACTATGAAAATTGTAGAATCACACTGAAGGCATCAAAACTACGAATTAACACATGTGGAATTATACATTACACTTTACAAAAAAGTGTGAAACAACTGAAAATATGTCTTATATTCTAGGTTCTTCAAAGTAGCCACTTTTTGCTTTGATTACGGCTTTGCACGCAGAAAAGGTGAACGGATGGACTCTACATGCCTGGTTCCCACCGTGAAGCATGGAGGAGATGGTGTGATGGTGTGGGGGTGCTTTGCTGGTGACACTGTTGGGGATTTATTCAAAATTGAAGCGTTGAGCGGTCCAGCTCACCCCAAACCATTTCGATTGGGTTCAGGTCGGGTGACTGTGGAGGCCAGGTCATCTGGCGTAGCACCCAACACTCTCCTTCTTGGTCAAATAGCCCTTACACAGCCTGGAGGTGTGTTTGGGGTCATTGTCCTGTTGAAAAAAAATGATGGTCCAACTAAACGTAAACCTGATGGAATAGCATGCTGTGGTAGCCATGCTGGTTCAGTATGCCTTCAAATTTTAATAAATCCCCAACAGTGTCACCAGCAAAGCACCCCCACATGATCACACCACCTCCTCCATGCTTCACGGTGGGAACCAGGCATGTAGAATCCATCCGTTCACCTTTTCTGCGTGCAAAGCCATAATTAAAGCAAAAGGTGGCTACTTTGAAGAACCTAGAATATTAGACATATTTTCAGTTGTTTCACACTTTTTTGTAAAGTGTAATGTATAATTCCACATGTGTTAATTCATAGTTTTGATGCCTTCAGTGTGATTCTACAATTTTCATAGTCATGAAAATACAGAAAAATCATTGAATGAGAAGGTGTGTCCAAACTTTTGGTCTGTACTGTATGTGGCCCATCAAATACTGTATGGGGCATTATATGGGGCCTATTTTGTGTGGAGCAATATATGGGGCCCATCATATACTGTATGGAGCATTATACTGTACGGAACAATATATGGGGCCCATTATGAATGAAGCAATTTATGGGACACATCATATACTAGAGCATTATATGGAGCCCATTCTGTTTGGAACATTATATGGAGCTCATTTACTGTATGGAGCAATATATGGGGTTCATTACACTGTATTGAGCATTATATGGGGTCCATTATTCTGTATGGAGCAATATATGGGGCTCATTATTCTGTATGTAGCACTATGTGGTGCCCAAAATAATGTATGGAGCAATACATTCTGTTTGGAACATTATATGGAGCTCATTATACTGTATGGAGCATTATATTGGGCTTATTATTCTGTATGGAGCAATATGTGGGGCTCATTATTCTGTGTGGAGCACTATGTGGTGCCCATAATACTGTATGGAGCATTATATGGGGCTCGTTATTCTGTATGGAGCACTATGTGGTGCCTATAATACTGTATGGAGGACTATACTGTCTGGTTTCTGAGCTATTGTAGAATTTACAATAGATATCATTCATGTAATGTAAGAATTAAGTTAAATCTTTGGCATTGTACTATACCTATATTTCTCTGCTGTATCTGTGCATCATGAGTTGTGGTATGTGTTAAAGGGGTCCACTGAGACTCTTTCGCCCAGGGCACATGAAAACCTGGAGCCAGCCCCGTGTACGAGTGTCGATTTTGTCGTATGTGGAGAAATTTTAAAAAATGATAATTTTTCCACCTTCTCCATTCTGACATTCTGTGAAAATCGGACCCCAAACAGCTGTAATCCGAGTAGAGTCCAATATTTTCATGAACTCATTGACTTGCATGGCACATTTTGTTCCGACCCTCAGATGAAAATAGGACGTCTCCGATATTTTCTGTAGACCACATGGTCTGAGGAAAAAAATCAGACATGTGACTGGACCCATAGATTATCACAGGTACGTGTGCTATCCGTCAAAATGAGGCCTTAGTGTCTCTTCTTTCCGTCATCAATAGCGATTTTCATACTGAAACTGCTATTTGCATTTATGATCATACAATAAAATCTTGATCTATGACTCTAAGAACTAAGAATTGACCTTTCTGATCCAAGGTCAGTCAAACAGGCCAGACAAGTCTATGTCTTCATTTCACCTAGCAAATATTGCGCCTAGGTTTCATCCATTTGTAGTTTCACGGCCTCAGCCACATCAAAGGCTTTCATTTACATAGTTTGACAAGAAATATTGCACCCTTAATCCCATCATTTCTCATTGATTGTTCTGGTAGATACATGATACTTTTGCTCTTTTCAGGCTGTCTTCTGGCGATTCCTGACACAGTGCAGACATCTCTTTTTTCAGTTTCACCTTATGTATCATGGGAGTACGGTTACATTGTGAAATACTTCAGTGATTCTTTTGTTGTGAAAGAAGAAATGACATGAAACTTCCTTATATGTGTCATTTGACAAATAAACCCTACACCCAATTATTCACGCAGTGTCTATCTGTATCTGACTGTAATGACTGTATGCTTGCACCGTTTTCTGTGTTCCAATCAAGCTTTGCATTTTTACCATGTTTTTATGAATGTTCGTATTAAAAAATGAACAGGAGTATACCCATTTCATTCCTGGGCATTATTCGTTTTTACGCTCTATTTTTTTTCGTACAAGAGCCATAACCTTGTTTTATTTTTCAGAAAAATGTAAAAAAAATTACCAGTAGGATGAAATGGTAAAAAAAGGAAATTCTGCCATTTTTGTTTTATGTTTCATTTTTTACATTGTTCATCATGCAGTAAACATGACCTGGTAATATGATCCTCCGGATCAGTGTGAATGCGGCCATGCCAAACTTTAAAGGGAACATGGCCCAAGTTTTTTCCTGTGTCAACTAAAATTATGACCTTAATAAGAGCCTGTGCTGCAGTCCATCAATGCTTATACAACCCCCTGACTACCCCTGTGTACTCCAGCTACGTCACTGCCATACGCCGATGTGTCTGCACATGAGATGAATTTGGAAGAGGACACCGCTGGATCGTGGCCAGGTAAGGAGAACATTTGTTTTTTACTTTATTTTGGAAAGCTGCACTGTGGGGGCAGTATGGGTAGACATATGTGCAGTATAGGGAGACATGGGGAAGAATGGAGAGACATTGTGGCAGTATGGAGAGACATTGTGGCAGTATGGAGAGACATTGTGGCAGTATGGAGAGACATCTTGGCAGTAAGGAGAGCATGGGGGCAGATTGGAGAGATATAGGGGAAGTATGGAGAGACATGAGGGCAGTATGGAGAGACATCAGGGCAGGATGGAGAGACATGGGGCCAGGATGGAGAGACATGAGGGCAGGATGGAGTCACATGGTGCACAATGGGAGAACATATGGGGCCAGGAATGGGAGGACCCAAGGGTCCAGGAATAAGACACAAGTGGCCAGGAATGAGACACAAGGGACCAGTAATGAGACACAAGGAGCCAGGAATGAGACACTTGGAGTCCAGAATGCAGTACATACGGGATCAGGATGTGGAACATTATTACTGTATGGGCTATTTAAGGGATATTATTACTGCTGTGACGTATCTTATTTTTTAGGATACTGTTTTCAGTGGGTGGGGGGTCCTGTTACTTCTCCACACCGGGTGTTTGTCATGCTGTCATGCGCATGGCAGCGCGGCAAACACTGCTTCTGATCGGCAGTGAAATCATATCTGCCAGTCAGAGAGCTGCAGTTCCCACGCTGTTAAGACAGCGTGAGCGCTCAGCTGTGATCAGAGGTATAAAGTTTACCTCCGGTCACTGGTGTCAGCCGATGGGACTACTACTGATCCTGTTGTGTTTCGGTAGCTGAGGAGGACAGGAACAACAGCAGGGCAGCAGAACACCTGAGATGTTGGTAACTGATGGGTTGCAGATTCCTAAACTAACGACACAACTAGAGGTAGCCGTGGAGCGTTCCTACGTTGATCCTAGACGCCTCGTCACAGCCTGAGAGATAACTACACCTAAAGGCAGAAAGATGAAAACTATCTGCCCCGGAGCAGATCCCCAAAGAAAATAGGAAGCCCCCAAACATATAATGGCGGTTAGACAAGATGAAAACACAAACATATGCAGAAAATAGATTGAGCAAATGCTGGGGCCACAAGCTGACTAAATAGGATAGGAAAGGAGAGATTACTTTCTGCAACCCAGAAAACCCTACAAAAATCCAACAATTCTGATTACAAAAATACTGAGATCACACGATCTCGCCACCCGCTAAATCAGATCTCAGTGTGAACAAAACCAAGCTGCAGCCGCTGAAAAAAACAGGAAAAAGCAAATGAGCAAATAACAGTGGCTGCAGATAAACTGTGAGGAGCTCAGGCCCCAGGAGGGGACATGGCTGACCTGCACAAAAGTGCAGAAAACAATGCAAAAAGCAAGCACAAAAAGAAAAGCAAAAAAATATCTTATCTGAAAGCAGGAGATGCAGGCAAGACTCCAGCAAACTTCCAAATGAACCAGGAATCACAATTGAGACAAGAACAATTGATCACCGGCAACCATCATGGGAGGGAACCTCCCTTATATCAGACCAGTCAGTGAACCCAGATTGCCATTCTCGCTGAAAGGTTCAGTACTGTCTGTAACCACCAGAGGGAGCCTCTGCTCAGAAACCATCTCTAGCACATTCATAACAGTACCCCCCCTTGAGAAGGGGTCACCGAACCCTCACTTGTGCAACCAGGCCGATCAGGATGAGCTCTGTGATAGGCACGGATCAGTCTCCTAGCATGGATGTCCGAAGCAAACACCCAAGAATTGTCCTCCTGACCATAACCTCTCCACTTAACCAAATACTGGAGTTTCTGTCTAGAGAAACGAGAATCCAATATTTTCTCAACCACATACTCCAGATTGCCCTCAACCAAAACAGGGTCAGGAGGCGCAGCCATAGGAACCACTGGCTCGACAAACCTCTTCAATAAGGACTTGTGGAACACGTTATGGATCTTAAATGTCCCTGGAAGAAGCAAACGGAAGGAAACAGGACTTAGAATCTCCATGATCTTATAAGGTCCAATGAACCTGGGCTTAAACTTTGGAGATGCAACCCTCATAGGGATATTTCTTGAGGACAACCAAACCAAGTCCCCCACCTTAAACCGAGGACCATAAGTCCTATGCCGGTTGGCAAACCGTTGGGCCTTCTCTTGAGAGAGAGACAACCTCTCCACTACCTGGTCCCAAATCTGCTGCATTCGCTCCACAACAGAGTCAACACCCGGACAGACAGAAGCCTCCGCCTGTCCCGAATAAAATCGAGGGTGAAACCCAGAATTGCAGAAAAATGGAGACATCAAGGTGGCAGAGCTAGCCCTATTATTAAGAGCAAACTCAGCCAAAGGCAAAAAAGAGACCCAGTCATCTTGATCAGCAGACACAAAACATCTCAAATAAGTCTCCAAGGTCTGGTTTGTTCTCTCGGTTTGTCCATTGATCTTTGGATGAAAAGCAGAGGAGAAAGATAATTGAACACCAAGTTTAGAACAAAATGTCCTCCAAAATCTGGAAACAAACTGGACTCCTCTGTCAGACACAATGTTCTCTGGAATGCCATGTAACCGAACCACGTGCTGAAGGAACAAAGGCACCAATTCGGAGGAGGAAGGTAACTTAGGTAATGGCACAAGATGTATCATCTTGGAAAACCTATCACAGATTACCCAGATAACGGTCATTCTCTGAGAAACAGGGAGGTCGGAAATAAAATCCATAGAGATATGGGTCCATGGCCTCTTGGGCACAGGTAATGGCATTAACAAACCACTAGAGCGAGAGCAAATCTTGGAGCGAGAGCAAGTCCCACAGGACTGCACAAATTCCCTGACGTCACGAGACAAAGTAGGCCCCCAAAAGGACCGACTCATCAAGTCTCTGGTACCAAAAATCCCAGGATGACCAGCCAACACGGAACAATGAATCTCAGACATCACACTCTTCTTCCACTGGTCTGGGACAAACAATTTCCCAATAGGGCAGCGCTCAGGTTTATCCTCCTGACACCCTTCCAAGGCCAGTCTCAAATTGGACGAGATGGCGGAAAGAACTACACCCTCTTTCAAAATAACAGTAGTATCAGATAACTCAGGAGAGTCCGCAAAGAAACTCCTCAAGAGGGCATCCGCCTTAACATTCTTAGTGCCAGGAAGAAAAGAAACCACAAAATTAAAACGTGTGAAAAACTAGGCCTACCTGGCCTGTTTAGGATTAAGTCGCTTGGCTGATTCGAGATAAACCAGATTCTTATGGTCCGTGAGGACCACCACCTGATGTTTGGCTCCTTCCAGCCAATGTCTCCACTCTTCAAAGGCCCACTTCATGGCCAATAACTCCCGATTACTCACGTCATAATTACGTTCAGTTGGAGAAAATTTTCGAGAGAAAAAGGCACAAGGGTTACTCTTAGAGGTCTCTGGATCTCTTTGGGACAAAACGGCACCTGCCCCAATTTCAGAGGCATCAACCTCCACCTGAAACGGTAAAGAAACATCAGGCTGCCGTAGAACAGGAGCAGAAGTGAATCTCTGCTTAAGTTCCTGAAATGCAGAGACTGCCTCAGGAGGCCAATTCACCACATCAGAACCCTTTTTGGTCAAATCAGTCAACGGTTTAACAATACCGGAGAAATTACCAATAAATTTACGATAAAAATTGGCAAAACCCAAAAATCTCTGAAGAGCCTTTAATGAAGTAGGTTGGACCCAATCACAGATGGCCTGAACCTTGACCGGGTCCATTTCAATAACAGACGGAGAGAAAATGAATCCCAGAAATGAGACCTTCTGTACGCCAAAAAGACACTTTGATCCCTTCACATACAGTGCATTCTCTCTCAAAATCTGGAACACAGTCCGAACATGTTTCACATGAGAGTCCCAGTCATTGGAAAAAATCAAGATATCATCCAAATAAACAATCAGAAATTTATCCACAAAATCCCTGTGTAACGCTGGTATTGTCTGTACTTTGTTTTCCAGCGTTACTCTGCATGTCTTTTGCATTAACCCTTTTGCTCCTTTCCCCCTAACCAGCTGGGATACTGTTGTCTGTTACCTGTATGGATGCTGCTCAGTTCCCAGCTCTGCTGCGTGGCCGTACTTGCGTGAGTGTCTCCGCTGCGTTGCATGACCACCCGCATGTGCGGTTCCTGACCTGCTGCAGAAGCCATCCGTAGGTTCCAAAGTCCTCTGCAGTGGTGCATGATTTACTACGTGTGTGGCAGCGGTTGCTGTCAGGTGCCTGGCCTGCTGTAGAAGCCATCCGTAGGTTGCAAAGTCCTCTGCAATGGTGCATGATTTACTACGTGTGTGGCAACAGCCACTGTCAGGTGTTCCTCTGTGATGAGTTGTCTGGCTCTGCATAGGGGGTGCGGCCCACACCTGTCCTGCTTTTATGAGGATTGGGTGTGTACTAGAATTACTGCTCCAGCCTATCGCTGTGAAGCAGTTCATATATAAAGTTCCCCAGCCCTAGTGGGCGTTGCCAGAGCTTCACATTGAATCCACACTGAATTCCTGAACCTAGCCGTATGTGGTTGTGTGTTCAGCTCCTGCTCTGAGTTGGATCAGCTCTGGAGAGCTGATTCCCCTTGTCCTGTCTTGTGTTTCTGCCTGGGGCTTAGTACCCAGATCGCCGTTCCTGGAGGCTGCATATCCAGGCCTGTTCCTGTTGTATCCTGTTTCCTGAATCCCTGATCCTGGATCTAACCCGGTACCTGAATGTCTGAACTGTGTCTTGTGTTTCCGCCTATGTGGGGGCTGATTACCCAGATCGCCGTTCCTGGAGGCTGTATATCCAGGCCTGTTCCTGCTGTGTCTAATTACCTGAACCCCTGATCCTGGATCGCATCCTGTACCTGACTGTCTGAACTGTGTCCTCTGTGTTATGTTCCTGAAATCCTGCTGTGTCCTGAACCCTGTGCCAGTGACTGTGAATCCTTGCTATATAACCTGAGTTCATCTTGGAAGGAGGAGTCCGGTGTGTGCTGAGTTTCCGTTACTCTGTGCTCAGCTTCTGTGCAATCCCCGGCCATCTCCCGTTGAGCCTGGCGGGGCTTGCACCAGACCGCTGGGGTTCCTTTTCAGATCTATACTAGATGTCCGGAGTCCGAGGACCGTGTCCTCCCGGATGACCACTGCCTGATGTCCGATGTCCACTTCCAGATGTCCGGATCCTATCCTTCTCTGCCTGATGTCCGGAGCTTGCCGATCGTTGCCAGATGTCCGGAGCCTGCCGATCGTTGCCAGATGTCCGGAGTCCGATACCAGTGTTCTGATGTTCCTGTGTTCCTGTCCGTGTTCCTGACTCCCTGAGATCCAATCCGTGTTCCTGATGTTCCAGTCCGTGTTCCTGACTCCCTGAGATCCAATCCGTGTTCCTGATGTCCTGTCTGTGTTCCTGTGTCCCTGAGATCCAATCCGTGTTCTATCATTGCTTCATCCGGTTCTGTTCCTGATCTGTATGCGCTGCGTCTGCAGTCTCTGTGCTTCGCTGATACTTTTTGTCTCCTCAGATCATTGCTAACCTGTATCTGGCTATCTTGGACAATCTCGGCTATTACTGGCGCAAGTGTCATCCCGTTCCGCCATCAGCCATCCGTACCCGTGGACCGTGACAAGGTCACTGAAGCCAGCCTTCTACCATCCGTTCTGGACCAGGACCTTACCCTTCTCCGTCAAGAACTTTCCACGGACTCTGTAAATACCTGTTACCCTTTTGGTCCCTCTGGGACAGCTGCCACGTGTCCGGGGTCTAACTGGAGGTAGCACCTGTGTCCTCCGGGTATTCCATTCTGGTCCTGTTCGAGGGGCCTTACTACGGGTACCCGGGGCTCACTAGTTACGCCCCCTTCGGAGCCCCCCGGACCGCGGTCTCGAGGTTCCACATTAAAAAATAAAAACGAATGTGAACTTCACCACCTCTGCCTCCGCTTCCATTCGTTACACCCTGAAAATATCATTAAACTGTAAAGCGCTGTGGAATATGTTGGCGCTATATAAATAAAGATTATTATTATTATTATTCATGAAGGATTGGAAGACGGAAGGAGCATTAGTGAGCCCAAAGGGCATCACTAGGTACTCAAAATGCCCCTCTGGGGTATTAAACGCCGTCTTACATTCATCCCCATGCTTAATGCGAATAAGGTTATACGCCCCCCTGAGGTCAAGCTTGGTAAACCAACTAGCACTTTTCACCCTGGAAAACAGGTCAGAAATCAAGGGTAACGGATATTGATACTTCACAGTGATCTTATTCAAGAGACGATAATCAATACACGGCCTCAATGAACCATCCTTTTTGGCCACAAAGAAAAAAACGGCACCCAAGGGTGAAGAGGATGGTCTGATATGACCCTTCTCCAATGACTCCTTGATATACGATCGCATAGCATTGTATTCAGGTACAGACAAGTTAAAAAGGCGACCTTTAGGAAATTTACCACCAGGCACTAATTCAATAGCGCAATCGTAGCTCCTGTGAGGGGGCAAAGATGCAGATTTACTTTCACTAAATACATCCGAAAAATCAGTCAAAAAGTCAGGAACATCCTGAGACTTGGGAGAGGCAGAAAAAACAGGAGTGTCGGCATTAACACATTGGCAGCCCCAACTGGTCACAGACACAGATTTCTAATCCAAAACAGGATTATGAGACTGTAACCAAGGGAAACCTAGTACAATAATGTCATGCAGATTATACAGCACCAGAAATTTGCAACTCTCCTGATGATCTGGTTCAACCCTCATTATCACCTGAGTAGAAAACTGGGGTTTATTCTCCGCCAAAGGGGTAGAATCAATGCCCAGTAGGGGAATAGACTTCCGCAGGGGTATTATGGGAAACCCACAACGTTTGGCAAAGTCAAAATCCATCCGGTTAATAGCTGCTCCTGAATCAACAAAAGCCTGAGCAGAAAATGTGGACAGGGAGCAAATCAGGGTAACAGTCAACAGAAATTTAGTCTGAACACTACCCAAGACAACTGAGGGTGCAAAACGTCTTCCCCGCTTAGGGCAGACTGAAATAGCATGAGAGGCATCACCACAGTAGAAACATAACCCATTGCGCTTTCGAAACTCATGACGATGTGCCCCAGAAGTCACTCTATCACACTGCATGGGCTCAGAAGCTGGCTCACAAGGCAACACTATCTCACGCATACCTCTGCGCTCACGCAAAGGTCTGTCAATTTGAATAGCCAATGACATAGAATCATTGAGACCAGAGGGAGCAGGGAATCCCACCATAACATCCTTTACATTCTCTGACAGCCCCTTCCGAAAAAGGGCTGCCAAAGCATCATCATTCCATTTGGTCAGGACTGCCCACTTTCGGAATTTCTGACAGTACAACTCAGCGTCTTCAAGACCCTGATTTAATGCCAACAAGGTTTTTTCAGCTTGATCAGTGATATTAGGTTCATCGTACAATAACTCCAGACCCAGAAAAAATGCATCAATATCATTCAAAACAGGATCCCCAGGTGTCAGGGAAAAAGCCCAATCCTGAGGATCGCCGCGCAGGAGAGAGATGACAATTTGAACCTGCTGTGCTGCGTTACCTGAGGACTTAGGCTTTAAGGCAAAAAACAACTTACAGTTATTTTTGAAATTCAGAAATTTAGCCCGATCCCCCAAAAACAAATCTGGCATGGGAATCCTAGGTTCCACAACCGGCAACCTAGCAAGATAGGTAGCAATACTCCGAACCTCAGTGGCAAGCTGATCCACACGGCCAGAAAACTGTGCAAACTCCATTGAAAGAAAAAAAAAATCCTCCTCAGCACCCAGAGAAAAAGAGGGAAAAAATGCAACAGACAGAAAAAAAAAAAAAAATCTCTGACAACTCTGACAACTTTTTTTTCTTTCCATACTATTTTTCCCGTCTGTGAGTACCATATAATTTTCAGTTATGGCCGTTGATACAGTTTTGTTTCGGTAGCTGAGGAGGACAGGAACAACAGCAGGGCAGCAGAACACCTGAGATGTTAGTAACTGATGGGTTGCAGATTCCTAAACTAACGACACAACTAGAGGTAGCCGTGGAGCGTTCCTAAGTTGATGCTAGACGCCTCGTCACAGCCTGAGAGATAACTACACCTAAAGGCAGAAAGATGAAAGCTATCTGCCCCGGAGCAGATCCCCAAAGAAAATAGGAAGTCCCAAACATATAATGGCGGTTAGACAAGATGAAAACACAAACATAGCAGAAAATAGATTGAGCAAACGCTGGGGCCACAAGCTGACTTAATAGGTTAGGAAAGGAAAGATTACTTTCTGCAACCCAGAAAACCCTACAAAAATCCAACAATTCTGATTACAAAAATACTGAGATCACACGATCTCGCCACCCGCTAAATCAGATCTCAGTGTGAACAAAACCAAGCTGCAGCGCTGAAAAAACAGGAAAAAGCAAATGAGCAAATAACAGTGGCTGCAGATAAACTGTGAGGAGCTCAGGCCCCAGGAGGGGACCTGGCTGACCTCCACAAAAGTGCAGAAAACAATGCAAAAAGCAAGCACAAAAAGAAAAGCAAAAAAATATCTTATCTGAAAGCAGGAGATGCAGGCAAGACTCCAGCAAACTTCCAAATGAACCAGGAACCACAATTGAGACAAGAACAATTGATCACCGGCAACCATCATGGGAGGGAACCTCCCTTATATCAGACCAGTCAGTGAACCCAGATTGCCATTCCTCGCTGAAAGGTTCAGTACTGTCTGTAACCACCAGAGGGAGCCTCTGCTCAGAAACCATCTCTAGCACATTAGTAACATGATCCCATCATCCGACACCTGCTGCAACAAGAAAACCTGGCACTCAATTTATAGAGCATTTATTGAATCCCAGACAATAATTTCAAATGGGTCAAAGCAAAACGTTTCGGTCTATACAGGACCTTCATCAATTGCTGTGTGTACAAAAAAAATTATCAAAACATAGGAAAGTAAGAGTAAAAAAATAAAGAAACACAAAAGAAAGTATTTACAAAGAAATTCATACAATATGCTTGGCGACATGATATATAGAATACATATTTCGAGAGGAGCTGAATCGCAGTACAGTCAAAAATCTCAAGAGTATACAACGTACCGTAATGACAAAATTAATGGAGTGGAGCTGGAATTATAGGAGAAGGGTGGATGCCTAGAATACATTGGCAATAAATATGGTGGTAGATAGATAATATAGTGCGCATAGCATCGTGACTAAGGTGTAAATGCATACCCTGGTATAATATTGAGTGTCAGCTCAGCCTGGGTACAGCTTAGTCTAAGCAGCCTGTGAAATGATAGACTGCTGGTAAAATTAACCGTTGGGAGACTGTGGAGAAATCGGTACAATTACCAAATGGAGTGCTGCTGATGCGGCGTCCACCGCTTGTCTGTGGCACCGGGCTGTGACCGCCCGGGTAAAGAAGTGGTGGGGGCAATAACTAATGGGCTGCGCAGCGTGACCGGAAGTATCCGGCACGAGATTTGAGCGTGCGTTCCACGGCTGGCTTCTGGAACCGGAAATTATGTAACCGGAAGTGGGTATGCGTTTCAAGACTATGGGAATATGTGTTCCACCTGTAATAGTGTAGTGGAGCCCGCCGCTAGTCGGCTGGATGAAGAAACAAAGACATGTGGTGACTAAACGCTATATATAAATCTGAGACAGTTACAAAGTTACATCATTTCCGGTATTTCTTTATTTTTTTACTCTTACTTTCCCATGTTTTGATAATTTTTTTGTACACACAGCAATTGATGAAGGTCCTGTATAGACCGAAACGTTTTGCTTTGACCCATTTGAAATTATTGTCTGGGATTCAATAAATGATCTATAAATTGAGTGCCAGGTTTTCTTTTTTCTTACTGTTATGGTTTGGGAACCTACCTTGGCACCTCTTTTACCCAGCATTGCACACGCCTTATACTTACCTGCTGCAACAGTGAGAGCAGATGGGAAAATTCATCAGCCACATCTGCGCTGTAAATAAATAATTTTTAAAAAATGGCGTGGGTTTCCCCCTGTTTTTGATAACCAGCCAGGCAAAACTCAAAGCTGGGGACTGCAACCCTTAGCTGTCAGCTTCAAGAAGGTTGGTTATCAAGAATAGAGGCGTCCCCACGCTTTTTTAAAAAAAAATATTCAAATAAATAATTTAAAAAAACGTTGTGGGGTTCCCCTCATTTTTGACAACCAGCCTTGCTAAAGCAGACAGCTGGGGGCTGGTATTCTCAGGCTGGTAAGGGACCATGGATATTGGCCCCCAGCCTAAAATTAGCAGCCCGCAGATGCAAAGAAAGGCACATCTATTAAATGCGCCAATTCTGGCACTTTGCCCGGCTCTTCCCACTTTTTTTTATTAATCATTAATTTACTGCGCAGGAGCAGCTGATGAATACTCCCATCCGCCGCTCCTGCTCTCACTGTTATTAACGGCAGCAGGTGTCGGGTGATCTGATCAGTAGTCCCATCAGCTGACACAAGTGACCGGAGGCAAACTTTATACCTTTGATCACAGCTGAGCGCTCATGCTGTCTTTTGACAGCATGGGAGCCATGGTTCTCTGACCGTTTCGGATGATTCCACTGCCGATCACATGCACATGATAGCGTTGCAAACATTGGATGTTCGGGCCCCCTATTCAAATGAATGGGGTCCGGGTTCGAGTTCGGGTCCGGGTACTGTCCTGGTACCCAAACCCGAACTTTTTGTAACTGTTCGGCCGAACCCAAACATCCAAGGGTCCAGCCACCTCTAGTCACGGTGAGTCCGTGTGTTACCTGTACACTGACACTATATACTATATAATAAATATAGAGCTCCTGTGTATAATGTCACAGGTGATCCATGTATTACCTGTACACTGACATGATATGCAGAGCTGGTGAGGATAAAGTCACTGGTGATCCTTGCATTATCTGTACACTGATACTATATACAGAGCTCCTGTGTATAATGTCATCAGTGATCACTTTATTACCTGTACATTGACACTATATACAGAGCTCCTGTGTATAATGTCTCCGGTGATCACTGTGTTACCTGTACACTGACACTATACACTTTATACTAGGTACGGAGCTCCTGTGTATATTGGCCCTTATGATATTATTACATAACCTATAAGAGACTAGGAGTCAAAGTCCAAAAGAGTTTTTGTGAAAAAGTATAAAAAAAATGCCATCCATGGTGATGGCCGACCGAGGAAGCACAAGCGAAACTCGCATTGGGGTGGCCAGGTTTTGCAGATTTCCCCTCCTCCCGTGTTTGTATTAGGCTCTAAACTTTTTATTGGACTATGAAGGATTGGCTCTCTCCTCTGCCACTTGAATCTGTTTGCATACACATTGCGGCGCTTAGCAACCCGCTGTTTACCTTGGTTACCAGCTCCCTTCACCAGCGCGTTGGTATCTAACTTACACATCGGGTTTCTGAACCCGATGTTTACCTTGGTTACCAGCTTCAGCTCGCTGATCGCTGGTCTCCCGCCTGTCACACGCAGCGATGCGTGCTGGCCAGCGGGAGAACAACGATCAAAAAAATGTCCAGGGCATTCAGCGACGATCAGCGATACCTGGCAGGGGGGCCGGTCGCTGATAAGTGCCACTCACAGCGATATCGCTGGGGAGATCGCTGTTGCGTCACAAAACTTGTGACTCAGCAGCGATCTCGCTATGTGAGACGGGAGCTTTACGCTATGTCTGGGGGGCGGTTTACCAACAATTACATAGCTTACACTCTGCTGTGGCTCGAGATAAATGTTTTTTTCATGACCTTTTATCTTTGACATTTGATTATGTGTCTCTGTACCACAGATACTATATACTTCCTGCATGATATGCATGTTTTTGGGCTTATCCTTTTACCTATGCAAATTACTATAGTATGGACCTGCTACATATTGATCTCCTGTGCCATCACCATGTATTGTATTATTGTACTTTGTCTGCCTTTTTTCATTCTGTAATAAATTTGTTTATATTTAAAAAAAAACTCTTTTGGACTTTGACTCCTAGCCTCTTAAAGGTTATACTCTATTGGAGTGTCCTTTTACATTTTTGGCTATCTATTGACACATAGTCGTAACATTGGTAATATATTACAATATCATGTTTTTGTTTTGGATGATATAGTTTATACTTATGTTAATATTAGTATTGTGGTTTTTTTTATTATCAGTACTTCAGTGTTCGGTCACTATGTGGTAGTAATATGTGGTCCTGCCATAGTGTGGTGGTATTTGTCCCTTCTATGTGGTATTATTCTGTCACTATGTGATGGTTATATATGGTCTGGTCATGTTGTGGTGGTATTTGTCCTTTGTATGTGGTATTATTCATTCACTATGTGATGGTAATATGAGGTGAGGCCATGTTGTGGCAGTATATCGCCCTTGTTCATGGTATTATTCAGCCACTATGTGGTGGTATATATGTGGTCCGGCCATGGTGTGGTGTATTAATCCCTTGTACATGGTATTATTCAGTCGCTATATGGTGGTAATATGTGGTCTGGTCATGGTGTGACGGTATTTGTTCCTTGTATGTGGTATTATTGTTCATTTAAAAAAATGTATTTGACACATTCCATACAGAAAAATAAATAAAAGTATACCTAAAAGGAGTACAGGATATTTTAACAAATGTTTAATAGGTTAGCGTACAGTAGGGCCCGACCAAAAGAGTCTACCTTGTTGTGGCTGTAGCTCAAAAAATCTTTTGGCCAAAACAAAAGCTGATGGCTATGTATGAGATATGGTGTTCGATGGGAACTGTTGATGTGAGCTTGGTGAGGATGTAGAATTGGATTTTTTCTATGAGTGAGCGGTGGAACTGTGGAATGTTTCAGGGGTGGTGGCGGAGCTGGGGTGGAGTATCAAGGTTGGCCCGAAAATGTTGCCAGTATGGGGCCCTGAAACTCGTGGTGGCAGCCCTGTCCATTCAAGTATGGAGTGCAAATTATGATTTTCTATGAAGCCCAGCCCTTGGATGACCTTTAAAGAAGAACCAAGTTGGCAGCCATGGGGGCCTTCAACAAAAATGTTAATATTTTGTTCAAATGGTATAGAGGCCAAGATGTCCTTGATAGGATCTCTACCCAGCAGTTCTAAGTACCCTCCGGTCCTGAAACATGGAGTTACGGTCTATATTATACATTCGGTGGGATGCTCCTGCCATCTAACCCATTCGAGATTCCATTTTTGCACCTCTCAAGCTTTTGTCTGGAGAACTTTATCTTTCTCCCCCAACTGGCACCATTTTAGTGTATACTAGGTTCTATCGCCTTTATTGAAAAGTCAGATCAACACAAGGGTCTTCATTAGTGATGAGCGAGTATGCTCGTTGCTTGGGTGGTCTCTGAGTATTTGGAAGTGCTCGGAGATTTCGTTTCTGTCACCGCAGCTGCATGATTTGCGGCTACTAGACAGCCTGAATACATGTGGGGATTGCCTGTTCGTTAGGGAATCCCCACATGTATTTAGGCTATCTAGCAGTCACAAATCATGCAGCTGCGGTGACATAAACTAAATCTCCAAGCACTTCCAAATACTCGGCGACCATCCGAGCATGCTCTGGAAGACCCGAGCAACGAGCATACTCGCTCATCACTAGTCTTCATGTCAGGAATGAGTCACACAAATGGATCATTTGATGAAAATCGATTCACAGCCGCAGCTCATGATCAACTATATATTAAATTATGTCCATCTGGGAATGCTGGATTGACATCGATACTGTCTGCTTTTATAATGTCTTTATTCCCATCACTCATTCTTTCTTTCTCTTTTTCTTCTTCATCTCTTCTTTCTCTCTATCATGGTCTACATATTTTATGTATGTAAAGAAAGCACTCAGCGGTAACCATTATGATCACAGACAATATTTATACCCACACTGAGTGAGATGCATTTTTTGCTGACAGATTATATATTCAGATTTATAATCTCTATTGTAGAACGTTGTTTGAAGATGTCTTTATTGGACTAATGCCATCTACCTATGTATCTCGATATGCTTTTACTGTAAAAAAAAAAATCAATGAAAGCTGATTATGCAAAAAGAAAATAGTAAACTTGAATTACAGTTATGTTTATTATATAAACCTTGTTACCTGTGTCCCTTGGCTTATCACCTGGATGCCACTGGAAAGGGTTAATCATTACACCATCCTCAAAAATATACCACCTTCAAACTAAGTTCTGACTTGACCTGTCCCCCAGAAAGTATTCCAATATTTAGTAATACATTATGTACTAAAGTTGGTTATAAACTTTCAATACACACACAAATGTTCTCAATGGGGAGAGGGGAGTATTGCACTCCCAGAGGCTGTATATCTGTGGCGACCCAGAGGATTCAGTCGCCACAGAGTACTGCATCTCATCCAGAAATTTGTTATTTCATCTTTCAGGTAAGGTGGAGACACTACACCTGGCTCTGGCAACACTGCATCCATCACACACACAAGCTGAGTTCGTCTAGACTCTAGCCTGTCTGCAGCTAGCAAAGGGTGTTAGATGGTGGGTGGAGCTTGTGGGTCAGAGCAGGAGTTGTTAGAGGGAAGTGAGAGGCAGTCTCCCCTTCTGGGAAGAAGGAGACAGATGTGTTTTAGACAGCTCTCCCATAGGGGAGAGGGGGAAGAGATACAATCGTGTAGCAGGCTCCAGTCCAGAGGAGCTGCTCACAGAGAGAGAGAAAGAAGGAAGGTTCACTGGAAGGGAAAAGGGATTCTCAGAGGCCCTGCTGAGCAAGAGGCTACCCAAGGGCTCGTTTCAGGAGTGGTGGATGCCAGCTGGGAGAATCCAGGTCACAGAAGGGACTCGGCCCCTAGCCTAGTGGAGAACTTTATGACTCAGCTAGCAAGCCGACAGCTGTGATAACTTTAGGGATCACAGCCACAACCGCAAGTATCTTCTCCGGGAAAGAAAGCTATATAGGATCAAGGAAACACAGAGAGAACGTTGTCCTGGAGGACCCGCAGCTTCTAGACTGGGACACTGCTTAGCGAGGTGCTGGAAGGAAGAAAGGAGTGGGAATCAGCACAGTGAGATGGCCAGGGAAGGCATATACTGACAGGGAGCTGTTGGACTAGTGTTCTCCATCCACCTGAGAGTTGGCTGGACTCCTCACCTGGAGGACGTGGCACCAAGCGGGCATCTGTACGGCTGGCACCTGAACTGTGAGTAAAGCCTTGGAAACTGCATTTGACTGTCTCCTCAAGTAATCCTGTGGCACACTCTCCACTCTGCTACATCTCCCAGCACCATTACTCTTTCTACAACATCACCCTGCCCTGAGACCACAATCTTTACCTGTGGAAAGCTATTCCAACTCTGCTGCATCACACCATCAGTCTCAGAGGATCTGCACCGCAGCGCTGGTCACCTCTGACCAGATACCACAGGTGGCGTCACGAATACCTTACTACAAACTCTATCATCCCCTGTAAATATTCCCCTTTTATTGGATGCCCAGGGCCACAGACCGGGTCACTGCTGACGTGACACATCCCTTTAATACACCGGCCCGGTACCGAGTCTCCCACTGCCCATTTTGGCGTCATGAACAGGATGAACCGACCCTTGAATAAGGGTCCTGTGTGCCTAGCAGAATGTGCAAAGGATTAGACCCATTGATGTATGATTTGGACTGTAAAGATGGCGGATATGGCCGCTCCACGAGGTGTGCAGGGAGGTGTGCCATCGTGGGCGGCACCCAAGGTAAAGCGCGAAAAGGAGTGAACCTCCCCTGCCTCTATTTCTATGCCACAGCATCGTGGCCGACCACTAGGGAGTTCGTGTATTAGCCTGGTATGGCGGCAAAGGAAAAAGACACCGCCCCTCGGGGGTGGAGAGACACTCAGCGGCGGGAAAGCGAGCCAGAAAGAAGGCAGCTGACCAGGCAGCCATCATGGATAGCGGAGGGAGGCCTGAGGAGCGGGAAAGCAGGAGAAGATATGCCCGGCTCTGAAGAGACAGGCTCCAGCTGCCAGAAGGAGGTTGACCTGGCCGGCGTGGAGCGGGAGATCCAGGAGCTGTCTCGGCATTTGGAAGAAAAGCGGGCGCTGATAGAGCAGAAAAGGCAGGCCGCCATACGGGAAGCTAATGATACCCAGGCACCCACACCACCGGTACCCGAGGCTCCAGGCTCGATAACATCCGAACCCGCTGCCACCGGACCCATCTCACCGGTACCATCGGACCCTGCCATCATGTCACCGGAGGTGACGTTGGAGGACAGCGGCCTGTTATGAATGTGCTAGAGATGGTTTCTGAGCAGAGGCTCCCTTGGTGGTTACAGACAGTACTGAACCTTTCAGCGAGGAATGGCAATCTGGGTTCACTGACTGGTCTGATATAAGTGAGGTTCCCTCCCATGATGGTTGCCGGTGATCAATTGTTCTTGTCTCAATTGTGGTTCCTGGTTCATTTGGAAGTTTGCTGGAGTCTTGCCTGCATCTCCTGCTTTCAGATAAGATATTTTTTGCTTTTCTTTTTGTGCTTGCTTTTTGCATTGTTTTCTGCACTTTTGTGGAGGTCAGCCAGGTCCCCTCCTGGGGCCTGAGCTCCTCACAGTTTATCTGCAGCCACTGTTATTTGCTCATTTGCTTTTTCCTGTTTTTTCAGCGGCTGCAGCTTGGTTTTGTTCACACTGGGATCTGATTTAGCGGGTGGCGAGATCGTGTGATCTCAGTATTTTTGTAATCAGAATTGTTGGATTTTTGTAGGGTTTTCTGGGTTGCAGAAAGTAATCTCTCCTTTCCTATCCTATTTAGTCAGCTTGTGGCCCCAGCGTTTGCTCAATCTATTTTCTGCCTATGTTTGTGTTTTCATCTTGTCTAACCGCCATTATATGTTTGGGGCTTCCTATTTTCTTTGGGGATCTGCTCCAGGGTAGATAGCTTTCATCTTTCTGCCTTTAGGTGTAGTTATCTCTCAGGCTGTGACGAGGCGTCTAGGATCAACGTAGGAACGCTCCACGGCTACCTCTAGTTGTGTCGTTAGTTTAGAAATCTGCAACCCATCAGTTACCAACATCTCATTTGTTCTGCTGCCCTGCTGTTGTTCCTGTCCTCCTCAGCTACCGAAACACAACAGCGGCCCCAGGAGCACAGGTACCGATAACGCCCCTGTGTCGTGGGATGATTGGCTAGGTCCCATAGGACTGCCACCAACCCCGAAAGCAGGCCAGCTTGTGCTGGATATTGCTTGGGACCGTAACACCGCTCCACAGGGGGATCCTAGAGCCAATACCACAGCCACCGTCCCTAGTGAAACATACAGTAAACCGGAGGTCCCGGTTTGGGGCGACCACGAGGAAACAGATTTGATGGGGTTTCCTATAACGACGGAAGAGTTCTGCCGCCGGCAGATCCAAAAGCTGGCGCAAGAAGAAAGAGACCGGCAGGCACAGAAAGCGGCGCTGCTTGAGAGGAACCTCGTGGGCAAGCACCAGGCCAGGGAGAGATCCTTGAAATATCTGAATCCCATGGGATGGGGCCGGTGTTGTGAGCACGTTGGAGGCGACTTCAGAGCTGGGGCTCCCTCCGGTGGTTGCTGAGGGTAATGAACCAATTGCTGACTGGCTTTCAGCTGGGTCCGAATGGTCTGATATAAGTGACCTGAACTCCCATCAGCCTTGCCGGTAATCAATTGTTCTTCCAGCTCTTGGCTTGAACTCAGCTTGCATTCCTGCTATCATTCAGATAAGTGATTTGCTGTTTTTTTTTCCTCTGGTTGGATTTTCCTTGCTGGTTAGCTGCGCTGCAGGTGATTTCAGCCTGGTCCCCTTTTGGGGCCTGGCGCTGCATTTGTGCTCAGTTGTTTGCACTTTTGCTCTGTTCCTGTGTCACTTTTTATTTGCTGAATTGATGTGTGTTACACCAGAGATCTGATTTAGGTGGTAGAGGTCATGTGATCTCAGGTTTTTTGTTAATCAGAAGTGTTGGTATTTTTGTCAGGGTTTTTTGGGTTGCAGTCAGAATTCTTTCCTATACTTTTCTATGTAGACAGTATTGGGCCCCAGCGTTTGCTCATTCTATTTTCTGTCTGTGTTCATATTTTCTTCTTGTCTAACCGCCATTACATGGTTGGGGGCTTCCTATTTTTTGGGGGTTCTGCTACGGGGCAGTTAGTTTTCATCTTTCTGCCTTTAGGTGTAGCTATCTCTCCGGCTGTGACGAGGCGTCTAGGATCACCGTAGGTACGCTCCACGGCTACTTCTAGTGTTGCGGTTAGTTTAGGATTCTGCAACCCAGTAGTTTCCAGACTCTCTGGTGTATTGCTACTTTGGCTATAGTTTGCTATTTCTCCTCAGTTACCGAAACATAACAGGCCGGGTCCTTAGCTTTGATCTGGTGTGGGGATTCGGCTTCATCCAGGACTCCCGCCAAGCCCTAGACCTATTTGTCAACCGGAGGGATGTTGAGGCCCATGTCATCCGGGGGCAACCGGAACGGGATCTGTTTCCAGGACAGCTCGTCTCCTTCACCCACCATCTTGGTGCGAGGGTATGGTACGCTCTCCACGTGCGCAGCATTCCTGATGAACTGGCACCACGCCATCGCCAGGGGGCAGCAAACGCGACGACCTCACCACATGAAACAGCGACACCAGAGGCGGGCGTGCCACCATCTACGGCTCCTAACCAGGCAGCAGCTGCAAGGAGAAAATCGGAAGTTTCACAGGTAGTGTTACAGGCTACCACAACTACAACCCGGGGAGTAGCATCGTCAGTAACGGCTCCCATAGCAGTAGACAGGAGCGGCAAGCAGCTTCTGCCCTGGAAGCAACGAAGACAACATGTTTCCACCCAGACTGGGGATCAGGATGAACAATCTCCAGCTAAGTGATGAAAATGTTCTTTTGTTCTTTTACCCTTCAAGCGAGGGACTGTATATAGTTTACCCCAGGAGGGGATTCTGCCAAAAATGTTTTAAGTACTTGCTCCAGTGTTTGCACTTTATTCAACCACAGACTGCAGAGATCATAAACTGTGAGTGATCCGGAACTCTCCTATATATAATTCAGCACCTCTTTAGCTGCTCCCTCTTGGTTTTACATGCACCTTTAGAAGTGAAGATTTCATCATTGCAACCACAGATCCGAAGAAAAACCCGTTATGTGTGGCCAAAGATGAGGTCTATTGGGGGAGCCCAGTTATGTCCTGCAGCCCACCCAAGACCAACGTTGGAGGTTTAGAGTGGGTCCTCCACAAGTACAAGTACATTTGAAGATACCCCTGCTGGGAAAGTATCTGACACCTACCTCATTTGATGACAGTTATGATTGTGTATTAATAAAAGTGCTATTATTTGGTACATTATGCTGAGAGTGAAGTAAGAATTGGTTTATATTGCAGAGTCATAGAAGAGCACTTGTAGATAAGATGCATAATAGTTATTGGTAACAGGTACCACTTAGTGTAAATATGTACAGACAGTCATTTGAGAACTGAAAGCACTTTTTGTAGAAAATGTTTTATAGTGAGAAGAAAAAGTATTGTTGCAGGGACAAAGAAGTCCAAATTAAGTGGCAAACCACATAGCAACGGTTGCTACCCAGAGAACACCCCGGATGGGGCTTGCACTAAGAGAGATGAATAAGTGTTAGTAAAGTAACAGTACTTTTGTAGAAAGAGAAGCAAATGTAAATAGTATTTTTGTAGGAAAAATTATGCTATATTCTGGTAGCGAACTTGAAAGTTTTAACGGTTGCTGCCAAAAGCACTTTTACAGTAGATAATGTAAGAACAAGTGACTCTCGTAAAGTGAAGTTGCGTTTATCTGTTGAGATCTCAGCATAATAATTTTGTATGTTTCCTGTAACATCATTTACTCGGTTTCAGCCCGCGGACGTGCTGTGTTTAACAGGGGGGGCATGTGGCGCCCCTGAGGGTTCAGTCGCCACAGAGGTACTGCATCTCATCCAGAAATGTGGTATTTCATCTTTCAGGTAAGGTGGAGACACTACACCTGGCTCTGGCAACACTGCATCCATCACACACACAAGCTGAGTTCGTCTAGCCTGTCTGCAGCTAGCAAAGGGTGTTAGATGGTGGGTGGAGCTTGTGGATCAGAGCAGGAGTTGTTAGAGGGAAGTGAGAGGCAGTCTCCCCTTTGGGGAGGAAGGAGACAGATGTGTTTTAGACAGCTCTCCCATAGGGGAGAGGGGGAAGAGATACAATCGTGTAGCAGGCTCCAGTCCTGAGGAGCTGCTCACAGAGAGAGAGAAAGAAGGAAGGTTGCCTGGAAGGGAAAATGGATTCTCAGAGGCCCTGCTGATCAAGAGGCTACCCATGGGGCTTGTTTCAGGACTGGCGGACGCCAGCTGGGAGAATCCAGGTCGCAGAAGGGACTCGGCCCCTAGCCTAGTGGAGAACTTTATGACTCAGCTAGCAAGCCGACAGCTGTGATAACTTTAGGGATCACAGCCACAACCGCAAGTATCTTCTCCGGCAAGGAAAGCTATATAGGATCAAGGAAACACAGAGAGAGAACGTTGTCCTGGAGGATCCGCAGCTTCTAGACTGGGACACTGCTTAGAGAGGTGCTGGAAGGAAGAAAGGAGTGGGAATCAGCACAGTGAGATGGCCAGGGAAGGCATATACTGACAGGGAGCTGTTGGACTAGTGTTCTCCGTCCACCTGGGAGTTGGCTGGACGCCTCACCTGGAGGACGTGGCTCCAAGCAGGCATCTGTACGGCTGGCACCTGAACTGTGAGTAAAGCCTTGGAAACTGCATTTGACTGTCTCCTCAAGTCCTTCCTGCGGCACACACTCCACTCTGCTACATCTCCCAGCACCATTACTCTTTCTACAAAATCACCCTGCCCTGAGACCACAAGCTTTACCTGTGGAAAGCTATTCCAACTCTGCTGCATCACACCATCAGTCTCAGAGGATCTGCACCGCAGCGCTGGTCACCTCTGACCAGATACCACAGGTGGCGTCTCGAATACCTTACTACAAACTCTATCATTCCCTGTAAATATTCCCCTTTTATTGGACGCCCAGGGCCACGGACCGGGTCACTGCTGCCATGACACATCCCTTTAATACACTGGCCCAGTACCGAGTCTCCCACTGCCCTGGCGGGCGATCCATATCTACCTCGATAACATGTATATTTTCATTGCAACATCGGCAGAACTATTATGTCATGACTCTACAGTAGAGATGAGTAAATCAATTTTAGTGGAACTGAATCCTACTCCAATTTTACAAAAATCTGCTTTCGCCAAAATTCACTTTTGCACAGATTCAGCAAAATGGCAGATGCTGGCAGCCATTTTTCTGAACCATAAAAGGCCAAAAAAAGGTGCTTGCCTTTTAGAGTTATGACTTGCATGAGACTTGGGATTATTCTGAGCATGCACATGGAGGCTCATGGCGCACGTCATGACGTCCTGACCATCCCTAGTGTCATGAAAGAAAGTCCTGGATGAGTGTAAGGGGCCTGGGTAATTATAGCACAAGTAGTGGGGGATCAGAAAATGTGACGAATTGTGATGAGTAGTGGAGGGGTCGGAGAGGTGAGCTGTAAGGTGAGTACAAAGATTTTTTTTTTTACATATGTTTATAGACAAAAAAAATTTTAATTTAATTTCCTGGAAAAAAAACGTGTGAACAGGTGAATTGGAATTTTTCATGACTCTCTTATCTCATCATCTCTACTCTATAGCTGTATCAAGTGCTTATGAGTATTATACATACAGTATGTCATGCTACACCTCCCCACACATTAATCCACAATAGTGCCCCTATCTCATTCTGAACTATGTGGTGCCGAAAACGATGATCTTTTGTGCAACATAAAAGATCATTTCTAGTTTAGATTGCAAGATTATTATGAAATGAGCGTTCTTAGAAATGCTTGTTCATGATAATCTTGCAGTGTAAATGGACTTTTTACCCTCCCATTCACATTAAACTAATGTCTACCAAACTCTACGATGTCAATGAGTTCGGCTGATAGTCTAATCATCTAATGTTTATCGGGATGGCAGATCAATACTTGGCAGAGGAGATGCCGATTGCATCGTTCTTTCAATGATAAGCTGCTGCCAGATGTGTCTGTCGATGGCTCTCTCCACAGAGCACATGGAGAGTAAGCTCTGATGTGTATGGCAGAGATGGCTGACGGCCGACAGCCATCTAATGTGTATGCCAGCCTTTACATACACATGAGATGACAAATCAGTTACTCCCACTTCAGCCATTGTTCTCACTTTCCATATACACAGTCTAATGTCATGAGAATCTCCTGAGTTTGCTTCCTAGATCTACAGGACATGGATTCAGCAAATACAGTATGTTCATTCTATAATGAAAAGTTGTGCAATTCAGTTATATACTTCACAGTTTTCAGGATCTCTGCTTGTGGTCATTGAATTGGATTCAAAGGACAAACATATCCTCCCATCATTTCTGATACTGATCAGTGTACGCCCTTTTAATGACCAGTGTTTCAATAGTGATAATAATCAGTTTAAAGTTCAGTTAAACCAAAAGATCGTTCAACTGACAGCAATCTCATCAGACTCCACTGAACACAGAAGAGCTCGTTCAGCCAAGTGCTCCTGCGTTCTCTATGAGAGGTTCGTCGTCTGACATGTCGGCCAGCGGCTCAGGGAGAACAATGCGATCGTCAGTCAGTAATTGGACATGTCTAATTGACATCTCATGTGACCATCAATCGGCTGGCACCCCATACACATTAGACCATCGGCCGAACCCATCGATATTTCGATATTCGTGGGTTCGGCCAACATAAGTCTAATGTGTAGGGCCAGCTTAAGTTTGGTCGACCCTCTCTGCCACGGGCTTCATTGATTGCAACTTTTACTTTACAAATATCAAGTGATTGTCTGCTGATCTTGGGGCCGGCTTCGAAAGTAGTTGAAATAACTCTTTTAAATAAGGCGTTAATTCCCGATATCACAAGATGATCAGGGTATTTTACAGGCCCTTTCATATGGGCAGATGCAATCTGTATGGGGACTAATAATTGTTACTATGAGTTAGTGAGTCGCACAGCCAGGGCCTGTGGGGTACTCGGCACCGAGCCCGTTCACTTCAATGGGGGATGTCACGGGTAGCACAGCTCGGTCCGTGGCCCTGGGCGCTCACTAAAAAGGGGGATATTTACAGGGGAATAAAGTATATACAGTTTGTTTGTGACGCCACCTGTGGTACCTGGTCAGGGTGACCAGCGCTGCAGGGTAGATCCTCTGAGGGGTTGTTACCGGGCAGCAAGGTGTTAAGTCTTCCACAGGCAAGACTGGGTCCCTCAGGGTAGATGGCGGTGTTGGAGTGCAGGACGGAGAAGGGGCTTTTCAGCCGCAGGAGCAATAAGGCAGACACACACACGAAAGTCTCTTTCTGTACCTTTACTGATGGTATAGTTGCAGGCATGTCCCGGGAAGCTGGCAGGGTGGAGGATGCACGTCCAGTATTCCCACTGAGTAGGTGTAGGGCCTCCTTACTCCTGTTGTGTGAGTTTCTGACCTGTATGAAACGAAGTCTAACTCTGTCTTCAATTATACGCCCGGCTGACTTTGTGGTGAGGCCTTCTCATGGATAGAACAGTGTCTGTGTATGCAGCGTCCTGCTAGACCCCCGTCTTCCTGACCTCGGTTACGTATCAGCGCTCCTGGGCCCCTGCGACTTGAAGTCCCACAGGGTCTCCGGTATCTCCTACTAGTCGTGTAGATGCTAGCAAGCTCGGACCCGGTGTCCGGTTGTTCAGAGTAGAGGTAAGCTATCAATGCTGTTTCAACCTCCGTTACTCTCTTATTATCTTCCACTCGCCTTTCGTCCTACTCCGATCCTTAACATAAGCACACTAGCAGTAGATAGCTGATTCTTCCTTCTTTTCACCGCTCTCAAAGCGTTGGCACGCTTGCTCACTGAAACTACACTCTGTTGACTCAGTTCTGACCAGGCTAAAGTGGCTATCTTCCTCCACTATTACTGGCCTCCACACAGTAAACTAAGCTCAAGCTGTAGTCTTCAGGTTCGGTCTTCAATTGCTGTTGTTCTCTTTCCCTCTTTTCCTTCTAATGCTCTGTCTGAAGCAGCTATCAAGACCTTCCGTCTAACTGATCTGTGCACACTTCAAGAGCTAACTTTCCACCTTCTAAAGGCTGGGTCTCACATAGCGATACACCAGCGATCCCGACAACGATCAGGATCGCTGGTGTATCGCTATATTATCGCTGCTGAGCTGCCAAACAGGCAGCTCAGGCAGCAATCAGCACAAGGACACTGCGGGTAAACATCGCTAGTTACCCGCAGTGTACCTTGGATACCAGCGCCCTGATGCAGGGAGCTGGTAACCAAGGTACACATCGGGTTTTCAGGCGCTGCGCGGTGCCTGGAAACCCGCTGTGTACCTTGGTTACCAGCTCCCTACAGCAGGGCGCTGGTATCCAAGGTACACAGCGGGTTTCTAGGCACAGCCCCGCGCCTGGAAACCCGCTGTGTACCTTGGTTACCAGCGGATCGCTGGTCTCCCGCCTGTCACACGCAGCGATGCGTGCCTGTCAGCGGGAGACCAGCGATCAAAAAAATGTCCAGACATTTCAGCGACGATCAGCGATACCCGGCAGGGGGGCTGATCGTCGCTGAATGTCACACACAGCGATATCGTTGGTGAGCTCGGTGCTGTGTCACAAAACTAGTGACTCAGCACCGATCTCGCTAGCGAGATCGTTGTGTGAGATGGGCCCTTAAGGGAACTAACAGTTTCACAACTTTCTGAGGTAATCTGATCTGTCTGCTGCCTAGACTCAGACTGACCTCTCCCAGCTCTCAGGCTAATCAACTAATCTCCTTTGCCGTGGCTTCACCATCCTATATATACTCTATGTAGGGCTCCCTCTGGTGGCTTCTCGGGATTGGTGAAGATGTGAATGAATATCAGGTACGTGTGGGGGTTACCTTTAATGCATCCTCCTGGGTAATGTGGCTCCAAGCGCAGCTGGGCTACACATTAGCATAGTTTGCCTTGACTTTGCAGCACATACCCTGTTTACACAACCATGATTTTAAGGTTGCATTTCCTCCATTTTTTTGATTGCCACAGTTTTGAATGAGCCAATGATCTAGAAGGAGCTTTGTTATGAATGTCATTTATCGGCCCATGGTAAAAGGTTATTACATTTTCTTTGACATCAGGTATAACAAAATTAACATCTGTAAACCTGCCACAAATCCAGTGACTAGAACTAACACTATAACAGGGATCTATCATGTTATTAATTGCAGTCAGTAATGGGGAGGGGGGTATCACGGTTCTGGTTTTCCTATTCCAATTTGTTGTTATTCTTATTCTGCTCATTTTTATGACTGCCTAGCAGAGAGACTTAAGAGCTATTTTGAAAGAACATGTTAGTCCTGAATGAAGCGGTGGTGTCACGATCCATTTTTGGATTTGTGGCAGATCTGGTTCCACTCAAACCTTTTTTCCTTTCAGGCCAGCGGGGGTTAATGTCAGTTTTACCCCCGCTGGCAATCTAGTGTTACTGCAGTGCAGCTGGGTCAGCTGATGTGGGTGGTGACCACCACCACCATCCTTTAAAAGGTCACCTGATGAAGCTGACTGTTGGTGATACTGCTTCTTTCTGGAGACCAGCCTAGCAGGAGCAGCTATCTGGTGTCAGCCACATTTTGGTGTTTGTAGTCCAGTTGCTGTTGTAATCTGTGGTGTCGAGCTTAGCAGCGGTGTCCATAAGCTAAGTTGTAATTTCCCCATCTCTTACATGTTTGTCACTATCCTCTGTGTGGTATTACCTGTAGTGACTAGGCTGGCGCCCTAAGCCAGCCAGTGCACTAGCCAGGGCAGTTTTAGGTGACAGTGCAGGATGAGGTACCCTGACGGAGGTGGGGGAAGAACCCACATAGGGCGTTAGGTGAGTGCAGGGACAGGCTCAGGTTTGAGCTCAGGTGATGACCATCCCTCATTCCCTATTGGTAGGTGTTAGGGCTGGCGGAACGCACAAAATAAATATAAATAATAAGTGCATTCTCAGCCCGGGGTCCTCCGTGCAGGCTGAGCCTGCTGCTGGAAAGAAGGCGGTAAGGTGAACTCTGTTACTTCACAGAGTAGCAACTTTAGACACTGTGGCCCTATAAGCGAACTCACAGTGTCGCTAAGGTAGAGACGCAGAGATATGGACTGTGTCCTGTTAACTCCACAGGAATGCACAGACAACTGCTGTGCAGACAGCAGTCCGTAGTAAACGCAATCAGCAACGCAAACAGACAATCTCCTCACCGGAGAAGCCGGTATTCTAGGGGCTTATTTCAGCCAAGCCCTAAACACGTGCATACAATCTCCTCACCGGAGGTGCCGGTATTCTAGGGCTTATTTCAGCCAAGCCCTAACACATGCGTGCAAGATCACACTGGCGCAAAGCAAATAATGTAATTGATACTAGCGCATGGCGGCACGACCATGCCACCCTTTTACAGTAGCAACTACAGGACCTGCCAGATAAGGATCAATAGGAAACTGCTCCAGAACACAAGTGGTTTCAGGACCTTCCTGGCGGACCAATAGGAGCTGCTGCAGTACCTGAGCATGTGACCCCTGATCTCCAATGAGAGATCTTACTCTGGGCATGCTCAGAAGGGGAAAGCAAGGACTTTGTCCTACAGACGTCTGCTCGCCACTAATCAGTACTGGCTACAATAGCAGAGCCTGGAGTAGCAGCAGTAATCCTCTGCACAATGTTAGACTGGGCGAGACGCTGGGACCGACGTCTAAGCTGAGCAGAGTCCACTGCGGCCGGAGACGGATGGGAGACCGCAGCAGGGATGGCTCAAGATTCCCCTTGTGCAGAAGCGGGAACTCGATCCCTAACAGCTAGATCCTTCTTCACACTTTTACAATCCCGTTGTTTGTGAGTTGTGCCGTCTGCTGACCGACAACCAGTTGGGTCGTGTCACACCGTGACATTATCACCAACTGTCACATTTTTTCCGGTGAGCTGTGGCTCAAATGCAGGCCTTTGCACAACTGATCCAGATCCTCACTGATGAGCTTAAGAAGCTGCGGGGTCAGGTGACGCAGCAGCTTCAGCAGTTGACAGGGATCTGGACCTCGGTTCAGTTGCTGGCTCTACCGGAACCCAAAATATCTCTCCCTGATCGGTTCTCTGGTGGGAGAGATAAGTTTGTGGTATTTAAAGAAGCCTGTAAACTATATTTCAGGCTTCGCCCTCGTTCTTCAGGGAGTGAGGAACAGCGTGTGGGGATTATTGTTTCCTGTTATGAATGTGCTAGAGATGGTTTCTGAGCAGAGGCTCCCTCTGGTGGTTACAGACAGTACTGAACCTTTCAGCGAGGAGTGGCAATCTGGGTTCACTGACTGGTCTGATATAAGGGAGGTTCCCTCCCATGATGGTTGCCGGTGATCAATTGTTCTTGTCTCAATTGTGGTTCCTGGTTCATTTGGAAGTTTGCTGGAGTCCTGCCTGCATCTCCTGCTTTCAGATAAGATATTTTTTGCTTTTCTTTTTGTGCTTGCTTTTTGCATTGTTTTCTGCACTTTTGTGGAGGCCAGCCAGGTCCCCTCCTGGGGCCTGAGCTCCTCACAGTTTTTCTGCAGCCACTGTTATTTGCTCATTTGCTTTTTCCTGTTTTTTCAGCAGCTGCGGCTTGGTTTTTGTTCACACTGAGATCTGATTTAGTGAGTGGCGAGATCGTGTGATCTCAATATTTTTGTAATCAGAATTGTTGGATTTTTGTAGGGTTTTCTGGGTTGCAGAAAGTAATCTCTCCTTTCCTATCCTATTTAGTCAGCTTGTGGCCCCAGCGTTTGCTCAGTCTATTTTCTGCCTATGTTTGTATTTTCATCTTGTCTAACCGCCATTATATGTTTGGGGGCTTCCTATTTTCTTTGGGGATCTGCTCCGGGGCAGTTAGCTTTCATCTTTCTGCCTTTAGGTGTAGTTATCTCTCAGGCTGTGACGAGGCGTCTAGGATCAACGTAGGAACGCTCCACGGCTACCTCTAGTTGTGTCGTTAGTTTAGGAATCTGCAACCCATTAGTTACCAACATCTCAGGTGTTCGGCTGCCCTGCTGTTGTTCCTGTCCTCTTCAGCTATCGAAACGTAACAGTTTCCCTTCTCAAGGGTGATCCCCAATCCTGGGCCTTCTCCCTGCCGACCGGTTCACCATCTTTACGGTCGGTGGATGAGTTTTTTGTGGCATTGGCGCTGGTGTATGGGGATCCTGATGGCATCTCCCTGGCTGAGTCTCGTCTCCGTAAAATCAAGCAGGGAGGCCGGCCGGCTGAGGAGTACTGCTCAGAGTTTAGGAGGTGGGCCACTGACAAGCAGTGGAATGACCCTGCCCTTAGTAGCCATTTTTATCAGGGTCTGTCACCTAGGCTACAGGATACTCTGGTGCAGTACACGGCTCCCAGGTCATTGGAGGCCGCCATGTCCCTTGCTATCTGGGTGGATAGACGCCTCAGGGAGAGACATACACCAAATCTGCCCCTGTTGTCCTTTCTAGGGAGGAGAACACAGCAGTGCAGATGGACAAACCTATGCAGGTGGGAGGAGTGTCTTCTCAATCAGGGTTGCCTGCAGCTCACTTTGGTATGGGGGCATGTTTTTACTGTGGTCATTTCAGCAATGTCTGCCCAGTTCGCGCCAAAGTACCATCACCATCTCAAAAGTCACGTGCCCCTGGTCGTGTGGAGGGAAGTGACCAGGGTGTTTATATTTCCTCCATCTTCTCGTCTGAGTGTACCATACCTGCTGAAGTTGTGGTTGGCGAGGTAACTGAGACTGTCCCGGTGCTTGTGGACAATGGAGCGGGTGTCAATTTGGTGGATGCTCGCTTTGTTCAAACCCATGGTCTGAGGGGTAGGACGCTAGCAAGACCCCTAAGCGTTCAGGCCATTGACTCTGTCCCACTCAGCCAGGGATGGTGACCCAAGTCGTAGATGATATACATCTGCATATAGGGACTCATCATGAAGAGTCTCTTTCATGCTACGTCTTGGAGGTATGCCAACTCCCATCGTTTTAGGCCTCCCTTGGTTAAAAAAACAGAACCAGGTCATAGATTGGCGGTCCAGGGAAGTAGTCAGCTGGGACCAGTCGTGTAAGGACTGCTGCCCGGGAGTTACGATCTCTGCCGTCTTTCTGCAACCTACCCCTTCTTCTCCGGTGGAGGCAGCAGAGGTGCTGCCAGGGAGTAGGGGAAAAACTCAACCCTCACCACAAGTTAACCCTGAGTGTCGGAGATCTCTTAGGAGGAGGGGTCAGAGGAGGGTGGTGGTTCCCTCTGTGCGTAGTGAGGGTTTTAGTTTGGTGACACAGGGGAACGCCTCTGTTGTTGGTCCCTTTAAGAGTTCTCCATCTTTTGGCAGATGCATGCATGGAAATAAATGTTCAGGCCCGGACCTGTGTGTGAATGAGTACTTTTGGGTGTCCTCCAAAAACATCAGGTGAAAGTGTGCTACTGGGACCTGGAGTTCTAGGGTGATCGGGCCATATCGGGTGTCAGCCATTCTTGGCCCAGGGACTTTCCAGCTGGAGTTACCCCCCCCAGTAATGCACATACACAACTCATTCCACAGGTTGACGCTCTAGAGATTTGTGGCACCTCAGGAGCCTACGTTATTGTCACCTCCATCGGGCTGCGTTCGCCGTAAACCTGAGGGTCAGGTGACTGCAGCGGTGAACTCTGGTGGATTGAGGCGTCCTCATCGTATGTCGTTTTCTGGTGAGTTCCGGTGTTGAGGGTGCAGAGGCCCCGCATTGAAAGGGTGGGTACTGTCACGATCCATTTTTGGATTTGTGGAAGATCTGGTTCCATTCAGTTAAACATTTTTTCCTTTCAGGCCAGCAGGAGTTAATGTCAATTTTTCCGCGCTGGCATCATAGTGTTACTGCAGTGCTTCTGGGTCAGCCGATGTGAGTGGTGACCACTCCCACCATCCTTTAAAAGGTCACCTGATGCATCAGCTGACTGTTGGTGATACATTTTCTTTCTGCAGACCAGCCTAATAGGAGCAGCTCTTTGGTGTCAGCCACATAAGGTGTTTGGAGTCCAGTTGCTGTTGTAGTCTGCGGTGTGTAGCTTAGCAGCAGTGTCCATAAGCTAAGTTGTTATTTCCCCATCCCTTACATTTTTGTCATTATCCTCTGTGTGGTGTTACCTGTAGTGGCTAGGCTAGTGCCCTAAGCCAGCCAAAGCACTAGCCAGGGCAGTTTTAGATAACAGCGAGGGACGAGATATCCTGACAGAGGTGGGGGAGAAGAACCCACAAAGGGCGTTAGGTGAGTGCATGGACAGGCTGTAATGTATGTAGTACAGTTCATATAGCGTCTTGTGCTTGGGTGCGATGAACATACATGAGACACAGGTTTGATATAGAAAAGTCCTGTATTACTTCATACAAGTTGGCAGAAATAGTCACACAGTTTGCAGACACAGAAACAGGAGACACAGCAGGCCAGAGCAATCCAAGCTCAGCAATCACTCTCCAATACAGATTCAGGATCTTCTTCTCTGTTACCGTAAGTCCATGCAAACGTGGGTCTTTCAAAGAGCAGGGTTCAGAGTCCACAAGTGCTTCAGAGTTCCTCAGTAGGAATAGCTGGAGTACAAGGTCCAAGGCTTACAGGAGTCAAGTCACAGGTTCACTGCAGGCTAGATTCTGAAGCACTGATTGCTCAGCTGTGGCTGCTTAAGAAGCAAAGGAGAGAATCAGGGCGGGAACATGCAAGCTGGAAACTCCATTTTGACTGAGGGCAAGATAGCTGCAGCAAGACAGAAAGTAAAATGGCTGACGAACAAACTGAGTTTCAGGAATATATACATAGAACCTTACATTACTCCCCCCTTAAGGACAACCTCCGGATGACCTCAGACCAGGCTTGTGTGGGTACCTCTGATGACACTGACGGAGCAAGCGAGGAGCATTAACGTTATTGACCGGTTCCCATGAGTTGTCCTCCACTGGGTAGCCCTGCCATTTAATCAGATATTGTAACTGATTTCTATACAACCTGGAATCTAAAATCCTTTCCACCACAAATTCTTCCTGACCATCGACTAGCACTGGGTCAGGGCAAGGAGAGGAACGTCCAGGAAACGTATTGGGTGTCGCAGCCTTTAGTAGGGATACATGAAAGACAGGGTGGATTCTCATAGTTCTGGGCAGTTGAAGACGACAAGCAACGGCACTTATAATTTTACTGATTTTATAGGGTCCAATGTACTTATGTCCCAACTTAGACGATGGAATCCTTAACTTAAGATTTCTGGTTGACAGCCAGACCAAGTCTCCTACCTTGAAAGCTGGTGCAGGTTTACGAAATTTATCTGCTGCTTTCTTGTACCTTTCTTGAGCCGATTCCAGATTTTCCTTTAGAAGATCCATATTCTTCTGTAAAGACGTGATTCTTTCAGCTACTGCTGGTAAAGGCGTTTCTATGGGAAATCGTGGTAGAATGTTAGGATGATAACCTAGATTAGAGTAAAAAGGAGACTGTTTAGTGGAGGCACTCTGAGAGTTGTTATACGAGAACTCAGCTAATGGAAGTAGATCCACCCAATCATCCTGTAGGTGGCAGATAAAGCAGCGGAGATACTGCTCCAGGGTTTGATTGGTTCGTTCGGTCTGTCCATTAGTCTGGGGATGAAAAGCAGAAGAAAGGTTTACTTTAATGTCCAATGCTGCACAGAAATTTTGCCAAAACCTAGAAGTGAATTGCACCCCTCGATCCGAAATAACCTCATCCGGTACTCCATGTAAGCGAAACACATCTTTAATCATCAAATCTGATGTCTGTTTTGCAGTGGGTAAGCCGACACAAGGGATAAAATGAGCTGCCTTTGTTAGACGGTCAACCACCACTAGAATGGTGTTCTTCCCCTGAGAGGTTGGTAACTCCACAATGAAGTCCATAGAAATGGATCCCCACGGGCGGGACGGGGTGGGAAGAGGCTGTAACAGACCAGTTGGTGAGGAGCGAGGTGTTTTGCATCTTGCACAGACCTCACATGAAGTGACATAATTCAAAACATCCTTCCTGCAAGTGGGCCACCAAAAGAAACGAGAAAGAAATTCCTGTGTCTTTAGAATTCCTCTATGCCCAGCTATCTTGGAATCGTGAATGAGTTGCAATACTCTCAATCTGACTGTTTCAGGAATATACAGGCGTTGTCCCTGAATCCACACACCATTCTTAAAGACAAGACTTACGTCCCTTGGGGGTTGTGCCAAAAAGGAATCCGCATGGTATGCTTCCTTGATGTCCTTAAGTAGGTCTTGATTATGAATTACTCCTAGGAATCTAGAGTCAGGAAGAATAGTCTTAGGAGGAGTAATTGGACGTGTCTCTGCTGAGTAAATCCTAGAGAGTGCATCAGCCTTTCCATTGCGCGATCCTGGTCTATAAGAGATGATAAAATTAAATTGGTTTAAGAAAAGATTCCAGCGAGCCTGGCGAGGAGTCAGGCACTTAGCCGACCTGATAAACTCAAGGTTACGATGGTCTGTCAGGACGACTATTTGCTGTGCAGCTCCCTGACGAAGGTGTCTCCATTCTTTGAAGGCGGCAATAATGGCCAACAACTCTCTATTGCCCACATCGTAGTTCCTCTCAGCCGAAGACAACTGCTGGGAAAAGAAGGCACAGGGATGCAAGACATTCTTCTCACCTGTTCTCTGAAGAGTATAGCTCCAACGGCACAGTCTGAAGCATCCACCTCTATTATGAAGGCAAGCTCGGGGTTGGGATGTACTAGGATAGGTGCAGTGGTAAATTTATCTTTTAGACGGGAAAATGCTTCCTGGGCTTGGGGAGTCCAGGAAAACCTAGACTCTTTCCGGGTAAGTTGAGTGATAGGTGACACTACCTCAGAGAAATTTCTAATGAAACGTCTATAGAAGTTGGCAAACCCGATGAAGCGCTGTACCTCCTTCACATTTCTAGGACTTGGCCAATCCTTGATGGCTTGGGTTTTGCTTCCATCCATACTAATTCCTTGTGTAGACAGTACATACCCCAGAAATTGAATCTCGGTCCTATGGAATTCACACTTTTCAAGTTTGATGTAAAGATGATTTTGTCTTAGACGTTCCAAGACCATTCTCACATGTCCATGATGTTCCTCTGTGGAGTTAGAAAAAATTAGAATATCATCCAAATAAATTACCACGAATGTATCTAGGAGATCCCTGAAGATGTCATTCACCAAGTGTTGGAAAGTGGCTGGGGCGGTACTCAGACCAAAAGGCATAACTAGATATTCAAAGTGTCCATAGCGTGACCTGAATGCAGTCTTCCATTCATCCCCAGGTCTAATACGGACTAAGTTATAGGCCCCACGAAGATCTAGTTTAGAAAAAATTTTGGCATGTCGCACTCTCTCCAATAACTCAGGGATTAAAGGCAATGGATAACGGTTTCTAATAGTAACCTTATTGAGTTCCCTATAGTCTACGCATGGTCTCAGAGATCCATCTTTCTTCTTTACAAAGAAGATGGGTGCACCTGCAGGAGATGAAGAGGGGCGTATGAAGCCCTTGGCTAGATTTTCATCTATGTAATCCTTTAAAGCCTTTAGCTCGGGCCCCGCCAGGGGGTAGATCTTACCAAAAGGTATCTCTGCTCCAGGCAATAATTCAATTGGACAATCATATGGACGGTGAGGAGGAAGCTGGTCAGCGTTCTTCTTGTCACATAAATCCACATAGTCCTGGTATACAGCTGGTAGTTCAGGGACTGACATGATTCCTTTAGGAACAGAGCAAGCTGAAACTTTTGGACTCATCTGTTTCTCTGGAAAGTGTAATTCCTTGGTCTCCCAGTTAATGGTAGGATTCTGAGCCTGCAGCCATGGTAGCCCTAGAATAATGGGAAAGTGGGGAGAAGAGATAAGCATAAAGGACAGTTTCTCTTGATGATCTTTACCCATAAGAACCCTCAAAGGCTCTGTTTCCTGATCCACTGGTCCAGAGGTCAGCAGGGAGCCATCCACAGTTTCCATCTGTACTGGAGTAGCCTTCTTCACTGAACGTATTCCCTGTTTCAGAGCAAAGGAGACATCCATAAAATTTCCACTTGCCCCTGAGTCGATCATAGCAGAGCTAGACACCCAAGCTGAGTCAACCCAGAGTTTGATGGAAAGAAAGCAATGAGAATTGTTTTTCTTACAACTCAGCTGGGACACCGCTGAGGAAACTTGAAAAATGCCAGTGTTTACACAGTCAACGTCCTCAGAGGTAACGGAGTTTAAGTCCGAGAAATCAAGATCTGTTGCTGCAGATCTCTCTGGAGCCTGAGGCTCGGACCTGACAGATCCCCTCTCGCAACACTCACAATGAATGAGTGCTGCAGTAGTCTTACGAGAACGGCTGGGGCAGTTTATAATGAAGTGCCCTGACTTACCACAATAGAAACATAGATTCTCCTTAAAACGATGTTCCTTGCGTGCATCACTAACCCGTCGTTGTAAAGAGTCTACCTGCATGGGTTCAGGTTCAGGTTCCCGTGTAATCCTACTCAAAGGTTCCTTAGCTGGAGAGGAAGGTAGGAAAAGGTTAGTACGATTGCTTTCGAACCATCTCTCTTGCCTGCGTTCAGTCAGACGAGTATCAATACGGATGCAGTAGTTAATAAAGTCACCTAACACAGTGGGAGGGTCGGCACGAGCAAGTTCATCCTTAATCAGTGGAGATAACCCCTTTCGAAAAATAGATTTTTTGGCGGAACTGTCCCAGGTGGTATCAAGGGCCCATCTCCTGAAATCCAAGGCATATTCAGCTACCGAGTGCTTACCTTGGCGCAAAGCTAACATGGCTGCTTCAGCTGTTGCACCTCGATTGGGGTCATCAAACACCTGCCCCATGGCTGAAATAAAATCATCAAGGTGATTCAAACAATCATCCTCAGTCTCAATCAAGGGTTTGCCCACATTAAAGCCTTGTTGGTAAGCAACATAATTATAGTAAGCACCTTAGATCGTTCAGTGGGAAATTGTGAAGCATGTGCAGAAAAAAAAAGATTGCATTGATTAATAAATCCCCTGAATTTCTCACGTTCACCGCCAAAACGAAAAGGGGGCAACTTGGGAATCCCAGCACTCGGGGCTACGGCAGGAGCCTGGACTCGCCCCTCTAGAACCTCAATCCTGGCTCGCAAATCCTGGGTAGTCTGTCCAACCACTTGCAAATTGTGATTATTGAGGTCCTGTAGATTTGTAAAACGGGTCTTTATATTCTGCAAATCTGCAAGGATATTATCAGTCACTCCGCAAAGTTCCTTTATGCGGGCCTCCATTTTCCAGATCTTTTAAGACAGGATTACTGGAAGAAGAGGAGAGAAAAAAAAAAAACAATAGTGTTCACCTGTGGCAACACTGCAGAGAGAAAAAAAATTAAGGGAACTGCTCACCTGGAATGGTTGTGAGAAGTCACAACCACTATCATCACAGAAAGTTTCAACCAGACATCTGATATCCAGAGTTACAGCAGACAAAAAAGAGAAAAGAAAGGAAAAAAAAAAAACAATAGTGTTTACCTGTGGTAACACTGCAAAAAGAAAAAACTTAAGGGAATTGCTCACCTGGAATGGTTGTGAGAAGTCACAACCACTGTCATCACAGAAAGTACAACCGGACGTCTGATATCCACAGTACAGCAGACACAGCCTTCCAGACCCAGCAGACACTAACGTTTTGGCTTCAGAATCTTGTAATGTATGTAGTACAGTTCATATAGCGTCTTGTGCTTGGGTGCGATGAACATACATGAGACACAGGTTTGATATAGAAAAGTCCTGTATTACTTCATACAAGTTGGCAGAAATAGTCACACAGTTTGCAGACACAGAAACAGGAGACACAGCAGGCCAGAGCAATCCAAGCTCAGCAATCACTCTCCAATACAGATTCAGGATCTTCTTCTCTGTTACCGTAAGTCCATGCAAACGTGGGTCTTTCAAAGAGAAGGGTTCAGAGTCCACAAGTGCTTCAGAGTTCCTCAGTAGGAATAGCTGGAGTACAAGGTCCAAGGCTTACAGGAGTCAGTCACAGGTTCACTGCAGGCTAGATTCTGAAGCACTGATTGCTCAGCTGTGGCTGCTTAAGAAGCAAAGGAGAGAATCAGGGCGGGAACATGCAAGCTGGAAACTCCATTTTGACTGAGGGCAAGATAGCTGCAGCAAGACAGAAAGTAAAATGGCTGACGAACAAACTGAGTTTCAGGAATATATACATAGAACCTTACACAGGCTCAGGTTTGAGCTCAGGTGGTGACCATCCCTCATTCCCTATTGGTAGTGCCTTCCTCACACTTTTTCCATCACGTTGTTTGTGAGTTGTGCCGTCAACTGACCGACCACCCGTTGGGTTGTGTCACGCCGTGACAGGTGGTGCACATGCGCACCCTCCATTCATTGTCTGTGGGATGGCCGAGTTCAGAGCTCAGCTCTTTCCGGCAGTTCCAGAGCTCCTGGCTGAGAAGCAAAAACCTCATTCGCATGGTGGCATTGTGTAATGCATTTCAGAAAGCCCCAGGGAGCTATTGTTTTAATGGTATTTTACACAGGGCATACCCAGACTCATATATTTTGCAAGCACAAAGAAGCAGCCTACTTTTGTGCTAATAGTATGTATCGCTGCACAATTCTTACTGTAGTGGACTCACGAGGCTGAAGTTGGTTTCTTATTCGTTCAGTTTCTTATTCGGGGCTGAAGTTGGTTTCTTATTCGTCAGTTTCTTATTCGGCAAATTTTTCTTTTCTGTTTTTTATAGGTTTAACAGCAAAAAATAAGCATCAAAATAATAGAAAACACTGCAGCGAGGAGCCCTGATGTGAAAACACTTAAAATCTGTGCCAAAAATTATAAAACTGGCACAAAAAATGGGCATCAAAGTGAGCACCAGAGGGCACTAATTAAAGGGTTAAATGACTTTGGGCCACAGATATGACACTGCAGACATATAGAACAGGGCGCCCCACATTAAAAACAAGTCTCCCCAGCCTGGCCCAAATGGGTTCTGGGCATCAGAATTGGCATCAAAGTGGGCAAACAGCCAATTTTCACAGATTTGAATAAGTAACAGATGTTTTTCAGGGGTTAAATGACTTTGGGCCACTGATCTCACACTAAGAATATACAGATAGTGATGTCCCGCACCAAACCAAGGTCCCTCCTGCCTGGCCCAAATGGGTTCTGGGCATCAGAATTGGCATCAAAGTGGGCAAACAGACAATTTTCACAGATTTGAATAAGTAACAGATGTTTTTCAGGGGTTAAATGACTTTGGGCCACTGATCTCACACTAAGAATACACAGAAAGTGATGCCCCGCATCAAACCCAGGTACCTCCAGCCTGGCCCAAATGGGTTCTGGGCATCAGAATTGGCATCAAAGTGGGCACACAGCCAATTTTCACAGATTTGAATAAGTAAGAGATGTTTTTCAGGGGTTAAATGACTTTGGGCCACTGATCTCACACTAAGAATACACAGAAAGTGATGCCCTACATCAAACCCAGGTCCCTCCTACCTGGCCCAAATGGGTTATGGGCATCAGAATTGGCATCAAATTGGGCAAACAGACAATTTTCATAGATTTGAATAAGTAACAGATGTTTTTAAGGGTTAAATGACTTTGGGCCACTGATATCACACTAAGAATATACAGATAGTGATGTCCCGCATCAAAACCAGGTCCCTCCTGCCTGGCCCAAATGGGTTCTGGGCATCAGAATTGGCATCAAAGCGGGCACACAGCCAATTTTCACAGATTTGAATAAGTAACAGATGTTTTTCAGGGGTTAAATGACTTTGGGCCACTGATCTCACACTAAGAATATACAGATAGTGATGCCCCGCATCAAACCCAGGTCCCTCCTGCCTGGCCCAAATGGGTTCTGGGCATCAGAATTGGCATCAAAGTGGGCAAACAGCCAATTTTCACAGATTTGAATAAGTAACAGATGTTTTTCAGGAGTTAAATGACTTTGGGCCACTGATCTCACACTAAGGCTATGGTTCCACGGTCCGGAACCATAGCGCTTTTGACGGAGCGGAAATTCCGCTCCGTCTAAGCCCGCCCCCTTTCTGACGCGCGATCTTTCGGAGGTGTTCAGGACACCTCCGGAACACCTCCGGAAAGAGCGCAGGGCTACATAGCCCTGTGTTAATTATGTTGCGGCGACGCACCGTCGCCGCAATACGCGAGGACATGCTGCGGTCTGAAAAGACGCGCCGCATGTCCGTTTACGCAGGTTTGCCACCTGCGTATTGTTACGCATAGTGGAGACGGGATTTCTTTAAATCCCTCCACTATGCTGTAACATCTGGACGCTGCGTGTTTGGCGCTGCGCCAGCGCACAGCGCCAAACACGCAGCGTTTCCTGACCGTGGAAACTCACCCTAAGAATATACAGATAGTGATGTCCCGCATCAAAACCAGGTCCCTCCTGCCTGGCCCAAATGGGTTCTAGGCATCAGAATTGGCATCAAAGTGGGCAAACAGCCAATTTTCACAGATTTGAATAAGTAACAGATGTTTTTAAGGGGTTAAATGACTTTGGGCCACTGATCTCACACTAACAATACACAGATAGTGATGTCCCGCATCAAAACCAGGTCCCTCCTGCCTGGCCCAAATGGGTTCTGGGCATCAGAATTGGCATCAAAGTGGGCACACAGCCAATTTTCACAGATTTGAATAAGTAAGAGATGTTTTAAGGGATTAAATGACTTTGGGCCACTGATCTCACACTAAGAATACACAGATAGTGATGCCCCGCATCAAACCCAGGTACCTTCTGCCTGGCCCAAATGGGTTCTGGGCATCAGAATTGGTATCAAAGTGGGCACACAGCCAATTTTCACAGATTTGAATAAGTAACAGATGTTTTTAAGGGGTTAAATGACTTTGGGCCACTGATATCACACTAAGAATACACAGATAGTGATGCCCCGCATCAAACCCAGGTACCTTCTTCCTGGCCCAAATGGGTTCTGGGCATCAGAATTGGCATCAAAGTGGGCAAACAGCCAATTTTCACATATTTGAATAAGTAACAGATGTTTTTCAGGAGTTAAATGACTTTGGGCCACTGATGTCACACTAACAATACACAGATAGTGATGCCCCGCATCAAACCCAGGTCCCTCCTGCCTGGCCCAAATGGGTTCTGGGCATCAGAATTGGCATCAAAGTGGGCAAACAGCCAATTTTCACTGATTTGAATAAGTAACAGATGTTTTTCAGGAGTTAAATGACTTTGGGCCACTGATGTCACACTAACAATACACACATAGTGATGCCCCGCATCAAACCAATGTCCCTCCTGCCTGGCCCAAATGGGTTCTAGGCATCAGAATTGGCATCAAAGTAAGCAAACAGCCAATTTTCACAGATTTGAATAAGTAACAGATGTTTTTCAGGGGTTAAATGACTTTGGGCCACTGATCTCACACTAACAATACACAGATAGTGATGCCCCGCATCAAAGCCAGGTCCCTCCTGCCTGGCCCAAATCGGTCCACTTTTGATGCAGGAGAGTCGGATGAGTGTAATGAATTGTCATGTGTCAGGCGTTTTTTATGTGAGTATAATCTGATTTTTCACACCTAGCATCTGATTCACATCCGAGTGCAGCGATTGTAACATGAGCTTCTACATAGAGAAATGTTCTGAATTAATTACACAGAGTTTTAAAACGGAATATTCTTAAAAGCACATATACAGTATATATAGATTTCAGATAGACAAATGTAAAGCTGGCAAACGATCTGCCCCGCACATTGTATCCACAGAGTGACAGCTTAGATTATAATGGATAGAATTGAGATATACACATAGAATACATGTGTGTGTGTATATATATCTATAATACGTGTGTGTATGTATGTATATATATATATATATATATATATATAGAATATAACGCTGGGAGAGTCACTCTGAAGCCTTTATAGACTGCGCAGTCCGCCTCCAGACAGAAAAAAAGGAGAACAGCATCGAATCCGGGTGAAGCATTAAAGGTTCTTTATTGCTTCACCCGGATTCGATGCTGTTCTCCTTTTTTTCATGGTATGTACTCGTCCATCCTGCTGGGTCAGATGGCATTTGAACGTGCATCTTAATGTCTGAGTGCTGTCAGCTTTTTTCTTTTTGTGTGGATCGCCTCCAGACAGAAGACGGCATCCAGCGGTTACAGGTAAGAGGAGTGTGTATGACGCCAGAGATCGCGGTACGTGTAGACACTGGATGCATACCGCTATCTCCAGGGCCATACTTATATACTTACCTGACCAGGAGGAGTGTTGCCGTGGCTCTTCTCTTCTCACAGGAGACAGGGGCATGAGTGCGAACGGAATGGAGCATGCGCATAACGCTATCCTGCGCCATTTTACAGAAGACACATTTGCAGTGTGTCTTCAGCAATATGTCACCGGACAGTGCGGTATGGCCATGCGCGTACTCCGGCGCCACACTCCTCCCCCGGCCTCCGGCAGAACAGGACAGCGCTGGAGCACAGGGATGAAAGTTGAGTATATATATTTTTTGGTATGTGTGCAGTTTAATAGGTGTGAGGGGGACCATACATATCAGGATAGGGGGTGAGGGGACCATGCTGTGACGGGGTATGCGGCAAAGCAAGAAGAGACCACCGGGCTAAGAACAATCCAACGGGATTTATTGAGGCAGGCAGCATATCAAATCAAATATCCATGTTATTCCTGATGTCCATAATAAGTCCAAAATCACAGACCGACGTGAGGTCTTGCCGCAGCTAAGAGCCCTCACCCTTTTTCTCTAGAGATCTCCCAACACAACACTGGTCACGCATAAGTCCCTTGTCTTGGGCTACTGGGAACAGCCCAAGGGTAGGGGAGGAGAGGTTCCCACCTCCTAGTCAACGGTTTGGTCCATTGCATGGCCCCGATATGTCTATATGAATGTGTATTGTGAGTTCTCCCCCGGCTTAGGAGAACAATGGGGAGTCCTTTAGCTGTGTTGACATAAGCCTAAGTTAAATGATGATGAAGGAACAAAGTTATACAGAAATGCAGGACAGGGCAAACTATGTATTTATCAGGATTGGGGGGTGAGGGGACCATACATATCAGGATAGAGGGGTGAGGGGTAGCATGCATACCAGGATAAGGGGGTGAGAGGACCATGCATACCAGGATTGGGGTGTGAGAGAACCATGCATACCAGGATTGGGGTGTGAGAGGAACATGCATACCAGGATTGTGGGGTGAGAGGACCATGCACATCAGGATTGGGTGGTGAGAGGACCATGCACATCAGGATTGGGGGGGTGAGGGGACCATGCACATCAGGGTTGGGGGTTGAGGGGACCATGCACATCAGGATTGGGGGGTGAGGGGACCATGCACATCAGGATTGGGGTGTGAGGGGACCATGCACATCAGGATTGGGGGGTGAACGGACCATGCACATCAGGATTGGGGGGTGAGGGGACCATTCATACCAGAATTGGGGGTGAGGGGACCATGCATACCAGAATTGGGCAGGAGGTGACCATGCATACCAGGATTGGTGGGTGAGGGGACCGTGCATACCGGGATTGGGGGGTGAGGGGACCATGCATATCAGGATTGGGGGGTTGAGGGGGCCATGCACATCAGTATTGGGAGTGAGCGGACCATGCAAATCAGGGTTGGGGGGTGAGAGGACCATGCACATCAGGGTTGGGGGTGAGGGGACCATGCACATCAGGATTGGGGGGTGAGGGGAGCATGCACATCAGGATTGGGGGGTGAGGGGACCATGCACATGAGGATTGGGGGGTGAGGGGACCATGCACATCAGGATTGGGGGGTGAGGGGACCATGCACATCAAGATTGGAGGGTGAGCGGACCATGCACATCAGGATTGGGCGATGAGGGGACCATTCATACCAGGATTGGGGGGTGAGGGGACCATTCATACCAGGATTGGGGGGTGAGGGGACCATTCATACCAGAATTGGGGGTGACGGGACCATTCATACCAGAATTGCATTCCAGGATTGGGCAGGAGGTGACCTTGCATACCAGGATGAGGAATGGGGTGCCATGCATAGTAGATTTGGGTGGGTGTGAGGGGACCATACATACCAGGATAGGGATGAGGGGTGCCATGCATACCAGAATAGGAGGGGGGAAGCACATACCAGAATGGGAGACCATGTACCTATAAAAATGCTTGCCACCCGGGCGTAGAACGGGTTCATCACTAGTAACATATATCCAGTAGCTCAGTATTGTCCAACTACCGTGTTTCCCCGATAGTAAGACACCCCCGATTGTAAGACGTATCGGGATTTTCAGAGGGGTCGGCTAATATAAGCCGTACCCCGAAAGTAAGACATATGTCTTACTTTCGGGGAAACACGGGGGACTTACCACTGGTACTGCCTGTGGACGCGAGACTTCCCTGTTGCGGCCGGATCTACTTGCGCGGGGGGAAGTTATCAGAGAGCCGCGCCGACGTGACGAAAAGCTGCCGCCGCCTGCTCCCTGTGACCGTGTCTCCTGCTCCCTGTGACCGCGCCTCCTCCTTTTGCCTCAGCGAGACTTGGACCGGTAGTAAGTGATGCTGAGGGGATGGTGGAGGTGATGATACTGAGGGGATGATGGGGGTGATGATACTGAGGGGATGATGGGGGTGATGATACTGAGGGGATGATGGGGGTGATGATACTGAGGTGATGGTGGGTGATGATACTGAGGGAATGGGGTGATGATGCTCAGGGGATGGGGGTGATGATGCTCAGGGGATGGGGGGTTGATGATATGAGGGGATGGTGGAGTGATGATACTGAGGGAATGGGGGTGATGATGCTCAGGGGATAGGGGTGATGATGCTCAGGGGGTGGGGGTGATGATGCTCAGGGGATGGGGGTGATGATGCTCAGGGGATGGGGGTGATGATGCTCAGGGGATGGTGGGGGAATAAATACGGTAACCCACTGTCCACAGGGTTGGGTGAGGGGGACTCACTGAAAATGACACATTCATTTCAATCCCCCCGTACCACAGTATACAGGTAATACATTTCTTTTTTTTGGTTAAAAAATAAATGTGTTCATTTAATTTACTCGGGCACGTCCCTACTCCAAAGAAACCTCCCTCCCCCCCACCCGTCACAGAAGGTAAAATGCATATAAACTAAAAAAACACATTTTACACAGTTTTTTTAGCTGTCAGTGCTCCTTTAACTGCGGGATGCGGACGGTTAGGGCGGGATGAGCGGAGGGATGTGGAGGCCGCGGGAGCAGCATTAATGTTTTCCGTGGTCCTCAGGGCCCTGGACACTACAAAAAACGCTGTGTGGGGTCTGTTTTTGGCGTAACCCTATGGAAAGGGTGTGTGGGATACTGTAGGGGGGTAACCCTATGGGAACTGTTATGGAACCACAAGCATGCTTATACCGATGCTATTTTTTAGCCCCCTAGACAGGCGTTTACGGTTCCAGTGGAAAAAGGGAAAGAGTTACACCGGGAGTAAAAAAAGCGATTGTCGAAGAATTTTGGGGAAAAAAATGTAGTGCATTTCGAAAGCAAAAATGTTGGATCACCGCGGTCCAAAAATGGCGTGCAGAAACCTACCTGAGTGAAAAGTGGGGGTGGAATGGCAAAAAGGAAAGATTGGATGTGGTGGGCAACCCCAATGTATACAGAGGGGAAAACCTGGTCTCTGGGGGGGTTGCAGACAGGAGGCAAAGACAGGGTGGTGACCGGGTTTCAGATTCAGGAATACCCTTGCAGTGTCCCCCCAAAGTTTGACTTTTCCCCTAAAAATTTAAAGGCACAAGCAAAGGGGGTACTTTCTTGAACGCAATGACGTCTTTAGAAGATCAACAACCCTCTTTAGGTTGGAAATGCGAGTTGTTAATCTCATTAGCCACAAGAATTTGTGGTGACATGACCCCTAAATACAGTCTTTGCAAAAATGTCGCCATGGAGAAACGCCGTCTTCAGGGCCAACAGCCAAACCCCATTGATCAACGAGGGGGCCTCCCAGTGTACTTCCCTCCCCCGTTATGAAAAGGCACGTGTCACCTGCATTTTTGACGATTCGTTGGGTGGCACTAAACAAAACCGTACCAAATGCAAAGGGCAAGAAGGAGAAAATTGAGCGGGGTTTTTTGGGATTTATGGCTGGAAAATGAAAAAGCCTGGCCCACAAAAATGTTATAAAAAGGGCTTGTTTAATGCTGCCCCTTGTAATGCGAGGGAACAAAAAAGGGATGCTGATCGGGAAGCCCAGCAACACCGCCCAAAACCATGAAAAAAATTCCTTCATGGGCAGAGAATCGACCAAAACATGTCCGCAGGGTGACGGTTATTTCAACTCTCGTATCGCCTTAACAAGCCGCAAGACATCGCGGGGAAATCAATGACTACATTTGAAAAACCCAAAGGGGAGAAAAGTTCGTGGGAACTTTGTGAAGCCCAGCTGCCAAGGGGATTTAATGGGGAAGAATCTTGAATAAGATCACTAACACTTGGGGTTGCAAATGCACTCGAGCGGCCCTGACAAAGCCTTCTCATTCAGGGGCAGTGCCGTTGCACTCATGAGAAATATGGCCCAAAGATTCGGAAGAATGTCTCACGAGAGCCCAAGAAAATCCACAGGGAAACCCAAAAGTGGGATGTTTATGTATATTCCCGAGGGTGATGACAGGTTTTCAGGAAAAAAACTGTTTTATCTTCAGTTTCCACGTTCGGTTTTTACCATTTTTTCATTGTTTTACATG
>JARQOD010000001.1:924966719-925028153 GCA_033576555.1 Oophaga sylvatica | reverse complement strand
CCTGCAGGACCCTACGTCCTAAGGCCGCATCAGCGGAAGCACTGACGTCCACCTTATAAAATTTTGTAAATGTGTGGACGGAGCGCCAGGTCGCCGCCCGGCAGAGCTGAGCTGCCGAGGCTCCTTGATGGAAAGCCCACGATGAACCCACAGCCTTGTGGAGTGAGCTCGAATCTTAATCGGGCAAGGTTCGCCCTTAAGTCGGTAAGCCTCTAAAATGGCCGACCGAATCCAACGAGCTATAGAATCCTTGGAAGCTCGTTGCCCACGTCGACGACCTGCTGGAATCACAAACAGAGAATCCGACTTCCGAAAAACTTTGAGTAATAGACAAATAGAACTTCAAAGCCCGCACCAAATCCAATGTGTGCAAGGCCCGTTCCTTCGCATTCCTTGGCTCCGGACAGAGCGAGGACAACACAATATCCTGGTTAACATGAAACTGTGACACCACTTTAGGTAGAAAGTCGCCCCGTATGCGAAGCACTACGCGATCTGGGAGAAACTCCAGAAAAGGAGGCGAGCAAGAAAGAGCCGCCAACTCAGAAACCCTTCTCAAAGAAGTGACCGCCACTAGGAAGGCAACCTTCCAAGAGAGAAAGGAAAGATTAACAGAGTCCATAGGCTCAAAAGGTCCATGTTGAAGAGCCTCCAAGACAAGATTGAGCCGCCAAGGAGACACAGGCGCCTTCCGCGGCGGAAATTGACGGGTTACCCCGCGAAAAAAGGAACGTACGTCCCTACGCGAGGCGATAGCTTTCCGAAACAGCAAGGACAGAGCAGAAACCTGTCCTTTCAGAGTGCTAACTGCCAAACCCTTGTCCAGCCAGTACTGCAAAAAGGCCAACAAATTGGGAATGGAAAAAATCCTCGGGTTCCTAGAAGAACCCGAACCTAGTAGTAGCCGGACCTCTGGCAGCTCGCAGAGTGGCAATGACTTCGGCTGAAAACCCTTGACGGGTCAAGATTTCGGTCTCAAGAGCCACGCCGTCAAACGCAGAGACTTCAGGTCCGGGTGACAAACGGGCCCTTGGGTTAACAGGTCCGGGCGAAGAGGAAGTGGAAGTGGAGGCGCTGCCAGAAGTGACACCAGTGTCGAGAACCACGTCCTCCTCGGCCAATCTGGGGCTATCAACATAGCCGGGACTCTCTCCAGTCTGATCCGACGCAACACCAGAGGAAGTAAGGATATCGGCGGAAACACATAGATTAGCTCGAATTGGTCCCAAGGAGCCACCAGAGCATCCACTGCCACAGCGTTCGAGTCCTTGTACCTGGACATGAACGTCGGTAACTTGGCATTGAACCTGGATGCCATCAAATCCACTTGGGGAGTTCCCCAACGGGAGCACAGCAGTGCAAAAATTTCTGGATGAAGACTCCATTCTCCGGGATCCATCTTTTCGCGACTGAGAAAGTCCGCTGTAATATTCTGAACTCCTGGAATGTGAATCGCAGAGATGGCTGGCACCCTGGCCTCGGCCCATACCAGAATTCGAGACACTTCCATCATGAGCCTGAAGCTCCTCGTCCCACCTTGATGGTTGATATACGCGACCGCCGTCGCGTTGTCTGTCTGCACTCGGACTGGTAGACCGCTTAAAGGGACCGTCCAGTGTTGGAGGCAAAGGAAAACTGCCCTCAATTCCAGGATGTTGATCGGCAGGACAGACTCTTCCAACGACCATACTCCCTGAATCCAGAGATTCCAGACACCCCCCCCAGCCCGTCAGGCTGGCATCGGTGGTTATGATCGACCACCTCGGAGGAAGGAAGGACTTCCCCGGGGATAACGCTTCCGGATGTAACCACCATTCTAGAGACTCTCTCACCCTGTGGGAGATGATAACACTGCATCCAGTGAAAACTGCGATCGATCCCAACGGTTCAAGATGAACATTTGGAGAGCCCTGGAATGAAATTGGGCAAACGGAATTGCTTCCATTGACGCCACCATCAAACCCAGAAGGCGCATACACCTTCGAAGGGACATTGCTGTCGCAGACTTCATAACCTGTACATGACGAAGAAGACTCGCTTGCTTGTCTGGAGGCAGAGACACCACTGCTCGTATCGTGTCGAAATGCATTCCCAAAAAAAGGATTGACTGCGACGGTTCCAGAGACGACTTCTCCCAATTTACCAGCCACCCGAAGTCCTCCAGGAGCTGAAGGGATAGATTGCGAACCGTCACCGCCTCCTCCTTTGAGGACGCCACAATCAAAAGGTCGTCCAGATAGGGAAGAATCGTAACCCCCTGTCTTCGCAGAATCTCCACGAGAGGAGCCAGAATTTTTGTAAAAAACTCTGGGTGCTGAGGCCAACCCGAATGGCCGGGCCACAAACTGGTAATGGTCCTGGCCTATGGCAAAACGAAGGAAGCGTTGGTGGGCCTTTCCGATGGGGACATGCAAATAAGCGTCGCGAATGTCGATTGACATCAAAAAATCGTTCTGCGACAAGGCCACCACAACGGAGCGAAGTGACTCCATGCAGAATTTCCGGGAGCGGACATGCCGATTCAATCTTTTGAGATCCAGAATGGGGCGAAATTTGTCCTCCTTTTTGGGGACCACAAAGAGGTTGGAATAAAACCCTCTTCCCCGGTCCTCCGGTGGAACTGGTACCACCACACCCTTCTGTAGAAGGGAATCGACCTCCCGCAGTAGAGCGGCAAATAGCTCGGGCTCTGACGGGAAGCGGGATTGGCAAAAACTGTCTGGGGGTCGAGAAAGAAACTCTATGAAGTAGCCTGCCGACACTACCCGCGTCACCCAAGCGTCCGACACGCGGGAAGCCCAAATTGGTTCGAATTGGAGCAGGCGACCTCCCACTCGAGAGCCCTCGAGTGAGGCCCTGGCGTCAGTCCGCCTTAGCGGGCTTTTTGTCAGCTTCCCGCTTGTCTTGGCGGAAGCTCTGTTTCCAGGGAGTGCGGGATTTCTGAGCGTTCTTTTTTTTTTCCCGAAAAAAAGGGACGCCCCGATCCCCAAGAGGGCTGACCGAACCGTCCCCTGGACCGAAAGGACCGCCGACTAGGCACTATGCCTGCCAGACGCAGAAGTCACAGCTCTTCGCTGCGGTAAAGCCGTTTCTTTTGCCTTTGCCTTGGCAATCAGCTCCGTGGGGTCAGATCCAAATAGCTGACCACCCTTGTAAGCTAAGGATAGCAAACCTTGCTTGGAAACCGCATCTCCGGTCCACTGTCTAAGCCACAGAGCTCTCCTGACTGTGATCGCCGAGGATTGTGCCCTGGACAGCAGTGAGGCAGTATCCAAACCTGCATCACTGCCATATCGTGCTGCATCCTCCAATGACTTGAAAAGCCCCTCTACCTCGGATAGTGGGGATCCATCTTGCCACGCCGTCCGTAGACGGTCTAACCAGCTCAGGGAAGCTTTACAAGCACACATGGATCTTAGCACTGCTCTAAATCCATGACCCGCGGCCTCGTAGATGGATTTCGCTGCCATCTCCGTTTTTCTGTCCAGCGGATCCTGCAGACTCGCCTTCCCTTTAACAGGAAGCAATGAGGATTTGCTAAGCTGGGATAAAGGGACATCCACTTCAGGAGAAGGAATCCAATTATCAATCAACTCCGTCGTACACGGATATAGCGTCTCAAAAAAACCATGTCCCCTGAAAACGTTTATCTGGACACAGGCGTTCCTTCTCCACTGCCCCATTAAGCTCGTCCAGAGATGGTAAGGCTGATCGCGACCTATGCGACTCCTGAAACATCCGGGCCAACTTACCAGGACGTCTAGTTACCTCCTCCGGTAACTGTAATGCCTCCCTCATGGCCTCAATAAAAGCCTCTGCACGGCTCAGAAGAGAGGCAGAGTGTCCCTGCCGATCCTCCTTATCCGAATTGGACATCTCCCCATCCGAGCTTGAAGGGGAACCCCGAGTCGCTACGCGGGGAAGATGGCACCGGCCTGTGTCGCTTCCTACCATGAGAGGATCTAGCTGACACCCAATAACCTAGAAGGTCAGAAAGGCCATTAATAAAACGAGCGAGGGCCTCCATTTTGTCATCACTGACACCTCCGACCGCTGCACTTGACACTGTCGAGGTCTGCGTGTCAGATACGCGAGACTGATCCTGTAGCGGATCTGGGAGACGGTCCGCACCTGGACCCTGATTTGACATGCCCTCACACAGTATATGGCAGGTCAAAACCTGTCAGCAACTAGAACAGTGTGGTTTTCAAAGGCAAAACGAACGCTGAAGGGTTAAAGCTCTTAAAGAGAGAGCTACCCCAGCTGTCTCCCAATATCAGCTGTCCCCCAATAAAGGGTTAACCGCCAAAGAAGGGGTTAATGTCGCAGACTCACCACAACCCTTGTTTAATGAAAAGGGTGTGCGAGCCCCAGGTGCCTCTTATGAGGTAACAGCTGCAGGACAGTGCTCTCAAAGGTATACTTCTTTTACCTTTGTACACTAAACAAAAACGCTAAAATATTGCGCTGATTTGTACATCGCAATGACCGCCAAAGTCGTTAAGGGGATCGCTAACCACTTATGCGTCGTCAATGAGATCGCCCACTGTGGCAGCTACTAGCGACATTAAAACGATCACAAAAAAACAATCGCATTAGTATGCGTCGTTATAATGATCGTTAGCGGTAGCGTTCAGTGTCCTGCGCTGTGGGGGTGAGGGGGTTAAGCTTCTGCCCTGACAGACTGAAGCGACTCACCCAGCTGGCCGCGGTGTAGCGTCTTCGATTGTCAGGAGGGGAGGAGAGTGACGAAGGAAGTCTTCAGCTCCCTGATCCAGTAATGGCCGCCTCGCTGTGCTTCTGACAGAGAAGCCGGAAGAAGATAGTAGTAAAGTGCGCGCTCAGAGCGCCGCGAAAATTCAAAAAAAGGGCGCGCGACTCCTCCGCTCTCCATGTCCTGCAGGCATCCACCTGCGGACAAAAGACACTAATCACCAACATGTCACATGTAACGGCGGCTGCCGCAGCAGTCGCTGAAGCACTCAAACACATTTAAATGTGGAGTACTCACCCAGCTGAGCGCCACAGGGACCCCTCAGAGATTTGTGGCGCTGTGCCCGTAGCTTCCCCCCAGGGCGGGGAACGCAGTGACCCCAGAAGCGCGGTTTGCGTCCCCGCCAGGGAAGCAATCCTCATCCCCCAGGGCCGGCAGGGTTCTGCAGGGACCACCTTACAGGGTAATACAGATCCGCCAAGGGAGAGGTGGGGGTCCCACGCAGCGCTGAGACCTCTAGACCACTGGCGGTCCAAGTCTCTGTCCGACTAAAATAAAAAAATTTTCTGAGGAGCTGCTTCCAGCAGCGACTATCCTCTGAGACCTCAAATTTTAGACTGGAGAGCTGGAGTAGGAGGAGCCCTATATGCTGGAGGGGCCGGTCAACACTTTTTTAATCTGAGGTGTTTCTATCCTATGTGGGCTCCGCCTACCACTAGTAATGACTAGTGTGTCTTCCTTCCTTCATCTGCTGCTGAAAATATAGCCATGTCCTTGAGGTCTTAGGATTCAGTTACGATTGTGGTGAAAGTAGACCTGCACAAAATTACGTTGTATGAATATAGTGTTAAGATTTTGTATCTGGCGAGAACCTACGACTTTCTCGGTATGTGTTGTCAATAACAGAGTGTACGTCTCTAAAACAATCTGCCATAGACAATGCAAAAAGTCCCCGGCCATGCTCTTCTCTGCATGATACATGTGGGTGTTTTTCTATGATATCACTTTGTAGAAATCTGAACAGGACAAATGAGGGGGCTAACACTGCTTCCATCACTTTCCTGTTTTCTTTTCTACATCCTCACAGTACTCCAGGGATTCCCCCCTCCAGTTACTAGCATTTTAGCAATAAATGTGACCTATAAACAAACACATGAAAACAAGAACAAGAGTTCACATGCTGTGAAATATGTGCGAAACAAGCAGAAACTACTTTATGTTAGTGTATATGAGGTGGATCAAGTGCAAAGCTCCACCAAGGTCTTACGTGTGTATTCACACTCTGTTCTGGATGTACTATGGCTATAGAAATACGGTCAATTTACAGAGGTACCATATAAATAAGTGGAAAAAGAAGCACATGCACAACTACCTCTCCATTCCAGCCAAATTGTCAAGATAGATGCAGGCAGGTCCGGACTGGCTATCTGGCAATTCTGGCAAATGCCAGATGGACTGGTCCAGTCGTGTGCTGCATTGTCTGCTATGCTGTTAATAGTATCAGTGTCCTCAGGCTGCAGTTGAGATGGAGCATCAGGGGAAGGAAAAACATCGGCCTATGTGCTTTGAAATGCCAGGGCTGAATTTACTCCCAGTCCGTCCCTGGATGCAGGTCAAATTGACGCACCTGAACATGACAGACAGTGACTGATTATCAGCTGTTCTGCTCTCATGTTCATAGACTATGGTCCCTATATCCCAAGTGTTCCTCTTTTGAAGAAATAATCCCTACTTTTTACCCACGTCCCTCTGTCCTTCTCTGCACTTCAATTTTACAATACTTTACTCTACAAATAATGAGTAAAAATAATCCATGAAGGCATTACAAAATTAGTAAAGGGGTCCTGGACTTTTACATTGATGGCCTATCCTAAGGATGGATCATCAATATCTGATCGATGGGGGTGCAGCACTGCTGCCGATCAGCTGGTCCTGGTTCTGGCGTCAACAATATGAATGAGTAGGGGGCGGATGTGCAGTACCCAGTGCCACTTGGGCCGAGAGTAGTTGATCAGTGGGAGCGTCGCACCCCCACCGATCAGATATTTGATGACATCCTAAACACAGTCCATTAATGTAAAAGTCCCAGACAACCCCATTAATTTGAAAGAAATACTTAACAGTTTAAAAGTAGTTTGTGTTTGGAAATAAAGCAAAAACCATTGGGTACAACAGAAACAGAAATATCGCAGTGGTAGAAAAAGTGAAAACAACCCATGCTCTTAGTTGGAGAATAAGCATTATCAAATCTAAAAAGATAGAGGGGATATAAAAAGGAAAATGGCATACCATGGAATTGATGAACATACCTTGGCAGGGCTCTCACAATTTCTGGAACTTGTTTGTTAGACTCTACTCTCAAGAAGTAACTTTTTCCTGTGCAATGGAGATGAAGCACTTGTCAAATATAAAGATACTTCAAGACTAATAAAAATGGAAAGGTCCAGCTTCCGTGAAGGCTTCAATTTATTAATGAAAATTAAAATGACATGGCATCATTGACCGCATTATTCTCTTCAAGCAGTCCCATGGAGTCCGCGCTTCAACACGCCACATACAGGGTGAGCTGGCTTTTATCTTTTTTTCATACTTCAAGACTCTGGACAAGTAAAAAAAGTGATTTTTCTTCTTCCTGATAAAACAAACTCACTTTCAAATGCAAGTGATCAAAGTTTCTTCGATACTCACCTCCGGAACCTTTTCTACCTTACAAAAACCCAAAGCACCCAACCAAACCGCTGTTCTGGCCGTGCTTTCCGGCTGCTCTACCAGAGAAACTCCATCTCACTGCAAGCATTATGAACAGTGAAAATATGTGACTGTTCTGAAGATGACCCTCCTATCATCCGGTTTGATGGCATGTTCAAAGTGTGGTTCCAGGATCTACATATGAGAAGGTAACTGGTGGATTGATGCCCAAGAGGGTGAAGCAACTAATCACACAAAAGGACGTCATGTACAGTATAACAATTTGTGAAATAAATTAGATTTTATACTAATCCTTTAGTCTCTTTATCATCATGGTTTCCCAGTAATTTGCACAGTATTGTGAAAACTGCATACTATATTAGATGTCTTAGACTGTGTTCTTACTTTGAAAATCCATGTCAGAATATCTGAAAAATCCCTTTTGAAAGTTTACTCAGGTGATATTAAAATTAACATTTTATGAGGCCAGCAATAGAGTGAAAGATCTCATGAGTAAGGATGAGCGCAGCCAATCAACAAGCTTTTAGGCTTTTGGGCACTTTCAGAGCCATCACAGACATGTCGAGTATTCGCATGGCTGTGATTGGCTAGCGCACTTTCTGACCCAGCCTGTATAAATGTCGTATCACCGATGCTGCCACCATTTTGCTCTGATTAGTGTAGGGATAGGACGCAGCTGGACTGAGGAACAGTGTTAGATTCTGTGTGTGTGCACTATGCCAAAAAGCCACTCTGTGTGTACTCTGCATCCGTGTCTGTGGGAGTACTGTGCCAAAAAGCCTCCGTGTGTACTCTGCACCCGTGTCTGTACAAGTAGTGTGCCTAACCAATTTTTTATGCTCTGCATCCATGTATGTGAGTAGTGAACCTAACCAATTTTTTATACTCTGCACCAAGTCTGAGCGAGTGGTGTGCCTATCCAATTTTTTATACTCTGCACTTGTGTCTGTGTGAGTAGTGTGCCTAACCAACTTTTATATTCTGCTCCCATGTGTTACAACCCTGTTGGCATCACTGCATGGCCTCCTATCCCTCACACACCTACTTGCTCACTGCTCCAGGTCATGCTGTGATTTCTGTCTGCTGCCAGCTCCTGGCTCTGTAAAGGTACTGCCACACTACACAATCCCGCTAGCGATCTCGTTAGCGTCGCATACTAATGAGATCGCTAGCGGGATTGTTTCTATATCGCTAGTAGCTACCTAACTTAGCGATGACGTTAAGGACGCTATCGCGGTTAGCGATCTCCTTAACGACTTTAGCGGTACAAAAGTACCGCTAAATCGCTAAGAAAAGGTGCTACACTTAGCGATTATACTTACCCAGCGGGAGCGCCGGCGATAAAATAGGGTCCGGAACGATTCCAGCGACGAGCGAGATCACAGCAGGAAGCTCGTCGCTGGCAGCTGCCGCACACAACAACATCGCTAACGGGATCGCTAAATAGTGACGTTTTTTAGCGATCCCGTTAGCGATGTTGTTTAGTGTGGCATACCCTTAACTCTGGCTTTCTATCTGTGCTCTGCATGTCTCCTGGCTGTGTCCATAGGGGGGTGGCGCCAGAACTCTCTGGTTCTTATGGAGTCATGGTGCAGCTGACTGACTAATTACCATTAGTCCTCTAGTATTTCTGGCAGCTCCACCCTGTGGATCTTGCCTGTTCAATGTGTTAACTCAGTTAAGGTACTGCCACACTAAACAATCCCGCTAGCGATCACAATAACGACGCATACTAATGCGATTGCTAGCGGGATTGTTTCTATATCGCTAAATGCGGCCACATTTAGCGATATAGTTAACGACGCTATCGCCGTTAGCGATCTTCTTAACTACTTTAGCGGTACAAAAGTACCGCTAAATCGCTAAGAAAAGGTGCCACACAGCGATTAGATACTTACCCAGCGGGAGCGCCGACGAGAAAATAGGGTCCGGAACGATTCCAGCGACGAGCGAGATCACAGCAGGAAGCTCGTCGCTGGAAGCTGCCGCACTGAACAACATCGCTAACAGGATCGCTAAATAGTGACGTTTTTTAGCGATCCCGTTAGCGATATTGTTTAGTGTGGCATACCCTTTAGTGTCTTGCTGCTAAGCTGCCAGGTCTTGCTTTGTGTTCCTCCATCTTGGAGGCTTCACTCCTAGCTTTGCCTTGTACCTGTTTGTCCGCCCTCCAGGAGGCAGAATATCCTGGTCCTAGTGTCTTTGTCCCTGTACCTTGTCTCATGTCATTACCTTGTCTGAACTCTGTCCTACCTCTGTCTCTTAGTCTCCTTGTCTGTGGGTTCTTCCCTGGTGTGTCTTGCCTTGTGGTCTCTCTGTATCTCTCTCTGCCTCTTGTCCGCACTCCTGCGGTTCTGCTCTGCTTCGCTCCTGCCTCTGCAGCAATTTCTTGCTGCAGCTCCTCTCCGCATATCTTGCGGTTCTGCTCTGCTTCGCTCCTGCCGCTGCAGCAATCTCTTGCTGCAGCTCCTCTACGCATATCTTGTGGTTCCGCTCTGCTTCACTCCTGCAGTTGCAGCAATCTCTTGCTGCAGCTCCTCTCCGCATATTTTTTGGTTTCGCTCTGCTTCGCTCCTGCAGCAATCTCTTGCTGCAGCTCCTCTCCGCATATCTTGCGGTTCTGCTTTGCTTTGCTCCTGCCGCTGCAGCAATCTCTTGCTGCAGCTCCTCTCCGCATATCTTGCGGTACCGCTCTGATTCGCTCCTGTCGCTGCAGCAATCTCTTGCTGTAGCTCCTCTCCGTATATCTTGCGGTTTCGTTCTGCCTCTGCAGTATCTCTTTCGGCTCTACAGCCCTTCTCCGCAGCCTTGCGGTTCTCCTCCTTTGTGAACAGGTCTCCACCTGTTCCTCCATACTCCATTCCTTTCTGTCTGTACCAGTACTGGTACCTGCTGTGTGAACAGGTCTCTACCTGTTCCTCCATATACCATTCCTTCCAGTCAGTCCCAGTATCTGCATTTGCTGTGTGAACAGGGCCTGCCTGCCCTGTGTCTCATCCGTGCCAGCCTGCCCTGTGTCTCATCCGTGCCAGCCTGCCCTGTGTCTCATCCGTGCCAGCCTGCCCTGTGTCTCATCCGTGCCAGCCTGCCCTGTATGTCTCATGCATGCCTGCCTGCCCTGTGTGTCTCATGCATGCCTGCCTGCCCTGTGTATCTCATGCATGCCTGCCTGCCCTGTGTCTCATCCGTGCCTGCCTGCCCTGTGTCTCATCCCTGCCTGCCTGCCCTGTGTCTCATCCCTGCCTGCCTGCCTGCCAGTGTCTCAGCCGTGCCACCGTCTCCCCAAGTGGGATCAGCAGCCACAGCCAGACACCACTCTGGAGTGGCACCTGGCATCTGCCTGCCGCACAAGCCTGACCTCACCATCAGAGGCTCCAGTGAAGACCGAGGCAGCTGTCTTAGTCATGCCCCTTCCATGGTAGTCTGGTTTGTGGCACAGTGGGGCCACTACCCCCTTGGCTCATGCCCATCAGCCAGGGCGTGAGCGTGACACCGTGTCTGTGCGAGCAGTGTGCCTAACCAATTTTTTATACTTTGCACCCGTGTCTGCGTGAGTAGTGTGCCTAACCAATTTTTTATACTCTGCACCCGTCTGTATGAGTAGTGTGCCTAACCAATTTTTTATACTCTGCACCCGTGTCTGTGTGAATAGTGTGCCTAACCAATTTTTTATATTCTGCACCCGTGTCCGAGCAAGTAGTGTGAGTAATGTGTATGTGTGGTATTTGTGAAAAAAAAAAAAAACGGATGCTACACGTACCTGAAACATGTACATGTGAAGGGGTTAGGGTATGGAACTTAGAATAAAAGCAACGTTCCAGCGTTGCAATAAAAAAAAACACTGTAGTGCTGCTTTAAATGTCTCCATTTCTGATACCCCTTCCCAGCTGCTATCATTGTCCCATTCCTTTGTGTGTCCATACCCATTAAACAAAAATCTCATCTCAGATGCATCAGACATGGTAGATGTTTTTTTATTCTGCTGATGATAGTCAGTGTTTATCTTCGGCCCAAAAAATCGTGGTCGACTGAGTTTTTGGAAGATAATGAGTGTTTGTTGTGTGATCATTGATAAACACAAACAATCATTAATCTAAGCAAAACTTCCAGCAATAATTCATTATGGCTGAAATCGGCCATTTCGATTGACCTTTATTCAATGTGTAAGGAGATGGACATGGTGTCCACGTTTCCCTCTAGCAGAAACAAGTTCATTGTTATAAAATGTTATGCGATGTAATGTGCACTGTGATGTGCGTTAAAGGTATTGGTAATATTGATCATGTGTGTAGTTTGACAGTAGGGATAGTGAGAGTTAATGTTTGGGACTAGCCCATCGATGAAGGGGCTGAGTTGAAGGGAAAGTGACAATTTTCTCGTAGTAAGTGAAATAGAGCCAAGTGTGCATAACAAGAGGACCTAAGGTCCTATGTGAGCAGTGCCGCATTTTGGGGTGTCCGAAGTGAGTGGAGACCGAATTAAAAGGATAGTGAGATCTGGATCAGTAATGACTGAGACAGAGAGAATTGCTGGAGACGGGTCCTGGGAGAGGATGCCTAGCAGAAAGGCCCAGAATTTGTAACTCTTCAAGGTAACAGACCTAAACAGGACTGAGGACGTGAGACGAGTATTATGTCACGGGTGGGAGTTTCAGAGCATCAGCATTAGAGGTCCAGCCATATTAGCACCATTAGGGGAAAGAAGACACAGAACTGGGGGGCGACTACATGACCCTTGTTAAGCAGGACTGTAGTGTAAAGCTGGGTTGTAGTGAAGTATGTTACACCTGGTCCCTTACCTCTCCGGGGTCCCCGTCGGGACTTCCGCTCTGTGCCGGCCTGACGCCATCCTACCGCAGCTTCTGTTCCTGCCCTCCCCTCTGCTTCCTGGCGCACTTTCAGCAGGTCCCTGGGGAGAGTACTTAGGTCATGCGCGCGCTCCCGGTCTCTTAAAGAGACAGCGTGCATTTTTCAAAAATGTCCTTGACCAATGGCGTGGTACTGATTACTATTTCTGGCCCCTCCGCCATAGGAAGGGCGCCGGAGCAACAAGTATCTATTGTTGCTAGCTTCTGGTTCCGCTGTGATTGTGCCTGTGTTTTTGCAGTGTTCTGCCTTCTGCTCCGCTTACACTGTTTGTCTCCGCAGACTATCAGTTACCTGTTACCCGGCTGTCCAGGACCACATCTGTATGGTCAACGCCAGTTCTGTTCCGTTCCGCCACTCAGCCATCCAAAACTCTGGACAACGCCGGTACTAGCTTATACCTGTGTACCCAGAACTTGCCAGTCAACTCTATGATATTTGATAAACCTGTTTACCCGTTGGGCCCGCTGGGACAGCTGCCACGTGTCAGGGGCTAACTGGAGGTTGCACCTGTGTCCCCCAGACAATCCATTCCGACCCTGTTTGAGGGGACTTACTACGGGTGTCTGGGGCTCACTTAGTCAGGCCCCCTTTGGAGCCCCCCGGTCCGTGGTCCCACAAATACAATAAAAAACTAATATAAACTTCACCACTTGTGCCTCCGCTTCCATTCGTTACAGATTGCTCTGGCCATGGAACCTGCTGGATCCCAGGGACCCCCAGCCATGGAGCTGTGTCAAGAGGTTACCCGTCTGGGGGATCAACAGGACAAAATCACGACCTATCTGCGCAATGTGTCCACACGCTTGGATTCTCTGATATCCTCTGCTGGACCCGTCTCTGCTACCATTATCCAGGTATCCAGTTGCATGGCCAGTAAAGGTCCTCACCTGGCGGCCGCCACCCGCTTCCACGGCAACCCCGTTCAGTGTCGGGGGTTCATCAACCAGTGCACACTGCACGTTGAGATCCTGGGCATATGTTTGCTTTGGATCGGGCCAAGGTGGGCTTTATTATGTCTCACCTTGCTGGAGAGGCCCTCGCCTGGCTGAATCCGCTGTGGGAGAGAGGGGATCTTCTGACTTATAATCTCCAGTCTTTTCTAGAAGTATTCTGCAGGACCTTTGACGAACCCGGTCGTGCCACATCGACAGCTTCTGCTCTTCTTCGGCTATGCCAGGAGGCTCTTACAGTGGCTCAGTATGCTGTCCAGTTTCACACCTTTTCATCGGAGCTATCCTGGAACAACAAGGCCCTGGTGGCCGCCTTCTGAGAAGGTCTGTCACGAAGAGTAAAGGATGAGCTGGCGGGACGGGACATGCCTACAACCCTGGACGACCTGATATCCCTGGCAACCCGGATTGACCTGCGGTTTCAGGAACACGACAGGGAGATCAGAAGGGAGAAGAGGCCATACCGCCCGGTTCCTAGCTCTCCAAGGCCTGCGGCCCCCTCGACTTCGTCCTCATCTCCAGAGGCTATGGAGATGGATCAAGTAAAATTGGCCAACCGCCGCCAGGAGGCGCGTCGTCTGGGGGGGAGCTGTTTCTACTGTGGCAGTCCCAAGCATCTGATTCACGCCTGCCGAAGAGGTCGGAAAACTTTAGTGCCTAGGGTCTGTCGGAGAGGCTACCCTAGGTAAGACACATCTCTCTCCATCCCTGAAAATAACGGTCTCCATGTTCTTCGGCACAGTAAAATTTTTTGAACTCTGTTTCCTGGACTCTGGAGCCACCGAGAATTTCATCCAGCAGGCGGTTGTGGACTGTTACCGGATACCGGTCCAGCGTCTTCCAGACCCGTTGCAGGTGATTTCCGTGGATGGCAAACCCCTGACTGAACCTGTCCAGTTTCAGACTGAGCCAGTGGAGCTGTGGGTAGGTCTAATGCATTCAGAAAGAATCCGTCTTTATGTGTTGCCTGGTTTGTCTCACCCCTTGCTTTTAGGTCTTCCCTGGCTCCAGAAGTATGAACCAGTTATAAATTGGAAGACTGGAGAGGTTCTGCGCTGGGGAGATTCCTGCTCAGATCGGTGTATCATTCCTGTTCAGCCTCCAGTCCAGCCAACTGCCCTGCCGGGTCTACCTACCTCTTACTGGGCCTTCTCTGATGTCTTCAGGAAAAAGGAAGCAGAGAGACTACCCCCGCACAGGTCGTATGACTGTCCGATTGACCTGCTCCCTGGAACATCTCCTCGGGGGCGAATTTATCCTCTTTCTCAAGCAGAGACCCAGTCCATGTCTGATTACATCCAGGAGAACCTGGCCAGAGGATTTATCCGGAAATCATCTTCGCCGGCAGGGTCAGGATTCTTCTTTGTGAAGAAAAGACGGATCACTACGGCCCTGTATCGATTACAGGGGCCTGAACCAGATCACGGTAAAGAACAGGTATCGGTTACCTCTAATTTCAGAGCTGTTTGACCGTCTCAGAGGGGCCAAGATCTTCACCAAACTAGATCTCAGAGGGAAAAAATTTCAAAAAATCATAGGAAGCTTTTTCCACTATAAAAATACAAATTTTATTTAGAACATTTTTAAAATACATATACGGATAAAAATATCCAAATGGGGGACAACATTATGCAAAAAAAGCCTACAGAAAACAGGTACAGGTACAGTTGGTAGTGTTCAATAGTGAATATATCCGTATATCATGCTTAAAGCCACATTGACAAACAAGGGGTTATGTATATTTAATGTCTATCACATATACCACAGTGCATAGATTTTTAAGTAAAATATCCCCAAAACATATCTGTTAGCATAGGGTTAAAACGGACATAAAGATTGCCCTCCTACCAATAAAGCTAGCATTTAAATGTTTGCTATGCAAGTGCAGAGCATGCAGCAAGTGCTATAATATGTGCAGTAACCTGCATAACGATGCACAAAAAAGTTTTTAAAGTGTTGAAACTAGTAAGCTGCTGGTAGCTGCATTTAAATGTTTGCTATGCAAGTGCAGAGCATGCAGCAAGTGCTATAATATATGCAGTAACCTGCATAACAACGTGCGTCAGGGGTGCTGCAGCCGCAATCAGGTACGGTCTCCTACCAGCAGCTTACTATTTTCAACACTTTAAAAACTTTTTTGTGCATCGTTATGCAGGTTACTGCACATATTATAGCACTTGCTGCATGCTCTGCACTTGCATAGCAAACATTTAAATGCAGCTACCAGCAGCTTACTAGTTTCAACACTTTAAAAACTTTTTTGTGCATCGTTATGCAGGTTACTGCACATATTATAGCACTTGCTGCATGCTCTGCACTTGCATAGCAAACATTTAAATGCAGCTACCAGCAGCTTACTAGTTTCAACACTTTAAAAACTTTTTTGTGCATCGTTATGCAGGTTACTGCACATATTATAGCACTTGCTGCATGCTCTGCACTTGCATAGCAAACATTTAAATGCAGCTACCAGCAGCTTACTAGTTTCAACACTTTAAAAACTTTTTTGTGCATCGTTATGCAGGTTACTGCACATATTATAGCACTTGCTGCATGCTCTGCACTTGCATAGCAAACATTTAAATGCTAGCTTTATTGGTAGGAGGGCAATCTTTATGTCCGTTTTAACCCTATGCTAACAGATATGTTTTGGGGATATTTTACTTAAAAATCTATGCACTGTGGTATATGTGATAGACATTAAATATACATAACCCCTTGTTTGTCAATGTGGCTTTAAGCATGATATACGGATATATTCACTATTGAACACTACCAACTGTACCTGTACCTGTTTTCTGTAGGCTTTTTTTGCATAATGTTGTCCCTCATTTGGATATTTTTATCCGTATATGTATTTTAAAAATGTTCTAAATAAAATTTGTATTTTTATAGTGGAAAAAGCTTCCTATGATTTTTTGAAATTTGTTGATATTTGGAAGCACTATTTTGGATCTAGGCAATAAATTTACTGTGATTTCTAGATCTCAGAGGGGCCTACAATCTAATCCGTATACAAAAGGGAGATGAGTGGAAAACAGCTCTCAACACCCGGGATGGACACTATGAATACCTGGCAATGCCGTTTGGCCTAAGCAATGCACCCGCAGTTTTTCAGGAATTTGTAAATGACATTTTCAGAGACCTGCTCTTTACATGCGTTGTTGTCTACCTGGACGACATCTTGATCTTCTCTGCATATTTAGCCTCACACCAGAGGCAAGTTCGTCAGGTCTTGCAACGACTCAGGGAAAACAGACTATGCTAAATTTGAAAAATGCCTCTTGAACAATCCTTTCTGCCTTTCCTTGGTTATATAGTTTCCTCCACAGGACTAAAGATGGATCCGGAGAAGTTGACCGCCGTTCTCAAGTGGCCTCGCCCATTCCTGCTGAAAGCCATCCAATGGTTCCAGGGGTTCGCCAACTACTACCGTCTATTCATTCCACACTTTTCCACCCGAGTGGCACCAATCCCGGCTTTGACCTGGAAAGGCGTAAACGCCAAGGATTGGACTCCTGAGGCAGAGGAGGCTTTTGTTTCCCTAAAGGAGGCCTTCGCTTCCGCACCTGTTCTCTATCAACTGGACTCTGATAAGCAATTCTTTCTGGTGGTAGACGCTTCCTCCATAGGTGCTGGAGCGGTTCTCACCCAGAAGTCGTCTACCGGTCGTATGGTCTCCTGTGGGATTTTTTTTAAAGTTGTTTTCCCCCGCCGAAAGGAACTATTCCATAGGAGATCGAGAGTTGTTGGCTATCAAGTTGGCTCTGCAAGAATGGAGACACCTCCTTGAGGGAGCTGTACACCAGGTTGTCATATTCACTGACACTAAAAACCTTGCTTATCTCCAATCCGCACAGAGGCTGAGTCCCTGTCAGGCCCATTGGGCCTTGTTTTTTGCCCGATTTAATTTTGTTCTTCATTTCCTTCCGGCAGACAAGAGTGTTAAAGCTGACGCCAGGGCCGGCTCCAGGTTTTTATGGGCCCCGGGCGAAAGTGCCTCAGTGGGTCCCTTTAACACAGACCACGATTCATGATGCACAGATACGGCAGAGAAATATAGGTACAGTACAATGCCCAATACTTCACTTCTTCCATTACATGAGTGATATCTATTGTAAATTGTACAATAGCTCAAAATCCGCCAAATCCTCGCAGCGCACAGTACAGACTGGACAGTACAGTCCTCCATACAATATTATGGGCACCACATAGTCTCCCCCTCATCACCCATATAATACCCCATGCAGGATGTCACCCCCCATCCCCCATATAATGCTCCATACAGAATACTGGCCCCAAAATAATGCTCCATACAGAATACTGGACCCAATATAATGCTTCATACAGGATACTGGTCCCCATATAATGCTCCATACAGGATACTGGTCCCCATATAATGCTCCATACAAAATATGGAGCTCTCCTCTGTGCTGCGTTCTGCACTGTTATGGCTCAGGAAAGGGCGCTGTGGAAAGACTCCCCATTATCATCATCATTTTCTCCCAATCATCATCATTGCCTACCCATTATCATCAATGCCTGCCCATCATCATCATCGCCTCCCAATCATCATCATTGCCTCTCCATCATCATCAATGCCTACCCATTATCATCAATGCCTGCCCATCATCATCATCGCCTCCCCATCATCATCATTGCCTCCCCATTATCATCAATGCCTGCCCATCATCATCATCGCCTCCCTATCATCATCATCGCCTCCCCATTATCATCATTGTCTCCCCATTATCATCAATGCCTCCCCATCATCATCATCACTGCCCTCCCCCCACCACCATCACACAGACAGCACCGCAGCACACAAGCACTCTCTCACATACACAAAGCACCGCACTACATACACACACACTGATACACACAGACACACACACATCACATCTCACCTGTCCGGCGTCCGTGCGTTCTCTGCCACAGCCGGCCGCTGAATGATGACGTCATTCAGCGGCGCTGCTGTGAGAGGAAGCGCAGGCGCCCCCTGGAGCCCGGAGCTGTGGCAGCGGAGGCATGGGGAGAGGTAAGTATTGTGCCAGCTGCTGCCGGGGCCCTGAGCAAGCGGAGGGGGGACCAGTGGTGGCACTGACACCGCTCTCCTCCGCTAACGGGCGCCGGGGTGCCCGACGGCGAGTGGGCCCCCCGCCTGCTCAGAGCCCCGGCACTTGCCCGGGTATGCCGGGTGCTGACGCTGGTCCTGGCTGACGCACTCTCCAGAGCCTTTCTGCCTCCTGACGCTGAGGAGGAACCTCAACACATCATTGAGCCATCAAGGTTAGTGTCAGTAGCCTCTGTTGTGCTCGGCTTCCCTCAGGAAAGACTCTCGTGACCACTTCGGACCGAAAGCGTGTCGTCCGGTGGGGTCATTCTTCCAAGTTGGCCGGTCACGTCGGTCAGAGAAAGACCCTGCAATTCATTTCTTGTTACTATTGGTGGCCCACCATGGGCAAGGATATCCACGTAAAGCAAATAGATGAAGCAGCAACTCAAGGAGAAGTCATTATTATGGGGGACTTCAACTACCCTGAAATACATTGGGGAACAGAAACCTGTAGTTCCAGCAGGGCCGGCTCCAGGTTTTTATGGGCCCCGGGCGAAAGAGTCTCAGTGGGCCCCCTTAACACAGACTACGATTCATGATGCACAGATACTGCAGAGAAATATGGGTATAGCACAACGCCAAACACTTCTCTTCTTCCATTACATGACTGATACCTATTGTAAATTGTACAATAGCTCAAAAACCGCCAAATCCTCACAGCGCACAGTACAGACTGGACAGTACAGTCCTCCATACAATATTATGGGCACCACATAGTCTCCCCCTCATCACCCATATAATACCCCATGCAGGATGTCACCCCCCATCCCCCATATAATGCTCCATACAGAATACTGGACCCAATATAATGCTCCATACAGAATACTGGACCACATATAATGCTCCATACAAAATATGGAGCTCTCCTCTACACTGTGCTGCGTTCTGCACTGTTACAGCTCAGGAAAGGGCGCTGTGGAAAGACTCCCCATTATCATCATCATTGCCTCCCCTCATCATCATTGCCTGCCCATCATCATCATCATTGCCTCCCTATTATCATCATTGCCTCCCCATTAATATCATCATTGCCTTCCCATTATCATTGCCTCCCCATCATCATCATTATCATTTCCTCCCCATTAATATCATCATCATTGCCTTCCCATTATCATTGCCTCCCCATCATCATCATTATCATTGCCTCCCCATTAATATCATCATCATTGCCTTCCCATTATCATTGCCTCCCCATCATCATCATCATCATCTTCCCATTATCATTGCCTCCCCATCATCATCATCATCGCCTCCTCACCACCATCACTGCCTGCGTCCCCCCACCACCATCACACATACAGCAACGCAGGCAGCACTCTCTCACATACACACAGGCACACACTCACACACACACAGGCACACACACACAAACACACGCCTCACCTGTCCGGCGTCCGCGCGCTCTCTGCCACAGCCGGCTGCTGAATGATGACGTCATTCAGCGGCGCTGCTGTGAGAGAAGAAGCACCGGTTTAGGCGCTCCCTGGAGCTCGGAGCTGCGGCAGCGGAGGCACGGGGAGAGGTGAGTATTGCGCCGGCTGCCGCCGGGGCCCTGAGCAAGCGGGGGGGGGCCCAGTGGCGGCGCTGACACCGCTAACGGGCGCCGGGGTGCCCGACGGCGAGTGGGCCCCCCCCGCCTGCTCAGGGCCCCGGCACTTGCCCGGGTGTGCCAGGTGCTGACGCCGGCCCTGAGTTCCAGCAAAGGTAAAAGGTTTTTGGCAACTATGAGAGACAATTACCTTTCACAACTAGTTCAGGACCCAACAAGAGGGGGGGCACTGCTAGACCTAATATTATCCAACAGGCCAGACCGCATATCAAATATAAAGGTTGGGGGTCACTTGGTGTAATGTATGTAGTACAGTTCATATAGCGTCTTGTGCTTGGGTGCGATGAAAACACAGGAGTCACAGGTTTGATATAGAAAAGTCCTGTATTACTTCATACAAGTTGGCAGAAATAGTCACACAGTTTGCAGACACAGAAACAGGAGACACAGCAGGCCAGAGTAATCCAAGCTCAGCAATCACTCTCCAATACAGATTCAGGATCTTCTTCTCTGTTACCGTAAGTCCATGCAAACGTGGGTCTTTCAAAGAGCAGGGTTCAGAGTCCACAAGTGCTTCAGAGTTCCTCAGTAGGAATAGCTGGAGTACAAGGTCCAAGGCTTACAGGAGTCAAGTCACAGGTTCACTGCAGGCTAGATTCTGAAGCACTGATTGCTCAGCTGTGGCTGCTTAAGAAGCAAAGGAGAGAATCAGGGCGGGAACATGCAAGCTGGAAACTCCATTTTGACTGAGGGCAAGATAGCTGCAGCAAGACAGAAAGTAAAATGGCTGACGAACAAACTGAGTATCAGGAATATATACATATAACCTTACATTACTCCCCCTTAAGGACAACCTCCGGATGACCTCAGACCAGGCTTGTGTGGGTACCTCTGATGAAACTGACGGAGCAAGCGAGGAGCATTAACGTTATTGACCGGTTCCCATGAGTTGTCCTCCACTGGGTAGCCCTGCCATTTAATCAGATATTGTAACTGATTTCTATACAACCTGGAATCTAAAATCCTTTCCACCACAAATTCTTCCTGACCATCGACTAGCACTGGGTCAGGGCAAGGAGAGGAACGTCCAGGAAACGTATTGGGTGTCGCAGCCTTTAGTAGGGATACATGAAAGACAGGGTGGATTCTCATAGTTCTGGGCAGTTGAAGACGACAAGCAACGGCACTTATAATTTTACTGATTTTATAGGGTCCAATGTACTTATGTCCCAACTTAGACGATGGAATCCTTAACTTAAGATTTCTGGTTGACAGCCAGACCAAGTCTCCTACCTTGAAAGCTGGTGCAGGTTTACGAAATTTATCTGCTGCTTTCTTGTACCTTTCTTGAGCCGATTCTAGATTTTCCTTTAGAAGATCCATATTCTTCTGTAAAGACGTGATTCTTTCAGCCACTGCTGGTAAAGGCGTTTCTATGGGAAATCGTGGTAGAATGTTAGGATGATAACCTAGATTAGAGTAAAAAGGAGACTGTTTAGTGGAGGCACTCTGAGAGTTGTTATACGAGAACTCAGCTAATGGAAGTAGATCCACCCAATCATCCTGTAGGTGGCAGATAAAGCAGCGGAGATACTGCTCCAGGGTTTGATTGGTTCGTTCGGTCTGTCCATTAGTCTGGGGATGAAAAGCAGAAGAAAGGTTTACTTTAATGTCCAATGCTGCACAGAAATTTTGCCAAAACCTAGAAGTGAATTGCACCCCTCGATCCGAAATAACCTCATCCGGTACTCCATGTAAGCGAAACACATCTTTAATCATCAAATCTGATGTCTGTTTTGCAGTGGGTAAGCCGACACAAGGGATAAAATGAGCTGCCTTTGTTAGACGGTCAACCACCACTAGAATGGTGTTCTTCCCCTGAGAGGTTGGTAACTCCACAATGAAGTCCATAGAAATGGATCCCCACGGGCGGGACGGGGTGGGAAGAGGCTGTAACAGACCAGTTGGTGAGGAGCGAGGTGTTTTGCATCTTGCACAGACCTCACATGAAGTGACATAATTCAAAACATCCTTCCTGCAAGTGGGCCACCAAAAGAAACGAGAAAGAAATTCCTGTGTCTTTAGAATTCCTCTATGCCCAGCTATCTTGGAATCGTGAATGAGTTGCAATACTCTTAATCTGACTGTTTCAGGAATATACAGACGTTGTCCCTGAATCCACACACCATTCTTAAAGACAAGACTTACGTCCCTTGGGGGTTGTGCCAAAAAGGAATCCGCATGGTATGCTTCCTTGATGTCCTTAAGTAGGTCTTGATTATGAATTACTCCTAGGAATCTAGAGTCAGGAAGAATAGTCTTAGGAGGAGTAATTGGACGTGTCTCTGCTGAGTAAATCCTAGAGAGTGCATCAGCCTTTCCATTGCGCGATCCTGGTCTATAAGAGATGATAAAATTAAATTGGTTTAAGAAAAGATTCCAGCGAGCCTGGCGAGGAGTCAGGCACTTAGCCGACCTGATAAACTCAAGGTTACGATGGTCTGTCAGGACGACTATTTGCTGTGCAGCTCCCTGAAGAAGGTGTCTCCATTCTTTGAAGGCGGCAATAATGGCCAACAACTCTCTATTGCCCACATCGTAGTTCCTCTCAGCCGAAGACAACTGCTGGGAAAAGAAGGCACAGGGATGCAAGACATTCTTCTCACCTGTTCTCTGAGAGAGTATAGCTCCAACGGCACAGTCTGAAGCATCCACCTCTATTATGAAGGCAAGCTCGGGGTTGGGATGTACTAGGATAGGTGCAGTGGTAAATTTATCTTTTAGACGGGAAAATGCTTCCTGGGCTTGGGGAGTCCAGGAAAACCTAGACTCTTTCCGGGTAAGTTGAGTGATAGGTGACACTACCTCAGAGAAATTTCTAATGAAACGTCTATAGAAGTTGGCAAACCCGATGAAGCGCTGTACCTCCTTCACATTTCTAGGACTTGGCCAATCCTTGATGGCTTGGGTTTTGCTTCCATCCATACTAATTCCTTGTGTAGACAGTACATACCCCAGAAATTGAATTTCGGTCCTATGGAATTCACACTTTTCAAGTTTGATGTAAAGATGATTTTGTCTTAGACGTTCCAAGACCATTCTCACATGTCCATGATGTTCCTCTGTGGAGTTAGAAAAAATTAGAATATCATCCAAATAAATTACCACGAATGTATCTAGGAAATCCCTGAAGATTTCATTCACCAAGTGTTGGAAAGTGGCTGGGGCGGTACTCAGACCAAAAGGCATAACTAGATATTCAAAGTGTCCATAGCGTGACCTGAATGCAGTCTTCCATTCATCCCCAGGTCTAATACGGACTAAGTTATAGGCCCCACGAAGATCTAGTTTAGAAAAAATTTTGGCATGTCGCACTCTCTCCAATAACTCAGGGATTAAAGGCAATGCATAACGGTTTCTAATAGTAACCTTATTGAGTTCCCTATAGTCTACGCATGGTCTCAGAGATCCATCTTTCTTCTTTACAAAGAAGATGGGTGCACCTGCAGGAGATGAAGAGGGGCGTATGAAGCCCTTGGCTAGATTTTCATCTATGTAATCCTTTAAAGCCTTTAGCTCGGGCCCCGACAGGGGGTAGATCTTACCAAAAGGTATCTCTGCTCCAGGCAATAATTCAATTGGACAATCATATGGACGGTGAGGAGGAAGCTGGTCAGCGTTCTTCTTGTCACATAAATCCACATAGTCCTGGTATACAGCTGGTAGTTCAGGGACTGACATGATTCCTTTAGGAACAGAGCAAGCTGAAACTTTTGGACTCATCTGTTTCTCTGGAAAGTGTAATTCCTTGGTCTCCCAGTTAATGGTAGGATTCTGAGCCTGCAGCCATGGTAGCCCTAGAATAATGGGAAAGTGGGGAGAAGAGATAAGCATAAAGGACAGTTTCTCTTGATGATCTTTACCCATAAGAACCCTCAAAGGCTCTGTTTCCTGATCCACTGGTCCAGAGGTCAGCAGGGAGCCATCCACAGTTTCCATCTGTACTGGAGTAGCCTTCTTCACTGAACGTATTCCCTGTTTCAGAGCAAAGGAGACATCCATAAAATTTCCACTTGCCCCTGAGTCGATCATAGCAGAGCTAGACACCCAAGCTGAGTCAACCCAGAGTTTGATGGAAAGAAAGCAATGAGAATTGTTTTTCTTACAACTCAGCTGGGACACCGCTGAGGAAACTTGAAAAATGGCAGCGTTTACACAGTCAACGTCCTCAGAGGTAACGGAGTTTAAGTCCGAGAAATCAAGATCTGTTGCTGCAGATCTCTCTGGAGCCTGAGGCTCGGACCTGACAGATCCCCTCTCGCAACACTCACAATGAATGAGTGCTGCAGTAGTCTTACGAGAACGGCTGGGGCAGTTTATAATGAAGTGCCCTGACTTACCACAATAGAAACATAGATTCTCCTTAAAACGATGTTCCTTGCGTGCATCACTAACCCGTCGTTGTAAAGAGTCTACCTGCATGGGTTCAGGTTCAGGTTCCCGTGTAATCCTACTCAAAGGTTCCTTAGCTGGAGAGGAAGGTAGGAAAAGGTTAGTACGATTGCTTTCGAACCATCTCTCTTGCCTGCGTTCAGTCAGACGAGTATCAATACGGATGCAGTAGTTAATAAAGTCACCTAACGCAGTGGGAGGGTCGGCACGAGCAAGTTCATCCTTAATCAGTGGAGATAACCCCTTTCGAAAAATAGATTTTTTGGCGGAACTGTCCCAGGTGGTATCAAGGGCCCATCTCCTGAAATCCAAGGCATATTCAGCTACCGAGTGCTTACCTTGGCGCAAAGCTAACATGGCTGCTTCAGCTGTTGCACCTCGATTGGGGTCATCAAACACCTGCCCCATGGCTGAAATAAAATCATCAAGGTGATTCAAACAATCATCCTCAGTCTCAATCAGAGGGTTTGCCCACATTAAAGCCTTGTTGGTAAGCAACATAATTATAGTAAGCACCTTAGATCGTTCAGTGGGAAATTGTGAAGCATGTGCAGAAAAAAAAAGATTGCATTGATTAATAAATCCCCTGAATTTCTCACGTTCACCGCCAAAACGAAAAGGGGCAACTTGGGAATCCCAGCACTCGGGCTACGGCAGGAGCCTGGACTCGCCCCTCTAGAACCTCAATCCTGGCTCGCAAATCCTGGTAGTCTGTCCAACCACTTGCAAATTGTGATTATTGAGGTCCTGTAGATTTGTAAAACGGGTCTTTATATTCTGCAAATCTGCAAGGATATTATCAGTCACTCCGCAAAGTTCCTTTATGCGGGCCTCCATTTTCCAGATCTTTTAAGACAGGATTACTGGAAGAAGAGGAGAAAAAAAAAAAACAATAGTGTTCACCTGTGGCAACACTGCAGAGAGAAAAAAAAATTAAGGGAACTGCTCACCTGGAATGGTTGTGAGGAGTCACAACCACTATCATCACAGAAAGTTTCAACCAGACATCTGATATCCAGAGTTACAGCAGACAAAAAAGAGAAAAGAAAAAAAAAAAAACAATAGTGTTTACCTGTGGTAACACTGCAAAAAGAAAAAACTTAAGGGAATTGCTCACCTGGAATGGTTGTGAGAAGTCACAACCACTGTCATCACAGAAAGTACAACCGGACGTCTGATATCCACAGTACAGCAGACACAGCCTTCCAGACCCAGCAGACACTAACGTTTTGGCTTCAGAATCTTGTAATGTATGTAGTACAGTTCATATAGCGTCTTGTGCTTGGGTGCGATGAAAACACAGGAGTCACAGGTTTGATATAGAAAAGTCCTGTATTACTTCATACAAGTTGGCAGAAATAGTCACACAGTTTGCAGACACAGAAACAGGAGACACAGCAGGCCAGAGTAATCCAAGCTCAGCAATCACTCTCCAATACAGATTCAGGATCTTCTTCTCTGTTACCGTAAGTCCATGCAAACGTGGGTCTTTCAAAGAGCAGGGTTCAGAGTCCACAAGTGCTTCAGAGTTCCTCAGTAGGAATAGCTGGAGTACAAGGTCCAAGGCTTACAGGAGTCAAGTCACAGGTTCACTGCAGGCTAGATTCTGAAGCACTGATTGCTCAGCTGTGGCTGCTTAAGAAGCAAAGGAGAGAATCAGGGCGGGAACATGCAAGCTGGAAACTCCATTTTGACTGAGGGCAAGATAGCTGCAGCAAGACAGAAAGTAAAATGGCTGACGAACAAACTGAGTTTCAGGAATATATACATAGAACCTTACACTTGGGTAATAGTGATCACAAAATAATAAGCTTTCATGTATCCTTTAATAAGATGTGTAGTCGAGGGGTTATAAGGACACTAAACTTCAGGAAGGCAAATTTCCAACGGATGAGAGATGATCTTGGTGCAATCAACTGGGACGATATCCTGAGACATAAAAATACACAAAGAAAATGGGAGACGTTTATTAGCATCCTGAAAAGGACCTGTGCACAGTATATACCCTATGGGAATAAACATGCTAGAATTAGGAGGAAACCACTATGGCTAAATAGAGCTGTAAGGGGCGCAATAAGGGACAAAAAGAAAGCGTTTAGGGAATTAAAGCAAGTAGGTAGTGATGAGGCATTAAATAAATACAGAAGACTGAATAAATTCTGTAAAAAGCAAATCAAGACAGCAAAGATTGAGGCAGAGAGACTCATTGCCAGAGAAAGTAAAAATAATCCCAAAATATTCTTTAACTACATAAATAGCAAAAAACTAAAAAATGATAGTGTTGGTCCCCTTAAAAATAGTCTGGGTGAAATGGTGTGAGGATGAGGAAAAAGCCAATATGCTAAATGACTTTTTTTCAACTGTATTTACACAAGAAAATCCCATGACAGATAACATGATCAGTGATAAAAAAATTTCTCCATTAAATGTCACCTGCTTAACCCAGCATGAAGTACGGCGGCGTCTAAAAATCACTAAAATTTACAAATCCCCGGGCCCAGATGGGATACACCCCCGAGTACTGCAGGAATTAAGTATAGTCATAGATAGACCATTATTTTTAATCTTTAAAGATTCCATAATAACGGGGTCTGTACCACAGGACTGGCGTATAGCAAATGAGGTGCCAATATTCAAAAAGGGGGCAAAAACTGAACCTGGAAATTATAGGCCAGTGAGCTTAACATCTACTGTGGGTAAAATCCTGGAGGGTTTTTTAAGGGATACTATATTGGAGTATCTGAGGCTGAATAACCTCATGACACAGTATCAGCATGGGTTTACGAGAGACCGTTCTTGTCAGACTAATCTGATAAGCTTTTATGAAGGGGTAAGTTCAGGACTGGACCAAGGGAATGCAGTGGACGTGGTGTTCATGGACTTCTCAAAAGCTTTTGATACAGTGCCACACAAAAGATTGATACATAAAATGAGAACAATGGGGAAGGGGAAAATATGTGTAAGTGGGTTAGGAACTGGCTCATGGATAGAAAACAAAGGGTGGTTATTAATGGAGCACACTCGGACTGGGTCACGGTTAGCAGTGGGGTACCACAGGGGTCAGTATTGGGGCAGCTTCTCTTTAACATATTTATTAATGTCGTTGTAGGGGGCATACAGAGTATTTCAATATTTGCAGATGACACTAAACTCTGCAGGGTAATAAATACAGAGGAGGACAATTTTATATTACAGGAGGATTTATGTAAACTAGAAGCTTGGGCTGATAAATGGCAAATGAGCTTTAATGGGGATAAATGTAAGGTCATGCACTTGGGTAGAACAAACAAGATGTATAATTATGTGCTTAATTGTAAAACACTGGGCAAAACTGTCACTAAAAAAGACCTGGGTGTATGGGTGGACGACAAACTCACATTTAGTGGCCAATGTCAGGCAGCTGCTGCCAAGGCAAATAAAATAATGGGATGCATTAAAAGAGGCATAGATGCTCATGAGGAGAACATAATTTTACCTCTATACAAGTCACTGGTGCGACCACACTTAGAATACTGTGTGCAGTTCTGGTCTCCGGTGTATAAGAAAGACGTAGCTGAACTGGAGCGGGTGCAGAGGAGAGCGACCAAGGTTATTAGAGAACTGGGGGGTCTGCAGTACCAAGACAGGTTATTACACTTAGGGTTATTTAGTTTGGAAAAACGAAGGCTTAGGGGTGATCTTATTACAATGTATAAATATATGAGGGGACAGTACAAAGACCTTTCTAATGATCTTTTTACTCTTAGACCTGTGACGGGGACAAGGGGGCATCCTCTACGTCTGGAGGAAAGAAGGTTTAGCCATAATCACAGAAGCAGATTCTTTACTGTAAGAGCAGTGAGACTATGGAACTCTCTGCCGTCTAATGTTGTAATGAGTGATTCCTTACTAAAATTTAAGAAGGGACTGGATGCCTTTCTTGAAAAGTATAATATTACAGGCTATATTCACTAGTTTCCTAGATACTACGTTGATCCAGGGAGCTAGTCTGATTGCCGTATGTGGAGTCGGGAAGGAATTTTTTTTCCCCAATGTGAAGCTTACTGTTTGCCACTTGGGTTTTTTTTTTGCCTTCCTCTGGATCAACATGTTAGGGCAGGTTAGGATAGGATATGGGTTGAACTAGATGTGTTGTGAATGGGTTTGAGATGAGTTCTGAGCAGAGGCTCCCTCTGGTGGTTACAAGCCAGTGAAGATTGTGAGGACTGGGAATCAGGTGTTACTGACTGGTCTTATATAAGGGAGTCATTTTCCCATCAGGGTTGCCGGTGATCAATTGTTCTGGTCTGAATCCTTCATTCCAGTTTCCCTTGTAGCCTGCTGTGTCGTGTCTGCATCTCCTGCTTACAGATAAGACTTTTGCTTCTTTTGTGTTTGTGCTATATTTTTGCATTTTGTACTGCACTTCTGTGGGGGCCTTCAGGGTCTCCTCCGGGGGCTTCTGCCCTTTCAGTTTAGTTCAGCCACTGAGTTTTGTTCTTTTGCTTTTTCCAGTTTTTTCAGTGGCTGCTGTTTTGATTTTGTTACACCAGAGAACTAATTTAGGTGGAAGAGGTCGTGTGATCTCAGGTGATTTTGAAATTAGTAGAGTTGGTGCTTTTCAGGGTTTTCTGGGATTGCAGTAAGTACCCTTCCTATCCTTTTCTATTTAGATAGTTTGGGCCCCAGCGTTTGCTCATACTATTTTCTTTCTGTGTCAGTGTTTCCTCTTGTCCAACTGCCATTACATGTTTGGGGGCTTTCTATTATCTTTGGGGTTCTGCTCCGGGGCAGATGGCTTTCCTGTTTCTGTCTTTAGGTGTGGTTGGTTTCTCAGGCTGTGACGAGGCGTCTGGGACCAACGTAGGAACGCCCACGGCTGCCTCTGGTTGTGGTGGTTAGTCAGGGTACTGCAATCTCATAGATTCCAACTGCTCTGGTGTATTGCCTTTTTTCCTGCTCTCCTCAGCTACCGAAACATAACAGTATCACCGGCCTAAAAAATTGAAAATTGTATGGTACTCACAGAAGGGAAAAATATTGTGAAAGAAAAAAGGTTGTCAGAGTTGTCAGAGATATTTTTCTGTTTGTTGCATTTTTTTTTTTTTTTTTTTTCCCTCTGTATCTCTGGGTGCTGGGGAGGATCTTTTCTCCCAATGGAGTTTGCACGGTTGTCTGGCCGTGTGGATCAGCTTGCCACTGAGGTTCGGAGTATTGCTGCATATCTTGCTAGGTTGCCTGTTGTGGAACCTAGGATCCCCATGCCAGATTTGTTTTTGGGGGATCGAGCTAAGTTTCAGAATTTCAAAAATAATTGTAAATTGTTTTTTGCCTTAAAATCTAAGTCCTCAGGAAACGCAGCGCAGCAGGTTCAAATTATCATCTCTCTCCTGCGCGGCGATCCTCAGGATTGGGCTTTTTCCCTGATACCTGGGGATCCTGTTTTGAGTGATGTTGATGCGTTTTTTCGGGCTTTGGGGTTATTGTACGATGAGCCTAATGTCACTGATCAAGCTGAAAAAACCTTGTTGGCATTAAATCAGGGGCTTGATGACGCTGAGTTATACTGTCAGAGATTCCGTAGGTGGGCAGTCCTGACCAAATGGAATGAGACGCTTTGGCGGCCCTTTTCCGGAAGGGTCTGTCAGATAATGTAAAGGATGTTATGGTGGGATTCCCTGTCCCCTCTGGTCTCAATGATTCTATGTCATTAGCGATTCAAATTGACAGACGTTTGCGTGAGCGGAGAAGTATGCGTGGAATGGTGTTGCCTTGTGAACCAGCTTCTGAACCCATGCAGTGTGATGGAGTGGTGTCTGGGGCACAGCGTCATGAGTTTCGAAAGCGCAATGGGTTGTGTTTCTACTGTGGTGATGCCTCTCATGCTATTTCAGTCTGCCCTAAGCGGGGAAGACGTGTTGCACGCTCAGTTGTCTTGGGTAGTGTTCAGACTAAGTTTTTATTAACTGTCACTCTGATATGCTCTCTGTCCTCATTTTCTGCTCAGGCTTTCGTTGATTCTGGAGCAGCTATTAACCTGATGGATTATGATTTTGCTAAACGTTGTGGGTTTCCCTTGATACCCCTACAGAAGTCTATTCCCCTACTGGGGATCGATTCTACCCCTTTGGCTGAGAATAAACCCCAGTTTTCTACTCAGGTGATAATGAGGGTTGAACCTGATCACCAGGAGTGCTGCAAATTTTTGGTTCTATATAATCTGCATGACATTATCGTGCTGGGTTTCCCTTGGTTACAGTCTCATAATCCTGTTTTGGATTGGAAATCTGTGTCTGTAACCAGTTGGGGCTGCCAATGTGTTAATACCAACACTCCTGTTTTTTCTGCCTCCCCCCAGGCTCAGGATGTTCCTGACTTTTTGTTTGATTTTTCTGATGTGTTTAGCGAAAGTAAATCTGCATCCTTGCCTCCCCATAGGAGCTATGACTGCGCTATTGAATTAGTGCCAGGTAGTAAATTCCCTAAAGGTCGCCTTTTAACTTGTCTGTACCTGAACATGACGCTATGCGGTCTTATATCAAGGAATCATTGGAGAAGGGTCATATCAGACCATCCTCTTCACCCTTAGGTGCCGGTTTTTTCTTTGTGGCCAAAAAAGATGGTTCATTAAGGCCGTGTATTGATTATCGTCTCTTGAACAATATTACTGTGAAATATCAATACCCGTTACCCTTCATTTCTGACCTGTTTTCCAGGGTGAAAAACGCTACTTGGTTTACCAAGCTTGACCTCAGGGGGCGTATAACCTTATTCGCATTAAGCACGGGGATGAATGGAAGACGGCATTCAATACCCCTGAAGGGCATTTTGAGTACCTAGTGATGCCCTTTGGGCTCACTAATGCTCCTTCCGTCTTCCAGTCCTTCATGAATGACATTTTCAGGGATTTTGTGGATAAATTTCTGATTGTTTATTTGGATGATATCTTGATTTTTTCTAATGACTGGGACTCTCATGTGAAACATGTTCGAACTGTATTCCAGATTTTGAGAGAGAATGCTCTGTATGTGAAGGGATCAAAGTGTCTTTTTGGCGTACAGAGGATCTCATTTCTGGGATTCATTTTGTCCCCATCTGTTATTGAAATGGACCCGGTTGTAAGGTTCTATGTATATATTCCTGAAACTCAGTTTGTTCGTCAGCCATTTTACTTTCTGTCTTGCTGCAGCTATCTTGCCCTCAGTCAAAATGGAGTTTCCAGCTTGCATGTTCCCGCCCTGATTCTCTCCTTTGCTTCTTAAGCAGCCACAGCTGAGCAATCAGTGCTTCAGAATCTAGCCTGCAGTGAACCTGTGACTTGACTCCTGTAAGCCTTGGACCTTGTACTCCAGCTATTCCTACTGAGGAACTCTGAAGCACTTGTGGACTCTGAACCCTGCTCTTTGAAAGACCCACGTTTGCATGGACTTACGTAACAGAGAAGAAGATCCTGAATCTGTATTGGAGAGTGATTGCTGAGCTTGGATTACTCTGGCCTGCTGTGTCTCCTGTTTCTGTGTCTGCAAACTGTGTGACTATTTCTGCCAACTTGTATGAAGTAATACAGGACTTTTCTATATCAAACCTGTGACTCCTGTGTTTTCATCGCACCCAAGCACAAGACGCTATATGAACTGTACTACATACATTACAAGATTCTGAAGCCAAAACGTTAGTGTCTGCTGGGTCTGGAAGGCTGTGTCTGCTGTACTGTGGATATCAGACGTCCGGTTGTACTTTCTGTGATGACAGTGGTTGTGACTTCTCACAACCATTCCAGGTGAGCAATTCCCTTAAGTTTTTTCTTTTTGCAGTGTTACCACAGGTAAACACTATTGTTTTTTTTTTTTCCTTTCTTTTCTCTTTTTTGTCTGCTGTAACTCTGGATATCAGATGTCTGGTTGAAACTTTCTGTGATGATAGTGGTTGTGACTTCTCACAACCATTCCAGGTGAGCAGTTCCCTTAATTTTTTTTTCTCTCTGCAGTGTTGCCACAGGTGAACACTATTGTTTTTTTTCTCTCCTCTTCTTCCAGTAATCCTGTCTTAAAAGATCTGGAAAATGGAGGCCCGCATAAAGGAACTTTGCGGAGTGACTGATAATATCCTTGCAGATTTGCAGAATATAAAGACCCGTTTTACAAATCTACAGGACCTCAATAATCACAATTTGCAAGTGGTTGGACAGACTACCCAGGATTTGCGAGCCAGGATTGAGGTTCTAGAGGGGCGAGTCCAGGCTCCTGCCGTAGCCCCGAGTGCTGGGATTCCCAAGTTGCCCCCTTTTCGTTTTGGCGGTGAACGTGAGAAATTCAGGGGATTTATTAATCAATGCAATCTTTTTTTTTTTGCACATGCTTCACAATTTCCCACTGAACGATCTAAGGTGCTTACTATAATTATGTTGCTTACCAACAAGGCTTTAATGTGGGCAAACCCTCTGATTGAGACTGAGGATGATTGTTTGAATCACCTTGATGATTTTATTTCAGCCATGGGGCAGGTGTTTGATGACCCCAATCGAGGTGCAACAGCTGAAGCAGCCATGTTAGCTTTGCGCCAAGGTAAGCACTCGGTAGCTGAATATGCCTTGGATTTCAGGAGATGGGCCCTTGATACCACCTGGGACAGTTCCGCCAAAAAATCTATTTTTCGAAAGGGGTTATCTCCACTGATTAAGGATGAACTTGCTCGTGCCGACCCTCCCACTGCGTTAGGTGACTTTATTAACTACTGCATCCGTATTGATACTCGTCTGACTGAACGCAGGCAAGAGAGATGGTTCGAAAGCAATCGTACTAACCTTTTCCTACCTTCCTCTCCAGCTAAGGAACCTTTGAGTAGGATTACACGGGAACCTGAACCTGAACCCATGCAGGTAGACTCTTTACAACGACGGGTTAGTGATGCACGCAAGGAACATCGTTTTAAGGAGAATCTATGTTTCTATTGTGGTAAGTCAGGGCACTTCATTATAAACTGCCCCAGCCGTTCTCGTAAGACTACTGCAGCACTCATTCATTGTGAGTGTTGCGAGAGGGGATCTGTCAGGTCCGAGCCTCAGGCTCCAGAGAGATCTGCAGCAACAGATCTTGATTTCTCGGACTTAAACTCCGTTACCTCTGAGGACGTTGACTGTGTAAACGCTGCCATTTTTCAAGTTTCCTCAGCGGTGTCCCAGCTGAGTTGTAAGAAAAACAATTCTCATTGCTTTCTTTCCATCAAACTCTGGGTTGACTCAGCTTGGGTGTCTAGCTCTGCTATGATCAACTCAGGGGCAAGTAGAAATTTTATGGATGTCTCCTTTGCTCTGAAACAGGGAATACGTTCAGTGAAGAAGGCTACTCCAGTACAGATGGAAACTGTGGATGGCTCCCTGCTGACCTCTGGACCAGTGGATCAGGAAACAGAGCCTTTGAGGGTTCTTATGGGTAAAGATCATCAAGAGAAACTGTCCTTTATGCTTATCTCTTCTCCCCACTTTCCCATTATTCTAGGGCTACCATGGCTGCAGGCTCAGAATCCTACCATTAACTGGGAGACCAAGGAATTACACTTTCCAGAGAAACAGATGAGTCCAAAAGTTTCAGCTTGCTCTGTTCCTAAAGGAATCATGTCAGTCCCTGAACTACCAGCTGTATACCAGGACTATGTGGATTTATGTGACAAGAAGAACGCTGACCAGCTTCCTCCTCACCGTCCATATGATTGTCCAATTGAATTATTGCCTGGAGCAGAGATACCTTTTGGTAAGATCTACCCCCTGGCGGGGCCCGAGCTAAAGGCTTTAAAGGATTACATAGATGAAAATCTAGCCAAGGGCTTCATACGCCCCTCTTCATCTCCTGCAGGTGCACCCATCTTTTGTAAAGAAGAAAGATGGATCTCTGAGACCATGCGTAGACTATAGGGAACTCAATAAGGTTACTATTAGAAACCGTTATGCATTGCCTTTAATCCCTGAGTTATTGGAGAGAGTGCGACATGCCAAAATTTTTTCTAAACTAGATCTTCGTGGGGCCTATAACTTAGTCCGTATTAGACCTGGGGATGAATGGAAGACTGCATTCAGGTCACGCTATGGACACTTTGAATATCTAGTTATGCCTTTTGGTCTGAGTACCGCCCCAGCCACTTTCCAACACTTGGTGAATGACATCTTCAGGGATCTCCTAGATACATTCGTGGTAATTTATTTGGATGATATTCTAATTTTTTCTAACTCCACAGAGGAACATCATGGACATGTGAGAATGGTCTTGGAACGTCTAAGACAAAATCATCTTTACATCAAACTTGAAAAGTGTGAATTCCATAGGACCGAAATTCAATTTCTGGGGTATGTACTGTCTACACAAGGAATTAGTATGGATGGAAGCAAAACCCAAGCCATCAAGGATTGGCCAAGTCCTAGAAATGTGAAGGAGGTACAGCGCTTCATCGGGTTTGCCAACTTCTATAGACGTTTCATTAGAAATTTCTCTGAGGTAGTGTCACCTATCACTCAACTTACCCGGAAAGAGTCTAGGTTTTCCTGGACTCCCCAAGCCCAGGAAGCATTTTCCCGTCTAAAAGATAAATTTACCACTGCACCTATCCTAGTACATCCCAACCCCGAGCTTGCCTTCATAATAGAGGTGGATGCTTCAGACTGTGCCGTTGGAGCTATACTCTCTCAGAGAACAGGTGAGAAGAATGTCTTGCATCCCTGTGCCTTCTTTTCCCAGCAGTTGTCTTCGGCTGAGAGGAACTACGATGTGGGCAATAGAGAGTTGTTGGCCATTATTGCCGCCTTCAAAGAATGGAGACACCTTCTTCAGGGAGCTGCACAGCAAATAGTCGTCCTGACAGACCATCGTAACCTTGAGTTTATCAGGTCGGCTAAGTGCCTGACTCCTCACCAGGCTCGCTGGAATCTTTTCTTAAACCAATTTAATTTTATCATCTCTTATAGACCAGGATCGCGCAATGGAAAGGCTGATGCACTCTCTAGGATTTACTCAGCAGAGACACGTCCAATTACTCCTCCTAAGACTATTCTTCCTGACTCTAGATTCCTAGGAGTAATTCATAATCAAGACCTACTTAAGGACATCAAGGAAGCATACCATGCGGATTCCTTTTTGGCACAACCCCCAAGGGACGTAAGTCTTGTCTTTAAGAATGGTGTGTGGATTCAGGGACAACGTCTGTATATTCCTGAAACAGTCAGATTAAGAGTATTGCAACTCATTCACGATTCCAAGATAGCTGGGCATAGAGGAATTCTAAAGACACAGGAATTTCTTTCTCGTTTCTTTTGGTGGCCCACTTGCAGGAAGGATGTTTTGAATTATGTCACTTCATGTGAGGTCTGTGCAAGATGCAAAACACCTCGCTCCTCACCAACTGGTCTGTTACAGCCTCTTCCCACCCCGTCCCGCCCGTGGGGATCCATTTCTATGGACTTCATTGTGGAGTTACCAACCTTCAGGGGAAGAACACCATTCTAGTGGTGGTTGACCGTCTAACAAAGGCAGCTCATTTTATCCCTTGTGTCGGCTTACCCACTGCAAAACAGACATCAGATTTGATGATTAAAGATGTGTTTCGCTTACATGGAGTACGATGAGGTTATTTCGGATTGAGGGGTGCAATTCACTTCTAGGTTTTGGCAAAATTTCTGTGCAGCATTGGACATTAAAGTAAACCTTTCTTCTGCTTTTCATCCCCAGACTAATGGACAGACTGAACGAACCAATCAAACCCTGGAGCAGTATCTCCGCTGCTTTATCTGCCACCTACAGGATGATTGGGTGGATCTACTTCCATTAGCTGAGTTCTCGTATAACAACTCTCAGAGTGCCTCCACTAAACAGTCTCCTTTTTACTCTAATCTAGGTTATCATCCTAACATTCTACCACGATTTCCCATAGAAACGCCTTTACCAGCAGTGGCTGAAAGAATCACGTCTTTACAGAAGAATATGGATCTTCTAAAGGAAAATCTGGAATCGGCTCAAGAAAGGTACAAGAAAGCAGCAGATAAATTTCGTAAACCTGCACCAGCTTTCAAGGTAGGAGACTTGGTCTGGCTGTCAACCAGAAATCTTAAGTTAAGGATTCCATCGTCTAAGTTGGGACATAAGTACATTGGACCCTATAAAATCAGTAAAATTATAAGTGCCGTTGCTTGTCGTCTTCAACTGCCCAGAACTATGAGAATCCACCCTGTCTTTCATGTATCCCTACTAAAGGCTGCGACACCCAATACGTTTCCTGGACGTTCCTCTCCTTGCCCTGACCCAGTGCTAGTCGATGGTCAGGAAGAATTTGTGGTGGAAAGGATTTTAGATTCCAGGTTGTATAGAAATCAGTTACAATATCTGATTAAATGGCAGGGCTACCCAGTGGAGGACAACTCATGGGAACCGGTCAATAACGTTAATGCTCCTCGCTTGCTCCGTCAGTTTCATCAGAGGTACCCACACAAGCCTGGTCTGAGGTCATCCGGAGGTTGTCCTTAAGGGGGGAGTAATGTAAGGTTCTATGTATATATTCCTGAAACTCAGTTTGTTCGTCAGCCATTTTACTTTCTGTCTTGCTGCAGCTATCTTGCCCTCAGTCAAAATGGAGTTTCCAGCTTGCATGTTCCCGCCCTGATTCTCTCCTTTGCTTCTTAAGCAGCCACAGCTGAGCAATCAGTGCTTCAGAATCTAGCCTGCAGTGAACCTGTGACTTGACTCCTGTAAGCCTTGGACCATGTACTCCAGCTATTCCTACTGAGGAACTCTGAAGCACTTGTGGACTCTGAACCCTGCTCTTTGAAAGACCCACGTTTGCATGGACTTACGGTAACAGAGAAGAAGATCCTGAATCTGTATTGGAGAGTGATTGCTGAGCTTGGATTACTCTGGCCTGCTGTGTCTCCTGTTTCTGTGTCTGCAAACTGTGTGACTATTTCTGCCAACTTGTATGAAGTAATACAGGACTTTTCTATATCAAACCTGTGACTCCTGTGTTTTCATCGCACCCAAGCACAAGACGCTATATGAACTGTACTACATACATTACACCGGTCAAGGTTCAGGCCATCTGTGATTGGGTCCAACCTACTTCATTAAAGGCTCTTCAGAGGTTTTTGGGTTTTGCCAATTTTTATCGTAAATTTATTGGTAATTTCTCGGTTATTGTTAAACCATTAACTGATTTGACCAGAAAGGGTTCTGATGTGGTGAATTGGCCTCCTGAGGCAGTCTCTGCATTTCAGGAACTTAAGCAGAGATTCACTTCTACTCCTGTTCTACGGCAGCCTGATGTTTCTCTGCCATTTCAGCTGGAGGTTGATGCCTCTGAAATTGGGGCAGGTGCCGTTTTGTCCCAAAAAGATCCAGAGACCTCTAAAAGTAACCCTTGTGCCTTTTTCTCTCGAAAATTTTCTCCTACTGAACGTAATTATGACGTGGGTAATCGGGAGTTGTTGGCCATGAAGTGGGCTTTTGAAGAGTGGAGACATTGGCTGGAGGGAGCCAAACATCAGGTGGTGGTCCTTACGGACCATAAGAATCTGGTCTATCTGGAATCTGCCAAGCGACTCAATCCTAGACAGGCCAGGTGGGCCTTGTTTTTCACACGTTTTAATTTTGTGGTTTCCTTTCTTCCTTGCACTAAGAATGTTAAGGCGGATGCCCTCTCGAGGAGTTTCCTTGCGGACTCTCCTGAGTTATCTGATCCTTCTGTTATTTTGAAAGAGGGTGTAGTTCTTTCCGCCATCTCGCCCAATTTGAGACTTGCTCTGGAGGGGTGTCAGGAGGATAGGCCCGAGCGCTGCCCTGTTGGAAAATTGTTTGTCCCGGACCAATGGAAAAAGAGTGTGATGTCTGAGATTCATTGTTCCGCATTGGCTGGGCATCCCGGAATTTTTGGTACCAGAGACTTGGTTAGTCGGTCCTTTTGGTGGCCTACCTTGTCTCGTGATGTCAGGGAATTTGTGCAGTCCTGCGGGACTTGCTCTCGCTCCAAGCCTTGCTCTCGCTCTAGTGGTTTGTTGATGCCATTGCCTGTGCCCAAGAGACCATGGACCCATATCTCTATGGATTTCATTTCCGATCTTCCTGTTTCTCAGAGAATGACCACCATCTGGGTAATTTGTGATAGATTTTCCAAAATGATACATCTTGTGCCATTACCTAAGTTGCCTTCCTCCTCTGAATTGGTGCCGTTGTTCCTTCAGCACGTGGTTAGTTTACACGGCATTCCTGAGAACATTGTGTCTGACAGAGGAGTCCAGTTTGTTTCCAGATTTTGGAGGACTTTTTGTTCTAAACTGGGTGTTCAATTGTCTTTCTCCTCGGCATTTCATCCTCAGACCAATGGTCAAACTGAGAGAACAAACCAGACATTGGAGACTTATCTAAGATGCTTTGTGTCTGCTGATCAGGATGACTGGGTCTGTTTTTTGCCTTTGGCTGAGTTTGCTCTTAATAATAGGGCTAGCTCTGCCACTTTGATGTCTCCGTTTTTCTGTAATTCTGGGTTTCACCCTCGATTTTCTTCAGGACAGACGGAGGCTTCTGTCTGTCCAGGTGTTGACTCTGTTGTGGAGCGTATGCAACAGATTTGGGACCAGGTAGTGGAGAGGTTGTCCCTCTCTCAGGAGAAGGCCCAGCGGTTTGCTAACCGGCATAGGACTGATGGTCCTCGGTTTAAAGTGGGGGACTTGGTCTGGTTGTCCTCAAAGAATATTCCTATGAGAGTAGCATCTCCTAAATTTAAGCCTAGGTTCATTGCACCTTATAAGATCATGGAGATTATTAATCCTGTTTCTTTTCGTTTGCTTCTTCCAGGGACATTTAAGATCCATAACGTGTTCCACAAGTCCTTGTTGAAGAGGTTTGTTGAGGCAGTGGTTCCTGCTGCTGTGCCTCCTGACCCTGTTTTGGTTGAGGGCAATCTGGAGTATGTGGTTGAGAAAATATTGGATTCTCGTTTTTCTAGACGGAAACTCCAGTATTTGGTTAAATGGAGAGGTTATGGTCAGGAAGACAATTCTTGGGTGTTTGCTTCGGACATCCATGCTAGGAGACTTATCCGTGCGTATCATAGAACTCATCCTGACCGACCTGGTTGCTCAAATGAGGGTTCGGTGACCCCTCCTCAAGGGGGGGGTACTGTTGTGAATGGGTTTGAGATGAGTTCTGAGCAGAGGCTCCCTCTGGTGGTTACAAGCGGTGCTAGTGAAGATTGTGAGGACTGGGAATCAGGTGTTACTGACTGGTCTTATATAAGGGAGTCATTTTCCCATCAGGGTTGCCGGTGATCAATTGTTCTGGTCTGAATCCTTCATTCCAGTTTCCCTTGTAGCCTGCTGTGTCGTGTCTGCATCTCCTGCTTACAGATAAGACTTTTGCTTCTTTTGTGTTTGTGCTATATTTTTGCATTTTGTACTGCACTTCTGTGGGGGCCTTCAGGGTCTCCTCCGGGGGCTTCTGCCCTCTCAGTTTAGTTCAGCCACTGAGTTTTGTTCTTTTGCTTTTTCCAGTTTTTTCAGTGGCTGCTGTTTTGATTTTGTTACACCAGAGAACTAATTTAGGTGGAAGAGGTCGTGTGATCTCAGGTGATTTTGAAATTAGTAGAGTTGGTGCTTTTCAGGGTTTTCTGGGATTGCAGTAAGTACCCTTCCTATCCTTTTCTATTTAGATAGTTTGGGCCCCAGCGTTTGCTCATACTATTTTCTTTCTGTGTCAGTGTTTCCTCTTGTCTAACTGCCATTACATGTTTGGGGTCTTTCTATTATCTTTGGGGTTCTGCTCCGGGGCAGATGGCTTTCCTGTTTCTGTCTTTAGGTGTGGTTGGTTTCTCAGGCTGTGACGAGGCGTCTGGGACCAACGTAGGAACGCTCCACGGCTGCCTCTGGTTGTGGTGGTTAGTCAGGGTACTGCAATCTCATAGATTCCAACTGCTCTGGTGTATTGCCTTTTTTCCTGCTCTCCTCAGCTACCGAAACATAACATAGATGGACTTAAAGTCTTCTTTCAACCTTAATAACTATGTTACTATATCTGTTAAACAAACCTATTTACCCGTTGGTCCCGCTGGGACAGCTGCCACGTGTCCGGGATCTAACTGGAGGTAGCACCTGTGTCCCCCAAACATTCCATTCTGACCTGTTCGAGGGTACTTACTACGTGTCTGGGGCTCACTTAGTCACGTCCCCTTCGGAGCCCCCTGGACCGTGGTCCCGAGGTTCTACAAATACAAAAAAAACTAAAGTGAACTTCACCACCTTTGCCTCCGCTTCCATTCGTTACAAAGTAGTGAAGTAGTGAGAAAAAGTGGAAACAGAGGACAAGTAGAGTGAGTAAAGAGGCAAGGTGAAGATAGAGAACATAGAGAAAAGAAGCAAGGAAACTGTGTGGAAAATGCTTTGAGTTGTAAAGCAAACAATCATAATACTGTGTACCTCTAGGACTGGTGGAGCTGATGGTCTGCTCCCTGACACTCTAAAGGATTAAATGTATTTGATGCTTATGTGTGATATAAAAGGGTAACAGTTTAGCTTACGCTAACTGTCATGACCTGCCCAGTTTGGGAGGGAGAACTGAGAGCTAGGCCGGGGTCACACATGCGAGTGCAATGCGAGAAAATCGCCTCAGTACCCGGGCACTCAGCTGCATAGAAATACATGCAGCCGCACACTCCGGTCACGAGTGTCGGCGGCAGTGCCGGGTATTGAGGCGAGTTTCTCGCTTTGCACTCGAAAGTGTGATCCCAGCCTTAATGTCAAGTATAGGAAGTGACAGTCAGTTCTGAGCAGTGACAAGCAGAAGGCTCAGGTCAGGGGCTGCTGGGGCAGTGTGAGCCTAGAACCTCGGGCCACTGCCAGAGAACCCCTCCACACGAGTCCCCTTTTATACCGGCCTGGGAACCTTGAGATAGACATCGGGGCCTGGGGGCACATGCGGCCTGCAAAGCTGCAGGAGAAAGTGGACTCAAACTCTAAGAGGCGGCGTGAGATGGAATCCAGATATACTGCTAGAAAAGGAAAAGATTCCCTAGAGCTAGAGAAGATAGTGAAAGGGATGTTCTACCTATACCGAGAACCAGTGCTGAAGTTGCGTCCTGTACCTGTGGGAAAAATGCCAACCCCTTGGGCCTTATCCTATATACCTGCCTGTAAATAAGGCCTTTCACCAAGTAAAAGTTTGGTTGTTTTTATGATCCTTGTGTCTCCAGGACTGATTGCTGCCCTGGTTGCAGAAGAGGGATTCCTGGAGTCAGAAGAGGCCTGCAGCTCTGAAGTACGTGGTAAGCACCACATACACAGCAGCACATGGGATCGGGACACGTGAGTGTCTATAGGATGCCAAAGCGAGTGGGAACAAAAACTTTCCCACGACTGCCTGCCTCGCTTGCTCATCTTACATACCTGCTATCTCTTGTATATATATTCCCTACCTAGTTCCCGTTCAGTAACAACTTTATTTTTTGACTGGTGGTCTCCCTTATTGAACTGTGAAATATCTGGTCCTGGCAAACCAGCAACATTGGTTACATGTGGGAATGCACGGCTGTAGTGCTCTAATGGCAGAAGTCCACACACCCAGCAAGAACCTCCACTTTCATGTAACTTGCCGGGGCGACAGAGATGAATACCTCACCGACGGCTGCCACCCCGTGCCATGTTACGTATGGGAACATGTCCTGTGAAAAGGACCCAAATACGTCTATGCTGTGCTAAACACAATTTACAAACGTAACATTTTTCCATGTAATGCACTGTAAGTGTGCTGCGTCCTCCAGTGACCATGCAGGGGTGACCGACTGCGGTGTCATCAGTTCTGGATGACATTTCGGCTATGCGCACACCAGGGGCGTGCTGGCCCACCGGGACGTGTCCCGGTGCGCCCTCGGAGTCGGCCGGCGCCTCCGAATCCGATCCGGGGTGGGCGCTCCATGACCGCAGCAGGACGGAGGCAGGGCCGGCGTCAGCACCCGGCACACCCGGGCCAGTGCCGGGGCCCTGAGCAGGCGGGGGGGCCCACTCGCAGTCTGGCACCCCCGCGCGGAGAGCGGTGTCAGCGCCGCCACTGGGCCCCCCCCGCCTGCTCAGGGCCCCGGCAGCAGCTGGCAACAATACTTACCTCTCCGTGCCTCCGCTGCCGCAGCTCCGGGCTCCAGGGGGCGCCGGCGCTTCCTCTCACAGCCGGCCGCTGAATGACGTCATCATTCAGCGGCCAGCTGTGGCACAGAGCGCGGGACGCTGAACAGGTAAGACATGTCTGTGTGTGTGTCTCTGTGTGTGTATGTAGTGCGGTGCTTTGTGTGTGTATGTCTGTGTGTGTGTATGTATGTATGTGAGAGAGTGCTTGTGTGCTGTCTGTGTGTGATGATGTACAACATACAAAAAAAGGCTGCACTCTATCATACTAAAGCATGACAATATGGAATACATGAAATTTAGAATAGCAATATGGCTTTGGAATCTAAGGAAAAATTTGAGACGCTTAGTATAAACATTTGGCCAAACATTTTGAAGCCCACCAACCATCGTCAAGGTGGTCTCAATACTGGTGAGTCCCTAACCTAATGTGAACATACCTCTATTAGGCTGATATCTGAATTTCTGGGTGAATATGCACCTCTGTCAGCAATGTCTGCATTTATGGGTAAAGTAGGGACCTGGTGTAATTAAAATCACCACCTGGTGGGGGCGGAGTGCTCGGTCAGCAAGCTAACATACAATAGACAAAAAAACCTGACTGGCACTTCCAGACTAATGTGAACTAGGTGCAAGCCAAGGGAAGCTACCCCCATGTAAAACATACAAAAAAAGGCTGCACTCTATCATACTAAAGCATGACAATATGGAATACATGAAATTTAGAATAGCAATATGGCTTTGGAATCTAAGGAAAAATTTGAGACGCTTAGTATAAACATTTGGCCAAACATTTTGAAGCCCACCAACCATCGTCAAGGTGGTCTCAATACTGGTGAGTCCCTAACCTAATGTGAACATACCTCTATTAGGCTGATATCTGAATTTCTGGGTGAATATGCACCTCTGTCAGCAATGCCTGCATTTATGGGTAAAGTAGGGACCTGGTGTAATTAAAATCACCACCTGGTGGGGGCGGAGTGCTCGGTCAGCAAGCTAACATACAATAGACAAAAAAACCTGACTGGCACTTCCAGACAGAGGTGCATATTCACCCAGAAATTCAGATATCAGCCTAATAGAGGTATGTTCACATTAGGTTAGGGACTCACCAGTATTGAGACCACCTTGACGATGGTTGGTGGGCTTCAAAATGTTTGGCCAAATGTTTATACTAAGCGTCTCAAATTTTTCCTTAGATTCCAAAGCCATATTGCTATTCTAAATTTCATGTATTCCATATTGTCATGCTTTAGTATGATAGAGTGCAGCCTTTTTTTGTATGTTTTACATGGGGGTAGCTTCCCTTGGCTTGCACCTAGTTCACATTAGTCTGGATGACAGAGGTGCATATTCACCCAGAAATTCAGATATCAGCCTAATAGAGGTATGTTCACATTAGGTTAGGGACTCACCAGTATTGAGACCACCTTGACGATGGTTGGTGGGCTTCAAAATGTTTGGCCAAATGTTTATACTAAGCGTCTCAAATTTTTCCTTAGATTCCAAAGCCATATTGCTATTCTAAATTTCATGTATTCCATATTGTCATGCTTTAGTATGATAGAGTGCAGCCTTTTTTTGTATGTTTTACATGGGGGTAGCTTCCCTTGGCTTGCACCTAGTTCACATTAGTCTGGAAGTGCCAGTCAGGTTTTTTTGTCTATTGTATGTTAGCTTGCTGACCGAGCACTCCGCCCCCACCAGGTGGTGATTTTAATTACACCAGGTCCCTACTTTACCCATAAATGCAGGCATTGCTGACAGAGGTGCATATTCACCCAGAAATTCAGATATCAGCCTAATAGAGGTATGTTCACATTAGGTTAGGGACTCACCAGTATTGAGACCACCTTGACGATGGTTGGTGGGCTTCAAAATGTTTGGCCAAATGTTTATACTAAGCGTCTCAAATTTTTCCTTAGATTCCAAAGCCATATTGCTATTCTAAATTTCATGTATTCCATATTGTCATGCTTTAGTATGATAGAGTGCAGCCTTTTTTTGTATGTTTTACATGGGGGTAGCTTCCCTTGGCTTGCACCTAGTTCACATTAGTCTGGAAGTGCCAGTCAGGTTTTTTTGTCTATTGTGTGTGATGATGGGCAGGCATTGCTGATAATGGGGAGGCATTGATGATGGGGAGAAGATGATGATGGGCAGGCATTGCTGATAATGGGGAGGCATTGATGATGGGGAGAAAATGATGATGGGCAGGCATTGATGATGGGGAGAAGATGATGATGGGCAGACATTGATGATGATGGGGAGGAGAGGAGATGATGATGGGCAGGCATTGCTGATAATGGGGAGGCATTGATGATGATGGGGAGAAGATGATGATAATGGGCAGGCATTGATGATAATGGGCAGGCAATGATGATGGGGAGAAGATGATGATGATGGGCAGGCATTGAAGAGGATGGGGAGGCAATCATGATGATAATGGGGAGTCTTTCCACAGCGCCCTTTCCTGAGCTGTAACAGTGCAGAACGCAGTACAGCGCAGAGGAGAGCTCCATATTTTGTATGGAGCATTATATGGGGACCAGTATCCTGTATGGAGCATTATATGGGGACCAGTATCCTGTATGGAGCATTATATGGGGACCAGTATCCTGTATGGAGCATTATATTGGGTCCAGTATTCTGTATGGAGCATTATTTTGGGTCCAGTATTCTGTATGGAGCATTATATGGGGGGTGACATCCTGCATGGGGTATTATATGGGTGATGAGGGGGAGACTGTGGTGCCCATAATATTGTATGGAGGACTGTACTGTCCAGTCTGTACTGTGCGCTGTGAGGATTTGGCGGTTTTTGAGCTATTGTACAATTTACAATAGATATCAGTCATGTAATGGAAGAAGAGAAGTATTTGGCATTGTACTGTACCCATATTTCTCTGCCGTATCTGTGCATCATGAATCGTGGTCTGTGTTAAAGGGGCCCACTGAGGCTCTTTCGCCCGGGGCCCATAAAAACCTGGAGCCGGCCCTGGACGGAGGACAAGGACCTGCGGCTGCGGTGACGCGAGACGGCGAGCGGGAAGAGGCTGCGGGAGCAGTGGCGAGGGTCACATGACGGGAGTGGGCGGGGCTCCTGCGCTGTGCCCGTTGCCATGGAGAGACTTCTCCTGTGTGAGGGCGGGAAGCGCGAGGCGGCTGTGAGTCGCCTCTGAGGAGCTGAACCCTGTAAAGCACAGTCACTATACTATATGGTCAGTGTATGGGGGTGCATTACTTTTGGATGGGGTGGCGGTAAAAAGGTGTATTACTACTGGGTTGGGGTTAAAAGGGGGTGCATTACTACTGGATGTGGGTGGTGGTTAACCCCTCTCTGCCATCAGACGTACTATTCCGTCCATGTGACCCTGGACCTAATTCCCATGGACGGAATAGTACGTCATGGGCGATCAGCTGCGCTCCCGGGGGGAGCGCAGCTGATCGCCGCCGGGTGTCAGCTGATTATCACAGCTGACACCCGTGACTGTGTGTCAGGAGCGGTCACGGACCGCTCCCGGCACATTAACCCTTGGCACACAGCGATCAAACATGATCGCGGTGTACCCGGGGCACAGGGGAGGATCGCACAGGCAGGGGGCTCCCTGCGCGCTCCCCTGAGACCCTCAGAGCAGCGCGATGTGTCGCGCTGTTCCGAGGGTCCGTCCTCCCTCCAGGTCCCCGGATCCAAGATGGCGCCGGGGTCCTGCAGGGAGGCGGCTTCCTCAGTGCCTGCTGAGAGCAGGCGCTGGGGAAGCCTGCAGCGATGCCAGAGCGATCGCTGGTGTGACAGAGTGCTGTGCACACTGTCACACCAGCGATCTGATAAAATACTGTGATGTCCCACCCTGGGACAAAGTAAAAAAGTAAAAATAAAAAGTGTAAAAAAAAATCATAAAGAAAAAAAAAAAATATTCCCCAATAAATTCATTTTTTCCTGTAAATAAAAAAAACAAAACAATAAAAGTACACATATTTGGTATCGCCGCGTCCGTAACGACCCCCCCTATAAAACTGTCCCACTAGTTAACCCCTTTAGTGAACCCCTTAAAAAAAAAAAAAAAAAAAAAACGAAGCAAAAAATCAATGCTTTATCATCATACCGCCGAACAAAAAGTGAAATAACACGCGATCAAAAAGACCGATATAAATAAACATAGTACCACTGAAAACGTCATCTTGTCCCGCAAAAAACGAGCCGTCACACAGCATCATGAGCGAAAAAATAAAAAAGTTATAGCTCGCAGAATAAAGCGATGCAAAAATAATGATTTTTTATATAAAATTGTTTTCATTCTATAAAAGCGCCAAAACCTAAAAAAATGAAATAAATGAGGTATCGCCATAATCGTACTAACCCAAAGAATAAAACTGCTTTATCAATTTTACCAAACGCGGAACGGTATAAACGCCTCCCCCAAAAGAAATTCATGAATTGCTGATTTTTGTTCATTCTAACCACCCAAAAATCGAAATAAAAAGCGATAAAAAAAGTCACGTGCTCAAAAATGGTACAAATAAAAACTTCAACTCGTCCCGCAAAAAATAAGACCTCACATGACTCTGTGGGCCAAAATATGCAAAAATTATAGCTCTCAAAATGTGGTGATGCAAAAAACTATTTTTTGCAATAAAAAGCGTCTTTTAGCGTGACAGCTGCCAATCACAAAAACCCGCTATAAATAGTAAATCAAACCCCCTTTATCACCCCCTTAGTTAGGGAAAAATAATAAAATTAAAAAAAATGTATTTATTTCATTTTCCCGTTAGGGTTAGGGTTGCGGCTAAAGTTAGGGTTAGGGTTGGCGCTAACGTTAGTATTAGGGTTAGGGTTGGCGCTAACGTTAGGATTAGGGTTGGGATTAGGGTTATGGGTGTGTTAGGGTTAGGTTTGTGGTTAGGGTTGGGACTAGGGTTATTGGTGTTTGGGGTTAGGGTTGGAGTTAGAATTGGGGGGTTTCTGCTGTTTAGGCACATCAGGAGCTCTCGAAATGTGACATGGCGTCTGATCTCAATTCCAGCCAATTCTGCGTTGAAAAAGTCAAATGGTGCTCCTTCACTTCTGAGCTCTGCCATGCGCCCAAACAGTAGTTTACCCCACATATGGGGTATCAGCATACTCTGGACCCCAAGAGTTATTGTGCAATTTGGCCTATTTCTCCTGTTACCCTTGGGAAAATAAAAAACTGGGGGCGACAAAATCATTTTTGTAAAAAAAAAAAAATGATTTTTTTGTTTTTTACGGCTGTATGTTATAAAACTTCTGTGAAGTACTTGGGGCTTCATAGCGCTCACCACACTTCTAGATAAGTTCCTTGTGGGGTCTATTTTCCAAAATGGGGTCACTTGTGGGGGGTTTCCACTGTTTAGGCGCGTCAGGGGCTCTCCAAATGCGACATGACGCCCCCAGACCATTCCATCAAAGTCTGCAATCCAAAACGTCACTACTTCCCTTCCGAGCCCCGACGTGTGCCCATACAGTAGTTTTCTCCCACATATTGGGTATCAGCGTACTCAGGACAATTTGGACAACAACTTTTGGGGTCCAATTTCTCCTGTTACCCTTGTGAAAATAAAATATTGGGGGCGAAAAAATCATTTTTGTAAAAAAAAAAAGGATTTTTTATTTTTACGGCTGTACGTTATAAACTTCTGTGAAGCACTTCGGGGTTCAAAGTGCTCACCACACATCTAGATAAGTTCCTTGTGGGGACTATTTTCCAAAATGGGGTCACTTGTGGGGGTTTCCACTGTTTAGGCGCATCAGGGGCTCTCCAAATGCGACATGACTCCCCCAACCATTCCATCAAAGTCTGCAATCCAAAACGTCACTACTTCCCTTCCGAGCCCCGACGTGCGCCCATACAGTAGTTTACTCCCACATATTGGGTATCAGCATACTCAGGACAAATTGGACAACAACTTTTGGGGTCCAATTTCTCCTGCTACCCTTGTGAAAATAAAATATTGGGGGCTAAAAAATCATTTTTGAAAAAAAAAAAAAAAAAAAGAATTTTTTTATTTTACGGCTGTACGTTATAAACTTCTGTGAAGCACTTTGGGGTTCAAAGTGCTCACCACACATCTAGATAAGTTCCTTGAGGGTATAGTTTCCAAAATGGTGTCATTTGTGGGGGGTTTCCACTGTTTAGGCAGATCAGGAGCTCTCCAAACACGACATGGCATCCAGCCAATTCTGCGTTGAAAAAGTCAAACGGCGCTCCTTCCCTTCCAAACTCTGCCATGCACCCAAACAGTGGTTTACCCCCACATATGGGGTATCAGCGCACTCAGGACAAATTGCACAATAACTTTTGGAGTCTTGTTTCCCTTGGGAAAATAAAAATTGGGGTGAAAAGATCAATTTTGTGGAAAAAATATAATTTTTTAATTTTACGGCTCTACGTTATAAACTTGTGTGAAGCACTTGGGGTTCAAATTGCTCACCAAAGATCTAGATAAGTTCCTTAGGGGTCTAGTTTCCCAAATGGGGTCACTTGTGGGGGGTTTCCACTGTTTAGGCACATCAGGGGCTCTCCAAATGCAACATGGCGTTCAATCTCAATTCCAGCCAATTTTGGTTGGAAAAAGTCAAATAGTGCTCCTTCCATTCCGAGCTCTGCCATGCGCCCAAACAGTGGTTCCCCCCCACATATGGGGTATCAGCGTACTCAGGACAAATTGGACAACAAATTTTGTGGTCCAATTTCTCCTGTTACCTATGGGAAAATAAAAAATTAGTGACTAAGAGATAATTTTTGTGGGAAAAAAATAGGATTTTTTATTTTCATGCCCAGGCATTATAAACTTGTGTGAAGCACTTGGGGGTTCAAAGTGCTCACCAAAGATCTAGATAAGTTCCTTAGGGGGTCTAGCTTCCAAAATGGGGTCACTTGTGGGGGGTTTCCACTGTTTAGGCTCATCTGGGGCACTACAAACGGAACATGACCCCCATCAATGTTTGCATTCCAAAACGTTACTGCTTCTTTTCCAAGCCCTGCCGTGCGCCCAAACAGTTTCCCCCCCCCCACATATGGGGTATCAGCGTACTCAGGACAAATTGGACAACAAGTTTTGGGGTCCAATTTCCTTGGGAAAAATCAAAAATTTGGGACTAAAAAATCATTTTTGTGGAAAATTGTTTTTTTTTTTTATTCACACCCAGGCATTATAAACTTTTGTGAAACACTTTGGGGTTCAAAGTGCTCACAACAGATCTAGATAAGTTCCTTAGGGGGTCTAGTTTCCAAAATGGTGTCACTTGTGGGGGGTTTCCACTGTTTAGGCGTATCAGGGGCTCTCCAAACACGACATGGCGTCCTATCTCAATTCCAGCCAATTGTAATGTATGTAGTACAGTTCATATAGCGTCTTGTGCTTGGGTGCGATGAAAACACAGGAGTCACAGGTTTGATATAGAAAAGTCCTGTATTACTTCATACAAGTTGGCAGAAATAGTCACACAGTTTGCAGACACAGAAACAGGAGACACAGCAGGCCAGAGTAATCCAAGCTCAGCAATCACTCTCCAATACAGATTCAGGATCTTCTTCTCTGTTACCGTAAGTCCATGCAAACGTGGGTCTTTCAAAGAGCAGGGTTCAGAGTCCACAAGTGCTTCAGAGTTCCTCAGTAGGAATAGCTGGAGTACAAGGTCCAAGGCTTACAGGAGTCAAGTCACAGGTTCACTGCAGGCTAGATTCTGAAGCACTGATTGCTCAGCTGTGGCTGCTTAAGAAGCAAAGGAGAGAATCAGGGCGGGAACATGCAAGCTGGAAACTCCATTTTGACTGAGGGCAAGATAGCTGCAGCAAGACAGAAAGTAAAATGGCTGACGAACAAACTGAGTTTCAGGAATATATACATAGAACCTTACATTACTCCCCCCTTAAGGACAACCTCCGGATGACCTCAGACCAGGCTTGTGTGGGTACCTCTGATGAAACTGACGGAGCAAGCGAGGAGCATTAACGTTATTGACCGGTTCCCATGAGTTGTCCTCCACTGGGTAGCCCTGCCATTTAATCAGATATTGTAACTGATTTCTATACAACCTGGAATCTAAAATCCTTTCCACCACAAATTCTTCCTGACCATCGACTAGCACTGGGTCAGGGCAAGGAGAGGAACGTCCAGGAAACGTATTGGGTGTCGCAGCCTTTAGTAGGGATACATGAAAGACAGGGTGGACTCTCATAGTTCTGGGCAGTTGAAGACGACAAGCAACGGCACTTATAATTTTACTGATTTTATAGGGTCCAATGTACTTATGTCCCAACTTAGACGATGGAATCCTTAACTTAAGATTTCTGGTTGACAGCCAGACCAAGTCTCCTACCTTGAAAGCTGGTGCAGGTTTACGAAATTTATCTGCTGCTTTCTTGTACCTTTCTTGAGCCGATTCTAGATTTTCCTTTAGAAGATCCATATTCTTCTGTAAAGACGTGATTCTTTCAGCCACTGCTGGTATAGGCGTTTCTATGGGAAATCGTGGTAGAATGTTAGGATGATAACCTAGATTAGAGTAAAAAGGAGACTGTTTAGTGGAGGCACTCTGAGAGTTGTTATACGAGAACTCAGCTAATGGAAGTAGATCCACCCAATCATCCTGTAGGTGGCAGATAAAGCAGCGGAGATACTGCTCCAGGGTTTGATTGGTTCGTTCGGTCTGTCCATTAGTCTGGGGATGAAAAGCAGAAGAAAGGTTTACTTTAATGTCCAATGCTGCACAGAAATTTTGCCAAAACCTAGAAGTGAATTGCACCCCTCGATCCGAAATAACCTCATCCGGTACTCCATGTAAGCGAAACACATCTTTAATCATCAAATCTGATGTCTGTTTTGCAGTGGGTAAGCCGACACAAGGGATAAAATGAGCTGCCTTTGTTAGACGGTCAACCACCACTAGAATGGTGTTCTTCCCCTGAGAGGTTGGTAACTCCACAATGAAGTCCATAGAAATGGATCCCCACGGGCGGGACGGGGTGGGAAGAGGCTGTAACAGACCAGTTGGTGAGGAGCGAGGTGTTTTGCATCTTGCACAGACCTCACATGAAGTGACATAATTCAAAACATCCTTCCTGCAAGTGGGCCACCAAAAGAAACGAGAAAGAAATTCCTGTGTCTTTAGAATTCCTCTATGCCCAGCTATCTTGGAATCGTGAATGAGTTGCAATACTCTTAATCTGACTGTTTCAGGAATATACAGACGTTGTCCCTGAATCCACACACCATTCTTAAAGACAAGACTTACGTCCCTTGGGGGTTGTGCCAAAAAGGAATCCGCATGGTATGCTTCCTTGATGTCCTTAAGTAGGTCTTGATTATGAATTACTCCTAGGAATCTAGAGTCAGGAAGAATAGTCTTAGGAGGAGTAATTGGACGTGTCTCTGCTGAGTAAATCCTAGAGAGTGCATCAGCCTTTCCATTGCGCGATCCTGGTCTATAAGAGATGATAAAATTAAATTGGTTTAAGAAAAGATTCCAGCGAGCCTGGCGAGGAGTCAGGCACTTAGCCGACCTGATAAACTCAAGGTTACGATGGTCTGTCAGGACGACTATTTGCTGTGCAGCTCCCTGACGAAGGTGTCTCCATTCTTTGAAGGCGGCAATAATGGCCAACAACTCTCTATTGCCCACATCGTAGTTCCTCTCAGCCGAAGACAACTGCTGGGAAAAGAAGGCACAGGGATGCAAGACATTCTTCTCACCTGTTCTCTGAGAGAGTATAGCTCCAACGGCACAGTCTGAAGCATCCACCTCTATTATGAAGGCAAGCTCGGGGTTGGGATGTACTAGGATAGGTGCAGTGGTAAATTTATCTTTTAGACGGGAAAATGCTTCCTGGGCTTGGGGAGTCCAGGAAAACCTAGACTCTTTCCGGTAAGTTGAGTGATAGGTGACACTACCTCAGAGAAATTTCTAATGAAACGTCTATAGAAGTTGGCAAACCCGATGAAGCGCTGTACCTCCTTCACATTTCTAGGACTTGGCCAATCCTTGATGGCTTGGGTTTTGCTTCCATCCATACTAATTCCTTGTGTAGACAGTACATACCCCAGAAATTGAATTTCGGTCCTATGGAATTCACACTTTTCAAGTTTGATGTAAAGATGATTTTGTCTTAGACGTTCCAAGACTATTCTCACATGTCCATGATGTTCCTCTGTGGAGTTAGAAAAAATTAGAATATCATCCAAATAAATTACCACGAATGTATCTAGGAGATCCCTGAAGATGTCATTCACCAAGTGTTGGAAAGTGGCTGGGGCGGTACTCAGACCAAAAGGCATAACTAGATATTCAAAGTGTCCATAGCGTGACCTGAATGCAGTCTTCCATTCATCCCCAGGTCTAATACGGACTAAGTTATAGGCCCCACGAAGATCTAGTTTAGAAAAAATTTTGGCATGTCGCACTCTCTCCAATAACTCAGGGATTAAAGGCAATGGATAACGGTTTCTAATAGTAACCTTATTGAGTTCCCTATAGTCTACGCATGGTCTCAGAGATCCATCTTTCTTCTTTACAAAGAAGATGGGTGCACCTGCAGGAGATGAAGAGGGGCGTATGAAGCCCTTGGCTAGATTTTCATCTATGTAATCCTTTAAAGCCTTTAGCTCGGGCCCCGCCAGGGGTAGATCTTACCAAAAGGTATCTCTGCTCCAGGCAATAATTCAATTGGACAATCATATGGACGGTGAGGAGGAAGCTGGTCAGCGTTCTTCTTGTCACATAAATCCACATAGTCCTGGTATACAGCTGGTAGTTCAGGGACTGACATGATTCCTTTAGGAACAGAGCAAGCTGAAACTTTTGGACTCATCTGTTTCTCTGGAAAGTGTAATTCCTTGGTCTCCCAGTTAATGGTAGGATTCTGAGCCTGCAGCCATGGTAGCCCTAGAATAATGGAAAAGTGGGGAGAAGAGATAAGCATAAAGGACAGTTTCTCTTGATGATCTTTACCCATAAGAACCCTCAAAGGCTCTGTTTCCTGATCCACTGGTCCAGAGGTCAGCAGGGAGCCATCCACAGTTTCCATCTGTACTGGAGTAGCCTTCTTCACTGAACGTATTCCCTGTTTCAGAGCAAAGGAGACATCCATAAAATTTCCACTTGCCCCTGAGTCGATCATAGCAGAGCTAGACACCCAAGCTGAGTCAACCCAGAGTTTGATGGAAAGAAAGCAATGAGAATTGTTTTTCTTACAACTCAGCTGGGACACCGCTGAGGAAACTTGAAAAATGGCAGCGTTTACACAGTCAACGTCCTCAGAGGTAACGGAGTTTAAGTCCGAGAAATCAAGATCTGTTGCTGCAGATCTCTCTGGAGCCTGAGGCTCGGACCTGACAGATCCCCTCTCGCAACACTCACAATGAATGAGTGCTGCAGTAGTCTTACGAGAACGGCTGGGGCAGTTTATAATGAAGTGCCCTGACTTACCACAATAGAAACATAGATTCTCCTTAAAACGATGTTCCTTGCGTGCATCACTAACCCGTCGTTGTAAAGAGTCTACCTGCATGGGTTCAGGTTCCCTTGTGATCCTACTCAAAGGTTCCTTAGCTGGAGAGGAAGGTAGGAAAAGGTTAGTACGATTGCTTTCGAACCATCTCTCTTGCCTGCGTTCAGTCAGACGAGTATCAATACGGATGCAGTAGTTAATAAAGTCACCTAACGCAGTGGGAGGGTCGGCACGAGCAAGTTCATCCTTAATCAGTGGAGATAACCCCTTTCGAAAAATAGATTTTTTGGCGGAACTGTCCCAGGTGGTATCAAGGGCCCATCTCCTGAAATCCAAGGCATATTCAGCTACCGAGTGCTTACCTTGGCGCAAAGCTAACATGGCTGCTTCAGCTGTTGCACCTCGATTGGGGTCATCAAACACCTGCCCCATGGCTGAAATAAAATCATCAAGGTGATTCAAACAATCATCCTCAGTCTCAATCAGAGGGTTTGCCCACATTAAAGCCTTGTTGGTAAGCAACATAATTATAGTAAGCACCTTAGATCGTTCAGTGGGAAATTGTGAAGCATGTGCAGAAAAAAAAAGATTGCATTGATTAATAAATCCCCTGAATTTCTCACGTTCACCGCCAAAACGAAAAGGGGCAACTTGGAATCCCAGCACTCGGGGCTACGGCAGGAGCCTGGACTCACCCCTCTAGAACCTCAATCCTGGCTCGCAAATCCTGGGTAGTCTGTCCAACCACTTGCAAATTGTGATTATTGAGGTCCTGTAGATTTGTAAAACGGGTCTTTATATTCTGCAAATCTGCAAGGATATTATCAGTCACTCCGCAAAGTTCCTTTATGCGGGCCTCCATTTTCCAGATCTTTTAAGACAGGATTACTGGAAGAAGAGGAGAGAAAAAAAAAACAATAGTGTTCACCTGTGGCAACACTGCAGAGAGAAAAAAAAAATTAAGGGAACTGCTCACCTGGAATGGTTGTGAGAAGTCATAACCACTATCATCACAGAAAGTTTCAACCAGACATCTGATATCCAGAGTTACAGCAGACAAAAAAGAGAAAAGAAAGGAAAAAAAAAACAATAGTGTTTACCTGTGGTAACACTGCAAAAAGAAAAAACTTAAGGGAATTGCTCACCTGGAATGGTTGTGAGAAGTCACAACCACTGTCATCACAGAAAGTACAACCGGACGTCTGATATCCACAGTACAGCAGACACAGCCTTCCAGACCCAGCAGACACTAACGTTTTGGCTTCAGAATCTTGTAATGTATGTAGTACAGTTCATATAGCGTCTTGTGCTTGGGTGCGATGAAAACACAGGAGTCACAGGTTTGATATAGAAAAGTCCTGTATTACTTCATACAAGTTGGCAGAAATAGTCACACAGTTTGCAGACACAGAAACAGGAGACACAGCAGGCCAGAGTAATCCAAGCTCAGCAATCACTCTCCAATACAGATTCAGGATCTTCTTCTCTGTTACCGTAAGTCCATGCAAACGTGGGTCTTTCAAAGAGCAGGGTTCAGAGTCCACAAGTGCTTCAGAGTTCCTCAGTAGGAATAGCTGGAGTACAAGGTCCAAGGCTTACAGGAGTCAAGTCACAGGTTCACTGCAGGCTAGATTCTGAAGCACTGATTGCTCAGCTGTGGCTGCTTAAGAAGCAAAGGAGAGAATCAGGGCGGGAACATGCAAGCTGGAAACTCCATTTTGACTGAGGGCAAGATAGCTGCAGCAAGACAGAAAGTAAAATGGCTGACGAACAAACTGAGTTTCAGGAATATATACATAGAACCTTACACCAATTTTAGTTTGAAAAAGTCAAACGGCGCTCCTTCCCTTACGAGCTCTGCCGTGTGCCCAAACAGTGGTTTTCCCCCACATATGGGGTATTGGCGTACTCAGGAGAAATTTCACAACAACTTTATCTGTCCATTTTCTCCTTTTACTCTTGTGAAAATAAAAAAAAGTTTGTAAAAGATCATTTTTGTGGCTAAAAAGTTAAATATTAATTTTTTCCATCCACGTTGCTTCAGCTCCTGTGAAGCACCTGAAGGGTTAATAAACTTCTTGAATGTAGTTTTGAGTACCTTGAGGGTGCAGTTTTTATAATGGTGTCACTTTTGGGTATTTTCTGCCATATAGACCCGTTAAAGTGACTTCAAATGTGAGGTGGTCCCTAAAAAAATGGCTTTGTAAATTTTGTTGTAAAAATGAGAAATCACTGGTCAACTTTTAACCCTTCTAATTTCCTAACAAAGAAAAATTTTGGTTCCAAAATTGTGCTGATGTAAAGTAGACATGTGGGAAATGTTATTTCTTAACTATTTTGTGTGACATATTTCTCTGTTTTAAGGGAAAAAAAATTCAAAGTTTGAAAATTGCAAAATTTTAAAAATTTTCGCCATATTTGCATTTTTTTCAAAAATAAACGCAAGTTATATCGAAGAAATTTTACCACTAACATGAAGTACAATATGTCATGAGAAAACAATCTCAGAATCGCGAAGATCCGTTGAAGCGTTCCAGAGTTATAACCTCATAAAGAGACAGTGGTCAGAATTGTAAAAATTGGCCCGGTCATTAACGTGCAAACCACCCTTGGGGGTGAAGGGGTTAAGAAAGGGGTACATTACTGATAATTTTTGTCATTTCATTCCCCCCCCCTTTGGTTGGGCAGAGAATAGGCGGGGGAAGGGGCGGAGAATGGGTTGGAGCATGGCGCCCTCATGACTATACTATCCACCGCCCTTTTCATAAGCCAGCACGCCCCTGGCGCACACAGCGTCTTCCAGACGCCGGTAACAGCCACCCGGGCAAGCCACTTTAGGAAAAAGAAAAAAACTCCAAAACTCTTTAAAAATTGCTTCAGGAAAAGAAAAACTCCCCAAAACAGGCATTTCCTGAAGTAGTTTTTGCTTGAAAACCTTTTAAAAAATCCTTTATAATTAAGATTTTTTTAAAGACGCAAAAGAAGTGAAATGTTTGTAATTCGTGCCTTAATCCTGACATAGGAAAGATGTGTATTTTCATACCGTGTTAGCCAGTAGATAGACCCCAATCAGAGGGTAATAAAACTTTCTCTCCTTATCTATGAACTAGTCATATTTATGTTCATCCCTCTGCCCAGGGCCGCCATCAGGGCATTACAGCCCTTACTAGTGTATGGGGCCCGGTGATTTAGGGGGGCCCGAGCACGCTGGCAGCGCCGCAGCATAGTCCGGCAGGCAACAGGCAGTGCTTCGCTGCTTTATATTACTGTATCCTCTCCTCAGTCACAAATGCTGGCTGGCAAAAAGAAATGGGCAGGCACTGTAGCTTTAAGCTACAGCCCGCCCTGGTGCATCATGGTCCAGCCAACCTCACATGATGTCACACGCTGCTCTGCTCTCTCCACTTCCTTATTCTGGAGCAGAGCAGCGTGACAGTCAGTGTGCCACATGGCTGGGAGCGGCGGCAGGGCCCACAACATCCACCAGCGGGGCCCCCAGAGCAGGAGGAGGGGCCCTCTCCAGGGCATGCAGAAGGGGCCCGCAGCATCCACCAACAGGGGCCCCCAGAGCAGGCAGGAGGGGCCCTCCCCAGGGCATGCAGAAGGGGCCCGCAGCATCCACCAACGGGGCCCCCAGAGCAGGCAGGAGGGCCCTCCCCAGGGCATGCAGAAGGGGCCCGCAGAATCCACCAACGGGGCCCCCAGGGCATGCAGAAGGGGCCCGCAGCATCAACCAACAGGGGCCCCAGGGGCAGGCAGGAGGGGCCCTCCCCAGTGCATGCAGAAGGGGCCCACAGCATCCAACAACAGGGCCTCCAGGGCAGGCAGGAGGTGCCCTCCCCAGGGCATGCAGAAGGGGCCCGCAGCATCCACCAACAGGGCCCCCAGAGCAGGCAGGAGAGGCCCTCCCCAGGGCATGCAGAAGGGGCCCGCAGCATCCACCAACGAGGCCCCCAGGGCATGCAGAAGGGGCCCGCAGCATCCACCAACAGGGCCCTCAGGGCAGGCAGAAGGTGCCCTCCCCAGGGCATGCAGAAGGGGCCCGCAGCATCCACCAACGGGGCCCCCAGAGCAGGCAGGAGGAGCCCTCCCCAGGGCATGCAGAAGGGGCCCACAGCATCCACCAATAGGGCCCCCAGGGCAGGCAGGAGGTGCCCTCCCCAGGGCATGCAGAAGGGGCCCGCAGCATCCACCAACAGGGCCCCCAGATCAGGCAGGAGGGGCCCTCCCCAGGGCATGCAGAAGGGGCCCGCAGCATCCACCAATGGGGCCCCCAGGGCAGGCAGGAGGGGCCCTCCCCAGGGCTGGCGGCGGGGCCTGCAGGCGCAGCATCCTGCAACAGGAGTCCTGGGGACCCTGTTGGTGGATGGTGCGAGCCCCTCCTGCCTGCCGTGGGCCGGGGCCCTGTTGGAATGCTGCGTGTGGCTGGCCCCCCCTGCCTGCCCTGGGCCGCACACAGCATTCCAACAGGGCCCTCAGAGCAGGACACAGTGTAAAAGATATAATTTAAAAAAATAAATAATTGTAAAATTATATATAAAAAAAAAACAATATTCCATCATTAAATCAATCTTTGAAAAAAAATTAATCTCAACACTAAAAGTACACATATTTAGTATCACCACCACGTCCGCAACGACCCAACCTATAGAATTGTCCCACTAGTTAAAGGGAATCTGTCACCCCTTTTTTGCCTTATGAGATAGGGCCACCGCCATCAGGGGCTTATCTACAGCATTCTGTAATGCTGTAGATAAGCCCCCAATGTTACCTGAAAGTGAAGAAAAACGAGTTATAAAATACTCACCCGGGGGCGGTCCGGTCCGGAGGGAGTCGCGGTCCGGATCGGCGCCTCCCGTCTTGTAGCGAAGCCGGCCTCTTCTTTACGTCCCGTCGCTGCTCCTGCGCAGGCGCACTGCACTGCCCAGCACAGTACTACTGTACAGTGCGCAGGCTCCGGACCTCTCTGACCTTTCCCGGCGCCTGCGCACTGCAGTACTTTACTCTGCCCTCACCAGGGCAGAGCAGTGTGCCTGCGCAGGAGCTGTGACGGGACGGAAAGAAAAGGCCGGCTTCGCTACAAGACGGGATGCACCGGACCGCGACTCCCTCCGGACCCGACATCCCCCCGGAACGCCCCTGGGTGAGTATTTTATAACTCGGTTTTCTTCACTTTCAGGTTACATCGGGGGCTTATCTACAGCATTCCAGAATGCTGTAGATAAGCCCCTGATGGCGATGGCCCTATCTCATAGGGCAAAAAAGGGTGACAGATTCCCTTTAACCCCTTTAGTGAACACCCTTAAAAAAAAAAGGCCAAAAAACAATGCTTTATCATACTGCCAAAAAAAAAAAGGGTAATAATACGCAATCAAAAAGATGGATATAAATAAACGTGGTACCACTGAAAACGTCATCTTGTCCCGCAAAAAAAAAGCCGACATACAGCTCCATCACTGGAAAAAATTAAAAAAATAAAGGTCTCAGAATAAAGCGATGCAAAAATAATTTTTTATATAAAAGTATTTATTGTATAAAATCACCAAAACATAAAAAAATATATAAATGAGGTATTGATGTAATAGTACAGTGCCGAAGAATAAAACTGCTTTATCAATTTTACCACACGTGGAACGGTATAAACGCACCCCCCCAAAAAAAAAAAATCATTCATTGCTTGTTTTTATTCATTCTGCCTCCCAAAAATTGGAATAAAAATCGATCAAAAAATGTCAGTTTCCCCCAAAATGGTACCAATAAAAACGTCAACTCTTCCCGCAAAAAACAAGACCTCACATGACTCTGTGGGCCAAAATATGGAAAAATTATAGCTCTCAAAATGTGGTGATGCCAAAAAAAATGTTTTGCTATTAAAAGCATCTTTTAGCATGTGACAGCTGCCAAACATAAAAACCCGCTATAAATAGTAAATCAAACCCCCTTTACCACCCCCTTAGTTAGGGAAAAATAATAAAACAAAAAAAATTTATTTCCATTTTACCATTAGGGTTGGGCTTGGGGCTATTGTTAGGGTTGGGGCAATAGTTATGGTTAGGGGTGTGTTGGAGTTAGAATTGGGGGGTTTCCACTGTTTAGGCACATCAGGGGCTCTCCAAACGTGATATGGGGTCTGATCTCAATTCCAGCCAATTCTGAGTTGAAAAAGTCAAACGGTGCACCTTCCTTTGCAAGCTCTGCCATGCGCCCAAACAGTGGTTCCCCCCACATATTGGGGTGTTAGCATACTCTGGACAAATTGTACAACAACTTTTGGGGTCCAATTTCTCCTTTTGCTCTTGGGAAAATAAAAAATTGGGGAGAAAATATCATTTTTGTGAAAATAGATTTTTTATTTTTTACGGCTCTATGTTATAAACTTCTGTTAAGCACTTGGGGGTTCAAAGTGCTCACCACACATCTAGATAAGTTCCTTAAGGGGTCTACTTTATCGTAGCATTTAGTGACCGTGGGAACCAGGCCGGCGTCAGCACCCGGCACACCTGGGCAAGTGCCGGGGCCCTGAGCAGGCGGGGGCCCACTCGCCGTCTGGCACCCCGCGCCCGTTAGCAGAGGAGAGCGATGTCAGCGCCACCACTGGGCCCCCCCCGCTTGCTCAGGGCCCCGACATCAGCTGGCACAATACTTACCTCTCCCGTGCCTCCGCAGCTCCGGGCTCCAGGGGGCGCCGGCGCTTCCTCTCACAGCAGTGCCGCTGAATGACGTCATTATTCAGCGGCCGGCTGTGGCAGAGAGCGCGGACGCTGGACGGGTGAGACGTGTGTGTGTCTGTGTGTATGTAGTGCGGTGCTTTGTGTGTGTGTGTGTGTGTGTGTGTATGTATGTATGTGAGAGAGTGCTTGTGTGCTGTCTGTGTGTGATGATGGGCAAGCATTGCTGATAATGGGGAGGCATTGATGATGATGGGAGAAGATGATGATAATGGGCAGGCATTGATGATAATGGGCAGGCATTGATGATGGGGAGAAGATGATGATGGGCAGGCATTGATGATGATGGGGAGGCCATGATGATAATGGGCAGGCATTGATGATGGGGAGGAGATGATGATGATGGGCAGGCATTGATGATAATGGGGAGGCCATGATGATGATGGGGAGACAATGATGATGATAAGGAGGCAATGATGATGATGAGGAGGAAATCATGATGATAATGGGAGTCTTTCCACAGCGCCCTTTCCTGAGCCGTAACAGTGCAGAACGCAGTACAGCGCAGAGGAGAGCTCCATATTTTGTATGGAGCATTATATGGGGACCAGTATCCTGTATGGAGCATTATATGGGGACCAGTATCCTGTATGGAGCATTATATTGGGTCCAGTATCCTGTATGGAGCATTATTTTGGGTCCAGTATTCTGTATGGAGCATTATTTTGGGTCCAGTATTCTGTATGGAGCATTATATGGGGGGGGTGACATCCTGCATGGGGTATTATATGGGTGATGAGGGGGAGACTGTGGTGCCCATAA